>JAENHJ010000067.1:35000-1235000 GCA_025330945.1 Mucuna pruriens
TCACTTGTACTCATTCATGTCAGATCTTAAAACGGTAACCGAAAATGAACTAACTCCTTATTGAATAATAAATCAAATATATAATAAAAGAAGCCAGAACCATAAAGAAACGCATTGATTCTCATATGAAAGCCAAATTAACAGAAATAGATAACGCATTTACAGCAGACTTTCCTGCATTACAATTATACATCAGACTTTGCTGTCAATATTAATATTAATATACGCAAAATTTTCATCTTCTTTATATTAAGCTAAATAGATAAGTAATGTTCCTCTTGGAATTGATATATAAATATTAATCAACTACAGACAGCTTCACTGCAAGCCTCTTGATAAAACCACGTTGGCTGAATTCATGACTTTATGACACAGTCGTTTTTGTTTAGGAAATGCCCGCAGGAACAACAAGTTTAAGACTATAAGTACCAATCTTTCAAAAACATTACATGAAGGCATCTTCGAAGAAAGAATGAGTACTCTGGCATGAATTTCACTTTATTCAGCAATAAACAAGAAATGACCTAGATAAAAAGTATTATGGATATAAATCATGTCACAAATTATCGAAATGCTAAACATTGAACTAATTTATCATATTAAATGAGGTTCAGTTCAACCTCTTACTGAAAAACATGGCAGACAGGAGAAATGAAAAGACATTACCAAGTAAGTTAAAAATCAGCTTTGAAAAAATAAGAGATATAATAAATAAGCTAACTTTGAGTTTATAAAATAAATTTATTTTTACTATTTTTAAAGAAAAATTATCAAACATATCTACTAAATATATTAGCTAATCATGTCGCCAAGAATCAGACATCCTTTACACCAGTTCATTGTGAAATGAAAATATTGATAGTTACTTGAGAGAATAATTCAAATGCAAAATACAAATAAATTATTAAATAATACATAACAACTAGGTTAGAATTGGGATCATGCAACCTCTTTATAAGAACTACACAGATCCAGAGGAATCCTAAAGTTGTTAGATATAAGAGTGTTACTAAAAGCACGTCAAACGAGCAAAAAGAATGTTTTAGTTATTCTGCACTTTATCTCTCCCACTCTCAGAAAGATCCAACCTGAGGGTAATCCTCAGCAACAAGGCAAGAATGTTCCAGTCCACAAACCCAATCTTTCTGATCACCACCTTTCTCCCTCAAAATAAAGAATATTTCCAGATGGCTTGTCCAAGATCTAGTTATAAAATTTGACATACAGGAAATATAGAAATTTTATTAGAACAAGAATTGCACAACCAGATCTACTAAATAAATTTAGTTCTTTCCACCAGATGAATGCCTCATCAGACAACTTATTTATAATTGATAAACAAAGAAAGGAATCATAACAAAAATGTACCATGGGTTCTAGAATCTATTATAGAATTATGATAAGCCCCATGAGAAGCTACAACCTACAGAACTAATGTCTTCAAATAATTCTCTTTTCATAATATGAACAACTCTTTAGTCATTTTGTTGTAAAATGAATCATCATTTTTCTAAATTCAGTACTTGCGGATCACATTTTCACCAAAATCATGGACTTGGAAACACATAAACAGGTATGGAACAAGAACCAAGATGAATTTTAGGCAGTAACAAGGTCAAATTCATTAGGCTCCTCATGTTGAAGAGAAAAGAATTTGAATTGATAAAGATGAAGGACAATGAATTTGTCAAAGATTATTTTGGCAGACTAATGGATGTTGTGAATCAAATGCGGTTTCTTGGTCAGACATTTACAGATCAAAAAGTTGTAGAAAAAATCATGGTTTCAGTTTGAAGTCAAGATATTTTCAATTGAAGAGTCTTTGATTTATAAACTCAAAATTATAGAATTAACCAAGCTTCATGCACAAGAACAAATAGTCTCAATGAGAAATGAAGTTGTTTAAGGTACATTTCAAGCAAAAGCACAATGAAAGGCATTTTGAAAATTGTATGTTTTCAAACAAAGGAAAGTTGAAGATTCTTTAAGATAAGAAAAATTTTCTCCTTATTCTCATTGCCAAAGAACCACCATGTTGAAGAGGTTTGTTGGTACAAAGATAAACCTATTTTTTATTGTAATTTTGCAATAAACATAGTCATAGTGGAAGGTATTGTAGAGTCAAGAAGAAATAGTCCGAGCAATAACCAGAAAAACAGACAAATGTGATTGAAGAAGACAACAATGAAGATGCTTAATGTTTATGGCATCATAAGAACTCAATTCACATGAATTGAATACTTGGCTCATTCACGGTGATTGTACCAACCACATGATCAAATTCTCTCATTTTTTACCTCCATTGATAGATCCATTCAACCAAAAGTTAAGTTGAGAAATGGTGAAATTGTGCAAGCCAAAGGAAAATATATCAACTAAGAAATGTATGATAATTGTTACCGATTTTCTATACATTCTAGAACTAGATCGAAATCTTCTAAGTGTTGCATAAATGCTAAGAGATGATTATGGAGTTTCTTTTAAAGAAAACTAAACGATTGGAAAAAGTTTTCATTTGAAGTCTGATTTAGCTGAGGGTCATGATTTTATTAATGGAAATAATGTTTCGCATGGAAGATTTGGTCACACCAACTTGAAGTCATTAAAGCTCATGCAAGAGGTATTTGAAATAACAAATTTTGACAACCGGAGACAGGAGGAGTTAATTTAATTAATTATGATGATAATGATATAAGCTAAAAAAATTGATGTGCAATTTGTTGACATAGTGACTAAAGCACTTCCGAAATCAAGTTTGGAGTTCTTGAAGCTAAAGTTTGACATAGTTCATGGAAAATCTCAAGGAGGAGTGTTAGGGTAGTGAGATTTTCCTTATTTGAAATTTGAATAAGTTTTAGTTTAGATTTTATTATTGTTGTAGATTTTATCATTTATATTTTATTTTTAGGTAGCTAATAAAATCTCAATAATTGTGATGGTAGATGGGATATCTTAGGAATTTCAGATTGGTTGTAAGCCTATTTATAGGCATTATCTTTTATGAATTTATATGTCAATTTTCCTTCTTCAATTTTAATCTCTCATTTATTATGTAAATTTCAACATTTCTCACAAAAATATTTCCAACAAGGATCTATAAAAAACTGAGCAGCAAGAGAAAGTACCTTGTAAGTCCAGGCATTAGAAGACAAGTTTATTGTCCCATTGCTCAGTCCTTAATCTCCACACTGTTAGTCCTGCCCCTATGAAGTCATAAAATGGTCCAGCTGTCTAAACATAATGAAAAAAAAATAGTAATGAGAAAAACAGACTCCTTACATCAAATCATTCTCAAATCTCTGGTTTAACAACTAATGTCTCAAGCCAGTGAGGGCATCTGTATTCATCTTCTGAAAACCTTTAAAATCAATTAAATTCCTTTAATTTCTATGGTCATTTTTAACAATTCCATGTACTAGGGGGAAAAATATAAATTTGACTTGGAGCTCAGAAAAAATACAATTTGAAAATATTGTTATGCACTTTGTCCAAATGTGTTTGATAAAATTGAAAACTTAGTGCTGAATTTTTCAGTAACAAGAATTACACACTGAATTTGTACATTTAAAAGAACTGTTTGTTTTAGTGCTGAATTTAGACAATCTAGATCGTTAGAAACTGTTTTCGGTAAAATGCATTGAATGACCTTCATGTGCTGAATGTTTTCAACATTTTCATTGAATTTCACTTCTGATAGGTATCAAATAAAACCACAAAGCACAAATCAATTTAAATCACTTCAGCAGCATTAAGTTTAATTTTCAAATTGCCCATCATTAACCACAATATAGCTCAGCACATTTTTAAAGACGAGGGACAATATCAGATTAAGATAACTTAAAATAAACATATCTTGAGGTTTCATGCATTCGGTATGGGGTTAACAGAATTCAGTTTAGTTTCAAATACCAGAGGTCAATTATAAGCCTTTTATAATCTGGACCTCAGATAATGAAATACACGCACACTGTGAAGGGTAGTGACTAATGACAGAATACATCATAAAAAACCAGGTAAAAGAATATACTGGGAAATATAAAAATAAATTATTATTTCATATATGGGGTTTAATATTATGAAATAAAATCATTCAAAAATCTAGATAAGATATGGGCCTAGATGGCACCATATACCTAGACAGTAATTTGCAGATGGGAGTGATGTCGTTGGAAAATAAATTCTATTACCAGCAAAGGGTTCAATATAAACTTAAATATCCCACATTTGAACTCATGCCACTTGTTAGGCCCACAGGGTGGTGGGAAATTTGTATTTCTTAAGAGTTATAACAAGTGCTTAATTTCTTAAGAAAAATTGCTACTGGTGTAGCTCCATTCAGCACAAAATAAATAAATCATGAAAAAGCATGCGCCTAATTCTAAACAGAGTAACTCGCCTGTAAGCCAACAGTCAAGCACAGCAAAGCAATTTCATTTTTCCCTGCCCTGAGGGAGATGGGATTCTTAAAAGTGAATGGTGAATGAGAACCATTTCCAGTTGCAGTACCTAAAAGACAAAAAGTTAAAATTACGAAATAACATGAGAAAAAAAATCATTTAAGAGCTTGCGTCCATCTTAGTCTATGACTTTACTCATCTGAAGTGTCGCAATTCAATACTTTCCTAATACATAATACAGGTTTCACTATCAAACAAAAATTAATGCATGTAACAACTGTTTCTAATGTATGACATTGACAAGGCAGCTGAATGCTAGTAACTAAATGGAACAGTAAGCCACAGATATTCAGACTTAGAAGTGATTGGTTGGATGGAAAGAAAATAATACATGAATACTATTTATATGTGGATTACTTAAGTTTGATCTTCCTAGTATTAAAGAAACAGGCAGGAGCAACATGCTAAAGGCAAGTGAAAATTTGTTTCTTTTCCTTTGCTTTATTTTATTTTATTTCCTTTTTCTTCCATTTTTTTTTGGAATAATAAATATTTATCCACTTAATATAAATGTGAAACAAAGGCTTGAATTTTTAATCACTTACATTAAATTAAAATATGATTATGGTTTCACTTTCATGTAATAATTATTGCCATGTCATTTCTTTCAATATTATAATGCATGTTTTATATTTGCACAATAACATAATAAAGACATGTTACATACATATAAAGGAAACATAAGACCCCAGTATTCCCATTGGTGATTCATGAGCCAGGGAATCAACCAATGTCCAAATTATATAGCTTCCCTGAGGTCTGAACAAATTTTCAGACTTGGTATTTGTTTCAGAAACTAAATGTAACTTTCTATTTTGAATTTAACACAATCCACTTATGTTAAAATTTAGAATAGCAGATTTTATATAATTCTGAAAACAAAAAGAGAAACCCCTTTAATTTCATTTACTTCATGAGATGTGTATGTAATTAACTTCAAGAAATAACATCTCATCCTTAATACTTTGCAAGGGAAGGAGGACAATACAATTGCCAAAGAAGACAAGGGAACAAGTGGCATATGCTCAATTTCATAATGATCTACAATTCTCATGATCACACAATGATAATTGATTAATAAAATATAATGTAATGAATTAATCATCTATCAGAGCTAACCTTGATATTCGTGATTCACAAAAGCATGGAGCGCATGACCCTTGGATTCTATTAGAAGAACTGGTTTGCTTCCATTCTTTAAGAACTCTTCATTTTCACCAACAAATATACTGCCATAAACAGAAAATTGAGCTTTAATAGCAACATATATACTTCAAAGTACACTTTCGTTTATTATACAAGTTAATGTATACACTGTATACAAATGAGTTTATTATTGTTTATGAAAAAGAAGCAGCATGCATAATATAGAACACATCCTAACTAAAAGCATGGTGACCCTCCTAGCCGATATGTGCACTTAAATATATTTTAGACAAACCTTGTTGTATGCCACAGGTAGTCAGTGGTATCTTTGGTGGTATTGATGAGATCGACAAAACCATTTTTGACAAAGTCTGCCTTCCCCCAGACTCCTGGCTTCTCCTTCACTATGTCCCATTTAAAAGAATTTACACCTTTATCTGATTGCTGCAAACTCTCAGGAACCATTGCAACTATACTTGTCTGGGAAGTAACCTGTTGAAGATTTCATGACTAAATGCAATGACCATAAAGAGAAGTATATAAACAGATCAATACAATATTATTTTGTTACATTTATTAATAAGGTTATTATGATTACAGTGAACAGAAAAAATGGGAATCAAATTAATTAAGATGATAACTGTTATAGTAGAAAAGTTCTCATTATGACAGTTATCTTGGCCATGCTGCGAGTATCAATTTCAGTTTCATGAGTTGCTGCTTGCATACATCTAAAGTCTAAACATCAAATTCCATTTTTATCCATGACCTGCAAATTTTTCATTAATTTCAAAGAAACCTCAGACCAGAGTTCCCATGTAATATTTTAGTATTTTACATCACTAAAATTTAGAGCAATGTTGCAAATTTAAACTAAGACCCTGATGAAGGTTTATGTGAATCCTTAGACAAGATTAAGTTACACTATTAAGGAAAGACATCAACAGAATGGAGGAACAGCAATAACCTACCTTTGCTGTGTTGAACACTACATTCTTGCAATCAGGAAGAATGCTAACTGACCAAGCTGGCAAGTGATATGATGCATTCCGAAATTCCACTGTCTTGTCATTTTTATCATCAACATTAGATATAAAGGCAGCACATGATCCTGATGAGTCAGTATAGACATCAGCCTGCAAAACAGTGGTTACCACAAAATGGCTTATAGTTCTAGATGAATAGATTAAGTACAGGGGTGGATGCAAGGGTGGATCCCACAATTGCTATGGCTTGATTAATTTGGTGATATAATTAAATTGGTCACAAAAGCTTGATGCCACGTCAAGGACCAACTCTCTCTACAAGCTCAAATTAAGTGCAGGCCCAAGAATAGTTTTTTGTCTCCAACAGTTGACAATATTACAAAGCTAAAATTTAATTCTGTGAACTAAACTGTAGACAGTCCAGTCATGAAAATTCTACAGACTCCTTTACCAATAAAATTGGACAAAGATGACAGAACATGGGTGTCCACTAGAAATTTCTTTTGTTATGTCTAGCTTATAGTCATTCTAGTAGCTGTAAAGGTGGAAATTAGCAATAAAAGAAACCATCGTACCCTCTCACAGAAAGTCTTGTTAGTATTTAAAAAAATAAAAGAAAATTTTGGTTGTTGTCTAATGACATGGTTGAGTAATAACAGAGAGAAAAAAATGTGCTGCTCTTTTGAAAAAGATGAAGTGACGTGATAATCTTATAAATTGAATTGTGATAAGTGCAGCATCGAAGGATTCCAGCAGCAAGACAAGGACTATAATATTGAGTATGCAACAATTCAAATTCCATAAAATGTTTTAAACAAAGTAAAGGGAAATTAGAATAGAATATGCTTATTATGATATCAATGTGTGGGAGGGTTCATAACTAATCAAAAGACAATCTATTTGTACCAGGCGTGAAAGTCAAATATTTGAAGGAAGGGAAATACCTCCACAGAAGGACCAAGGGAGATATTAACTGATTTGCCATTAAGCAATACATGTTCACATAACTTGATAGCTCTGTGAAGTTCCTTAAGATGTCCCCATTTTGGAAGTCTAGGTAACCCTGTCATTATATAATTTACTAAATCAATAAACTTTAGAATTGACAATAACAATTAGGAAGGACTTTTTTTCAAAATATGGTAAATCGACCTGTGCATAAAATTAATGGTTAATTAATTTGTAGGTCCCTAAACTATTTGAAAATTTTTAATTAGGTACCCAAACTAAAAAAAATATAGGTTCCTGGGGTTAGTTTCTAGCAACTTAAAAAACTGCCAGAAAATGACAATTTATGGCAGTTTTTAAAATCATAGAGATCCAGTTACAATCTTTTTTAGTTTGAGGACCTGATTAAAAATTTTCAAATAGTTTAGAGACCTACAAGTTAATTTAACCTAAGTTAAATTACAAAATAAGAAGTTAAGAACTTTAGTTAGATGTCTTACCATACTCATCTATAGGAGCATCATAGTCATAACTAGTAGTAATGAATGGACCACCTGCTGTACGCCCAAAATTTGTTCCTCCATGATACTAACCCACAGGGATAATACAAACAAATCAACATAAGATAAAAATAAACTAAGATATGGCATATTATTCAGATAAAGTTCTTTTTTAACGGCATTTACTACAGCCATAATAAATTAAAAAAAAAAAAAAAAAAAAACTGTACCATGTAGTAATTATGTACACTTCCACCTTTCTGGAAGAAACGAGCAACAGAAAATGCAACATCTTCTGCTGGTCTGTGAGGATCTCTGCCCCCAAAAGTTTTAAACCTTAAAATAGTAGAAAATCCCAGCACAGAAGAACATTAAATGTGAGATACATTTGCTAGTGCAAGATTAAAAGCAAATATTAAACTTTTGCACACTTTTAACTCCTCTATCCTGGGGAATATAGAAGGGAAAAGAAAACATCCACAATTAAGGACTTAAGGTTCTAAATAAACTGAAAAGGCTAAATTTTCAAAAATTGCATATTTTTATTATTTGCCTTGGTCAAAGTCTAGCAGATGCATTTAATCTTCTAGCCTTTTGCACAGTTTTTAAAATCCGTGAACTATATTTTCAATGGTAACACTTAAATTTTGCAATTTCTAAAACCCGTTTAAAATGGTACTAAGATGGAACCAGTTGCAAGTCTGTAAGAGAGATACTGAAAGAAATGTATTTCACTTTTGAAAACTAGTTTTTATATCAAATTTAGTTCAGATAATTAGTTTTTTAAAAATTAGGAGATAGCCAAACATCAACATATAAAACCCCCACTGTACCTAAATATCTGGTTTTCGAAAATGTTGCAGAACACCCCAAACATTTTGCAATAAAATAATTTTCAGTTTTACTTGATACATAATTGTCAATGAAAATGGATAGGGATCATTTCTGAATTATGCCCAAAAAATAAGATAACCATTAGCAGAAATTCACCAAAAAGTATTCCCATGACAGATACATTATCACATGGTAAAATGGACTTTCTGATGCAAAATACGAATAATGGACTACAGGGAGCAAAGGTTTAAAGTGATCCAGCATACCATCCAGGCCAGTTCTCAGTCCAAATTTTGGGCCTATTAGGAGAAGTAGGTGTAAATTGGTCACAGTAGAATGAATTGCATGTATCAATCTGCAAAAGAATCATGAATAGCCAGGTTACCATCTAAATGTGATGGCGACATAGATATTTAAAAGAAGAAAAAAAAAACTTCATTCATAAAAAAAGTAAAAAAAGAAATTAAGAATTTTGAAGCACAGGCAAAATGTATATTATGACATCTCTAAGAACTACAAATCTAAATTTAATTTGAGTTTACAATGTAATAACATCTCTAAGAAATTATAATCTTACCACAGGATCTGGAGCATCCCACTGTTGGCACATTATCCAAGGGACACCTGTATTTTGAGAAACAGCCATCTTTGCAGCCCACAAGGCATATTTCTTACCATCCTCTTTATAAAAATTTTCATAGTATCCATATTCATTTTCTATCTGCAAAATTGTGAAGAGGCTAAATGAAGTGATTGGATCGGATATTTTTAGAATACAAAGTAGACAAGCACATTGAAGGAACGCTACCGAAAAACAGTTCTTCATATGCATATCCATAGTAGCCACCCCAAGATACAAACAAAGGCGCTAAGAACAAATTGCAATGTTTAAGGTTATACTTGCCTGGGCTAAGATTATGGGACCCCCTTGTGAAGCAAAAAGCTTCTCTTGCTTCATAAGGTTCACTATGTATGTTGTAAATTTCTGCATATGATACTGAACACCAAGAAAGAGCCAACAAAGTTAGAGCAATCAAAGCTATTTTGCTGCAACTAAATGCATAAAGCTGGCACGTATGCTTTTGTATGAGTCACACAATTCATAATTCAAAGTCCAAATACATACCATAAAAGGCTGATTGTAAGTCCGGAATACCGTGCCTGGAACATAATGCAGCCACACCGGTACACCACTGTAACATAATTCTATGGGTAAGAATTATGAAATCGCAATCAGCAAAAGCAGTTAACTGTTATTCTGTTAACATGAATTAATTCCTCCACCATACACCACTGTAACTTATAGCTATGTCTAGTTCTCTTTTACATACCACCTCTCCTATTATTGGGCGTCCTAGAACCAAAAAAGAATCATAGCAAAGATAAAGATTACTCACCCAAAATTCCATTCTGCAGCAACAAATGGACCTATTCGAAGAATCAAGTACATCCCAGCCTGCTGAACAGTCTTCGCAAACTTGACCAGATCGAACCTTCCTCCAAAGTAATACTACAACAAGTTCACAATTTCAAGCGAGAAGGAAAAAGCCTTAAAAAATTTTACAACACACTATAAGCTCTAAGAGTATTCATCTTACAAGTTACAACTAACAAGTAGTACATCTAAAATAGAATCTGGTTGAATAAACTTCTCTATAATCACATTTAGGAGAAGATAAATAAAAAAGTAAAATGCATTGAGATTCTCCATAACTTAAAATTGTTTAATTTATTTTCTTCTTTATATCTAAAAGTGTGTTTATGGAGAAATGGATCCATATTACTCACATTGCCTGGAGAAAGCTCATGGCCGTTCCAGAAAACATAGGTTTCGATGACATCTACTCCTCCTTCCTTGGCTGTTTGAACAAGACCAGGCCACATCTGCCACAGAGCATATCAACAAACAAACACATTACTAGTTAGAGAACTACAAAGTCCCACATCGGGCAAATAATAGAAAAGAATGGCGGGGTGGAGTGTGACCGCTGGAACGCTTCGAGGGTAATGAATGGAAGCAGAGATGAGAAGCTTGCGGTGGCCATCGATGATGAGGGAGCGACCGTCGTAGCTAACATTGCCAGATGAGGCAACTGTGAATGTCACCACCAACAACAATAAAACCAAACACAGCTTCATTTTGCTCACACTCTCAGCTTAAGCTTAGTGTGTTGGGGTTTTAATAAAGGGAGAAACAAAGATTAGTTAAGTGAGAAACAGAGCATGTGTTAATTATTCAGCGTCATGCTCATTCATATGTCCATTGTTTCTATTTAAGGTCACACAAACACGATATCCAATTCGGACACACCCACTGCCAGCTAGTAAGCAACTACAATAATACTGAGCAAAATAAATACAACTGTAATAATTAACTTTTATACTAATCAAAATATAAATAATTGTCACATTATTTATTTTTATTTTATAAAAATTATAATTTTTAATTATTGTAAGATAAATATTGAATATTTTTATATTTTAAAAACATTTATTCTTTATTTAATATTTTTTATAAAGTATTCAGAATATTGGTAAGAAAATATATTATATAAATAACTATACTTTTTAAAATAATTTTATGTCCTCATATTTTTGTAACAAATTCTTCTAATTATTAAAAATAATATTATATCTTCTCATAAATCTTCCTAATGTTTTGTAAAAATTATTAAATAAAAAGTAAATATACAATTCTCTATATAGTCAGACAAACAAATTTCTAAATTAATTAAATAAGTATATTTATTTTATCGAAATTATTAATCAAACAAATTTCTAAATTAATTGAATAAATTATAAGTTAACTCAAAGGACATAACTATAAATATTTTTATATTATTGGAAAAAGGAATTTTCTTCCTCTAGTATAATATTTACTCAAGTTCCCGATAAATATTAACTCATCTATAGTATTTTTCGATAACAATTAATTGTAATAAAATCGATGAATAACTAAAAATAATATCCACTTTCTGATTTTGAGTAATAGATGTGATGTTAGCAGATAAACAACAGTTGAAAAAATGCATTTTCTTCCTCTAGTATAATTATTTACTCAAGTTTCCGATAAAGATTAACTCATCTATAGTATTTTTCGATAATAATTAATTGTAATAAAACCGATGAATAACTAAAAATAATATCCACTTTCTAATTTTGAGTGATAGATATGATGTTAGCGGATAAACAACAATTGAAAAAAGACATTTTCTTCCTCTAGTATAATATTTATTCAAGTTCCCGATAAAGATTAACTCATCTATAGTATTTTTCGATAACAATTAATTGTAATAAAACCGATGAATAACTAAAAATAATATCCACTTTCTGATTTTGAGTGATAGATGTGATGTTAGCATATAGACAACAGTTGGAAAAAGACATTTTCTTCCTCTAGTATAATATTTACTCAAGATCTCGATAAAGATTAACTCATCTATAGTATTTTTCGATAACAATTAATTGTAATAAAACCGATGAATAACTAAAAATAATATCCACTTTCTGATTTTGAGTGATAGATGTGATGTTAGCATATAGACAACAGTTGGAAAAAGACATTTTCTTCCTCTAGTATAATATTTACTCAAGATCTCGATAAAGATTAACTCATCTATAGTATTTTTCGATAACAATTAATTGTAATAAAACCGATGAATAACTAAAAATAATATCCACTTTCTGATTTTGAGTGATAGATGTGATGTTAGCAGATAAACAATAGTTGAAAAAAGACATTTTCTTCCTTTAGTATAATATTTACTCAAGTTCTCGATAAAGATTAACTCATCTATAGTATTTTTCGATAACAATTAATTGTAATAAAACCGATGAATAACTAAAAATAATAACCACTTTCTGATTTTGAGTGATAAATGTGATGTTAGGATATAAACAACAGTTGGAAAAAAACATTTTTTTTCCTTTAGTATAATATTTATTCAAGTTCCTGATAAAGATTAACTCATCTATAATATTTTTCGATAACAATTAATTATAATAAAATCGATGAATAACTAAAAATAATATTTACAAGAATTTTCTTCCTCTAATATAATATTTACTTAAATTTCTGATAAAGATTAACTCATTTATAATATTTTTTATAATAATTAATTATAATAAAATTGATGAATAACTAAACTAATATCTACTTTCTGATTTCTAATTTTGAGTGACAGATGTGATGTTACCATATCATCGACGGTGTTTTCCTTTTGGTCACATATATACAACAGTTGAGTCAAGTCCATAGGATTTTGCGTGTGATAATTATCCATGTCAAAACTTTGGACTTTGTCACAAAATATACGCACACCGACATTGTATTTTGTTTTATTCTGAATACCAAAAAAGACGGTGCATGCTCGGTTGCACTTTTCATGCTCCCCTCAAGGTTCAAGCTCCTTTACACCGATACATACGGATATGATAGCTCATGGCAGGTATAGTTACGTGTATATGATAGAGTACGGATACATGAATATAAATTTTTTATTTTTATTTTATAATATTCAAGGAAATTAAATTCTTTAATATCACAAAAAATATCTCATGATAAAAAATTATAATATTAGATTTACTAGTGTCTGCGCAACATTAGGGTCATGACATTTAATTTATCATGCATCCACCATATCTCTGTTGCTCAACAGCCTGACCAATGTTTTCGCAACTCACACCGTACCACCCACGTTCCTCCTCTTTTATAATATCCTAACTATTTTTTTATTCATATTTTTACGACAAATAATTATCTCTGGTCACGTAGATAGATCCAAAGAGTATTTGGATCACAAAGAATCAATCCTGATCTGCAGAGGTTTCAAGACAAGAGTATATAATATATTATCATCATGAGTACAAGCCAAGTTAAATGTTCCACTTCCCAGCCAGAAAGGAAACAGATTGTGTGTGTGTGTTGTATGCTGTACTTTTTGTTTTTCTTCCTTCTAATATTAAGCTAAGCATAAGAAGGAAATGATAATTTAGAAAAGTTTTCTTGTAATTCTGTGACTGAAACAGTGTTCAAGGAGACACCAAGAGGGTTCCCACCACCTTCCTCCACTATAACCAAAACGTTTCCAGAGTCTTTAAGGAAAGACCGAGGCACGTGATACCTGTGCCAACATAACACAGGGCATTAATTAGAGCATCGTGATTGTAGTTAAAGCGTCTCTCTCATCTTTTCATCCCTTGTTCTCTAATCTCTATACAATATATATGAGATGCAAAGGAGTATATAATAATATTGTAATGACATAGAAACTAATATGGTGCCTAGGTGGGTTACTCACAGTGATTGTGAAGGCTTGCCTTTGGAATCATGAAACAAGATCCAATAGCGACCAATGCTTTGTCCATTTACAAAAGCCTCACCTTTTCCCATTGAGCTAAGGTTCAAGGCAACAGGGTCATCTCCCTCTGGTGTGTCAAATGTAGTCTAAAAATTCAAATTTGTCATTAATCATTACCACACTTCTATAATAAGTTTACATACAACTAAAAAATTTAATTGCTGTAACTTTAGTGCTAGCTATTATAATTCAGAAAAAAGGAAAATAAGCCATTAGGGTCATAGCCACCACTCCCTGCGTCATTTTACCTTGTACCAAATGAGTGTTTGTTCCATAGTATTCCCCAGTTTACTCCATTCAATATCACTGCTATTTTTTCCATTATATACTTGTAATTGCTCCCCCAGTAATCCTACCTATAATGCACAAAATGGGTGAAACAAATTGACACACGCATAAGTGACGTGTAATATAATATGTGAAATTTAGATGAGAAAATTTTGACTATTAATTAAAGATTGGAGAAGAGAAAACCTGATAACCCCACGTAGAATTGGTCAAATTAAGAGACTCTTCTTGGCTGCACTGAAGTTCCACGCTGATTAAACCAGCGAACCTTCTTTCAAGAAATGGCCCTGAATCCTTTTAATAAAAACAATCTTACACAATCATTAGTGTTAAATATTACAAAGATAAAGGTATACAATAATTTCAGCTCCTTATAAACATTTACCGGAAGTCCAACCATAACGCTGAGTATAGAAAGGTTGTTTGTCCCTTCATTTACTGTCACCGGGAGCTCTAAGGTGAATGATTTCACATCATGATTTCCATGTACCCCTCCTAACAGATTTAATTAAACAAAGTAGTAATTAATCATTAATTCAAGTAAACTTTGGATAACGTGTGTAAGCATCTTTATTTATGTACCTATGTATGTGTCGTTCACAAAAGCATGGGCAACATGAGCAGCAGACTGAACACCAAGTGTTGGTTCGCTGCAAGATAAATTATATTCAAACCTGTTCGCAGAATTAATTGCTTCAGTTTTCAGTTCAAAGTTTATGAGCAATACCAAAGTGATATAAAAAGTAATAAATGGCAGATATATTTGACACATTGTTTTGCAAGAAATGAAGTCAGATAAGATAACTAACCTAAGCGTATACCAAAGGTAATCCGATTTGTCTTTGGTTGTATTCATTTGCTCAAGTAATGAGTTTGATCTTAATGAGGTGTCATCAAAGTTTGGAATGACATCTTGGAATTGCTGCCAATCATCCACTGAGCTGAAGTTTTGTTTAGGAGTTATGATCCTTGTGTTGCTTGTCGTATTTACCTATAAGCATAAATAAGATATAAAAAGACTAAATAGATGAAACAAAATTGACCAATTTGGTGTATATGTAACTAATCTTGACAGAGTAATAATTTACATTTGCGGTATTGAAAGTCACATATTGACAATCTGGTAAGATACTTATTGACTTAGGGAGCAATTCGTATGATGCATTGCGGAATTGCACAGTGACTTTGTTTTCTCTATCATTGTTTATAAGGAATGCAACACATTCTCCAGTTTCTTCTTCAAAGACATAACCCTGACCAAAAATGAGCCAAAACTTAAAGAATATTTGAATTGTGGTCAGTGAAAATAAACCTTTTGGAGAAAGAAAATGCGAGAGCACTCACTTCCTGTAGTTGACCTAAAGAGAAGTTCCTCTGCACTCCTTGTAATAAAGTGGTAGAGCAAGACTTGATTACTTCATGTAACTGCTTGAGATGTCCCCACTTGGGTTGCCTCAGCAAACCTAATGAGAAAATTTGCAACATTAATGTAAACTTCAAATGGGGTGTGGGTAGGAAAATAATAATAATAATAACAATGTTGTACACTTACCATATTCATCAAGTGGGGCTTGATCATAATAAGCTGTTATAACATAAGCTGACCCTGTTCTCCCAAAGTTGGTTCCTCCATGATACTAAGTTAGTTTGCATGCAAACATCATTAATTAGGTGCATACACGGTAGATTAATTAGGAAAATACTAAACATACATATCTTTTCTTTCATCTTATTTGGACTCCATTTTTCTTATTATTTATTTCTTCATTTTTTATTACTTGTCACATCTATGTTGTTCTCTTTTTTTCTATTTTTTTTCTCTCTCCTTCTCTCGTCCTTCCACACGTACACTCCAAAAATAGGATGTCACCATTACTTTATTAATTAAGATGGTTGAAATGGATTTCCCTGGGTGGCACACAATGTCTAGTGAAAATCTTAGCTATGACTTAATTAATTGGTACGTTTGTATGCAAAAATAAAAGCTTAATTAATTTGTTTTGTCTAGTTCTAGCAACAGAAGATAGAGGACCCTATTAAATCGAAAGAGTTTCAAAGTAACAATACCATATAATAGTTGACATAGCTTCCATTTCTTGCAATAAAAAGAGTGACATGAAATGCAATATCTTCTGCAGACCTTATGTATGGCAGTCCACCATACACTTGATAGCTTCAAGCCACACAAAAAATAAAATTAGTTAGGTATGTTGAATTTTTTTTTTCCTTAATAAATATAAACTACAATTGGCCGTATAAGTTCTGAGTAAAAGGAAACTTTCTATCTTTGGTTTTTTCAAAAAAAATTATCCTTTTCAGAATTAAAGAATTCAATGATTAACGTGAAACTAGTGGAATTTTCAAGAGCCAAGACTAATATTTCAGGAATTTGTTGTTGAGATTCCAGAAATAATGTGAAAAGGTAGCTTTTCTGCAAATTAAAATAATATGTTATTCTAAGTTTTTGATCAAATAGTTCATCTTGTAAATTACACTACACCTCAATTTAAAATGTAGTATTTAGTTATTGAAAACAAAAAATATGTTTAATTATTATTGTCATGATAATATAATGTTATTGAGAAAAAGGATACAATTACACCAACATAACATACAACATAAAAATGTTAGTTTCATATTCTCATGCATCTTTCACATTTGAAAGTATGTGGCAGAATCAGCATAATTGTGTAAAAAATGAGGTGAAAATCATTATAATTAAATAATAATTGTGTAAATTTAAGTAATGGAGGAACTTACAAAGATGTCCAGTTCTCAGTCCACAAGGCAGGTTTATTTGGGGAATTTGGTCCGGTAAAAGTTTCTCCACATTTCATGCCGTTGCATGTATTGATCTGCATCAATAAAAAAAACTCAAAAAAAAAGGTACAAATAAGTTATTGAAAAACCTTCCAAGCAAATTGTGTGTAGATAATCTATTACTCAATTAAATTTTGTCTCTCTACTTTTTAATGTATTTTTTTTACTCATAAAATAATTATAAAGTATTGTAAAAAAAAAACAGTGATTAATGATTAAGTTCACTAAATAATGAGTATTCTTCTTTCAAGATAATTTTTTTTTTTATATCCAAGTAAGAATTTTCACATTTTGATTAAGTGACTAATGTGTTTACTTTAATTCATACTTGTTAATGATCTTATTTATTTTTGTCCATTAATTTACCAATAACATTTAATGGCAACTTGCAGAAATGATGTACAATTGTACATGTTAACATATGTTTAATATGTTATATTCCAGCAGGATAATTTAGATGAAGATCTTTCATATTTTTCATATATAAATAATTAATTGGACAAAAATATATAACAAAGCATATGTACAAACTTATTAGATTACCCTGGTGGGAGTGAGTTTGGATAATTTACATGAAGTTAACAAAACAAAATATATGTACGAAAATAGTTAAAAAATTAAGTAGATGTTTAGTTTAACTTATTTTACAGAAATAATAAGTTTATTTTTGTTAATTTATTTATAGAACATTAACAAATTAACCCTTTTTAAAAATTCAACCAAACATATGCTTAATCATTAATCTAACATTTAAAATTTATAAGCAAGTGATTGGGCCGAGTAGAACCCACCACAGGATCAGGAGCGTCAGTTTGCTTGCACATAATCCATGGTACGCCAGTGTTAAGGCCCACTGCCATACTTGCAGCCCATTGAACATACAGCGATCCTTCTGGGCCAAACGCCTTTTGGATGTTTTGGTATTCATTTTCAATCTTGTATTACTCAAACATAATTAGCACTCAAGAAGGAAATAAAAAAAAAACATTAAACTGAACTAAATAACATGTCACATATACCTGTGACAATATAATTGGGCCTCCTTGTGAAGCATATAAGCCCTCTGCTTTCATCATGTCCACAATTTTTGTAGTAAAATTTTGCATGTAGAACTAAAATTGGAATATATAAATGAAAGAGGGTAACAAAAAAGTAAGTAAACACATTATAATGTAATGTTAAAGCTTCATGTACCTTGAATGGTTCATTATCCGTCCTGTACACAATGCCGGGGACATCATGTAACCAGAAAGGGAATCCCCTACAAGTTCAGCATTATCAATTATAGGTGTCAATTAATTTTGGCGTAGTACATGTTTGTTTTACTTATTTAAAAGTAATAATTACTTTCTATCAGTTTGCTAAGAGGACTTTAAAAAAATCAATTATTTTCCCGTTTATAAAAAGTTATGAAGCATGTATTTAGGTGAGAAGAATATACATTATAGTCCAAGAAAAAAAATGTGAAAAGGAGATTGAAGGAAGGGAAAGTACCCATATGTCCATTCACTCTCGATGAAAGGTCCAATCCTGAGGCAAACATAGAGCCCTTGAGCTTGGATTTCCTTTATGAATCCCACCAAGTCATATCTCTCGCTGAAATCATACTGTCCTACGCATTTACACGTAATTAATTATTCTCTTTATTTCAAAATTACTTACCTTTAAGCTTTTTATAAAGATCAAGAAAAACAATAAATAATTTTATTAAATTATTCTTATTATTTATTTCAGACTTTATTCTATCTCATTACTTATTTATTTGGAGTAAAATTGAAAAATAAATAATAATAATCCGTTAAAAACGGAGGGAGTATTTCGAACCTATACATATAGGGGGGGTGTGATACGTTGGATTTGTGTTGTTTTTTTTAAAAACTACCACCGTGGAAGTTTTCTTTTTTGGGGTGAACTTATTACACAATGTGTAAACTTGCTTATTTAAGAAAAATTAAATATATATTACCTTAATTAACCACGCTTGTGTATATTTAGAATGGTGGTTTAATTAATATTTAGCATGTTTAGGAAATTAAATTTTACCTATTCATCAAGCAAATTTTCCATATTCTCGTAGTATTTGTTTCTTCAGTTATTTTTTCCTTATTTAATTTTTTATTTTAAAAAATAAATTAAGGAAAAATGATTTTATATACTGTGTATTTCGTTATAAACGAGAGAAGTGTATATTGTCCTATTCATATAACCAAATTTATAATATTTATTATAATATAAATAAATAGTCTATAAACTGACTGTATAAAAAAAATTTACACTATTATTCAATGTAAATTATCGTATATAATAATTTTATTAAATTTTATAATAATTATCTTAAAAGTCATAATAACAATTATTTTTATTAATTAATAGAGTTAAATTTTTTATATTAATAATACATAAAAATTAATCTCTTATAATACTATTTTTTTCTCCATATCTCTTTTTATTATGTCACTTATTTGATCTCATAGTTATAAAAATATTGTAAGGTCTATCTATACACATAAGAACAAGATATGTAATGAAAATAGAAATACCATTCCGGGTTGGGGCTCATGTAGATTCCAAAACACATAGGTCTGAATCACGTCCAGTCCTCCTTGTTTTGCTTTCGCTATCAAGTCTGGCCACATCTGCAACAATGCTACCAAATCATTTGTCAAAATTCCTTACCTTCTCGTGTCTTTTTCTTTCTTTCTTTTTTTATATTTTCCCTTTAAGCAATTCATATGTTGCCGTTAAGTCTACTCGTGACAAACTTATGGATCACTACTTGTTTATCCTTAATAATGATTGAGAGGTAACAAAGAGAAAAAAAATATTATAAAAAATATTTTAGAAATTATTGTATGAATACTATTACTCAAGATACCAAATACTCATTAACAATATTTGATCACTAGGTACTTAATATACCTATGTTTAAAGTGATACTTAACCACTTCTAATTAAGGATATTCATAAGGAAGACTTGACAATATGCACATATGGTGCCCCAAATGATTGCGGGTGTGAAAGTATAAAACTTGACAAACCAACCAAAAAGTTTGAGGAAGAACCTCTTCTATCCTATATTCATTCATTCATACCCGTGATGCAATAGTGAAATTGCAACTGTAAACGGTTTAGTTCTGTGGTTCAAAAGGGGCTGCATGCTAGCTATAGGACAGGTTGGCTAGTTGAACAAAAAGGCATTTTTAATTAAATGCTGGACTCATTTGTTACTATTTTCTTTTTTTCTTTTTTTTTTAAAGCAAAGTAACCCTATAGTGGAAAGTTATGAGACTAATCTTTCAAAAAATGAATTACCAGTTAAAGAACAACTCTTCTTTTTATAAGCACTCTATTTGTATTCTTAGAAATCAAATCCTTATCATATATTTAAAGAGTCTAAACTATTAACCACTTTAGCAACAGTTTATCTGTGAGTATCATTTGATATTAATAGTATGATGCATTCCTAGCAAAGACAAAAAAATGTGCTAGTTTTCTGCCTTTCACTCGTTTGGAAGAGAATTAAATCTCATATTTAGACGAGGGAGATAGGACAAATTTTTAAAATAAAAACTACTACTATTTTTAGGAGTTTAATAAATACTAGATTTTGGGAGATAATGAAGTAATGAGCTATCTTAAAATGCAAAGTTTGGAGAAAAAAAAAGTAAATATTCAAGTACAAAAAATTACTGTTAATCCTTTTTATTTTATATTTTCCTTAATTGTTTCGTGTCATTTTCTTTGGACATTAAAAACAAGATGAAGGCAAAATTATATTATAGGTCACAAGTTTACAGGTGAAGCAAAAAATGCAAAGGAAGAAGTATGAGCCCCTGTTTCACAATTGGACTATATACCTTCTGCTAATTAATTAATTGACCATTCACTAATCAAGTAGTGTATAGTACATTGTTGAGACACGACACAAGAATCCAAAAATATAGCTTCACATTTACATCACCGTGATAGCCGTTACTTTAATTGAGCCCAGATATTATCAGAAATGAAGCAACAATGGAATGTACATATAGAACAAGAGAGATTTGAAATGTGAATGAAATACATATAGGTAAAATCAGAGAGAGTGTTTAATTTACCTGAGGAGTGCTGCGAGGATAATGAATTGAACCGGAGAAGAGAATTTTTCTGTGGCCATCAATCATAAGAGATCTTCCGTCGTATGTAACCTCAGGTTTAACGCCAAAAGCTTCCCTTATTTTGCACGACACCAACACCATCACCAAAACCACCCACTTTTCCATTTTGCTCAGAGCGCACCCTATGTGTGTACATATAAGAAATATGCTGCAAGTGCGAAAAGTGTTTGATATATGTATAATATGGCCCAAAAATGAAAAAGAAATTAAGCGGAGGGAGAAACTTTGTGAGGGTCACAATTGAAGTGGGTGACCAGAATATATGTTGTGAGTTGTGGGACTCGTTTTCTTTTCATAGTGCCACCAAATTCTGGATATATATACTTATTCACGGATCCGTATTAATATTATCACTTCACTTCCCAACAAAGAGAACCCACGAGGAACAGTTGCAACAGTTCCTTACCAGAAATGCAACCCAATAATGCTCTATACAGAATGCCCACACATTAATTATATGTCAAAATTTTATTATTTAACTTTAATTTCTCTTAGTAAATTCTAATAAATATTTATTAGTTTATTTTTATTAAATATTAATAATAATTAATAAATACTAATGACATATACTACCAATAATAAAACTGATGTTATTGAAAAAATATATAGTAACAATATTAAAATTAATATTAATCAATATAAATTAATAATATATACTAAAGATCAAAATTACACATATATTTACTGTTACTAATTAAAGATAAAAGTTCAAACTCCACCTCTGTTCCTCCTCTAATAAAGACTCCAGAATAAATTCTTAAAATATTTGACCCAGCTCGTAGAGTTCACCAACAACACGAAAACTACTAAGCTAATATATGTTATTAGTACATATTATTAGTATATGTTTTCATTAGTACATGTTATAATTTTATTAGTAATAATATATATATATATATATATATATATATATATATATATATATATATATATATATATATATAGTTTTGGTCCTGTTTATATTATACATATTAATAGTATTATAATTTGTGTTTATGTACCAAATGAATTTAGTGGTCCATTGGTTGTAAGTTCAATGATCTTCAAGGCTTTGAGTTTATAGAGGTCATGACCCATGTCAGGAAACCAAGTCCATATTAAATGCTTATAAATACAGTCAATCTAAAAAATGATGCTCTTACCTCCTACACAACACATCAAATAATTATTGTTTGAATTAATTTTACAAAAGCAAGAGACTCTTACCTCAGACACAACACATATCAAGTAATTATTGTTTGAATTAATTTTACAAAAGCAAGAGATTGTATATGATATATGATAGCAAATTATTTAAATAATTTAAAAAGTATTATAATTAATCATCAAACACGTAAATCAACTAATAAGATACTATTTTATTTTAACCAGGGAATTGGATTTTAAGTTGTTAGAAATGCACCACTGTTAAAAAGTTTGAAGAAAAACTTTATTATTCTCGTAGTAATTCTGTTGAATTCGATCTAAGTTTGTCGTCATATGCATAATATGGTATTCGAATACTGGTGATCTTAAAAGCAAAAGAAATCAGTACTAGCCAGTAGTTTTAAATATTTATTTTTGAAAAGTAAGAGTTAAACTAAAAATAAGTAAGGAGTTAGTCACTATATCAATAAATTAGCATATTTGAACATTTATTTTAAAAATATATAAAATATTAAAAAAATGCTTAATATAGATGAGGAGATTACGGAAAATGACTCAAATTAAATAATATGGACTTTAATTTAATATGTAGAAATTGATCAGTAATCAAAATGTTTAAAAAATAGTATTACATAATAATCATCTTAAAAATTATATCAAATATAATTTCTAACTAGTTAATACTCACAATACATACTCATTAAATTCTTACGATATTAAAAGCGTTAAATTTTTTTAACTTTCCACTTTTGTTTCATGAACTTATACAATGAGAGGAAAGAAGTGAATTAAACATAAGGGGCTGAATAGAGTCCTTGAAGGAAGAAAGAGTGCATTGATAGTTTACTTAGGAACTAGGAAGAGGTAATTGGCGTTGTCCCTTATGTTGCAAGTTGCAACTTTATTAGGTGAGGTGTGCCGGCAAGCCGATTGTTTTCAACTTTATTTTCTGTTGGTGTCCTTCGACTTGCAAGCCTCACCCGACAATCATATAATACAAAATTAGTGGTGCTTGATACCCGTGACCACCCGCTAAAGCCCAAAACATAATGCAACAATTGGACAATTGATTCCACTGTCAGATTCGGGTATCAAATATCAATCCAGCTTTTCATGCACATTCTCAGCGGAAGAAATCATCACTTCCTCACATTTTGGAGTAACACACTCAGAGGGGGGGGTCGTTTCATAATTATCATGTTACTTTGGAAGCATACTGTAATCTTATTTTACCACTTATTAATTTTATTAGTCTAATATGTTTTTTATATTAATTAAGGAATAACTTATTTAAGAATTAAGGTGTCAAGATAAGATAAAGGATTTTTTTCTTTATATATAATACAATAATATATATAAAAAAATAAAATATATAACAAATATAATATATATATATATATTGATTGATTTTTATCTTTCTAAAATATGAAATTATTATTTTTTGTCAATACTATATACAACAGTTATTAACTATTTATGCATTTAATGAAAGGTTAAATGACTTAAAATAAGAAAAAAAACTGAACTATTTTATTTCATATATATATATAAATAAATGTGATAACAACTTACTTAATTTAAGCATAATTACCATCTTTGAAAAGGTTCTAAATCTCGTAATTATATATATAACAATTATTATAATTACACAATAATTATATGCATAATTCATGTCAACAATTCCATAATTATAAATATACTAATTAGTATAATTACAAATATGACAATCACCAATTATATGTATGAATCATGTCAACACTCCCTCTCTAGATATCACTCGTGCCCAACTTGCCAAGAGTCATGGAAGGCTCGACTGGAAACTGCCTTGGTCAAAATATCAACTAGCTATTGTATGGTCTTCACATATGGTACTTCAATTCAAACTTCTCATATATGAAAATGTGGTCAATCTCAATGTACTTGGCTTGATCATGTTATATTGGATTTTCTACAATATTAATAGTAAACTGATTATCACAATATAATTTCATAGTCTCTTCAGCAAGAAAATTGAGCTCCTCTACATGTCTTTTCAACCGCAATAACTCTTGTATTCCTTTTACCATAGCCCTATATTCAGCTTATGCGCTTGGCAATGAAACAACCATTTGTTTTTTATTTTTCCAAGTAACTATATTATCTCCAACAAAGGTGAAATACTCAGTTGTTGATCGTCGTCTTTCTCCCTTAGTGTCCTAATCAGAATCACAATACTCACTAACAGCTGCATGGTTATGCTTGGAAAACATAAGGCCTTTTCTAGGTGTAGACTTCAAGTAATGCAAAATTATATAAACAATCTTCATATGAGCTTCACTTGAATTATGCATAAAACGAATAACCACACTAACAACATAAACAATATTTGGTCGAATATGTGATAGATATATTAGTCTACCAACCAATCTTTGGTATCTTCCTTGTCAGTAGGAACCTGATTTGGAAGTTCCTCAAGGCCATAATTTTGCTCTATTGGTGTATCAATTGGTTGACAACCAAGCATACTAGTTTCCTTTAAAAGGTCAAGAACATATTTTCATTGTGACAGGAATATACCTTATTTTGACCTTGCAACTTCAATGCCTAAATAATATTTTATACCTCTGAGATCTTTCATGTCAAATTCAAATGGCAAGTAAGTCTTCAACTTAGCCATTTTCAGTAACAATCATGTCATCCACATATATAATAAAAATAGTTATCTTACCATCTTCTCATTTTAAAAACAAAGTATAGTCTGCATTGCTTTTAAGTATAACCATATTTTTTCATAGCCAATCGAAATCTTATGAACCATGCTCTTGGTGATTGTTTCAGCCCATCCAATGTTTTCTTTAGCTTATATCACCAAAGAAGTTGTATCCAGGTGGCATGCTCATATAGATTTTTTTAGAGAGATTGCCATGTAAGAAGGCAATTTTAACATCATACTATTGTAATGGCCAATCAAGAATTGCAACAAAAGATAAGAGAACTCAGACAACTTTAAGTTTAACAATAGGTGCAAAGGTCTCTTGATAATCAACGCCATATGTTTGAGTGAAACCGCGAGCAACTAACCTTGCTTTATACAATCAATAATTCCATTTGGCTTGTATTTCACAATGAATGCCCATTTGCATCCTACTTATTTCATTCCTTCTAGTAAGGTCATGATGTTTCATGTTTGATTTCTTTCTTGTGCTTGCGTCTCTTCAGTCATGGATGCTACCCATTTTGGATCAGTTAATGCTTCTTGAACGCTTGCAGGAATAGAGACAATAGACATCTAATTCACAAAGGTTTTTAAAGAGTAAGGCAACTGCTCAATTGAAACATAATGAGCAATAGGATACTTCAATGTCTTTGAATTATCAAGTGAATATCTCTCTGGTAGTTTTCCTTGATTGTTACAAGGAGGTAGTTTATACTTGTTCTCGTCACAAATTGAAACATGATCATTAATTAAATTATTAACCTTAGAATCTATACATACCTCAAGGACATCAGCAACAGCGAAATTATTAGTGGGTACAATAGAAGTAGAAGGGGATCTTATGGGACTCAAAGGTGCCAATGAGTTGGTGGATGGGCTGGTGGCGGCATCACATTGAGGTGTAGAACCTATACTAGTAGATAACTCTTGGGCAGAGCCTATGCCCATACTAGAAGGATTTTTACTAGTCATCACAACATCATGAAGGACAACCATCCAATTCATCTTTTTAGAATATGTCTCCCCCTAAAGAGTGGAAGTGGATGAGTGTGATGAGAAGTATATTTCTAATCCAAAGAGAGTAACATTCATAGTCACATAAAACTGCTTAGTAGGTGGATGATAGCACTTGTAACCCTTCTTATGAGGAAGGTACCTAACAAACACATATCTTAAGGCACAAGGATGAAGCTTGGTGCATTGATGTTTATGAAGGTGAACAAACACAACACAACCAAAAACTCATGGTGCTAATGTTAAATTTGAAGGTATATTAGCATAAGTACAGAGTTTTTCTAAAAGTGTTTTGAATTTGAGAACAATATTGACTACCCAACTCATAAGGTAAATTGCATACAAAATAGTATCTCTCTAAGATGTAGATGACATATGGGCATCAATCAGGCATGCACATGTATTCTCAAGGATTTTTCGATTTTTCCTTTCAACCACACCATTTTGTTGAGGTGTATACATGCATGTTGTCTCATAAATAATACCATGATCTTGAAAATATGATTGTAATATTTGACTAACAAACTCACTACCATTATCAAACCTAAGCATTTTCACCTTGGTAGAAAACTTTGTATCATCTTATGAAAGGAGTAGAAGCATTCATACAGGTCACTTTTATTAGTCATCAAATAGAGTCAAGTCACGCAACTACAATCATCAACAAGATCACAAACCAGCAATATCCAAACAAGGTAGGAATGGGTGTGAGACCCCATACATCATAATGTATCAAAGTAAAAAGACTTGATTGTCATATTAAAACTTAAAGGGTAGTTTGCACAAAGGCTTTTAGCTAGCGTACATACATCATAATGAAAATCCAAAGGGTTACAATCCAAAAATAAGGATAGAAACAAATGCTTTATATACCTAAAAGATGCATAACCAAAGCGACGATGTCACATCCCAATTTGATGTTTCTTAGTACATGTAGAGCTTTGACTAGTTAATACATTGTCGGAGCATATATCATCCACATAATAGAGTCCCCTCCTCTTAGTACCACGCCCAATAATCTCTTTGCTGTTGAGATCCTGAAGAATACAAAACTAAGGATACATTAATACTAGACAATTTAATTGTTCAATTACTTGTGACACATATAAGAGATTATTTAAGAGAGATGGGACAAGTAAAAATGATAACAAAGGTGTCAACATGACTATGCCAACACTAGTCACTAGAGAAGATGTATCATTAGCATTAGATACTTGTGTATGATGAGTTATACTTGTAGTATGCAAGGGAGACTGATCAAACGTCATGTGATCAATAGCACCTGAATCAATAATTCATCAAGTATCCCTGATAGTATCAACACTCATAAGAGCAAGTCTAACATTACCTGATGATTGAATATTTTGCTGTAAATCAAAGTTGGAACCAGTAGACATAATTGTTACTAGTGTTGAAGTCAATGTAATGGATGGCGACATGGAAGGAGGTGACACCATCACTGCGGCTTTGCCATCCTTCTTGTCTTCATCCTTCCGATTGTGGCAATTATGAGATTTTCGTTCATTAAGGTTATCCCACCAATCTAGGTACCCATGGAGCTTGAAGCACTTATCAACAATATGTTTAGGATTACCATAATGACTACAACCACTCATGGTAGCACTCTAAGTCTAGAATGACTCTGATACCAACTCAAAATAGGATAAAAGCTAAGCTATTTTATTTCTTATCTATGAGAGGCAATATATATGTAAAAATTTAATAACAACTTACCTAATTTAAGCATAATTACAATCTCTGAAAAGGTTCTAAATCTCGTAGTTATATATATTCTATTAATATAATTATATTATATATATATTACTATAATTACATATATGAGAATCACCATAATTATATGCATGACTCATGCCAACAAAATGAACATCACATATCACACCCATGAGTATCTCTAATATTATGTTAACATGTGATACATTAAAAAAAAGAAATTAGATCATCAAAATAAATGTTATTTATCTATGTTAAAATGAACATTGAGGACTAAAAATAGTAATTTCAAACTTTAGAAAGATGAAATCAAATTAAAATATTTTCTATGGACTAAAATTAAAATTTGTTCATTTTATAAGAATTGAAATTAGTTATTTCAAAATTTAGAATGATGAAAATAAAAATAAAATTTACATGGGCCAAAATTAAAATCCGTTCATTTTACAAGGTCTAAAAACACATTTAAACATATAAATAATGTATTCAAAATATCCTCTAATATATATTTATATTAATTTTGACATATAAATTTAAAGTATATTATTAATTACAATATTAAGATCTAAATAATTATTAAACAAATTTTTTTCAAAAATATATTTGAATAATAATTATAATTTGAAAATTTTATGTAATTTTTTTATAATTATAAAAAAAATAAATGCATAAATAATATAATATTTTTATGTAATTTAGTTAAAATTATAAACATATATATTTTTATAATTTAAAAAGTTAAATTAAATTTTAAAAAAATATATAATTTTAACGAAATAATAATTTTATTATTTAAACATAATTTATATCATAGAATTAAAGTTTATTATAGTGTCATTATTATTTTATCTTATTTCGTTTTTTATCTTATCTCAACATTAAACGAGCCCTTAAATTGATAAGATAATGATATATAATATAATAGTAAGCTCCTGGACAAATACTCAATGTGAGGCTATTTGTGATGGACTTATTAAGTCCAAGTTGAAGGCTTATAGATAAAGAGCCCAAACCCAAGCCCAATTTCAGACATGGGCCACCACAGAAATGTGAAAGCGACAAATGCGCAAGAAGGTCGGTTCCTTAGGTACACTGAGGAGACAAATAGCAGAAGTCAAGGTTGGCAGCTAGCATGAAAGATGAAGCACCTTCCTAGAACGTGTGCAACATTTAATAATTAATATTCAAACCAAAACATTTAATTATTAATAGAGACCGGGATGTTCATTTCACTTGGACCTGCTGCAAGTCGCTGCATCGATCCTAGTAGATTCACTACTGATAAGGATGTTCCAATCCCTGGCTTAACTTATTTTCATTTTTATATTGCTTTTAATCTTAACCAATTAGTTTATAATTGATTAGACTACTTAACAAAGACATACTTTATGAGCACGAGCATACTTGTTGCCCAAGCAAAACTTACTGCCACAAAATAAAATATATTCAATTTCAAACACCACGAATGGTATATGTTTGATGAACTACCACGGGGATTTGATTATTCTCAACCATTCATTTTTAAGGCCCGGAAAAATTCTTGTAATACTCAGGATATTTGAATAATTCATATACACTAATTTATAATTATATATGCAAAAATTACTGTTGAAGAAAAAGTAAAGGAAAAGGTGCAAGTCAAAGGATTTTCAAAAGGGTAAGTAATACAGTGATAGTTTGATAATACAAGTTGGCCAAATTGAAAAGAAAAGGACCCAATGATTTGACTGGAGGAATTAAAAAAGGTGTTACTCTATCCTAATCCATGGAATATGTTACCTAACTAGCTTAATGCCTGCCCTACTGCCCAAATAAATATTTTCCAAGGAAACATCCAGGCACCTTCTCCACAGCGTTAGCCTAAAGTCACCCATTACGTCTCTTGAACTAGATTCCACATCCTATTTTTTAATCCACTTTTCTAACTCCTGTAAACATGACATCACAAGAATATTCTCTCCTTATACCTTCTATTTTCTAGTTAGTTTTATTCACAAGTGAACCTGGATCAAAAGTCTGTACAATTCAGCCACTTACCCCATAAATAAACAAAGTGCGTATAGGAAAAAAAAAATTAGCAGTGAACAAAACAATAAAGAAATATATGGCATGCAAAACTTTTTAAAGGGGCGATGTAGTGTTATTATGGCTAAAAAGCAGGAGACCCTAAAATCTAGTTTTATATTATGCGTTAATTTTGTGCGGCGCCGTATTTTTGTTTACTTGTTTTGACGCCCGAAAAAACGTACTACTTATTTGGATACTTTATTTACATGTATAGTAGTATTATTTATTTTTAAAATAATCAGTGTACGTAATAATTAAAAATATTATTAGTTAATACTATCCTGAAATTTTAAATGACAAAAGCAATTAGAGAATGAAATTGTTATTCGAAACGAGGCATGGTTGGGAGGGCATGGTTGTGAAAATTGATGTATAATTATTAATTAATTTACGAGGGGAGCACGATCGATGTTGATTTTTCGCGTAACAAGCTGAGAAGGGTCATTAAATAATGTGACGTGGCAAAATCCCCCTTATAGCATTGGCATGAGATATACAAAAAAAAAAAAAAACGTGTTAGACTATTCTTCTGGTTGACGTTCAATTTCTTGCAAGACAAGAAGGCCAAAACAAGTGGTTGTTGGTGTGTTACAGATGAATTAAACCTAGCTGAATGATGACGCTGGTTTGCGTACGTCAGCGACAAAGAACTTGACGTGTTCTTTAAACTCGCCGTTCAATCGGGGTTAAGATCCTCTGCGGCAAAACCTTTTCGCTTACTTTGCTTCGTAGCTGCTAATTCATTCTTCATGAATCACATGTGCAAGTATATAACTTCAATTCATTTAATTTTATCTTAAAAAAAATTTATACTCTTGAGTTGAATGGGTGTTTTCAACCTTCAATGTTAGTATTTGTTTTCAACTTAATAATAATATTAAAAATATATACTAATGACTAAAGTGAAGAGTTTTCTTTTTCTCTTTGTGGTCGGTGAATGTGTCTTATATTTTGTATGAAAGTCTTGTAAAACTAATAACTTTGTCTATCAATTGGGGTACTCCTCGGACCCACTATCTAATATATTTTATTTTTGTTGATAAAAAGATATATAAAAGTTATTTATAAAAATATATCATTTAATATTTATAACATACTCTATTGTGAATTTTAATAAAAAATTTATTTTAATTAATACCTTTATATTGGTCATCAATAAATTGTAAAATCAACCATACGTATATTTGGCAAAACAGTGAGGTTGTTTACCACTTATAAAATAGTCTACTGACTTATTTGACTAAAAATAAATTATCAGAGATGTTTGGTCAAAGAATTCTTAAAAAAAAAACTAATGAAATAAGTTAATAGAAATAACACATGGCTTGTACGTTAAGAATGGCATTTAAAAAAAAAACATATCCTCATTAAATTTTAGAAATAAACACATTATATATATATATTTTTTCTAATTTTTGTTGTTTTTAATCTTCTTAACCAATTTCACGACCATATGTGGAATCAACTTATATAGAAAAATTTTGATATTTCTAAAATTGATTTTAAAACTAATGTAATAAGTAAATTTTTAAATTGGTTGGAGAAAAAACCAACCTCCAATTTTTAACTTGTTAAGAAAACTAAATAATTAGTATCATGTCAAATGTTTAGGTAATATAAATGATTCATCTTGAAACAAATTAATTGATTAAATTTATCACGTTAAAAGTTGGATGGTGAGACATCAGTGCGGTTAAAATTGACCAATTTTAAATATATAAACTAAAATTTAGTAATTAAAATTATAGAAACTGAAATTACTCCTACACTAAACTAGATGAGCAAAAGTACAATTAAGTCTAGAATTTAAAATACATTTTTTATATTAATTATATTCATAATTAATTAAAAAAAATCATTATCTATTTTGATTCTCAAAATATAGGAAGTGAGTTTTTAGTTAGTTATGGTCACATCAAAAATAAATAACATACAACAACACATTTACATTGCATTCCTAATATACAATATTATAGTTTGAAAATTACAAATACAAAACTAGAAACAAATACAGAATCAACACAGAATAATTTCATTTCATTATTACATGTATAATACATCTTGTATATGAAAATACAAGTGTATTTTCTCTTATACAATAGTTAAACCGAAAACATGACTATAGATTTCCCATTATGAAGTGAAAATTTTGATTGCTCTCTCTCTCTTTGTTTTCATTTGATACAACAAGAGTGTCAATTTCTTCCTCCAAGTTAGTTTTAGTTTCTTCTCTCTTTTGTTTCAAAATTTTTTTTATCATACAACTCTCACTTGTGCATATTCATTCATCTTTATGAAGGTTCACTTGACCCATGAAATGAGAAAATAAAAAGTTCATTGTTGTTATATGTGAAAACTATAATTCCTTAAGTGAGTTGACAACAATGTTTAAAGCCTTCAAACACATTATTTTAAGCATTCGAACACACTAGAAGTCTTTGAAAAACACACATACTCCATTATGAGAGAGAAATAACAAGATTAACATTTGAAACAAAGAAGAAGGTTAACATTGGAAAATGAAGTCATATTTAGAGAAACAAAACATTACCTCATGAAAGAATAGAGGAGACACATATTTTGGTTTTGAAAGACAAATACACTAATATAGATGAACACACATTTAGAAGAAAAAAAAACAAAAAATAAAGATGTATGAAAAAAATAAGTGCGTTGTTGAAGCAAAAGAACTTATAATAAAATTTTTATATCAATTATTTTATCTTTTCATAAAAAAATTTATATTACATCTTTTTATCTCTTATTAATTTTTTCCAAAAAAATATACACAATAATTAATTATGTAAGTGAAATTATAAAAAAATTAATTATTCATTAAAGTTATGGACAACAAAACTAAAGTAAAAAAAAATTGAGTAAATTACACTAATATTCTTAGATATTTTTTAAATTGTATATAGTGACTTATCCTTTAAACATTTACAACAATATTTCTTATAAAAATACATAATATAATATTTTTTAAATAATTAAAATGAGTTAGTGTAATATATAAAAAGTGAGTGTCTCCTTAATATTTTTCAAACAATTAATGAGGTTAGTGTATAGATAAAAAAAAGAATATCAAGTAAAATTTGATAAAATTTTAGAAAATGACAATATAATTTATTAAAAATAAATACTTTAAGATAATAAAAATATTAAAATTATAATAGGATATACTTAAAATATTCTTTGAAAATATTTATTTATTTATAATTCGTGAAAAAAGAGCCCATAAAAATGTTGAAAAAATTAGAGCGAAAAGAAATGGTGTAGTAATTCTGTTGATTTAGAGAAAGTCTTCGAGTGCCATGCTTATGATGCACAACGCGATCGGGTAGAGCAAGGAACACGACATGCTTGGCTGACACAAATATTAATGATCGTGTAGCGAAGACAGTCAACCATGGTTGCAGCCGACATTTTGAAAATGCGAGATACGGCACGATAATTGACGTAAGCCATGACAGAATCAACATAAAACCGGAACAGTCTCACGTGCGCCACGCCCACTCACCCACTGCCACGTGGCGGCTGCTTTCAGCGCTAGGTCGAAACTCGTCACGATATTTACATTATTATTTTTATTTAATTGTCGAATGGATTTGGCCTCCACCTCGGCCACGCACGTGTCTAAATCCACTCTCTTTCTTTTTATCCTTTCACGCTATAAAACCCAACCAGTGTGTCCTCTCTCATACGTTTCAAGTCGCAGAGCAAAGCAAAGCAAAGCAGAGCCAACAACAATCACTACCAAGAAGAAGAAGAAGAAAAAAAAGAGGCTTGCAAATAAGAAGATTTTAGTTAAAGGGAACGCATTAGAAGAAACGCGAATGAAGGGTGAATTAGAGTTGCCACCTGGGTTCAGATTTCACCCCACTGATGAAGAATTGGTGAATCACTACTTGTGTAGGAAATGCGCTGGACAAGCAATCGCGGTTCCCATCATCAAAGAGATCGACTTGTACAAGTTTGATCCGTGGCAGCTTCCAGGTTCGTTTAATTCCTTATGGGTTTTGTTTTCTGTGAGTCAATTGTAATTTGTATAGTTCAATTGATTGATAATGAAATGGTGCATGCAGAAATGGGTTTTTACGGCGAGAAAGAATGGTACTTCTTTTCTCCTCGTGACCGGAAATACCCGAACGGTTCGCGGCCGAACCGCGCCGCCGGAAGCGGGTATTGGAAGGCCACCGGAGCCGATAAACCGATCGGAAAACCGAAAGCGCTTGGGATCAAGAAAGCTCTCGTGTTCTACGCGGGAAAAGCCCCCAAAGGAGTGAAGACCAATTGGATCATGCACGAATATCGCCTCGCCAATGTTGACCGATCCGCCGCCAAGAAAAACAACAACTTGAGGGTATTTCCCCAATTCCAATCTTGATAAAATCGAATCAATTTCGATAATAATTAGAATTGCAGTTATTGTTATAAAAATGTCTGATTTTGGTGTTATCGTGCAGCTTGATGACTGGGTGTTGTGTCGAATCTACAACAAGAAAGGGAAGATTGAGAAATACAACACGGCGGCACCGAAAATTAACACTGAGGTGGTTCATAATTTTGATCACGAGAACGAGACCAAGCCGGAGATTCGTAAGCTTGGGATTGAGCCATTGTACATGGACTCGTCGGATTCGGTGCCCAGGTGGCACACGGATTCGAGCTGTTCCGAGCACGTGGTTTCGCCTGATGTCACGTGCGAGCGCGAGGTGCAGAGCGACCCCAAGTGGAATGATCTGGACCTAGACCTAGAAAACGCGTTTGATTTTCAGTTCAATTACTTGGATAATAACTTCCCCGTGGATGACCCTTTCGGCACTCAGCTCTCGCCCTTGCAGGACATGTTCATGTACCTACACAAACCCATTTGATGTGAAAACGATACCTTTTGGACAGGGGGGTTGTTTGCATAACATGGGACCTGCCAATATCTTTATTATTTTTTCTAGGAAAAGTCAGCATTTGCGTGCAATTGCATTGCACCTAACTACTACATGTGGGGCTACCCTTGTCGTGTGAACCCAACACTGGTGCACGTGTAGTAACTAGACAGATCAGGGAATTTGGATGAAATGGACTCTTTAGATAGGACCTTGGTGAAAAGAAGAAAAAAAATATCAGGTACTGCAGTAAGTAAAAAAAAAAATATTAAGAAATAGCTGAGTGATAGGATATTTGGAGGGTTAATATGTAGATGTAAGGGACTCCCTAGGAAAATTCTTGTTCCATCGCTATTGTAGTATGATTTTTTCATATATTTGTAATATATAACTTCTACTTTTCAATTCAAAGGGACACAATTGAATGAAAAATCTTCCATTCAAAGGATGGAAATAATGGTGCAGCCTCGCCTTGCCTCCAGTGTACATGTTTGACACTTCATACTATGTATCAGTTTGTCTTTATCCTGAAGTAAATGGTGTCATGGGCATAACAGAAATAATGCCAAAAGAAGAGAATTTGCAGTAAAATAATAAAAAGACAAAACAACTGCCCATGTAATAATAATAAGTCGATGCTTCTTATGGAATTGTCTGGTATATAAATTATCTATAATTGATGATGTTGCTAATCAAAGTTGAATAGATCTAAAAATGTCGACAAACAGCGTGGATTGATAATATATTGATGTATGAAAGCTGCCAATTAATTATAGAATCAAGAGATGCACCTAATATTTGCATCATCCTGCATTACTCATTTTGACTCTGCTTTGTCTTTCCATTCTAAATTAAATCCTCAAAGCCGTGCAATCAAACTAAAGTGATATGATTTCATATGACTGGTTACTTTCTACGTGTAACCAGTCGGATATATACACTATAAACAGTAATGATCAGGGTAGATCTCTATATATTATACACAACATATGACTATACGAGCAGATTAATACACCTTGTTCTATAAAGTGGGACAGTAGCTATTATTTGATGATGATAGAGGTATACATTGAGCGGAGGAGGTATCTTTTTGAGATCAAATGCTGACATCTCTGGATTTTGGAACCCGGTCACAATCTGCTGGTGTCCAACCAATCAACTGCTTGTCGTTGTCAAATACCATCACTTTGTTTAGCATGGATATGTCTGCATAAACAGGACGAGGGATTTCATAATGCAGGGTTTCATTTAGAGTTTTAGTAAACTGCTAAACAGGCTAAGAACAGTAGTACTACAAGTGTTAATATCCATTATCTAGAACGAGCATCAGAAGAAAAGTTATAGTAACAACATTCCTACCTCCAATTAGGTTCAGATCTCCCATTCCTACTTCAGAGCCATTTAGAATGCCCAAGCAAACATTTCCCATGTGCTGGCACAACAAATTATTAGCATTCACGCTTGAAAATGAAATATATCTGTTACTTGCACTAAAAAAGTCAACCTAGAAGGAATTGATTAGGTGGGACTCACTGATATTATCAGATATGCTTCGAGAGGGATTTCAAATTGAGCTTTACTTCTTCCATTGCTGGTGAAACTAAGCGCCATTGGCTTGAAGTATTTTCTCACTTCATATACGCTTCTGTAAGGTCTTTTACCATGCCAACAGAGAGGGAGAGTTCGATCATTATGTGCTTCTTTTAGGGACGTCCCAGCTACTTCCTTCCTCAACTGACCCAAGAAATTAAACGAAAAGATACATGTTAAATAACATGTCAATACTTTTTTGTAGTAATGAAGAAATGCTTTATTTCTATTTTGTCCTTCCTCAAGCAATTCAAATCTTGCACACTGACATGACATGATCTTAGTAATGTCTTGTTCATTTTTAAATGGTTGAAGTTGAAGGGTTATTAGTGAATGTTTTCAACTGACCCAAGAAATTAGTGCTTGGTAAGCATTAGAGTTGAAGTAGGTGTAAGAACTCCCAGTGTCAAAAACAGCATGAAGACTTCCAACCCCAGTCCTCTTCCCTCCAAAAAGGAGTTCAGCTGCCCCTGCTGCTGAGTAATGCTTGCTGAGACAAATCACAGAGATGAGATCTCAATCTAGAGAAAGAATTAGAAATGATGACAAGACATGTAGAAAATTGAAAATGAAGATATGACTGATGAAGATCCACTTACTAATCTCTTGATGACATTGGAGTCCAAGTCAGTCTAGAAGAATCATAAACATCTCCAAAGAAGATATATCCTCCTCCTTGTGCATTCAAACAGTGTCCAACCACATTTCGCACCAAACCCTGACTATTCAGCTGTGATGTCAAGCTGGTTCTTCCCCTGCCAAGGCCAAGCATTCCATCTAGCGGATGGTGAGAAGGATCTGGAAATATTTGATCATATCCGCATCTACAAAAAGGAATAGAGAAGAAGTGTGTAAGATAAACTAAAGATTTTTTAATTCTCAACAAAATACGTGTGATACAATCATCATGATTATGCAGGGTTGCCAAATAGTGGATCATGCAACGATGGTGTTTTTCTGAAAGCAGAAATGCTAAATATCTTAAAGCATAAACTAAGTAAAAGTGGTTTGAGATACTAACCCAAGTGCCATACGAACGTTAAGCTGGACTCCATTTGTAAAGTTGAGAGTGTAGACATCATGGACAAGTACACCAAGGGATGAGTAATGATCTGCATACTCAACTTCGTAGTCACATTGATGTGGAACTTCACAGTCGTAGTTCTCAGTGTGGTGCAAAGATGCACAGAGGGCATGCCTGCAGGGCACTAAGTCATTGCTGGGCCTGTAAAGTGGATGGGGTGTCTGAAAATATGCAACAAATATTTAAGACTAGTATTATTAGGAGTTTTTAATCAAATAGAATAATATTATACATGTATCTATCTGCAAAGATGAACCTAGCCTCCAATTTCATCTCATTTGATATGGCATATGACTTATGTTCAAGAAAAAATGTTATTAGGTGATTTTGAACATTGGTAGCCAGTGAATATTCAAGTCATTCACCTGAGAGCAACGAGAACAAGGGGCATCACATTGAAGCCACGTGAGGTCGCTACCCGTGTCAATATCAAGAAAATATGGCCTGGGTGGCTGGCCAATGTTGAGAGTAACATTATAAAACCTGTCAATGTTGAAAGTAATGATTAGAGCAATAATATATACATATTTCAAGAGCTGTGAACTTAAAAAAATAAATAAAAAAATTCCTACATATAATATATGAATGAGATAAAGCAAAAGGGAAATAGATTTCATGCATTTACACATTCAGGCAATCATGTATTTTTAGCTCAGATTTATTGAAATGACAACAATTCTTATTAATTATGTGAATCATGCATTCGGAGGCAATCCAAAGAAAAATTTAACATGAAAATGAGAAGAAGTATCGAGATTACATAATTCCAACAAATTTTTACGTGACATTTTATTAACTTTTTTTCATAAACCATAAAATGTAATTATCTATCGCATAATATTGATTGAGACTATACGATACTACCTGATCATATAATAATTTTTCTAAAAAAAAGATGTTTTATTATTCCAATTCATTGTTTCATCATCACTAGTGCTCTTTCCTAGAATAAACTAAATTATATAGAAGAAAAAAAAAGGAAACTTATAGAGGGCCCTAGCAAGAAAAGGGATGAACAAAGCAGGAGCGGAGAAAGAAAGGCATAAAGTAAAACTGAAGAAGAAAAAGAAGATTAAGGAGAAAGGAAGGTCCTTTTACGTACCCAACAGGGTAAACATTGCCGTGAACCGGGAACACCACGGATGAGCCAGCCCGAAAACGGTTCAGTAAGAATGGTGACGATGACGATGACGACGATGATGTTTCATCTGGACGAAAGGAGTTCCTTGAACTTGAACTTGCAATTGAACTTTTGTGTTTACTACCAAACCAAGCTGAACAAGTAGAGGAGCTGAACAAGACTAGCAATACCAACAATCCCAACTTCACAGACTTCATCTTTGAATTCATTCAACCATGTAACGATGACGAGAGAGAATTAAGGCTATAATATGCAAGGTATGGGTACGTTGCGTGTTTGAGGAAATGCATGAAACATTTTATATCATCGTGTCGGTCCATAAAAGCATTGCTTCAATCATTAAAACTGGGATTTCTTCTAATGCATTTTTTGTCCCGGTGCTTATTCTTTCCTTCGTCGCATCATCCCATAAAAATACCTTCCAATTTCCTTTTTTATTTATATTAAAACTATTTATAATTTTTTAATATATGTTCCATTTTTCTCATTTATTAGTTTCACATTTCATGTTATTATCGACAAGAGACCCAACCCAAGTCCAACTCGCCTAATTTTTTATCAACAAAAATAATAATGCTATTATTTTTCTCTTTTCAAAATAAGATATGCTTTTTTAAAATTTTCAATTATTAAGATAAATATTTTTCAAAAAATAATAAATGAATTTTCCATTTATAGTACTAAAAAGATTTGCGTCCATTGGCCATTGCTACTGCTCAAATCCTACGCTCGATATATAATATCCTTTTATTTGGTGTACGATAAGTATCATCACATATTTAAACTTTGAGATAAATAGTGAACATAAATTAAAATAATAATAAAAAAAAGAACTCACATTCTTACGCTAAACTTGATCTTGTAAAAGGCCACATCATGTATCAGGCACGTTAACATTTAAAATTACGGTTATTATAATTAGGAAAACATTCCGTAGCCTGAAAGAACAAATGCTCGGATGAGTATTGAACATTAAACGGGAAAGGTTACACGATAATTGAGTTTTTGACATTTTTCTTTTCCTCTGTTAAAATATAAAAAAAAATTGATTATTAAAATGCTTGTTTGGAAATAAATTTTTTACTCAATAAATTACGTGAAATGAATTAAAGAAGAACTAAGAGCTTCTCCTCGGACATGAAAATCTACGTTCATATAGACATGACCAAACACGCTAATAGAGTTGGACACTTGCCTGAGTGCATGTACGAGAGGCTGTGTTGGACTGTCATATTCACTCGTTAAACAAATTTCTCCAATTGAAGGGAAAAGAAAAAGAAGGCTACACAACAATATTCAAATTAAAAAATTGTTACAAACAAGCTTGAATTTAGCTTGACGAGTAAAAAAAGACTAAGGGTGCTTGGTTTCTTTTTAAATTTGCACTATTCAATAATTAAAAAAATTATTCAAAATCTATTAAATTTTGGAAATTATTTTAAAAAATTTAAAATGAATAATTAAAATTCTAAAATTTTACTCTTCGCTCAAGGCTCCAAAATTCCTATTCACATTCTTACAATTCAAACAGAAACGTGTTTCAAATTGTATTTTATTTTTTTATAATCCCCTCAAGAATAATGTCACTCTTGAATCTTGATAGGGGGAAAGTGAGAAATCACAGGCGTAAGGGCCCTTTTTGGGTGGTTCATTCAATAGAAAAAAAAGATGAAGCCCAAAGATACAAGGCCCAAACACCAATGCAGCGGTGCACTATACAAGCCCAATAGCACAGGCACGCTTGCTTAGACGGATCCTGCCGCAAGCACGCATACTAGCATTAGCTTTGGAAGAAAAATAAACGTAGGGTAAATTTTAATTTAGCTTGTATTAGAGAAATAATTATTTATTTCTTTGAGTTTTTTAAATAATTTTCGAAAAATTAGAAAAAAGGATTTTTTTAATATAAGCTAAAGTAAATATATTATTCATTTTAAATAAATATTTATTACTTTAATGTTTTTAATATAGACAAAATAATTTGATATGAATTTAATATCTTAATTTTTATATTTATATTATTATATAATTCTCTTAATTTTTATTATGCAAAAAAGTATTTGTCTAATATTTTGTCATGTGGATTTTGATTTTTTATCGTGAGGATTTTGATTTTATCATTTAATATTAGTTGACAGACTTTTAATTGTATCATTAATCTTCTCGAATTTTAGGATTTATTATTATTTTTTATTCTTTTTTAAGGTTTGTATACAGAAATAAAGAAATATAATAATTTCTTGTTTTCATAAAATAGTTTTGAAGGTTTTTATTGTACTTTTTTTTATTTCTACTTCACAATAAATACATGCTAGTTGTAAATAGGTAAATTAATTAAAAATTACATGGGATGTAAGGGTACAATTGATAAAAATAATAATTAATTATATATTTAACTTTGTAAATAATATATGTTTTTTTTAACACCGACACTTAAAAAGAAATTGCGGGATATTTATCACCTCTTGTTTAAATACTTCTTCGATTTTATTCCTCTTCTTATATTTTTCTTCTTTCTCAAAAAAAATACACTTAAAAAATGTGAAAAAATTATTTTCTCTAAACTTCATTTAAGATCATATTTTGTTTCAGTTTGATGAATTTTTAGTTAATAAAACACATGTAGTGTACATATATATAATATTTAATAAAGATTAATATTTTTTATGTATTACAAAATATCTTGTTTATTATATTTGTTCAATTAACTTTATCTCAAGTTTCATCTATCATATATTTTATCGTATAAAAAAATATAAAGATTTTAAGATATCTAAAGTATAATAAATTACTTCATAGATTTAACAAACTTGATAGTCATTGTTTTATCCAAAAGAAACAAAAATAGAATTTATCAATTTTTATTTATTAGCGAGCTAGTTAACACAAAAATAGAAATAGACAAAACAATGTTGTAAAGAAAGTTAAAAGATATATCTATAAGTATGAAAACTCTAACATGTAACACAAATGGAGTAAAAAAAAAAAGATAAATATGTACTTTATTAGAAAATTATCATAACAAAAATACATATAATATTTATTATATTTCAATATTCCTTCTATATAATAGAAAGATTTTTTCACAACAACTAGTATCAATGTTATTTATAAAAATCTCAATAATCAATAACTAACATATTATTACATTTACCATGCTTATTCTTTCAATTATTTAAAAACATTTATTATGTTTGAACTTAAAGAAACGATGTTCTTTATTACTAAGTTATTTTCAATGTCATCAAAATTAATAAACTTGAAAATACTTGTTGAAAGCAGAAAAATACTTAAGGTGATTATTTAAAAATGTAAAATTGAAAGAATATTTGTATGAAATGAAATTTATATGAATTTATGTATTTAGTAGAATTCTCTGTAATTATTCTTATACATAAATTTGAATTATGAAGTAAAATGATATAAAAGTTTATGTTCTTTTTTTCTTTCATTAAAACACTAACTTTACATTAAAATAAATACTAATAAGTAGAAATATTGATTTGAACTTTCATATTTATTAAATATATAAATTAGATTTTAATAATATATCTCGAGAAAAAGTTTAATTTACACATATAATTATCAAATAATTTATAATCCTAATCATTAATGTATGAGAGAATAAATTATGCATTAACTATGTAAAATGATTTTACATAATTATAAAATTATAAATCACTATATATGATAAGATGATTAACTATTATAAATATTATTTTAAAGTCATATCAATGATATTATGTAATAACTATATATATATATATATATCATGAAATAATTATTTAAAGTTAAAATATAAAATATTTAATCAAGGTTGAAATATTTTACTAGATGAAAAGTATACTTTTAATAAAATAAAAAGTAAAAAAAAATTAAATAGTTTTTATTTAATTTTGAAATTTTATTTAATAATATAATTTTAATTTATATTTTTCATCCAAAATACAGTAAATAAAAATTTTATATATATATATTGAGATAATTTTTCAAGAATTTAATTTAATATATTGATAGTATAATTTTTTTTTACATAATCATCTAATTACATATTATTATATAGGGTAAGTTTATTATTTTTATAATAAAATAAATAATCTATGCATTAACAACATAAAATGTTTTACACTATTATCTAACAAAAAATTTCATATATCACAAATTTGTAGATTTTGATAATAAATATTATAAAAATTATACTTATTATAATTTGTAACTAGTCAATTGTATAATTTTGTTATATTAATAGTGCATAAAAATTAAAATTTTACAATAATTGTTTTAATTTTAAAAATATTTAAGATTATTTTTATTGATCGATAGTAAATTAAATTTATTTTTCAAAATTTAACTATTATTAAAGTTAACGGACAGTTATTTAAGCAACTATGGTAATAAATTCAGTCAAAGTCGGTAAATTACCGAGAAAATTTCGACAGATATTCTGATACACAGCTGTTTGGTACCGAGTCAGTCCAAGACAAAAGGGAATTCTAGAAAATTTTTGTTCGCTTAACATAACAGTAAAACTTTACACAACATAACGATCACGTAGAGATTGGGTGCCCCAACAAAAAAAGGAACAACTCAATCCTTAAGAAAAGAAAAATATTCACTCAACTTATTCATTGACTAGAAATTTAAAAACCCAACATAATAATCAGCATAACAAAAGCTACGGGCCCCATACCAGTAATGTATAGCACCAATCCTTTCCTTGTAAAAAGGATATTTGAGTGCAAAGTACTACCTTTCGGCTCGGTATTATAGTATTGGTGTATTGGTATCATTCCAAAGATGAATAATACCCAACAAGTTTGTTTGTTTTTGTTTTATTTTATCTATAGAATTGGAGAAAAAACAGAGACCAATTTCTATTTGAGACCTAGTGAGTTTATCATAAGATAAGTATTTTTTTTAAGATGATTTTTTTATATGTAAAATCAAAATTCGAACTAAGAGTACAAATGATTACGACACGTGGCAGCTATATTCTAAGGAGCGTAGGTAAAAAAATAAATTTAATTGAAATGGTTACTTTACTAAAGGGGAGGGTAATGTAGATTTGGTGGAAAAGGAAGAATGAGAAGGACAAGTGATGTCTTGTGCGGTGTGACTTGAGATTCGTTAAGCTAAGGGAAAGAGACAGAGAGAAGGCAAAGAAGAAAATTAAAAAAAAGATGCTTCCACTAAAGCTGGTTCGTTCTCTGGTCTTAGGGGAAACCATCAACCACAACCCTAACATGCTAAGCCAACGCAGTCATCATGATGATGATAGTGATGATGAAAGTGAAACACATGACACATCCCAAACCCATCATCATAGAAGGAGGAGGAGAAGAAGAAGAAGGTACAAAATCCCAGGTCTTATATTCCTCCCAACAAAAGAAATAATAAGAGATACATACAGGCTTGCCACCATTGCAAGAGACTTGGGCCTGGACTTGTACCCAACACCATCCCTTTCACATATAATATTCTCCAACCCATCATCATCAACCTCTTCCTCATGCTCCCTTCGAAACGACGCCGTTCCCATCCCCTTCCCTTCCCTCGCCGCAACCCCTCTCACCCACCTTCGCTGCTTCCTCACACTCTCCCCACGCGCCTTCAAGATCGTCCTTTTCCACTCCGACCGCCACCCCGACTCCGCCAACGCCGGCAACTGGGACTGCTGCTCCCTCTCTCTCTACTCGCGCGTCGGCGGCGACCGGGTAGACACCATGGACGAGTTCTGCCGGATTCTTGCCGGAAAAGGTTGGAGCTTTTACAAAACCAAGAAAAACCCATCCTCGGATCAGCGGCGCGGTGGTGGGTTTTACCTCTTCAGGAGGGTGGATGTGAACCGGGTTCGGGTCGGAGCGCCGGTGAACGGGGCGTGCAGAGTGAGGGAGTTGAGGTTGCCCCACTTGGATTTTGGAAATGCTCCGCTTAGGATTTTGCAGTATATTTTGTTGATGACTGATGACATCTTCTGTTTGGCGTGATATTGGCAAGTGTTTCATCACTTTCTACTTCCTTTTTCTGTTTCATAGGTCTTTTTTAGGGTTAAAGGTTTTTTAATTACATCGCAGGAAATTAGAGACAAATAGCAATGCAGCCACAATTGTGGTCGTGCAGTCACTTGCATCCAAAAACTTTCACGTTATTCATTTTTTTAAATCTTCCTGTCAGTATAAAGATTTTTCTTCGTCAGAATTTATCCCAAATACGACTTTTAATATACTCATTTATGAAAGTTTATTATTTACTATGTATATAATAATTCGCAACTGAATGAAAGTATAAAAAGCTTTTTTTTTGTTAATACATTCTAATTGCATGCTTATTTTGAAAAAGTAAAGTAAAATAAAATAAAATGCATTGTGTTGATTGCTTTTTGGATTTGGGGGTGTTAGGTGATGACAAGAGGTGTACAAGAAATAGGGTACATCTGGTTTGGTCTTGCAATATGTGGTGTTGGAAGTGATGTTCTGTGAAGCTGGGAAAGAGGTGGAGCCTTTGAATTGTTGGAAGGGGCAAAATGATTCAAACTGTCAAACTGTGTATCTTGTCATCCCATGTACTGTATTGGATTTGATTCTTGATGACGTTTAGCCCGATTCCAAATTTCCATGGAGAGGTAAAAATGTTGCAAGTGCTTGAATGATGAGATTCTTTCATTGAGGAGCCAAAACCTTTTGGGATGCCCTTTAGTTTTAGTAAAACAATGTAAGAATGGAAGGTTCGTGCTGCCTGGCCCAACACACGTGGTTGTGCAAACTGCAAGTTCAGTTCTCAAGGCTGGTGGAAGGGAACAAACCTGAGAAAATGAAGCTGAAGAGCCATGCCGTTCCCATGACAGTTGGCTGCATTTGGTATGTGATTTTCTGGTGGAGCCATTATTTCCTCATCCAGTCGAAACACCACAAAATCTGACACAGCCAAACTCGAGTGTTTTACAAATTCTTGCCAACTTTTGTAATGGTTGGCAAGAATCTGGAAAGTATGTGTTTGGGTCATTGGGTGTGTCACATTTTCTAGTGTTTTGATCTGACGGATTCATTTATTTTCTGTCAATGAATTGGGTTTATCTGGGGTCCTTTAGCTTTGAGGCTAATGACTAATGGGAGTGGATGGAATATTTGATCCACATCACACCCATGCAGAACTGGAAGATGATGCTGGTGCCACCTTCTGTGTTGTCATGTATGAATGCAGTTACAGTTGATTGAAGGTTGCGCCAGATGCTTAGAGAATGCCACCTTAAGATCTGCAACTCTTTTTATTGTTTACTGTACTGTAATATAATTGCAGCCACCTATACTCAGCTTCACAATTAGTCTTATACATTAATGCTTCTTCAACCAAAAAGATGTAGAATGCATATTTAACTAAAGTGACTTAAAAGTTAATAATACCACGTCTTCTATTGAGTTGATATGAAATTCCAACCATTTATTTCAACAAAAGCATTTTCAATTCCGAATTTGTTGGTACCATCTTTGCAGTAGTAATTATCCTCTCTATTCAAAGCCAATATTTGTAAGGGATCTATCTATAACCACTTTAGTTCCCTTTGTTTTATAGAGATGCACACGGAATATTTTTATACACGAACTGTTTCGTTTTATAGCTCGGTATGATTTGTCATTTGTTACAAGAAAACTGAAGAGGAAAGACCATCAAATATGGATGTAAGCAAGAACAGATGCAATTATCCAATTACATTATCTCATTTTTGTCTACATCACATTTGAGACACTTTGCACATTAATGTTGCTCACAAGAAGAATAACTAACACTTCAACAGTTACAATTCGCATAGTAGGAACTTCCTTAAGAATTCTTAGTACTTTAGGCACACACACCAGAACAAAATACTTCATACAACAAATCTAAACACAAGTATTTATGATCAACTCTATTTAATCAGAGACTTGTATGGCCTTAATATCAGGCTTCTTGACCAGTTCCTTGGGAACAGTGACAGTGAGAACCCCATTCTCTAAAGAAGCCTTCACTTGATCCACTTTAGCATTTTCTGGTAATCTGAACTTCCTCAAGAACTTACCGCAGCTACGCTCCACGCGATGCCACTTATCGTTTTTATCTTCTTTCTCGACGTTCCTCTCTCCGCTGATCTGAAGAATCTTGTCATCTTCAATCTCTACCTTCACATTCTCCTTCTTCAGCCCGGGAATATCAGCCTTGAACACATGCGCTTCTGGAGTCTCCTTCCAGTCCACTTGGGTGCTCACAAACGCAGAATTTTCAGAGAAAGGAAAATCCTTGAAGGGGTCCCACACGTCCAGAGAGAAAGGGTCGGAAATGTTGCACCTTCGACCACCGAAGAAACTTGGGATCAGTGACATCTTATTCTCTTAGCTGAGGTTTAGAACTCTGCACAACTACGATTTTCTTGTTTTCTTGTTATCTGAAGGGACGCACCAGGTATTTAAATGAAATCAAGGGTCAATCCCGTATGTTCCAGAAAAATTATTGGTTTGTCAAGTTTCTTTCAGAAAATTCCAAAACCTTCCGGACTTGTCTGCACGATCCAGTAGGTTCTAGATATTGTTGGGCTTTGGGCCGCAATTAGCAACCCCTTTTTCCTCTCTTCACACCAGCCGGCAATTTCTTTTTGTAAATTTTATTTTATGAAAACATCTTTTAAAAATTTTTGTTTTCGTTGATATACAACAAAAACTTGTTCAGATACCCAACAAAAGTTAATTTAATTATATAGTTATAAACAATGGAAATTAGTTTTTATCACATCCCAACACATGAAATAGATAAACCAAACAGAACTCGCTGGAAGGAGTGGAAGGTGGAGATAAGATGAAAGAATATGGGTGCACACGGGAAGAGTGGGGGGAGGGGGAAGGGAATAAGGGTTGTTTGGATATTAATCATATTAGGTAAATTTAAAAAAAAAATACAGAATATGAAGAGTAAAAAGGGGAATGCAAATAATAACCCTCTTGTGTGGGATGGGAAAACTGAGAAAGACCTGTATCTTTTATGGACCAAGAAAAAAAAACATTTTTTATCTCCCTCAATTGTCACTAGGGGTGTTTATAATTTGATTTGAATTGATTTAAATAAAGTACTAAATCGGACTCGGATGTAGAGCGTCTAGTTTTTCAATCCAACCCATTTATTTATATTCTTAAAATTTTTTATTTTAAATATTAAAATTAATAAAGGGTCAAATCTCATCTAGTTTTTTTGAAAATTGGAGAAGATCAGCTCCCATCTAATTTTTTTTTAAGAACATCTACTTACTTATTATGAGTATTTTTTTAAAAATAATTATAAGTATTTAATAGAATTTATTTAAAATAATTATTGTTTTTAAATGTAGCAATTTAAAAGGGAATGCAAATATTTCTTTTTAAAGTAGTTATAAGTATTTATTTAATGGAATTTACTTCATTAATTGTAACCGTGGACTCATTTTTTTAAAAAGAAATGTTAAAAGGTACGCATTGATTGTTGATAAAATATTAGGGAAGCTAAAAAGAAACTCTTGTCCCTTAATTTATGTTAATCTTCAGAGTGCTCATGTTTTTTAAATTTAAAATGTAACTAATGACATATTTATTAACATGTTCCTTTGTAACATTTTATATATGAATTCTGTTATAATAGTTAGTGGTTCCCAATTAAAAAAATTGTTTATATTATCGTGATAATTCACAATGACATCTTAAAATAATTATTAAGGTAAAAATAAAATTAAAAGTTTAAAATATTGAATATTTTTATTTAATGATTTATCAATAAAATTTAAAAATAAGTCAGAAAAACTCCCAACATTATTTAGTGTATAATAATGTGACTCGTTTTATGGTCGAATATGGAAAGATAACAAGGGACAAAGATAGTGAGGAATATTAAAGTTAGCTTAATCATTAGAAAAATAGCAAGAGAAAGACTAGGGGAGGATCAAGGCCTAACTGAATAGGCCATAAATACCGATTGAATGGAAAGGTAACAAGGGACAAAGATAGCTAGGGATGTTAAAGTCAGCTTAATGATAAGGAAAACAGCTAAATAATTAATACATAAAATATTCTAAATTAATTCTGAAAACAAATTTAGTTCTTATAAAAAATACCGAGGGACACAAATTTAGGTCTTATAACTCTGATGACAACTCCTGACAGAAAGCTTTAAGCCTTTAATAATGAAGATTCAAGATTGCATAAATAGAATTATGTTTCCAATAAATAGTCAATACTCGAAATTCGAAAGTAATCTGATTCCACAGAAAACATAATCAAACTGGAAAGGATTATATACTTCATACACGTGATGTGTAACTTCCTTCAATTAAGGCATTATTCTACAATGAGTATAACATAACTATATATTATCAGTTTGGTCACTGAAAGTTCAATTTTCGCGAAAACCTATATGATATCTATTATCTACTATTTTATCTTGCCTAACACCTGCGAAAATTCAAAAAAAACTGTACAACAAAAGCATTATATACATGTTCCTCCAGTAGCTCACCCATTTCCTATATTTATTCCCTCCCAAGGGCTCCATTGGAATAATAGCATCCAGTTTCCTGTGCTCAATGCAATAAACCTTTGACTGCAATAAAAAATGTGAGGTCCGCAAGCAAGGAGGCACACCATCTGAACTTGGGGGGTCATGAATTGTCCTGAATGAGCTCAACTTCCCTAGTGTTACTCCAAATCTACCTTCACTCGATCTCTATCAGCACAACCTAACCATGAGACACGGTATTTCAGCTTTATTGAAAATATAAGAGTCATCCAACTATTAGTTCAAGTGTGCCAGAAGGTTGAACAATGTTGACTGGAAACCATACAAGATAAATTTGGTGAAAAAAAAATACACCAATTTGATGTTTGCCACAACCCACATATCACAAGTGACTACTAAAGAGGTGAATTAGGTGATACTCAGTTTGTAGTTTCTAAAATGGTTTGCAATAATCTTAGTAGAAGAAAGAATATAACTGGTGCGATGTTTAATTCAAAACTTCACATAGCACTCTCACGAATTCTAATTGCCCATTCAAATTGCTCACACAAAACACGAGAGAATCAGTGACACTCCCGACTGCCCACACCAACGGAATTCTCCCGGTTTAATGAAAAGCCAAGTTTGTCTCTTTGATAGCCACCACAAATGCCACTAATACGTGGTGGAACAACAGTATTTACCTTACATACGTCTTGATTTCTGCTGTGGAGGGTACCCTGGCATCGCCGTTTGGTCTTTTCTTCTCAACTGTTCAAAAAGAAAACAAGAATATCACATCCACTTTAGAAAAGGACAAAAAGCTAATCCCCTGACTCTTTTTCCCAATAAATACTAAACCTGTTGCTGTGGAACACCTCGTTGCATTGGGATGCCACCAGGATTCATTCCACCACTCATCCCTGCCTGAGATGTGAGATTATAAGCTTGCATTGCTTGATGAGGTATTCTCTGCATGCCAACATTCATTGGCCTAGGGACAGATCTATTTGATACATGACCACCAGGCATGCTGCCAGAAACTGCAGCTCCAGATGAAACCTAACTCAAGATAAAGAAATATATACATTTAAAAGCATAAAGTGGAAAATGTCTGCATGTATATGCATGTGCACATGCAACTATACAGCCCATTTTTTCAGAAAAAAAAAAAACAAAAAGAAAAGGAGTGCACAAAAGGTGGTCTCCATTTTTGTTGGAAAGACATAAGGTTTACAAAGGAGTGTACAAAAGAATAGAAATTAGAAACCCAGATTAACCTTAAAATTTACATATCCAACTATATCCCCCATAGGATACCTACATCTATAATTTCTCTGTATGTCATACACCAAACTTGCATGGCTTTTTTTGTTTAAAAGGATGTGGCAACATTGAGATTTATATAGAGGATGCAATTGACTAATTCACCACCATTTGAAGGGGCTGAACCCAAAGTCTTAACATAACCCGTATGTATATCAGAGTTGGAGATACCACTTTTTAAAATAAAATAGTTGTAAATAGTTCTTCACTTGTCTAAGTATGCACTACTATTTCAATTCCAAGTACAGCCTTATCCATATAACATTGAACATCATTTATTAATCTAACAGTCACTGCTCTCCCTAATTTTACACCAACAAAAAGGAGATATTTTTACGAAGTCTAGGAGTACAATACCATTGGATCAAAAATAAAATTATATTTAATTAAATCTGGACAGTTGCTAAACTACTGAGAGTATTACCTGTAGAATATATAAATATTTTCCACATAAAGATCAAGGACAAAGTTGAATCATATTCTTTAGTTATGATATGCTCTACTCAATGAAAATCTAAATCGACTTGACTTTACAATATTAAGAGGGGTTAATAATAAATTAAGCCTGCATGATTTCAGCTTAGAATGATATAGTTTCAGTAGGAATTTTAGTTATCTTTGCATACCGGCTGTGAAGGTTGCATGTTGGTTGTCCCTTCAAAATCTGTTGTTGTGTCCACTGGACGCGTGGGATAATTCACAAATGTCTCTCCAGGTTGGCAAGGTACAAGTGCACTGAGCATTGATTTCACAGACATATCTAATTAAATAAACAAATGATCATGGAATACATGCTTAATGAAGACCACTACTTTCTTTTTATATATAGAAAAGGTGAAAAGAACTATGTATTTTGAATATTGTTTATTCATAAACCTACCAAACAAGTTTTTAAATTAATGAAAAATAACCAATAGTGCTAGGAAAGGCTTTATCCAGTCAAAACTTAGGGAAAGGGCTAAACCAAAATAGCAAAAGCAGGAAGGAAGAAAAGGGCCTTACTTCCTCCCAGGTAGTGGTTCCATTTTAAAATACCTGGCAAGCAAAAAGCATAAGGATGCTTAAGAGATAATAGCTGAAAGATGCAAAGGAACTAATTGTATAAACCATAAACAATAAGGATACATACAAATATATTATACAAGGTGTCTTTCCATAAAAAAATACAGTTCACAACCGTAATTAAAGAATCTTTGAATTGAAGGCAACAACCAATTTTAAACTTTCTCTACCATACATCCAAGTCATATTGATGAAGTAAAACTCTATCAACTTCAAAGCTCCATTACCATCAAAATCAATGATCCAGCAATGTTTGCAAGTTCTCACAACTTATAGTATATAATATATGACAAAATGAAGATGGCACATCAGACTACCTCTATGAACACATGACATGGAATACCTGACATGCCCAATAGTGCTCAGACAAATTGACTGAAGGAGCCAGGCAACCAGGCCTCTACCCCAGGAAAATTATAGATAAAGATCTATAATTGGTTGATGAGCTAATGCTACACTCACTGAACCACAACCAGTTGCAGCATTGATATTATAAAAATGAATATAATAACCAGGTACCAAATGGGAGTCAGATACATATGATGATCTTTTGTGACTGAAACCTAAGTGGATAAAAAAATAAATTCACACAAAATTCTCTAACTCAGGAGCAACTGGACAACGGAACTGCTTATTTTAGTAAGTAAACTAGTTTAAGAAAGCTTCTGGACTTTTTCTGATGAAGAGTGAAGACTACAACAATTTGCTAGTCCATCCTCAATAATTTTAGCAAATAGCAACTTCTGATTAGAATATATTGAATACAACAATAAGATGGGAAGTTGGCAACCACATCATTCAGTAAATCTTCATAAGTATGCCATATCAAGAAAATAAAACATGCATGGAAAAAGTGTGGAATCTTGTCAAGATTTCAATAATAGAACAACAACCATTAACCAAAGAAATGTTATATCATACTTTTTCATTGCTAGGTAGGTAGATTTCATCCAAGAGCAAAGGAGAATAAAAGGAGACTTACTCATGCTCCAAAGCTTGTGCTGCTGTTATGCGCTTTCGTGGATCATATCTGCCCATAAATACACAATCCATATTATTGCAAAACAAGAAAAGGGAAGGAAGAGAGAGAGAGAAATAGAGAATTTTTATTAAGACAGAAAGTCATGCATCACATTCACATAGCCATAATATGTGACAACTGAAATAAGGCCACATTTGGTTTTCAAGAATGACTATAGTAGGAATTATAATAGAATAATGGTTACCATTGTCATGTTTGGCATTAAAACATTAAATGACTACTCCACTCTATCTTTTACATGGTATGCTAAATCAGGCAAGAATAACATAAAAAAAAATGCTTAGTGGCAATATTTTCCTTGTTGGTGACAGTACTCAGGTGACCAACAATAGTAACAATGACAGTGGTCATTGTGGGGTGGGGTGAGGATTTTTACATTCCAAAATAACTAGTATAGTGTTACTTTTTTAGTAGCAAAGGTATATTGGTAATACAATTAATTATTGATGGAATGCAACGGGTCCATAGCAACTACAAACATACTTTGTGTCTATTCCCATTTCCACCATCTTTCCAGTGAACTAAACATAACATAAGTTCTTGATGACAGTAAAAAGGGGAAATCGGACTTCTTAGATAACTCATAATAAAGTCATGCGGTTTATTGTTTTAGGCTACTATTGCTTTTATAGTATTAGCCAAGAGGTTTAATGAATTCACACAATGTCCAGGGTTTAATGAATTGTGATAATCCTGAACTTTGGAGAATAAGAATTTAGCATGTAATGCTTCACATCTTCTACTTATTTAGTGCAGTAGAAATGTACTTGAAATCATTCTCAATATCCACAAATTCCCAGAACTTAATGTCAAAAACCCTCTTTTGTGGCTCAGATGGTGAACAATTTACAAGTAAAGCAGCAAAACAGCAATATTTATCAAATGGGAAGACTACACAGATTAGTTCAATGGACTAATTATGGTTACTACAAGAACCTAAAATAATTCAAACAACATAGAAGGAGGTAGAGCTAGATTTAGGCTGATGAACTTGTGCACATTAACTATAGGAGCAACAAGAACAGGGACAATATGCAATGATGATGAAGTTAGAAATAGTAAGTAACAAAAATCGCAAAGCCATCCTTCAAAGGTTACCACTTGGACAAGGAAACAAAATATTGTGACTTATTTAACCACCCGTCACAATATTAGACAGGAGTATCACTACAAATCACAAGTATACAAGGGAGTACCACTCCACCCTGTGTTCAATTAACATCATTTAAATGGGAAAAAAATAACAAATACAGTGTCCTTTGGTATAGAGACATAGCAAAATCTGTTAGAAGCTTAGAAAGAAAAACTTACTCGAGCATCTTTGACAGAAGGTCATATGCAGGACTTTTTGGAGATAGGTGCACAAAACTAGAGAGGCTAGTGTTGTCACTGTTTGCAAGCAGCAGCAGAACAGATACATTAATTTAATGAAAAAAATTATAAGTTCAAAGAAGAACATGCAAGGAATGGACTCACACAGTATGGAAATAGGTTTATCCTGCATATATTTGTATAAACACATTAATAATGATCTTACTATTTGTGTCCTTGTATATGTTGTGTATCTTGTTGCCAATGGGGAAGATTTGCTAAGGAAGGCCACTTTTCTAATGTGGGATGGCCTGGCACAGTAACAATGTCCACTGATGTAGGTCTGGAATATCATAAAGAGAATGAACATCCCCCAGTAGGGAGAAAGAAAAACTACAAGCAAATAAATTACCTAAAACCTTGAATATCTTGTCAAGTTGATCAAGCTGCAAGTGGAACAAGGATTTTTTTTTAAATCCAAAGATGACAAGGTAATACTAATACGTCTATAACAATATTCAACTATAGAATCAGAAAGCTGCAAGTTATAGTATCAAGTTATTCAAGTACCTGAAAGGGATTTGGTGTAGCCTTGACTTCTGCACCTTGAAATAGCGGCTTTAAGGTCAACAACTCAGCAAAAATGCATCCCACAGCCCACATATCTAAATGTCTATTTAAGGAAACAGAACTGGACCCATTTTAGGATCAGATCACACATTACAGATGCATTTATTTATTATACATGACTGATAAATCTATATCTTTGGATTATGTGTCACACTCCCCAACACTGTAGATTCTCGATACTTTGCATCTCATATTCATTGAAAGCCATAACTTAATCAAGAAGAAACCTCAAGTCAAATTAGCAATAGAAGCAAAAGTACCAAGAATCTCATCAAATATTTGTATACAGGTTAAAACATAAAAGACTCAAAAAAATACCTATGAGGTATTAATAACTTCATACAAGTATAACCCAGAAGTTAACCATAATTTCTTTTCACTGGCACAATGGTGCAATTATTTGACTAGAAAATATTATGAAAATAATATATATAAAACTTAAAGGATACCAACAGCACTGGTATAGTGTTTTGCTCCAAGAAGCAACTCAGGTGCACGATACCAAATGGTTACAACAACCTGCATGTTAGTATGTTATAAATTCAGGAATCTGAACCATCAAACATATGAAGAGCTAAAATGTGGTACAGGTGCACAGCTAAATGAAAGTTAAAGATTATTACAGGCAGTGCATGTTTAAGAACCCAACATGTGTGGAATAAAAAAATGGGGTTGCCAGTAGACTTGACAGTTTAATACACTAAACTTGAAATGAAAAACTATATCAATCACTCGGCTTATAGCAGAAAGCAGAGATAGTACAAGCTTGTAATGCACTCATACTGTAGTATTATAAGCTTATCCAGATTTTGGCTTCTTAAATATTAAGAATAACATATTTATGAGAATACACATGAAGATTTCTCAAATACATGGATGATAGATACAACACAGGTTTGATGACAATGAAAAAGGTGCTTATACCCCATTTTCAAATAATGGCTTCAAAGGTGCTTGATATATTCTTGCAAGTCCAAAGTCAGCAATTTTAACAACTCCATGTTCCTCCCCATCACCCATAACCTGCTCATATAAAGTTTGTTAAAGAAATGAGTGCACTAATCAAAAGTGGACAAATAAATTTGAATCCAAATGTCTACTTATAGCACTAAAAGAAGTCATCATATAGTGATAAGGTGGCCAAAATCTAACCAATATATTTGATGGCTTTAAATCCCGATGTATAATCCAATTACTACAGGAAAAAAATATAATATAATAAGCCAACATATAAGAAAAAAAGAAAAGAAAAGCAAAAATCCATCATCAATTTCAAAAACAAAAAGACTCACCTGTGTAGATAGTTTAGTCCATTGAGCAACTGCCAGAGTAACGTTTTAACAGTATACTGGTTAATGGATTGGTTGACTTTGTCCCTATGATGTCTTATTATTTCCTGCTATTCAAAATTGCAACCTTTACACTCAACTAATTAGAACAAGCAATTCCTTACTATATATAGTCTCCTCCAGAGAAAATTCACATCATTTTATAAGACACAAGCAAAAATTTTACAGTAGCATAAAGTACATTGCAAAGACCGCGACATACGTATAATACAAGATGCAACAACAACCAAATACCAAACCTTATCTCATTAGGTGGGAATATCAAAAGGCGATATTAAACAAAAACACCTTGAAAATTCAGATAACAGAAAGTACACATTTTCTCGGGAAGCATTTCGATGTACCGCAAAAGAAATCAACCTCAACTAAAGTACCTAAGTAGAACGCCATGTTAATAGTTTCACGATCATACTCACATAGAGGTCGTGTTCCGCATAATCAAAAGCTAGATAAAGAGACATGTCCGCATGATTAATGTGAACATTCACAAGCTTCACAACATTCTCGTGCAGTATCTCCCTGAGTAACTGCAGCACCAAATGAAATTCAAAAAAGTCAATCCAAAGCACCAAACCATTTATGTTTCCTTATTCGCCACCCAATGTAATAAAAGTAAAGAGCAATTCCTTGGGAAATTCGAAAATGAAAAGAATTCCAACAATCTAAGAGAAATCGCAGGTTCCCTAGGTGTATGTAATTGAACAAGCAAGGAAGGTTGGAAGAGACCATGATTTCGCGGATGGCGGTGGGAGAGACACCGTCGCCATCCTTAGATTGCTTGAATTTCTTGATGGCGATGGATTTTCCGCGATTGGTGGGAGATTTGATGCGAGCGAGGAAGACGAGACCGTAGGTGCCTTCTCCAATCTTCCCTATCAGATCATACTGCTGCAGCCACTCCGGCTTCGACCGCTTGCTGCCACTGCCATCCCCCATCGATCACGATCTTAATCAAACCGCAAACTCCAACCTTAAGGGCCTGTTTGGACGCAACATTTCGACTTTAGGGCTGGATAACTCAGGACCCACTTCATCTCATAACCCAATCAATCCAACAAAAATTATTCCAGTTCGTTAGATTATCAATTTAGCTTCCATTTTTAAATTATAAATTCAATCAAATCTCTTTATATATTTTTAAATTTGATTATGTAAAATTCCAATCAATATGAATATATATTATTTTAAAATAAATAATTTTTTGTGTTGCATAGTTCTATAATTTTATAATTAATTATAATATATTTTATATTGTATAATTCTAGAATTTTTACTTTTAAAATTATTTTATTAATTTTTTATTTTATTATAAATTTTTATTTTATAATTTCTTTTTATCAAGTGACCTGTTATCCAATTTGAACCAACTCCAATTGATATTTTTTTTTTATAATGATATCAAGTGACCTGTTATCAAAATATTTTATAAATCCGAACCAATGCAATCCATGTCTATCTTAGTATGTGTATTGGATTGAAATTTAAAAAAATGTGATAGAAAAGTCTATTATTCAATTAAGATTTTAAATAATCAAAACTAATATTTTAATACGTGTATATTTATTTCATATAATTAAAATTTATAATAAATAAATATTTCACAATGTATAAATTATAGTATAATTAAAGTTCATAATAAATAAATATTTTTGAATATATAAATTGATTTTTAAATATATAATAAACGATTTATATTATGATAAAATATTATTTTTAATTATTAATATTTTAAAAATATAAAATTTAATTTAAATAAAAGATATTGAAAATGATTGATTAAAAAAATAAGAGATTAAGAAAAACTTCTAAAAATATTTTTATTAGATAAAAACTCATAAAAACATTATTGTTGAGAAATGACATCTAAAAATGCTCTCATTCAATGTATTTATTCTAATTTATATAAAGAAATGATAAATATTATAATATTTAATTCAAACTGTCAAATTTTTCTAAAGATGATGTCAAAATTTGATGACATTCAAGTGAGTCTTTTAAACACTTATAAAATGTCTAGTATTTAAAAACATACAATATTTGATAAATTATTTATGGTGGATTTTGTGTAACTTTTTAGTAGGATGTATAAATACTAAATTCACCTAACAATCTTATATAAACCCTTTAGACCTTCTTACATTCTCATATCCATCAAAACATAAAATGCTTAAAAGAAATAACATGAATAAGAACATCCAAAGATTTTAGCTTTGGAAGAATTTCACATGTATGACTTCATAACTTTTACGGTCTTATGTATATATATATAGAGAGAGAAGATAGATGTTAATGATATTTGAAGGATGAAGATCTTAATAATAAATACTTAAGATGTCTTCTTCATGTGTTCTCTGACATTATTTGCCTTTTTCTATTAGAAAGAGAAAGTATAACAGAGTGGTTTGACGATTTTCCTTAAATGTGTATAAAAAAAAATTTTGTAGAAAAATTATTTTTATTTGTTTACTCTTTTCTTCATACTTCTAAATAGTACAAACAATGATGATATGTTGACTTGCTTTTTATTAGAGACACATAGAGCTCTAAGAGAACCAATATTTATTTTCCTTAAATAGGATAAAAGGTGAAATACACAAAGATAGAAAAGAACGTTAGTGTATCATAGATCAATTCGGCATGTAGTTTCTTATGAAAGATAAGTGTGGGTGAGTATACACATGCAAGCACAAGTATCAATATGAGATAAGATAAGTCATAAGATATAATCATTTATGGATGATTTTGCTATGAGCAATTAATGGATGCTTTTGTTATTAATTATTTGGAGGATTTTTTTTTCAAACATACATAATATTCACATAAATCTTAAATAACATGTATGTTTTATCAACCTATGGACACAATACATGATTAGTTATTAAACTCAACAATAACTTTTTTTATCATCAAAACATATAGGAGATGAATATTTTAACATATTTGGTTCATCCACTTCTCTCTTAATTTTTGACACCACAACAATTTATCTTGAAATTGGATTTTGGTTGTACTCGTGCTAGTGAGTACACTTAAGATGAATGAGAGCAAGAGTCAACTTGTTCTAAACATTCTTTAATGTCTTTGATTCTTACTTCCACACTCCTTTTTTTTCCTGAAAATATTTTCAAAAGTGTTATGGTTAAAGTTAATCAAGTCCTCTCGTACTTGAGTAGTGACATCAAGAGGCATATCTCCAAATCAATGAAGATGAAGGAGACCGTAGAGGTTCGTTAATTTAGTCACGAAAGAAATTGATTTGTGAGGCTAAGGGTAGAGGTGAAATTTCAACATAGATGACATGCAATATTTAATTGAGTTGACACAATATGATTGATGGGATGAAAGAAAAGCCATGTTGGGGGATAACTGATCCCAATCCCTTCAATACATGTGTATCTAAAACAATATTGAATTCTTAAAAACATGGAGTCTCACAAATGCTAAAGGGAAGAACATTGTGCTCATTTCCTTCATCACAAATTATAGATCATCAACATTTCTCGTTGAAGGTTATCTAGTATTCCACCACAATATGGAATATGCTGAGAAGGTCTTGACGAAGATTGACCCAACAATGAGTGAGATCTCAAGAAAACTTTGAGAGTTATATGTTGGTATTTTTTATTAACCTATGTGACCTTTAAATAGACTTTGATCCATTTAACCCTATTTGTCATGCAATCTAACTTTCAAGTTAGCACAGCGAAAAAATAAAAGAGAAATTGTTTCAACTTGCTTCTATAGTACACATTTAAAAAATAAATTATTCTTTCTAAAATATTAAATGTAATAAACAAACTTTTATTGTTTTATTAAACATTTAATATAATAAACAAACTTTTGTTGTTTTATTTTTATGTCTTCTCTATTTTCATAGAAATAATTCAAAGTGTGATAAATCATTATAAAATAATTTATGATTTAAAAAAAAATTGAATCTCAACTGTAAATATAAGAAATTGAATTTTTGTTCAAATGTGAAATGAGATGCTATATGACAAACTTAAAATAATTTTAATAGAGCTATTTTAAGATTTGGGAATAAAGATGTCAACATAGCCCACAATGAAGAAGACAATAAATTTCATTAAAAGATATATAAAGTAATTTTTTATATTTTTTATTAAATAATAAGATACATGAAGTAATGGTTCTCTTCAAAAGTAAAATTGTAGCATAAAAAAAAATATAAATGTAGGTTCCTACATAAAGCTACTTCCACATGAAAACTTTATGCACCAAAATGATAAAAGTAATTAGAAAGGAAGATAAATACTAAATTACTAATAATTTGACGATGATGATGGACTTTAAAGATAAAAAAATACAAGGAAATTAATATTTGCTTCTATTGTCAATTTTTTATTTGACGATGATATTTAAATATTTATAAATTATAAATATTTTATTATATTATTATTATATCAATGATTTATTTTTAAGATATCAACCCTCAAAGAATATTTATGAATTGTTTTCCTTTTTTATTTGGACAATATTGAACTACAAATTGTATAACTTATAAATACAAAACAAAGGGTTACATAGGTTTCCTCCAATAGTGGACATTGAATTTCCAGTTAGATGAGACAGATAAGTTTAGTTGGATTTCTTTTCCAGCTTCCAAAACTAACGAGAAATCAACAAGCAATGTCACGCATCATTATGGCAAGGCATCAATTGCCGCTAATGTTGCTTCACAAGACAACGGTTTTTCTTCTACGCAAATCCAAAGTCGTAGTCGACTTTAATTATTATCCACAACCCCATTATTTACATCAATCTAGAACATAATAATTTAATGAGTTTAATTACACTTTAATGTTCTTTGGTGATTTCTTTTATTATGATCTATGATCACTTTCAATTTTTTAATATTTTCGATTAAGTTTCTTTATTTTTTAAATTAAATAAATCAAGTCTTTTTCAAATTCGCTACCTTTTATTTACTAAAATAACTAACGTGTTATAATATTTTTCAATTTACCGTAATGTATTTCTGAGTTGACCATCTAAAAAGAAAGTAGAATTTAATAACTCATCACGTCCACAAAATGTGAAACATATTTTGTGATTAAATATTTAACAACTCATCATCTCCATAAATATATGAAACATATTTTGTGATATAAATATGACATGAAAAAGATAAACTTGTCAACAATTGTGTTCTGAAGTCTGAACTACACAGCCTCTCTTTCTCTTCATATTCAAGATCCTTTCGGCATTGACTTAGGTTGAATTTTCACTTAATTTATTTTGAAAATAAATTTTATAAAATTAAAAATAGAAGATACTATCGATTTATTTATTGTTAAGTTTAATTAGACATTTATTTATTTTATCATATTTTATGTTTTTATTTTAGAAAATAAAGAAAAAAAATAAAACTAATTAATCAATTAAAAAATAACAAAAACACATCGAGTCTTATTGAACATTCAATTCACATATAATTAGGCGGAAAGAAAGAGCATACCCTTGCGTCTAAAACACATCGAGTCTTATTGAGCATTCAATTCACATATTCTAGATTCTATAGAGTTTTCCTCAATTTTTTTTCCCTATTATCTCAATGTCTAGCTTTTATTTTTGTTGAAATTAGATAAATTTTAATGTAATCTATAGATACATAATTTGGATTATTAATGAAAAATTGATTTCTTTCTCTTCGTATGTTGGAGTTTTATAAATAGAAATGTACTTTTGTGGATGTGCTACGAGAATAAATATTGATATTAAATAATTTTTAAAAACTTGCTATTTTAAAAAAGAAAATCTATGATAAAAGTTTATTCATTTTTAGTTTGACTTGAGGAATTAAGATTCTTAATTAAAAATAAAGATTTAATTACGTAAATATTTAGGATTTAAATAAATTAGTAAATTCAGAAAAAAGTGAAAATTAAATTGAATTAATATCCATATTTGGAATTGTAGATGAAATCAAATAAAATCTAATCTAGATGTTTTCATCATTTGAATTAAACTCAATTTCTTTAAATTATTGTTTTTTTTCTATTAAAAATTCAAAAATAAAAAGTTATTATTTTCTTTTAAATTTTAATAACCATTTTCTCAAACAATCCAATTTCATTTTTTTTCATGTGATTACTATTAAGATTATCTCTATGAACTGTGAGTTATTATTCGATCCTTGACTTAATTAATCTTAATTATTACTTACAATGATTTGATACATTATTGAGATCCCATTATCACTTTAATATATTTATATTTTATTCTTCAGCCCACTTTTTTTTAGTTTTTTTAAAATAAAACTATTTAAATTAATTTCCTTTATATATCATATATATAAATTAATTTTATATATGATATCATATATGAAATAATATATCTTATATATCATTACTGGCAAATTTCTAAAACAAAAATTAATTATCAACAAAATTGATAAATATTTTATATCTATAACATATTAATTATATATATATATAAAACAAATATACTGTACGCTTATTGATACAAAATAAAATATCTATAATTATCATAATATAATTCGATCAGTAAATGTTTAATAATATGTATTATGAATAAATATTATATTTAATTACTGTCAAATTAACAGAACTTACAGTGAGAAAAAACAATTTTTATTTATAAAATGTTGAATATGTTTAAAAATAAAATAAAAACATAACAAACCAAAAGAAGGAAAGGGGGAACACGAGTAATTTCTTCTCTTTTTAATTTATAAAAAAACAAAATGATAGATTATGACTTTTATTTGTATTAAAGAAGAGAAGGACAACTACCAAAAAGAGAAAAAGAGAAAGAGAGGGAAGATGCATAATGAATTGCTTCAAAATCATGCAATTTGCAAGATTAGAAATTCACATGCAAAGCCAGTACCCAAAATTTATTGAACCAACATATAACCAATTCCACGAAAAGCCTTCTCATAATAACTTTTCCGTTATACCTGTGGACCACGCAATTCGTCTTTTATGTCCTCTAGGTTGCTAATAATCTTTAGTCTTCAAATCACGAAACTTAATCCACTCAATTCAAATAACGAAACTTAATCTACTCAATTATTAGTACCGATATCTCGATTAAGATATAGTATGCACATATAAATTTACTTTGGACTAAATTAAATTAATTTTATAATTAAATGTAAAAACTTCTTGATATGCATTATGGGCTGCATCTTGCAACGGGCTTCAAATGTGAAAACAATCCCTCTGAACCCTAATACAAGTTCGTTCGACATGACTGGTTTGGTGCACCTACTGCAAGAAAAGAAGCAAAATTCTAAAGAAATCAACTTGAGCTGTACCAAGGAGCAAATTCAGCCCCTAAGCTAATATGGAAGTAGCCTACATATATGATTTTTTTACAATATTTAAAAAATATTATTGATAATTTTAATAAATATTATATTTGAATCATATAATAAAATGTCATTAATAATATCTTTTAATCTTTAATAATGTTTAATAAATATAAAATATTGTTAATAGAAGCATTGATAATTTTTTTATAAATAGATAATAAAACGTTTCATATATGTAGTAGTTAACCAGGAGGCTTGCATTGGTAAAATATTCTTACCAAGACCACCTAATGGGCATGAGAGGACTAAAAGAGCAATCTATAGTATTAAGGAAACGCTAAAGCCTAAAATAACAACAATATCTTTCACTTACTATTTTTTTACTCAGAATATCTTTCTCTTAACTTGACTTGGTCCAAGCCTAAAATAATGTACGAAGTACATGAGGTGTGGGGGGCAGGAAAACAATAATAAATTATCCGCAATACAAGATCAACTTATCAAGGCACGTACTACATGACCAACTGTCACTAGGGACAAATCCATTACACACTGCAAGAATATCAATTACGGCCCTACGAGAAGTCAAACTAATTCATGGTTGTGTATGCAAAAAAAGTACCGATTTTTAAATTTTGATTTTTGAAAGATTAATTAAGATAAAAAATATTTTATTTATAAAAGCAAATCACTACACCATGGATGATGTGGTTGCATGATGAAGCCTCAAATTTAGATCTTATTTCAATACTAAGATGAACTCAATTAAATTTTTAAGAAAATGGATACCAAGAACAAGAAGAAAAACACAAAATGAATTATAATAGAAGATGATTCCGTTACAAGGATACAATCCATGATAAGAAAGATGAGAATTCACCACAAAATTCTTAAGATTCTTATGAGAATTAATTTTCTTCACTAAGAATAAAGAGAGAACTAGTCTCACAAGCTTAAAGCTCAAATTTATTCAATGTAAAAAAAAGTTTTTGTACATGTGGTTTAAGGTTTATATATGGTCACCTTAATCAAACTTATCACTAATCATATTCCTACTTTAATTAAGGTCCAAAAACATGTAAAATGTGCTTGAGAAGCTTCAAGGGTAAGTGTGCTTGAGAAACTTCAAGAGAAAGTATGCTTGAAAAGTTTATAGGGCTTGGGATGAGGGATAGTATGCAAACAAAGTTTTTCAGCTAGTCTTTGACTAGTCACATTTACACTGCTACCACCATCTATGATTAAAGAACATTTTCCTTGAATTATACATCTTGAGTGAAAAATATTTTCTCTTTGGGATTGATCATCTTCAATGAAGGCATTCATAAGTCTTCTTACCATCAAAAGATCTTCTTCATATGGTACTTCTTCACTTGAGTACTCTTCATCCCTTGAAGATGAAGTTTCCTCCTAAGAACTCTCACTTTCAATGTCATAATTATTTCTCGAGATCATTGTTCTTTTATTTAGGCATTGAGAAGAAATATGTCCCTTTCCTAAACACTAAAAACATTTAATGTTACTTGATTTATGAATGTTAGAGTTAGGATCTTTTACCTTACTTACCTTTTTTTTTTGTGGCCTTTAAAGGGTGTACTCCCTTTTTTAAGACTTTTATCCCTTTTAAGGAGCTTTTCTTCTCTCCTTTCCTTACTCTTCTAGTTGGTGCTTACTGTAGGGTAAGACTTCTTTCCATGCCTTCTAAGTTGAGATTCAACTTTAAAGGCTTGATGTACAAGGGTAGAAATAGAAGTATAATCATGAAACTTCACAATGTCGTTAATGTCTCTATTTAAACCATTAAAAAATCTAGCCATTGTGGTTTTGTGAGACTCAACAATTTGAGCTCTAATAAAAGTAACTTCCATCTCTTTATAGTACTCTTCTACATTTTTGGGAACCTTGATATATTTTTTGCAATTTTACAAATAAATCTCTTTTGTAATACAAAAGTACAAATCTATCTATCATATCTCTCTTCAACTCCTCCCAAGATTCAATTGAAAGTGTGCTTGAGAACCTTAAAAGAAAGTGTGCTTGAAAAGCTTCCATCTCCAAGGAAAGATTGGCCAAAAAGCTTGGATAACCTTCAAAGCTTCCCTTGTAAGCTTTCTTATTGCTCAAGTGTTGCCTCAAAGAAGGAATTAGGTCAAAAGTCCATTAAAGATAGAATTGACAACGAAAACAACAACAAAAGCCCATTAGTGACAAAAACAACGTTTGCAACAAAAAATTTGACCACTAAAATCCTAATAACAAATAACTTTACAAGTTTAAGGCTAAATTCTTAAATAAAAAATAAATGTTCAAAACTCTATATAAATGAGCCAATATAAGTCCAAAAAACCTATACAAAGAGCTAGTCTTTATCTACATATCTTCTTGAGTGTTTTCTAAGTTCTAGGTTCATTCTACATCATTGCACCATCAAATCCCCTTCTAAAATATCTCATAATCACCACTTGAAGATCACAGGATACATACCTATAAGCTATGTATAATAACACCGCCCTCTCCACCCATGCACTAAGAAATCAACCATATAATGAAAGCATTTCAAAGTTAGACAAGTGGTAGCAACACATTCATTTTAATACACATTTTATTATAGGTCGAAAATGATTAAAAATAATAAAATTAGAAGAGATACTTGTTAAATAAGTGAAGAGACTCACAAAAATTTATAAAATAATTTAATAATAAGGAACATGTTTAAAAAAGTATTAGAGACTAACAATTTTTTTAATATTTTTTTTTATTAATTTAAATTTATTGAAAATCACATATGGATATTATTTTCTCTCGTTTAATAACTTTCTCTTCTAATTTAAAGTAAGATTCATTAAGATTTATAATTTTAATTAATAATAAAAAATATTAGAGAAATATTACTATCATTCCTCTTTCTAATCTTATTGGCCTCTCAAACTTCCTTTAACATTAGCTTGAGTACTGTATTTCTTGTAAGTGATCACACCTATGTGAATTTACGAAAATTCTTTTCGATATTTTTTTTTACACCTGACGAATATTCATCCCCTTATACTAGTGCAGAAAAATAGTAAACTAAGAAAATCTATTTTTTATTTAAATGATAAAATAACTTTAAAGTATACATATTGTGAGCTCAACATCCAAAAACCAATTATTATCGATAAATTTTCAAAATTTTGACTTCCCTTAAAATTCATTTTATTCACCATAAAGTAAATTTTAAACATGTTAAAAAGTTACAGAGAAATATAACATGTAAAAAAAAAATTATTCGCCTCCACCATGAAATTGACGCCATCCAATCAAGCTATAATTGTTTCACCTGCACTTTTTAGGAGATGATACCATTACTTGATATAGTAGAGTAATTTTTGTATAAAAATAAAATTTATAGTTAATAGTTAAAATTTTAAGAAAATATTAAAATTTTAAACTTGATTATTATTTAATGCTATTTTAATCTACATTAAATTTTCTATTAATTATAAAAATAAATACTACAATCGTATGTACTACAACATATAAAATTTCTAACAATATTTAAAAAATGTTACGAAAATATGAAAAAATATGACTTATTAATTTTAATAATATTTTAATAAATATTATATTTGAGTTATATTATAAAATATTATTAGTAATATTTTATATTTAATAAATATCACTAAAATACAAAAAATATTATTAAAAGAAATATCAGTAATATTTTTGTAATAAATGTTACTAAAATAATAAATGTAGTAGTATTATTAAGTAAAATATGAGAATAATTAATTACCATGGGACTTTTCAGACAATTATTTTCTACATTTGCAAAGTATTTTAAATCCCACGCTATCTTTTAATTAATTCGCAGAGATTGTTGGATGATAGGATGACAACTTTATTGTCCTATATTTGATTTAAATGAAGGGAGAGGAGATTTTACTAAAATGGTAGATGAAGAAAAGGGAAGATCTCTTGTTAGGACCATAAAGAACAGGAGAGAAAATAAAATTAATATCCTGTTACCCTCAATATTAATGGAGAGGGGAGCGATGAACAAGATTTTGGATAACTTAGTCAATATTATAAAAAAATTTAAATTATTTTCTTTTCTTTTTAACCATATAAGCAAACCCTAAAAATTATTATCATCCCTGTGATGGGAGGAGAGATTTAATGTAAACAAAAATAGATTAAGTTATATCGATGCCTTAAATAAATCTATTTACCACCTTAAAAACACATTCACGCACACAAATTGTCAACACCATTGTGGATTCTATATGAATGAGGTCATGAAAATCATGTTGATCTAATGTACATAACAAGTCTTTTATGGTTATTAGTAGAGCCATCAATTCAAGTCAATTTGACTCATCACAAGCCAACACATTTTCAATTTGAGTTGGTCTAACTCAATTTAATGATGGGATAAAATTTTGTTAGCTCATCTTTGACGAATTACAAGCTAAACGAGCTAACCTATAGGTTACTCACTTATTCAAAATATAAAAATTTTAATTTATCAAAATAAAAAATTTTATATAAAAAGATAATAAAAAATTAGTTAATCACTGATAATCTATTTTTAGTCATCTTTTGTTTATCAAATAAAATTAGAGCTAACTATAACATAGTGCAACCCTAGGTCACTCTTCTTAAGGACACAATGTGTTCTATTATGACTTGTGTGGAAATCAGAGGTTCATGCAAAATACTGAGTGCGTGTAGAACACCGACTAGGACCGGATAGAACCAGCAAGATGCCAACTTTATCGTGGACTCGGACTGGTCTCAGACAGAGACACTAGACTCGAACTAGAGTCACACTGACTCGAACACGGACCAAAAACGTAAATAGGGGGTTTTGGAGTGCAGGAAACATAGAGTAAGACAGAAAGTAAACTATGTACGAAAATAAATGCAAACTAAGCTACACTAACTACTGCATCAACACAGAGATTCAGTTAGCAAATCGTTCTCAGTTCTTCCCTCAAGTTTGTGATTCCAAATCAACCTATTACGACGACCACCGAAGGTTTGTCCATTGCCATTCTGAGGATTTACACAACCGCTACCTAATCAGTTGGCAAGGGGTATATACGTGGCTGATTTTAGGTTCACTTATCGATTACCTAATTAAGTTGTTAAACTGGTTCCAACTGGCCTAGTCTAACGTTGATCTACTCTTACAAATGCGCAATTGCAACACATTGAAAGCAGATTAAAAGCAGGATTCACAATCAAAAGATAAGAAACACAAACTAATTATATTACTGAAACAGAGTATTGATACAAAGAGTGAATTCATGGATTCTGACTTCCACAACGACCGCCATGGAAGAACGGCGATGGTTCACCAACACTGGCTAGAATGTTGAGGATTCAATCTACCAGAGTGTGTTGGTTATACCGAGCGATTACCTCTGATAATCTTCGGCTTCCTAGTTCCAAGCATTCACCTCCTCGACCGAGAGAGACGTTGCACTGAAGCACCGTGCACCACCGAGAAATGGAGAGCGAGAGCGAGAAGATGAAGTATAAATGACATGGATAAAACTCTAAATTCAACAACCACTAAAACGTGCCTAGCGTACCCCATATATACATGAGTTGGGTAGCTTGTGACACACGCCTAGACCTAACAAACTCCTAACTGATTTACAAATTCCTAATTGACCTTTCTACCCTTAAATGATCCTTCATGCGCTGCACGCTTCTCCTGGAGTGACTTGGGCCACTGAGCTGGTCTAGCTGGGACAACTTCTTCTGGGCTGAAATGTCCTTAGTTTTGGTCTGTAAAATGAATCAAATCTTTTATTAACTAAAATCCACAAATTAGCATAGATTTATATTTTTCCTATTTCTAGGTCCCTAATCCAAATCTTAGCTAAGATGCGATTCTTAGTTACCAAATAGTCTCAATAACACCCATCTTAATCCCTTATGAGGTGTATAAAATATGACTTATCAATCACTTTAAACTAAAATAAAAATATAGAAGTAATATATTTATATTATATTATCTTATTATTTTAATAATAATATCAAATATATTAGGTTGTCATATTTTTACTCTAAAATAACAAAAAGAAATATGAAATAATGAAAATAAAAATGGTTCATTAATTGTAATATATAATAAACAAGTGCTAAAAAAAACTCAATTTATATATAATATTAACCTTAACATAAACATTAACAACACAATGTAGAATTAGATTTATCATTTGTGATTTTACTAAGTATAAAAATTAAATAATAAAAATCAAGTTAATAAGTTGAACTAGACTTGAATAAAATAAGTACATGCTTAATTTTTTACAACTTAATTTAATTCATGCATTTTATAAACCCATTTTAACATTTCCTAGATGTTATTAGTAGTAATGGTCATGTTGATACATAATTCTAGGTCTGGTTTATGCAAATAAGTGGGTTTGGTGTTACATAATTCTATTTTCAATTCTGTTTTGTTTTCTGTCTAATTCTATTTTTTGTATAATTTTGTTTTACATACAAACCCCTATTTTACATTCAAATTGGTTTCTGTTCAATAAGATTATGCATTGCATAAGTGTGTCCTTGAGAGATTCGACCTAGGTTAGTCTCTACGCTACAAAATTAAGGAGAATATAGTGATTTTGATAGTGTTTCAATAGCATTATCACTGAACGAGGATGTGAAGATTTTATAATTTTGGCCATTATGGCTTGGCTCGTTGGAAAAATGACACACTTGTTGAGTAACTAAACGTAGTAAGAGTTCTTTGTAGCTTCATTCATTGAGCGAGGCTAGACTCTCGTTGAGCAGATAGGTATATTCAAGGAAGTACCTTACTAACGGTAGAATTTGTTTGAGTGAATGATCTCTTACTGGACAAATCCACCAGTAGTGAGAAAACTTCTTAGATTGAAGAACTGAAATATTTGATTTAATTTATATATTAAAGGTTTGATTTAGATGTTATAAAAGATAAATTATGAGTAGGTTGGATATAAAAGACTAAAATAAAATATTAATTATGATGATGTTTATAAAACTAGAAAATTTCTCTTATACATAAAATAATGAATGATCCATGATGTTTAGAATAAGTTGTAACATCATAAGTTGTGCTTTACTGTTATAAATGTTTAACACACTAAGTTTGGACATCCATTTTTTACAATATCTTGCCACCAACTTTAACTAACCACACATAATCTATATGTTGTACACTATAATTATATATGCCTTACTGACCAGACAATTTTAGCTTTACGCAACCGGCTGACTAGGCAATTTAGATGTATAATTATGTGACTTCTAACTACGACTTTTATTACATCTCTCTTTATGTATCTTTCACATGATGCAACTTCTTAACTGACACAATTTCCATTCCTAAATACTTTCTCCGTCTTATTTTATACCAACGTTTTAGTAAAATAAGATATTAAATATATTTTCTATTATATTTTTAATTATTCATTATAAAATGAAAAAATGTAAAAAAAAATATAGATGAAAGAAAATTTAGTTAATATATTAAAAATTTAATAATTTTTATAAAATTTAAAATATTAATTACAGTAGTACCTTTTTTAATTCTTATGTCAAAACTTTAAACATCAAACAAAATGAGTATAAAACTTTTTTCTACTAATTTAATCTATTAAAAAGTTGGTTAATTTAATTAATTATATTATATTTATAAGCAATTTATATTATGTTTCTAGTATATTTTATGCAAATTCTCAATTTAGTCTTTTTATGTTAATTTTTATTAAATTAGTCTATGTTCGGGTAATGATTATTGATTTGGTCTTTGTCATGATACATTAATCATTAATTTTTTTATGTATTTTTAATAATGTGTTTTTTTCGTATAAGAATCAAATTGAGAATCAATAACAAATTTATAGATTAAATTATATATTTAACTTATTTTAAAATTATTCTTAAAAACATTTGGATTCATCATCTCATTCTTTGTTCTTAAAAATATATAAATATAATTAACAAGTTGTATAGATTTATTTTAATAAAATATATTTGAATGTTTATACTACTATTACCTATATAATAACTTATTGGTGATATATCTGACATTTTATATTATTTGTATTATATATTTAAATATTTATTCAATATTTTCTCTAAAAAATTAAAAAATAAGAATAAAATTGAAAATCGATACAATCCAAACTATTTTTATGGTATTGAATCATATTTAAATTTTAAATAAAATTAATTAGATTGATGAGTAAAAAAATTGAAATGATCAATCTAATATATGAGACATCCTTATTAGGAGATATAAGAGAGTGCAAAATATATTTTTTATACCAAAAATATCTCTCAAGCAATAAGATTAATTCTTTTGAACATAAAATATTATGATGCCAAAGAAATATTTCTCTAATGAAAAAACTTGATTTATCATTGGTTGATTAAAAATTATTTAATGGATTGTAAATAGTAAAGGAACACGAGTGATAATTATTTTTAATACACTATTTATTATTGATCGATTAAAAACTACGTAATAATAAAAGATGAATTAAATAAGATTTGGTACTCATAAATTTTTATAATTTTAATAAATAAAAAAAATATATTAAAAAATATCAGAGAGTGTTGCTGCTTTGATTTTCAATAAAAATCTTTACTTTATATTAGGTAAATTATTAAGATAAAATTCAATGTTTTTTTGACTCCAACACCAAGAAGATGGACCTTTCGAGTCTCAAAAGGTTAAAACAACATAAGTAAACTCCCAAAAAAAAAATTGTCTTTGGTAATATAAAACTCAAAATTTGATTTAAAAATAAGTTTAATTTCCATATAACATTAATATTTAACTGTAAAAATAATTACTATATAAACATGAAATAAAAAAAAAAAACAGATATTAGATTACAATCTCTCATCATATATATGAATATATAGACTATTTTCTCTCTAAAAACAACAATAAAACAGCTTGATATATAGTATCTGAGTTTAAATATGGTTGAAACTGAATGACGTGAGTCTCAACCCAGCTGCCATATCTGTACCTACTTGAACATTCAAGTATTTTTAGAGAGACAACTCAGACGGCCCTAGCTGAAAAATTCCTACACTCCTCGGCCGGTACGCTTCAAGACACTTCCATTAACATTGCTTTCCCTGTCTTTTACACTAGCTACGACTAGTAGTTGCATCATAATTTACTTTTATGTTTATAACAACCATACACACCCCACGGGAACATGACATGTCACGATCATGAAAGTTGTTTTAAACTCATGTGCTCTTATATTAACTTTTCCACGTACCTGCTAAACTTACCGGGTCCTTCATGCAACTCCCCCTAATCAAAGCCACCTTTTGGGTCTTTGCAGTTAGAAGAGTAAAAGAACAAGCTCATGTGAGGCACAACTTTATGCAGTGGACCACCATAAATGTTCAAACAACTTGGCTAGTAAATTGCATTAACTTTGATGGTGCGCATTACGACGAAAAATAATAAAATAAAAAGCTAGTAATTAATAGAAGGAACCTCGTAATCATGCAGAATGGAGTGCCTGAAGCAAGCCTCCACCCAATTACCAATATTTCGACCTGCACACTCCACCGAGCCCTAACAAGAAAAATATTACTGTATAAGATAAATTATGTCATCATGCAATCCTTTTTCTAGACATAAATAATAGTACTATCCTTTAAAGGACTTGTCAAACTACTCCAAATAATTTATGTTACCTATAATTACAATTATAAGTATTGTTTGTGTTATTTTTAATTATAATTTACAGTTGTGTAATTAAAATTTGTATTAAGAGATTTTCTTTTGGTAAAATGGAAATTTTGCATGTTAGTCGAACTCCTTTAAAACCTTGTACTAAAGGATTGTATATATTTGTCCAAATAAAATTTTCAATTAAAAACAATATAAAAATTTTATATAAATTTTGTACTAATCATTTTTATTTGGTTTAAGTAAGACCATCTCCCCTTTAAATTAGTAAAAACAAGTAGCTCATTAATTCCTGTTGTAAATTGCATTTATAATCTTTTACCTCAGCAGCATTGATAATAACAATAATAAAAGCTGGGTTAATTCTACTTTTATTTTCCTATTTTTTTTAATTTCATAAATTATGTCCCAGTCTATTTTTCACATATTTGATGAATGTCGTGATGTATCGTTCAACTGCAGTGCCACGTGAACATATTTATATTAATGTAGTATTTTATTGTATTGTCAGGTCGGTATTAAAATATTATACGTTAAATTAATTAATAAATAAATAAAAAGTACACAATTAAAATATTAAAAAATAAAATTCGTGAAAAAAATAAAGAATAAAATTCACAAAATTAAGAAATTAAGGCAGTGAAAGTGAGTCTGACTTTGTAAGGTGTAGATAAGAAAAAGGCGGGTTAGATTGGTTTTCCCTTATAATTTGGGTTGAAAACTTCAGAAGTGTGTTGTTGAAACAAAAGTAGTTGAGTTTTTTCAGACCAATTCTCTAAGAGACACAAAAATTGTCTGAGGTGTGTTTTACTCCATAGTGTAAATTCTACCATTTTCACACAAACCACTTGGGTTACTAGTTTTCATACCAGATTCTATCCATCAACATTACAGTTAAGAATGCATGGTTAAAAGCTCATAGAACTACTACCTCATTCATTCCTCTAGCGATCTCCGCCAAATCTTCTTATAATTAGTTATCCACCCTTCACATCTTTCTACAATTTTCTCTTTTGGCTAATGGAGTTCTTGAAACGTAAGGGTGAGGTTTACAAGCCTGTGAAGGATGTGGACTTAGGCCCCTATAGCACTGAATTCTACCTCAAAGCCAATGTCAAAGGTTCACCATGCATTGTTTTTTTTCTTTCTTTCTTTTCTAGCTTCTTGGTATCTTGATTTCTTGTTCTTCTTATATGGTTTTCCGTCTAAAGCTTCTTATGATTCGCTTTCTCAATTGTAACATTTATTACTAATTACTACTCTCTAGAAAGGGTCTGCATGTGCTGTGTTTTAAGTTTTAACAATGGTGTATGTTCTAGTTTTTGAGAAACTATAGTTGCTTTTAATGTCAATGATGTCTTAAGTTGAGAATTTGGTATTTGAATCAGAAGGTTAGCTTGTAAAAAAGTCTTGATCATGATGGATGATGGCCATGCACATCCACAAAATGCTAATGATCTTTTCCTTCACAGCTCCCCGCATGACTGGACTTTTGGCCAAGATTTTCACTCATTTGTTGGAGTGTCCAATACTTGGAACCTTGCTACTGTTCATACTGAAGGGAAACAATCTTATTTACAAGGTATGCTCCTGTTCTGTGTCTCCATGACCACTTTCATTCATTTCATGAAGTTCTGTTCAAGTAAAGATTGAATTTCATGACCTCTTTTTAAACTTCAGAGTCTGATTTATATTTATATTCATATGTTCTGTAGAAATCTGTAAGCAAGTGATTTTTATTTTATTTTCACAGCTTATCACAAATGCAAAGTTCGAAGAATCGCCTCTCTTTGTTCCCTTACATGATTTTGAAGGTTTGAGAGAGATTAAGGACATGAGCATATTTGATTGCAAAGTTTTGGCCTTAGGTTGTCTTAATAGAAAGTGGATCATGCTTTCTGTCTATTCTTGCAGACATAAAAGAAAAAGAAGTCAAATGCTTAGATTCTTCTTTATCTCCACCGGAGAAAGTTCAACTTGCTCTAGATTGCTTGCCTAAATCTTCAGAAGAAACACTTGATGGAACAAATTCTTCATTCTGTCACTGGACAATAATGGATTATGCCAAAGCTTACCGCTCAGGGGACATAACACCAAGCATGGTATTTTCATCTTCTAATATTCTTTTTAACATGTTGTCACCATGTCATTACCGTGTTCACTCAACCTCTAGCATGCATGAAGTTGTATTTCTTTGCATTGAATAATCTGCTCCTACATGGTCATTGAATATATGGTAAATCTGATGATTACATCCACAAGCCCTTCACATTTCTATTGTTTCTGACTTCTGAATTTTGATGTACTAATCTATTCATTAACTTGCATTTTCACAGGTTGCAGAACGATTTATTGATGCTATTGAAGAATCCATAAAACCCCCACTCCAAATGGGATTCTTTATTCACTACAGTGCCGAGGATATACTAGGACAAGCATCTGAATCAACTCATAGATATATACAAGGTACTTCACAGCAACTCAAGTGTCAATTCAAAATCAGAAGACTCTCTTCAACCTTTAAAAGATCCCATCCCATAGGGTTGTTGATATTGAAACTCATAGTTATAAATACTTGTGCTTTCTGAATCCAGAAGATGTATGTTACTTACAGATGTGCTAATGGTGAAAGTCTCATGAATACTAATATTCTAATATTGGAGGTGTAGAAAAGAATAATTTAACAATAAGTACTACAGAAATTACATTGTCATCATTTCCAGGCTAGTAGTACTAATATCTGTGGCATTGGGTGCCTGTTCTTTAGGTTTTATTCTCATTTTATGTTCATATGTTGTGTACTCAACAATGGTCAGATACTCATTTGATGCAATACTATTTGTGCAGGGAAACCTATCTCGGTGCTAGACGGAGTTCCTGTTGCTATCAAGGATGAGATAGATTGTTTGCCATATCCAACAACAGGTAGTGTAATGTGTTATTGTTTTCTCTAAGGTGTCTTCTATTCAAATGATTAAGCTGCTGATTTCATGATTCACTTAAGCCTCTAAAAATGGTGTCCTCAAGGAGGTACAAAGTGGCTGCACAAAGAAAGGCCTTGTAACGATGATGCCTGCTGCGTTAAGCGTCTAAGATTATGTGGTGCCATACTTGTCGGAAAAACCAATATGCATGAACTTGGGTCTGGAACTAGTGGGATAAATCCAAATTATGGGTAGGAGCACTGTGTGTCATACACATATTCACATTATGTTACTGTCTTCTGAATTAAGTATCAAGGAATGTACATTGAACTAGTTGGTGACAAAAACGTGTGGTTATTTACTTCGTAGGCCTGCTAGAAATCCATATGACGCCAATAAGATAGCAGGAGGTTCTTCTAGTGGATCTGCTTCTCTTGTATCTGCCGGACTATGTCCTGTTGCCCTTGGTGTTGATGGGGGAGGTATTTGATTTATATCTGTACATGAAAGACCAGAGAAATCAGCATTCATTATTGCTTAGTAGCATTGAACATATATATGATTATTCTAGGTAAATCTATTTCAGTAGTGCATGAATATTAAGAGTACATATAGTAGAAAAGTTGGTGAATTACTATGATGTTTGCTCATCTGTTCAGGATCTGTAAGGATGCCAGCTTCTCTTTGTGGTGTTGTTGGTCTAAAACCAACTTTTGCACGTATACCTCATGAGGGGTAGGTATTCATTTTTGTTTTATCATGTTTAAATATTTGGAGGGTTGTAATGACTTAGGAGAATGATCTTCTGCCACATTCAGAGTTATTCCTCTAAACTGGACAGTTGGGATGGTTGGAATACTAGCAGGCACTGTTGAGGATGCATTGATTGTGTTAGTACTCCTTTCTATGATATTCTTTCTTCAAGGAAGTTTTAAGATTGGTTTTACATCATCTACTGTTTCACTGTTTATAGTTATGCAGCTATCAGTGGCGAAATTCCATATCATAGAACCTCCAGTGTATTGGTAAGATCTTGTTTTTCAAATTAATGATTCTGATCATCGATTAGTCTTCCCATGTTTCAAATATCACATATGATTCTGAGCTGATCAGATTTACACTTTCAAGTTCTACAGATTGACTCTAAATTTAACCTTTTCTGATATCTATGAACTTCTAAACTCATTGTGTAATACTTCAGACCAAGATAAATCTTCCACTGCTGAGCTTGTCAAAGTCCATATCTGACATCAAGTTAGCAAAATATGGGAAGGTTAGACACCTGTTGCCTGCTATAAATATATGCATTTCTCAATATTGAAAAAATAGGTTGTTCTAACATCATCATGTTGTTTAACCACTACTTCCATCAATTAGTGGTTTGATGATTGCAGCGATGATGTCAGAATATGCTGCTCCAAAACTTTGCACAAGCTTCAGGAACATTACAAGTGGAAGGTACTGCAAAATATAAAAATGCTAATAAATGGTGACTACTTACTAGATAATCTTGATTGCTAGCCACTTTCCCCACTTCAACAAATCTTTTGTGATTTGACTATTTGATGTGAATGAAGCCATTTTTTAAGATAGAAAATTCTCAAAGCACTTCTAATACAATTACTGAACCCATCATTGAGAAACAGCACATCAGTCATTACTTGCTAACCTGCTAACTTTTTTTTTCAAACATACAAGATCATAGATGTGACCATACCAGAGATAGAAGCAATGCGCCTGGCCCATTATATAACAATCGGATCTGAGTGTTCCACTATGCTTGATTCTTTTAGAAAAAAGTATGCCATCTTATAAACTCTTTGCTTTCCTCCTTATTGCCCTCTAGATTGAGCAGTATGGTTGCTGACATCACCAAATTACTACCAAAGGAATTTTGCAGAATTAGGATGGGATGTAAGAGTGGCACAAAGCATCTATGGTTCTTTCAGCAGCTTGGAGTATATTAAAGCTCAGAGAATGAGGTAAGATATGAAAGAAATGAGGCCAATAAATTATGGTAATAAAAGTTAACTTAATGAAGTGAAGCCACAATATACACTGCAAACACAACATCTTGTAAATTTTCACTGCATTCCTCTCTGCACTAAATATTGTTTATGTAATCAAATTTGTAGGGGAACACTCAAAAGAGTTTTAACTAGCTAATTACCAGTCATCATGAAAACTATATACAAAATTTTAAGTTTTGGGTGGAAATGTAATGTCAGGTTTTCTTGGTAGTCTTAGTCATTAGCCTGTTAACCCTTTTGGATGCTCCCACAGATTCCCCCAACAAGTTGTATCAAAGCCTAGTTAGGCCTGAGGAGAGAGTAGAAGCAAGGATCCTTATATCGGAAGTCTTCCTAATAGTAAGGTTTGTCAGGTGGCATGTCTTGTCGATGAACAATGGTAGCAATGTAGAGACTCACGCTTAGATAGAGATTGTTGGAAATTCAACTATGAGTGGTTAGCATGACATTAACTAGGAAAGGGTCAGTGAAGGATATATAAGAAATGAGGTCCATATATCTAATTTATTAAAAGTTTAGGGTGAATAGTTGGTGTCTAGTTTTCCTGATCATTAGATATTCAAAAGAACAAAGTCTAGATAACTGAATATTATTAGTCTATTTGTATAATGATTCATGATTTTTGCCTCTCACTTAAACAATACCATTTGAATTTGGTCATATAAGGAATTTGTTGAATTAATGGCAGCTTGTTAAAAATATGAACAGGAATCGGCAATTGCAATTTCACAAGAGAATATTTGCTGAGGCAGATGTCATTGTGTCACCAACAACGGGGTTTGTCCTGTTTTCTCAAACTTGACAAAATGTTTTTCTTTTGACCAGTAGCAGTATTGCACTTTGATAACACAATTATGATATTTATAACAGTGTGACTGCATATCCAATTCAAGACGATGCCCTGAAGACTGGTGAACTTGACTATGTGAATGGAGGTATAGTATAGATGAAATTCATTTGATTAATGACATTAAGCTGTGCACGTTATTTTGAAGTTGTTGGTAGCATTAATAGTAAAGTGCCTAGCAAAATCTGAATTTGTTGCCATAATTTTCAGCTGCACTTGTTCGTTATTCCATAGCAGGAAACTTTCTGGGACTTCCTGCTGTCACTGTTCCGGTAAGATTATATTATCTTTTACTTGTTACACCATATGTTATTTTACGAGACTTTTAGTAGCTACTTATATGTTATCTAAGTGTGTGTTTTGCAATCTCACAGGTTGGATTCGATAGATTGGGTTTGCCTATTGGGCTTCAGTTTATTGGAAGGCCTTGGTCTGAAGCCACGTTGATCCACTTGGCATTTGTAATGCAGGTAAAATCCCTTTCTATGAAGTTTTATTATGTAGATATACTTGTTTTTGGGTGGAAGGGGATTATACATAGTTATCACTAAAGCATCAACATCTGTCTTTTGGGTTCTTTTCTTTCTAACCAACGGGGTTTTTGTTAATAATTTGTATTATCTTTTTAAAATTATCTTTAAAACAATTGAGATTCATCGTCTCACTCTTGCTACTTTATTATTTTTTACCTAATTAATTGATTAATGTATTTGAATTATCTTTTCCAATCTTCCAGAGAGAGAATGAATTTCACTTATTATTCTCTTTGTCCCGTTTTATTGATCTTTGTGGAATGAGAAAATATAAAGGAAATGAAAGAGAATCCGATTAATATAAAAGATAAATGATATATTAAGAAATTAAATAATATTTTTATATATTCTAAAGTATTAATTGCATTTCTTAATTCTCATGTTTTACATCATAAACTTCAAATAATATGGATAGAGGGAGTAATATATAGTCTATCTAATCCTTTTTATAAAACTCAAATTAGAACTTTGTAATAAGAAATAATTTACAACATTTCGTATATTAATTATTTTTTTTACAAAAAATACTTTTAATTATGAATCATTTTTTAAGTTCAATAAATAATAAGTGAAATAAATTAATGTCTTAGGCTCTCTACGAGTCTAACTTTGTCTTATATTGAAAGTATTTTAATTAATAAAAATTAAAGTAATAAATATATTAATTGTGAGAGACTAAAAGAATTAAAATTAATAAAAAAATTATGAAAGAAACAAGAGTATGTCTTTAATGTTTGAGGCAATTTTGAAAAATATATAAATTTAATACTACTAACTAAATTAACTAATTTTCTTAATATTGATGAATTAATTAATTGGATATTATAAAGAAGATGTGAAGAAATAGCATTTATAAAGTAATTAAGAGTATTTTGATAAAAAAAAATTAATGCAATAGACCATTTGAAAAGAGTCTTGAAAAAAATTAATAAGTAAATTTCAAAAAAAAATCTTACATGGAGGGATAGGGAAATATTACTTTGGATTTTATTAGAGTTTAACTGTTGCACTATAATTTTTTGTGTATGGTCAATTAATTAGAAAAAAAAAATATCTTAAATATTTCTTTCAGACTGAAATAAGTTAAGGAAAAAAAAATTGATCCCCACCGGCTAAGAAAATTAGTTTTTTTCTTATATTTTTAGCAAGGAGAGAGTACTTCCTTCGTTTCAAATTAATTAACCTTTAAATTCTTTTCACACAAATTAAGAAAATAAATTACTCTAAGATAATGATATTTATTAGGGGTCAATTTTACTAAAATATCCTTAATCTTTTTTTAATTTCTCTACAAGCATTATTTTAAGGATTTTAAGATAAAAATAGTATTTATTAAGAGACAAAATAAGAATAAATTTTTAATATTTTCTTAAAAATTAAAGACATCCATCAATATGAAACAAATAAATAAAGCAATTTTTAAAATAATTATTATAAAAATCGTTATAGTACATGTTGTAAAATCAATAATTTTATTGAATAATCAATAGCAATTACTGTAACTAAATATCAATTGTATAATAAAAGTGACATTATCTTGGATCCAACTAAAAGATGAAGTATTGTTTTGATATCAGGCTATGTGCATGTCAGACTACAGAAAGCCCAGGGTTTACTATGATCTGCTGAAGAAGAATAGTAGCAATAACATGTGTTGAAGCTAAATAATCTTGCCTCACTTATTGGGTTTCTTTTTCTTTTCATTTATGTTGGTGGATTTTATGTATTATTCTTAGTTTCTTACTACAAAACTTGATGCCTTTGGGGCCAAGTTTCCGTTTGTGCCCTTATTATTTAATCCCATCGGCTTCGAAATTAGTTTTTAGTTTTTTTCTGCTCAATATTTACTTACAAATGTATTTTTCATATTTTCTTGCAGAGGTCGTTAAATTGCAATCATTCGGTTAGTTATTTAATTTTTATATTTATAAACTGGTTAATTTTTTCTTGAACATCATTATAATTAAACAACAAGTTCAAACACTTACAAGATGTTTTTACTATAAATGCTTAGTTTCACTTTTTGCTGAACATATTTTATCATTTGGCAAATTGTCACCATTTTTTTTTGTCACTCAATATTTTAAATTATGCACATTTTGACATGTAAGTCACTTTTAATTGATCGTTCACCTAGTGATTTGATTTGTGATTACTGATGTGATAATAAAATTAAATTATATTTTTTTCTCAATTTTTAAATATTTTAAAAAATTTTATATATTTTGTCACATAATTTTTACACATTTTGTTTCAATTTTTATTTGAACATTTTTTTTCTCAATTATCAAACTTGTATATATTTTGTTTCCTACATTGCAATTAAGTGCTTTAAATTTAGAATAAAATAATAAAATTGAAATACAAAATACTTGTTTACCGGAATTGAAATTTCATAATTTGAAATAGTACATTTTTAAACTAGTCGTAAAAAAATAAAAAATTATTATATATTTTATATTTAAAAAAATTATTATAAATTACATTGATTTGATTTTTAATATAATAATTAATTATTGTACGGTACACTATAATAATAGTGGATAATCAATCTATGTTAATTTTTAAAAAAAAAAATTTTTGGTAAAATTAGAAAAAAAAAATAAAGTATATTACCGGGAATGATCGAAATTAAAGAACATAATAAACAAATTAAGCACATTGTCTCATGAGAAAAATAAATGTTTATCATAAAATATGAATTATAAAAAAAATTATTATGATTTTGAATGATATATATAGGAAGTAAAATAATCACACCATAGCATTATAGTGAGTATCATATGCCATTTAATTTTTTTTCTCGTATCGAGAACAAGTATTTTTCTTATAAAAAGTTACAGTAGATAAATTATAGAGTAATATGTGGTAAAGGTGAAAAAATTGATTATAATAATAGATTATTCATTTTACACAAGAAAAAAAATTCTTATTAAGTTTTTTTAACATAGATTGATTATTTTGTAGATATGATTTGTTTATCAAATATGCTCCTCTTTAAAAAAATATATTTATTATATTAAAAAAAATCAAATCAAATCAATTTAATTTATAATAATTATTTTTTCAAAATTTAAAATGTATAAATAAATTTTAATTTTTTACATCTAAAATAATTCAAATTATGAAAATTTAATTCCTGTAAACAAGTATTTTGGATTTCAATTTTTATTATTTGCTCTAAATATAAAATTTTTAATTACAGTACAAGAGAAAGAATGCACAATAATTTGAGAGTTAGGAGGCAAAATGTGCACACGAAAATTAAGTAGAAAAATATACAAAATTTTAAAAATTGAAAAGCAAAAAGTACAATTAAATTTTATGGTTATGTCATCTACCATATATATTGTTACATGATCAGTCAACCTGTTATATTAGAGGTTATCTGTTTCGTTATTAATTCATGTTAATCGGCCATCAACAATCAACTATCACATTAACAGTCAACTAAATGTGATTGACTATCAATTGATTATAAGATAAAATGTACAAAATTTTAAAAACTAGGTAACAAAATTGATGAAACCATGAAAATGAAGTAGAAAGTACAATTAAGTTTATTATAAATTTGTTATTTTGAACAAGTTGTTTTTATATATTTTGAAGAAAAAAAAATCCTAGAAAGGAACTTCCAATTTTTTGTTTGGCGGGCATTGGCGGGCATTGATTAGATAATTTTGCTTAAGCGTAATTTTATTAAAAAAAAGTGATTTTATAAATAGTAATTTATATTTCAAAATTTTTTATTAAAAATACAGTAAATTAAATTAGTTGATAAAAATATTTTAGGTCTTAAATATTAATTAATAAATACATATAAATAATATGGAAATAATAATATAATATTAATTTATGGAAATATTTTTGTCAATGTACACTCAATAGAGTTTTTTTCTTGTTTCACTGCAAATTGTTGCTTGTTTGATTGGGCAACAAACTTATGGTTGACACAGAATTTGGTCTATAATTGTCAAACGCGTTGGCTGAATGGCTGTTACCAAAAGTAATCATATTATAACTTGTAAACAGGCATTTAAAATTCTATTTATAAAGTATTTGTCCAGTTATATATAAAAAGTATTTTGATTAATCATTTATATTAGTCCTATCCCGTTCAATTTGGATTAATTGAATACACAATACAATGTTTGGACACACGTAGTTCAAAAATAATAAATAAAAATTATGCTTCAAATCTTAGTTAGCCACTTTAAACCATGCAGAGACACTTCGATTTTTTTTTACTATAAAAAAAGTTATGAGGAAACTTCAATTCCAACTCACCCCATGGGGTCTTGTCAATCAGTTAAGGAATTGAAAATCACGTTAGACATACATTAGAAATTATGAAAGGATAAAAAAAATAAAAAAAATATTTTTATTTTATAATTAAGACAAGTGAAAACTTTTGTTTGTGGTGAGAAATTAAAATTGTAAATTGTAAATTTTTTCTAAATCGTACATAAATTATTAAAATTAAAAAATAAATACACATAATTATTTTAAGTGATTATATTATCACTAATTAAGTAACTAATTATTAATTTTGATTATCCATATATATATATATATATATATATATATATATAAAAGATTTAAATTTGTAATTTTCATTACTTGTTATAATAAAAAAGAGTTATGACTAAATACATCCCTTCATTTGCCTTAATATAATACCAATTATCTTATTTTTAATGAAAAAAAGTAAAGAAGGTCAAGTAAACAACATCTACATAATGTATGAAAGTTATCCGATTCATACAATAATTTATACATTACTTTTTATATATGCTACATATATAATAATTTTTACAATAAATTGTAAATAATTTTTTATATCTATCACTCTAAAACATTATTTATCATATCACACTTCTCACTCCTCTCTTCTTTTCTTTATTTATTTCTGTATAAATAACATTTCTTTACTTTTTTCTCTGTCTTTCTTCACCTTATCATTAATACAATATATATTTTTCTCTCCTCTTTCTTTTTTCTATTTATTTCTCTCTCTTTATAGTATAAACTGTGATAGTGATATGAATAGTATTTATCTCTAATTTATATGGGAGCTTAATTCTGCAAAAGGTATTATTTATATGTAAACAAGTTTGTATTTATATACGTTGAATAATTATAGACCACATTTACATCTTTATCTTTCTTTGCCTTATTGTTCAGGACTTCTATTTCTGTCTACACTCTTGCTTCTTGGGTTGAACCTACCAAAACTACTATGGGTTTTTTCATGGGTAATAGATAGGTTCAGAGAAACTGATGGTTCAGAATCTCTTTTGGACAAATTCAAATCACTATTATGTAAGTTCTTCAACTGATCATCACCATTTTGGGGACCTGGTGTAACTTCACTAGTTAACTCCATAGGGCTCTCTGAATCAAGTAGGAAGTCTTCCAATGTTGCAAGGGACTTTAACTGCAGTCCAAGAGACTCGATGGTTTTCCGGCACTCAGAAAATTTACAAGCAGCCAATGTTAGTTCCTTCTCCTGCATTAAAAGACACCAAGCTCTTTATTTGAAAAATTCATTATGGCTTATCTAGTTAAAGTTCTCTTTGTAAGTACTTATAAAATAAGATTATAAGAACGAAAAAATAAAATAAGATTTTTATAAGTTAAAATTAGTTTATACATAAATTAAAAATCAATTTTTGAATAAGTTAATATGATGTATAAACTAATTAGTTTATAAAAGAACTTATTTTATTTTTTTCTTCTATGAAAAAATTTATCCATAAAGACCATAATAAAAAATATTTAGACAACAACCATGATAACTACTTAGGCATCAAATCAAATGCAATTCCAACAAATCTTCTGTAATTTAAGCCTCGCATCACATGTTAATATTTCAACTAAAACTTAACTTTAAGCATCATGCACTTCCAATATTCATCATTAATATTTCAACTAAGAATAATGTTATCAACACACTCTTTTTTAATAGACTATCTACTATTGACCAAAATTCTACTCATGATGTTATAGTTTTCAATAAATATTAACCAATACTTGAATTAAAACTTAGCTTTCACCATCATGCACATGACAATATTCATCAAAGAAAAAAGAGAGAGATTATTAGCCAGTCTGATTAAACAATATAGAATACATAATGGAGTTTTCTTTGTGGGACTAAACTGACCTGCTTTATCTCACCATTAACACCTTCTCCAGGCAGAATCTCAGTGTTTTGCTGGAGTTGAGCTTCATGCTTCATTCTCAAGAGCTCATCCTCCAACTTCCCACACTTGGCCAAATTCTCAGCAGACAAAGCTTGCTCTTTCTCAATCTCTTCCTCTAGTGAACAAATTTTTGAAACCAATTCTTCTGCCTCAGTTTGAGAAACTCTGAGTTTTGACTCAGCCATCTCTTTCTTTTTTTGAGTCGCATTTAGTTCTTTGCATGCTTCTTCATTTGATTTGTTTGCAAGAGCTAACTTAGCTTGAAGCTCTACTAACTCCAACTCCATTTCCAACATCTTACTCAGTGATGCTTCAAGCTGCTTTTGGCAGTTGGTTAGATCCATCTCTAGCTCAAGTTTATCTGCCTCCATTTTCTTTAGTTTCTTTTCCAATGCAGCATTCTTTTGAACCATAGCTTCCACTTCAGCATTCATTGTGCCATGGACAACATCAGATGTAGTACCTACCACAGGAAAACTGCTTACACTTTCGGTATCTGGCAATGCAGCAAGCCTTTCCATTTCAAGGAAATCATCCATCAAGTTGATCTCGGTCGAAAAGACCATACGATTTTTCCCGGTAGTGTTTTCATTCTTAAATTGATCAAGTTCTGTGATTAAAGTTGATGGCCATGAGTCATAGTGGCTTGGCTCACCTTCATTCTCGTCCCAGCCTCCTAATTTTCGGATATCACTTCCAACTACCGGTTGCCTTTCTCCAATATCTGACATGCTATCAGTAAAAGACTCTACATAAACTGAAGAGACAGCCATAGACCTGTGATCATTAGCAGAGAATGTTTTGCGAGCCATAGCTTTCAGTCTATGACACTCAGACTCAAGCTTAGCCACCTTCTTTATACTCTCCAAATGTTGCTTGCTTGCTGCTTCAGCAGTTTGAGTACTCAAATCCCTCTCTATGGTCCTGAACTCTAGCTCCTCCAGTCGAGATTGTAGCTCTATTTTAAGACTTGAATTCTCTTTCTCCATATCCTCAAGCCTCTGGAGAAGATCAGAATGAACTGATGCAGCAGCATCATCAACTTTCCACTCATGATCAGATCTTTTGGATTCCAAGCCATAAGAGTTATTTGTTTCAGCTTCATGAATCTTTTGCTCTTTTTCTTCTTTAGCTTGTTGAAGCTCCCTCATACACTTATTGAGTGCCCCATTAAGATGATTAACTTGGTCTTCAAGAACTGAGTTATTCTGTTTTGCAGCTTCAAGTTGTTGTTTTAAAATCAATATTTCATTTTCAGCCTTCTCCCAGCCTAATCAAAAGCCATATAAAAAGCCTTTAGTTCATTAGCTAATGTAAGGTTTTTTAGCCAGAAAACAGATGTCTTTCAAAGAATTTGGATTAAACTTCCCAATAATCCCCCTGTAGCATAAGTTTATGATATAGTCATGGCTTCCCTAGGCAGGAGAAATGAATCATGGACAAGCTGATGAAGCACATTCTAGAATAACTCCTGGATCATGTTTGGATAAATTTAGATATTCGTTTTTCATAAACCATAACAAGATTAGCCCTTGAACAAACACAACAATCAGACCAAAAACACTCAAAGTCGATAGCAACTACTCGATGACTCAATGGATTTCTCACTTAGATAAACTTGTTTGTCAGATCATGGAAAAGTATTGATATATGCAAGATGGACAAACAACAGATACCTGAGACAGCTTCTTCGGCAACTTTAGCATGCTGCTTTACCAAGTCTTCTTTGGCACTAGAGTTTAAGAGAGCAACAGACAATTTTTCTGTCAGAGTCTTCACATCAGTAACTTCTTCATCATTTGATGCTGCCTCACTCGTGAATTCTGGAGATAGAGTAGTTTGGGCGGGATATATCTTTATCCAGCATGATAAAAACATAGATTCATCAATTTTCCCCTCAACTTCCAATAATTTGAACAATCAGAGATCTCAAACAACTACAACTAAACCAAGACAGCATGCAAAACAGAAGCTAACAATATATGCAGCTAAAAAGTGGTACCTGATCATCATAAAATCTTTCTGAAAAAGACGACATTGAGCCAGAACTCTCAGTTTCACCAGGACTTTTCTCCGACGACTTCCTGCGCCATAGCCAACTCCTCCGGTCCATGTCCATCCACAGTATAGGCAAAGCAGCACCTCCTTATTCCCTCACACAAAACCATGAACACCACTGCCCAAAAGCCTTTAGACTGGATCTGGGCTACCAGTGGAATTAATAAGAGGAAGAAGGGAGAGTTGGGAAATTGTTCTTTAAGCAAAACCCAGAACTAAAAAAGAAGAATACGAGAGCCAGGTGTTTAACCTTAAGGAGTAACTTACAAAGAAAACAGAAAAGTAGTTATGAGAGAGAGAGCTTTGCTTAGAATTCACTTTCCACTCCCATCTACCTCGATTTTAACATTTATGCAGAGAAAGGGATCATTAGTCAAAGATAGAAATTTGCAAAAAGAAAAAAGAAAAAAAAAATAGTTTTTTTAAAGGCTATTTATATATCCTATGGGTATCTATAACTTATTCTATTTCTTTACACACAAAACTGAGAGTCTGGAGGGTTAGGCACCTACCATGACACCCCAATTTCACGCCATGAGAAGGGCCTATCTAAAGTATCAATTCAAATGGGGAATGGGGAATTAATAGAATGAAGAAAAGAGGGAAAGTGCAGGAACATGATGATGGGAAAAATAATTGAAGGAGTTTGTTTGTGAGGGAAAGAGATGTTGGAGAAAAGGGACAGAAGGGAGGGACCATGAGCATGTGATACAGACAAAGGGGATAAGAGTGTGATGTGTGAAAAGGGTCTGAAAAGTCCAGTTTTATTATCTCTAGGTCATATGTTCAGGTAAGGTAAGGTATTCAAACAGACACTTGCTTGTTGCTCCTGCGTTTCAGTATTTGTCTTAATATGTGTGCTACTATTACTGCGTTGTCCTTTATTCCAATGCAACTTGCGGCTACTAACCCTTTCCTCTGTCCCTCTTCATTCCTACTAGTTTCTGGGTGTTCTACTTCACTCCTTCTTTCAAACTACTTTCTGCCACAACAATGCTATTCAAATTTCAGAAACCCAACTGACACATTTTATACTCTCTCTTTTAGATATAGTATTTTAGAGTTATATTATTAAATAAAATAAAGTTAAAATTTATTTATATTTAAGTTTACTATTTGTGAATTTTTTCTTATATTTAAGTTTAAAAAGTTTCTGATAAATTTTAATTAATAAAAATGTGTTTAAAATAGGTTAGAAATCGTGTTATTAATACTTTTAAATAAATTTTTTAAAGACTATAAAATTTTAAAATGAAAGTTATTAAAATAAAAAGTTATATTTATAAAATGTTATAGTTTTTAATAAATTTAATTAATTATAACAATTATATTTAAAAATATTGTACGTGTTGATAACATTTTTCTTTTTAATATTGTTATAGTATTTACTCATTGTAATTAACTTTCTTCATTTGGTAACTTTTTTTTTTAATTCAAAAGTATTTTTCGATCAATAAAAAAATAGAAAGATGAGGCTTTAATTTTAAGAGAATGATTATGTACCACAAGAGCAGATTACAAAACAGTGACAACTCGTCATCCTTCCTATCCAATAGACCTTGAAACTAAAAAGTGGCCACCCATATGGTTGGAAGAGATAAATATATAAAATAAATGTTATAACTGATTGCTTTATTTTATATAAATTTAATGTAACAAATATATAAATAAATATAAGAGATAATATTTTTATTTAAATAGACTTATAATTAATTAAAAAAACCCTAATTATTAAATAAAAATAAAAATAAATTCTAACCAATCATCTAAAACAATCTTAAGATGTAAAAAAATATTATTATATATTTCTCAAATTTTATTACTCATAAAATAAATATATATAAATGATTCACTTACTTCTAGAGTAATTCTAAAAAAAATTACTTTTTAGTTTATTATTTATTTTCTTATAATTTAATGGATAAAATCATCCGTTTGAATCATTAGACAGTAAGAAAATAAAATGTGAAGATGAAGAATAATAATTATTTTTAAAATAAGTAGATCTCTTTTCATATATATATATATATGTATTTATTCGAAAAATAAGATAAGTAAATCTTGATTACATAACCTACATAGAAGGTTAGGATTCAATAAAAATAATTATGGGACATTTATACATGCTACAATTTACTCCTCTAACCTTATTGTAAACTCTCTTCTCAGTTGATACTGTATATAGCTAGAGATGACATAAATTTGTGCTTCATTTCATAAGTTCTTTTTGGATTTGTGCTTTGATTTCTTCTCCCGCTTCTTGTCCCTGTAAACCAAGCCACAATGTTGTTATGTACCACGAAAATTTCTCCATAAAACATGTTTATTTTTTGGGTGGATGTGTAGGAGTAGCAAGTAATTCTATATAAGAGCAGAGGAAGTACTTGTCATGAGAGTCAAGACCGCAACAAGACATCAGTTTTCGGTTGGTATGATTCAATACCTTCTGAGAAGGAGACTCGTATTTTTTAACCTGCATATGCATACATAACCAAGGTCACAATGGTCCATGTAAAACACAAGAAAACCATGGTTCCCAACTAATACAAAACGTTGATTTGGAATTACACGTCAGTTATTCAGTCTAATGATAAATATTAGAATGAAATGAGAAACAATTACCCAAGAATCAATTGTATTCGCTGATTTAGAAAGCTCCGACATTGTATGCATGGAATTCTGACGGGAGAAAATGCTCTTAAGACAACTGCAATTACTTGTCTGTGTAAAGAGTGAATGTCTTAGCATATATATATATACACAACAATATATGACCTTTCAACAAGGAAAAATGATTAGGTGGTCCTCATACCATTATAATCTAAACTTCTTAACCAATTTTCATATGACATGTATGAAATGTTATTAATTTGTTTTTATAAGTTGAATATGTGTAATATAGAAATTGGTCGAAATCATAGATGATCTAGAACTACCAAAAATTTTCCACCTATTAGGCCATTTTCTTAGAAGACTTTGTAACAAATAACAACAAAAGGGAAAAGAACAGGGGGAAGGGGCAAAATATATTGTCGCAAAGAAACATGTGAAGCAATAATAAGTAAGTACCTATAAAAATTAATGACTTTATGGAATGCATTTGAGTTGCGCAAAGCAGCCAAGGCCAACTGCATCAAAAGACACAACAGGTAGTTGGATTTTGAAGAAATATGGTTTAAAACAAAGCTTAACTATAATATTGAAACTAGATTGATTAGAAAATATTTAGTTGCAAATCAGTAATTGAGAAGTATAGCCTAGGTTTTCCATTTTTCTGGTGGTTTAGGAAACCCAGGCAAGCATATTTAATTTTTGCTTAAATTAAAAATAATGGTTAATCAATTTACATAAAGTGATTAATGGTTGACCACTCTTTCTGAAATTTGGTTCATTTTTTTTGCTAGCCTAGTTTGTGACTTGTGACATGGATTACTTGTTCTTGGCTGATGAACTGAATTTTTAATTAATTAGAAATAAAAGTGGTGCATCTGTAAGCATTACTTTATCAACTTCCGATCTTGCTGTTTCTCGCAAAGTCTATACATAAGGAGAAAATTTATCATAAGACAAAGTTATTTGAACATCATTAAGTCCATGAAAATGTCCAGGTAAAGAGGATGCATAGTTTCTTATACCTAGGGAAGAACAATGCTGAAACAGATAAAAATCATCGTTCCATGAGAGAAGGGAATAAAGGAAACAATAGTGTCAAATGTGAGAATAGTCAATATTGACCATCCATATATGATTAACTCTTTACACCTGTCAAGTGGGACAATAATGTGCTCAACCAGATAACAATTATGTTGAACAATAGATTAAATGAATAGTACCTCGAGCATTTGAAACTGATCACCAGCATTGCACTTGCAGAATTCCTGTCAATGCCAATAGTCACAATTTTTAGCATAAAAAAAACTATTAATATCAGCCAAGTCAATCATATAATTACTAAGCTAAAAGAAAAAAGAAAGTAGATTGAGAAGCAACAATAATTTTAAAAAATTCCACCCATAGGCCAACCAGACAAACCTCCATATCATTTATATAACCTTAAACTGAGTGATATGGTGCATAAACAATAACATCAAATTCCAAACTCTGCAAAACAAAGGTTTCATGTCATAAATGGACAAAAACAAGAAATTAATAAGAATTAGATCACTTTGTTATTTGAGGCATATCCATGTCTGATAAACTATCATCTCATTATTGAGAAGAATTTGATAATCCCGTGAAATCCCATTACAAAGCTACTCCGCTGACACATAATTTTATTCTATCTTACAAGCAGCATATATGCAGGTCAACCTGTGAAAAAGTTCCATCTCACATACTGAGAAGCTAACAAGTAAATAAAAACTTGAAAAATAAATAAGTGTTGTTGCCTGTATATCATTTCAAAAGATTGACCATAGAAAATTGTGTTGCCCTAATCATTTCATTAGCACAGATTTAAAATATCTGGAGGAGAACTTGCATACCTGGATCTTACGAGGGAGGCTTAATTTGTGACATACTTCTTGTACCCTATTTCCATAAAATACCCTTGTACATTGTTCTTCAATACTAAGAGGTTTTGTCCCAGAATGCTCTTCGGCTGACAAAATATACTACCCTTGTGAACAGTAGAAAACAAAAATTCTCACAAGCTAGTGAAATACTTTTGAAAACAATTAAAAGATTATAAGACATAATGCTATCTACATATTGTAAAAAAAATGAGTCAAATTTAAGGAAATAATATTTACCATTGTCCTTTGCAGTCAATTTGGGTTCAGGATATGACACCAACCCATCAATATCTACTTTCATTAGAGTTGCTCCACACTTTTTTAAAACATCAGCGATGGAATAATAAACTTTCAAAGATACCACAAAATATTATTTGGAATAACTTATGAAAATAGTTATGATTTCCACAAGACTCTTTTTAGTTTATTTCGATAAATTTCTTGGTATAGCTTATAAAAAAAAAAAAACTCTTTTTAACTTTAACTTATTCCAACAAGTTTTATTGTCAAATTTATGACATAAACTCAATATGTGTGGTAAGAGCTTACTAAATAAGGGTTGAATTAAAAGTGTCTGGCCTAACTTTTTTTTTTAGATTTTTCTTTTAAAAGGAAAAGCTGGACTACACACTCTTCATACATAAATAAGTAGTTAATTTTTGTGAAGAACTAATAGAGAAAAGAAGCTTTTGGAAAAGCTAACTCAGGAGCTTAAAACAACTTAAGCGGAGCTTTTTTCTAAATACCTTACTTTGAATCCCGTTGGTTGTTATTTCCATGTATTTTGTGTTTTTATTTTATTTTGCTATAAGCTATTTCTTCCTCCTGCAAGATTGTTTTTTTTCTTTTAATTATTTTCTACTTTTCCGGTTGCTGGTTAGAAAATTGTGAAAAATAATGATAATATATATATTCGAACAAAATATTTATTACTCTATTGAATGTTTTGACGTATATAACCAAGCAGGAAGATATACATAAATGTTTCTAGTCACTACAAAATGAATAAATTTCCATTTTGCTTCCTGTAAATCTTTTTTATTGATTTTTATCCTTTAAAATTTAAAATTACAAACTTTGACCCCTATAAAATGAGTAAATTTCAGTTTTAGACCTTGTAATATATTTTTATTTAATTTTTATCTCTCTAAAATTTAAAATAACTATTTTTAGTCCCTAATATTCATTTTGACAAAGATAAATAATATTTATTTTAGGGATTTAGATTTTTTTTAAATATCATATGCTAACATGATGCTACGTATACTAATGAATGTGATATGTATGGTCACTTGAGTTTTGTTGAACCCATAAGTAATTAACAAGTATCACATAGTAGTAGGGACCAAAAATAATAATTTTAAATTTTAGTAGAATGAAAATCAATCAAAAAATTTTATAAGGACAAAAATCAAAACTTTCTTATTTTACAAGGATTAAAAACATATATAAGTGTATATGTTATATAAAAATTGTTAGTTACTCGTTATTTATATATTAATTATGAATTATTTATTAAATATTTTTAATGTAATATAATGTTATTGAATTTTGTGTAAATAATTTTTTATTTTTTTAAATTATATTGAACGACAATATATAGTAACTTACATATTTTATTATTTTTAATTAAAATTTATTTATTTTTAATTGATATTATATATATTACTTGCAAAACATCATTTTACTTCATTTTTCCATTAGAGGAGATAACTAAATTTAAATAAAATTAATTTTTTAAATAAATTATCAAACAACTTTTAACTTAAAATGAAGTTATAATTAAAAATAATAAAAATTACCAAACAACTTATATTTTTTTAACTTATTTAAATTTTAACTTTAAAATAAGTTTTAAGTTAGAAAAAAGGGTTGGCCAAACATATTTACAGACCCAAACGCATGTCTACAAGGAAATAACGGAAAAGCAGACCCCATAGGGCCACATTGTTGAAAAAAATGTGCAACAACAATTACTTAAAGGATTATGGTCCTGATTAAACCTTGCTGATTAATAGTATGTTTATGTGTTAGACATGGCTAAATGTGGATTTTTTTTTTCAATGCAACTAATAGTTGCTTTAAAGTTTAGTTTGATGTGATTTTTATATTAAATGTGGATCTTAAGAGCTAGTAACCAAGCATACACTAAAATAACAATAGAATGTATCAATAACATTTTTAATAATTTTTTTACAATTTTTGTGAGACATTTTTTTACATTTAATTTCTGAGTCATTAGTATTTGTCAATTATTTTTAATAGACAAATTATATTTGTACATGATTTTTGTACATTTTTTTTATAACAAAGAGAGAAATTAAAAATAAAGAATTAAAAATGTGAGGTAAAATTATCAATTTCGGTTCTTACTAAAAAAAAAAAGTTTTGTCACGTGACCGCACCATATCGATTTTTTTGCCAAGATTCAAATATTTTTTATTTTTAATTTATAAAAATATATAATTTTAGTAATTGAGGTGATTACAGCAAGTATATATTCTGATTAAATCAATAAATTAAGTCATTAAAATCCTATATAATTTTGATTTTATATAGTATGATAATCAATTTATTAAATTTTATATAATATTTTTATAATTACAGTAATCAAATACCAAGAGATCAAAATAATGAATAAACAATTTATAGAATATTATTTATAATTACCTATTATTTGTTTGTTTCTTAATTTTATAATTAACTACTTGTTTTTTTCACAATAATTATAGTTTATTGTGATGTTTTAGATATGAATCAATTTGATTTTGGTATGGATTTAAATGTTTTTCAATATAAAATTATATGAAAGTATGCATCATCTACAATTTAATGTAATTAATACCACATAAAAAATTATTTACATCTTACATTTCGAAGAAATTAATATGATATATATCATAATACATTATCAAATTATATACTCAAATATATTAGTTTTAATATAATTCTAGTTTATTTGTATTATTTAAGTTAATTCATATTTAAATTTGATTAAAATGAATATTTGGTATTTGTCAATTTTAATCATATAAATTATTATTTTTTATTTTGGTTATATGAAATTTTATAATTTGTGTGTGATATTTTGCATATAAAATAATATGGTTAAAATTTAATTTAATTTAATTCAAACCAAAATATTATTTATTAATTATTAATCTGTCATCATAAATTAATTATGTTAGTAAAACATCAGTTATTAATTATATTATCAATTAAAAATAAGATTTGTCACATAAACATGTGACACATGACAAGACCGTATTCAATCTTTCTTTTGTTTTGGAAATGTTGCTAAAATTTTGTATTATTTTATTTTTTTAATTCAATAAAATACATAATTATCGTAATTAAAATGATTAGGGATGATATGTATTCTAATTTGAATTAATTAAGGTGATTACGACCAATATATTGAGAATTATTTCTGCTTTTATTTTATTGGGGATTATTTTTATGTTTATATACCAACAAATCAAATTTTAAGGCTTCCCATATGATTGTTTTCTCCAATTTCTTCCTTTGATCTGTTTAGGGCAATACATTGTGTCACTGCAGAGGGTAAGTTCTCAGTCCTATTACATTGACGTTATAAATTGGTGCTTTATTATTCTCTCATTCCATCTTATTTATGAAATTCTTCCTTCTTTGCCTTTAGGGCATATTTTACTGACATTTGAAAAGGTATGCAATATTTGATGGATATATAGGCAACAAATTTCCTAAAAATCAGTATCAATATCTTAAAGAAAAATATATAAATGTGTTATATTCATTTATATCATACAAAATTAATTACACTTTTTTTAAGGTGATGCTGATTATTTATATCTTTAATAAATATAGATTCTTTTACTTAAAAAAATATATTCTTTGAAAGAAAAATATCATTTCAAGTTCAAGTCAAAATATGAAAATACAATACGTCGTTACACCAACAATATAAAACAAACAAGTATTCAAATATGATCACTGTTGATCAATTCATGAGAAGACATGGATTATATTATTATAAAAGAATATTTTACGACGTAGGCATATGCCACATGGTTGCATCATATTCATTCTTTTCTTTTCTTGTCAAAATGTTGCTAAATTTTTATTTTTTTATATTTACAAAAAATATATAACTATAGTAACTAAAGTGATTTATGAATAAAAATATATTATAAATTGAATTGACTAAGGTGATTACGACCATTATATTGAGGATTCTTTTTATGTTTATATACCAACAAATCAAAATTGAAAGCTTCTCATATGATCATTTTCTCCAAACTTTCTCTGATCTGTTTAGGGCAACATATTAAAAGGTAAGCTCTCAATCTATTGCGTTGACATTTTAAATTGGTGCTTTTATTCTTCTCCCATATTTATGAAATTCTTCCTTCTATGTGTTTAGGGCATATATATATATATATATATATATATATATATATATATATATATATATATATATTTACATTGGAAAAGGTCTGTAATATTTGATAGATAGATGACAAATTTCCTAAAAATAAGCGTTCAAGACTTTAAAGATAAATAGATTGCAAGAATAAATGTTATATTCATTTATATCATACAAAAAATAATTATACTTGCCTACGTTAACTTTTTTTACGGTGATGCTGATGAGTTATATCAGGAAAAAAAATTAAAGTTAAAGTCAAAATATAATACAACAATATGAAATAAACAAGTATTTAAGTATCATGATTGAATACAAACGATATACTAATAATAGATTTCATCCCCAAGTACAAATTAGAAGTTGTTGATTTTATATTGTCAATTATTGTTATTATTAGCCTATTAATATTTTCACGAGATTTTAAACTTTTTTTTTATTTGTCTATAGGAATCATGGCCCAATATATTGTACTGAGTTGTTAAATAATAATATTGATTTGATTGGGACGGTATATATATTTTGATGTACTATACAATATATTCATATTTTTACTTATTCAAAATTGTTAATACATCGAGTTTACTATTATATTTGTTCTTTAAAATGGAATTTTTTACATTGAGAGTTGTGGAATCTTCAAAATTTTGAACATCGTCATCTGGTGAACGTAAAGAGGTTCTCTATAATAAAGTCATTGGTGAAATTAACAGTTATGGACAAATGTCTCTAATAAGTTGTATAAAGTCATCAAGAAAAAGCACGACATTTAATAAGAATATTTATTTTATTTTATTTATATATGTAGATGTAGATTATTATTTTTAGTTGTGCAGAATTTTTATTTTATTATATTTATCGTTATTTTAATTGTTTTGTAAAATTAAAAATAAACAAAAAATATTTACAGTATTTTTTGTTAACTTATCATTTATACCGTAATTTACGGAAACATATAATAATTATATTTATCGAATCAATCAGAATTTGAATATCTATAGGAATAATTTAAATTAATTAATATGCATTGAATAATGCTACTAGGATGATTAATAATTTAAATTATATATATATATATATATATATATATATATATATATATATATATATATATATATATATATATATATATATATATATATATATATATAAATCAAAATATTTAAACTTAAACTGAATTCAAATTAAAAATTCTTGATTTTGAACACTCAAATTTAAATTTCACACGGACTGCTACGTTTATATTTAACAGAATAGAAATATAAGAGCTCATATCGGTCAACATTTTATTTAAGAATTAAAAAAATATATATAAACAAATTTAAGAATTTTTTTTAACCTTTTAACAATTGTCCATATAATGTGAATGTTGACGTTGGTTCGCATAGAGTTTTCATCTAATTGTGATGAAAATATTTATTCCTATAATTTTAAGTTTAATATATTTGAATATAATTTTTTTTTATTTCTGTGCGATGTAAATATCTATATCCATACAGTGATACAATTTAGAAATTAATACATGCACTTAATATTTCATGCTCCTAAAATTTCATCTCCTTAACCGAAAGTGCGAGAAAAGATCAAAATATGTTTTCTTGTCCCTTCCTTGAAGGCAAAAGAAGCTTTTGTCCCAAAACACCTCCATGTATTTTCAAAGAGCATGTAAAAGACATTTATTTTCTTTAAAAACGGTGATTTGTTGCAATGTTAATGATACGCACATTTTAAATTGTACATATAAAATTTTACTTTTAATATATGATCTTGATATTTCCGCAAAAGATTTCATTCATCATGTAAATATAAATAGAAGCTGCATCCCACACAACTCAATCTCAATTTTAAAAACCCAAATTGTTCGTGATCTTAATGTTCGAAAATAGTCGTATAATCTCAATTTTTAAGGGTGTATTTGGTATAAAAAAATAAATAGGTAAAAATTATGGTAAATAAAAATAAGAAAGAGAAAAATAGATGAATGGAAATAAGTGAGAAATATAGTAAATTTAGAAGTATTTAATTTAAGAAGAATAAAAATAAATAATGAAGAGAAAATAAAAAATATTTTTTTGTTAATCAATTTTTTAAAATGTCAATCTATGTCAATGATGAAAATCAATTGTATTTTTTAAAATTTGAATTTTATATGTGATAATTTTATAATAATTATTTAAAATTATCTAATGATATTTTGTAATTGTAATTTTTTTTTATATTCATTAAACTCATTTTTTTAATTTTACTGATAATTGATTATATGAAATAATTTTATATTATTATTTAATCATAAACTATACTTGAAATTTATGATTTTTTTAAAAATTTGTGACAACGTTGGACAATCAGAAAAACAATAAATATACATTTCTTGAAGGTTTTGAACTGTAAAAAAAAAATCATCACAAAATGTGCTACCCTTTTCACATTTACACATAATTTAGCTGGGAAATAAAAAACACATTTTTTTTTTCTTTCCATCTATTTTTATATAATCAAACAATGCTATTTTTTAATTTCTTTTATATTTCTTCACCCTCTTTCCTCTTTCCTCTTTCCTATTTGCAATTTTGAGTGCATTCATAAGAAAACATAATATTATACCCAAAAAAATTCCATGCATCGTGGGGAGTATAATTTATAGTAATATATAAAATGAGGAATTTAATTAAAACATATTAATAATATAAACAATTATATTATTATTTAATCACATATAACAAATTTATTGATTTTTATAATTATTTTAAAAATTATATTTAAGATAATTTCTAATTGAGTTTAACGATAATGTATTTAATGTGTCAAATTTTATAAAAATATTTTGAACTAGACAACATTACTTAAAAAAGAAAATTATCGTAAGCGTGGTTGAGGATGACAAAGCTCGCATCCAACGTTCAAGGATACGAGAAGATTTAAATCCTTTACAATATATAGTTTTCAAAATAAAAATAAAAAATATGTGATTATATATAAATATAAATTTATAATAATGAAAATTTTCATACCAACAATTTTGAGTGTAAGGATAAATACTTTCTTTTGAACATATTTGATTATTTATTAAATTTTATAAAAAAAAAATTGTGAAATTAAGAGAGATTTACTAAATAAAAAATAAGGTTTATAAAAAATTATAATTTTAATAAATAATATAAAATATATTTAAAAGAGTCTAAAAAAAATACAGGGAAACGTGAGACACTGGGGATGTTTGTATTAGAAAGAAATATTAAAGAATGCGATATTAGAAATATATATAACGTTATTAGTATTTCTAAAACAATCTAACATTTTCTACCGCATCGTATATGATGATGCTTTCATCTGATGATATATGAACCGTTCAATTTAAATTTGTCACATATCACATGTTTATTTTATGATGCATGGCATTCTAGCAGTTTTGTTTCTTAATTCTTCTCGACGATGTTTTGAGAAAAAAAAAAAAAAGGTAGAAGAGAATATATCTTTAAGATGTTTAGACGTAAAAGTCAGAAAAAAAAGTAAAAGAGAAAGAAAAAAAATAGTTAGTTGTAAAGATATATGTACGTTTGATAATATATTTATTTGTTTGATTGGTAAGAATGAAATTTATATTTTAAAATATATGAATTTGAGTTTTGTTGTTTTTTTTAATTAATTTATAAATGTTTATTGAGCTTGTATGATTAGTTGTCAAGAATCCAACTTCCATAAATTTTCTTGAATAATTTTTTTTTTGCATACTTTAAAATAAAAAATTAAATACATTGTTTAATTTTTTAATAGATTCCAAAAAAAAATGTTGTTTTCCCACTCAAATCTCTTTCCTTTTGAAAAAAATTATTTATCTCTCTTATAGTAATTTTTTTATTTCTTAGATTTCATTTTTATCTAATTATCTTTCTAACATCAGCTAACAAATAAAATTATCAAAACGAGTCAATTTATCTCACCTAAATTAGCTTACTACAAATTAATAAAAAAAATCAATTTAATTTTTTGTAATAAACAAATAAATAATCAACTCGATACTTACTATTAAGAGTTGGTAAATTATATAGATTAACTCACTTAATATTAAAAAAAAATAATATATAAAATAATGTAGAATATTTTACATTATCAATATGTAAAAAATAAAATTTATAAATCCTTTGGTGCAATTTCTATTGAATTTACAAATGATGTACTATAGTTAATAAATTACAAACAAATATATTTTAGTTTTTAAATATATATCTCAAATTCAATTAGAATGAGTAGAATAAATATTTTAAAAATATATACTCTAAACTTGTGAACAAGTCCGACTCATTACATATTTAATTCGAACGAGCCACCAACTAAATAAACTGTCAACTGGATCGGCCCGCGGTCCATAACTAACCTTCACAACTCTATCAACGAACAATGCATTAGAAAAAAAAATAGTTAAGAGGGGTCATTGTGAGAAGCAGAGAATAAATGTGTCGCATATAAAAATGAAGGATAAATAAATAGTTCATTAAATTGATTAAACTAAAAGCAGCGACCACAGCATTTATGGATCCAGTATTATTCCCGTCTAAAATCGAAACCAATTTGAACCTCTCAGCAGTGAGAAAAAACAAAAGAAAGGAAAAAAAAATTGATCTTAATTTCGAGGTGACGGAAGGGAGAGGGGCCCGCAGAACCCTAACCTGTGTGTCGTGATTTGACATGAAGAGGAGAGAGAGACACAGATAGAGGATCATAAAAATTTGGCACACTGAGAAAAAATAAGCGCCAAATCTGATTCATACATTACGCAGAGAGAGGATGAGCACCACTCAAGCTTCCTCGAAGAGGAGCAAACGCATTCACAGGAAGTCCCTCTCCAACATCTCCAACCCAAACGGAACCACGCAATCGTACGTACCTCCTCTTTCCTTCCATGCACCACTCACTCTATTCATCCTTTTAATCCTTGCTTTTCATTTTTTCGTTAGGGATGATGGCGGAGAACGGACGGTTAGGAAGCTTCGCTTGTCGAAGGCGCTCACCATCCCCGACGGGACCACGGTTTCCGAAGCGTGCAGACGCATGGCGGCTCGCCGCATCGACGCCGTTTTGCTAACTGATTCCAGTGCTCTGCTTTCCGGAATTCTCACTGACAAGGTCACAATACCAACTCTGTGCTTGCGTTTTGTTTTTCTGCACGAAATGTTTCGTGTCGTTCAACCCTGCGTGTGTCGTTTTCAGGACGTCGCTACTAGAGTTGTCGCCGAGGGCTTGAAACCGGAGGAAACCACGGTGTCCAAAGTAATGACGCGGAATCCCATCTTTGTGACTGCGGATACTCTCGCCATTGAAGCTCTTCAGAAGATGGTTCAGGGTTAGCTTCGTAATCTTCCCCGCCAATCTTAAATTGCTAATTAAATATGATATAATGCACGTTCAATTTTTGTGTGTATAAATATGTGTACTCGCATCTTGTGGAGCCCTGTGTCTTTAAACATGTCTAGTTCATTCTAAGTTGTTTGTGTTTGGATATGGGAAATAATTAATACAAAAAGTTATAATACATCACAGTGTGTGTCTTGGAGCCTTAGAGTTGGGTAATAACTTTATTGCCTTTTACTAACAACTATTTATTTACATCTATTTGGCTACATGGGTTTAAAAAGTGACTAGTTTATCTGTTCTTCCTCTTAAGCTCTTACTCTGTGGTTCCTCAATTTTCTTGATGCTGAATTTGTGGCTTCAACTTTGTTAGTGGTTTTCTTAGTGCATGTTGTGGTTATTGAGTTTATCAATGCATCTCGAATGGGAGTTACTTGTGGGGTTCTCTAACTTAAGAACCAGTTCTTATGCAGTTTAATTATTGGAGTAATTGACGAGGTAGTTCTTATATAAGAACCGGTGCTTATATAAGCAACTACTCTTAGCAGTTCTTAAGAATTGAGACAGTTATTGGACCCATTTTAAGTTCTCATGGATTGTACTCTTAAGAGAGAAAACTTGTTGAAGTTCTTAAGTTCTTAAATCCCATGGGGTATTATTGTAGGGCCCACCAAAAGTGAGTTAATCAACTCCACCATGGTTGCACCACTGGAGATGCTCTTAGATGTGCACCTTGAAAAACATGAAATTTTCTTCCATTTTTAACTGTGATTTGCTTTCTCCTCTGTTTTATGTTTCCTGTTACCTTCCTCCAGCTCATCATCTGAACCAAAAATAATAATAATGGGGTGGTTGGCGACAAAACCTTCATCTGTCACCTGATCTAGTATTTACAGGTTCAATTTTATTATTTTTCTGGTTTTTTTTTTTTTTTTTTTTTTGGGGGGGGTGTTTCCTGAAATCATGGCCAGTATGTATTTCTTGTCCATTATAGGGTTCTCTCTTGTTTTTGTTTTATTTTTTTGCTCTTTATGTTTTCTTCTTCTTAACTAGTTGATTATGCTAGAACTGGATAAATGATTTTATTAGATTCTCTTTATGTATACAACTTGTATAATGGAGTCATAGTCTAGAATGTAATTCATTAAGTGAGAGATATGATTTGACTTTTTTAACTGATAGGTAAATTCAGACACCTCCCTGTTGTGGAAAATGGTGAAGTCGTTGCCATGCTGGATATCACCAAATGTCTTTATGATGCCATATCTAGGATGGAGAGAGCTACTCAACAGGGGAGTGCCATTGCTGCAGCAGTTGAGGGAGTGGAACTCCAGCAGACTAGTAATGTATCTGGTTGGTTAACAGTTTTCTTTTTACATACGTTTTTTCGATGATGAATTGCTTCTACTTGCATGTGGTACTTCTGTTTGATATTTATAATCGCCATGGTTAAATTCTTAAGTTTTATTTATTTTTATTTTTTTAAATATGGAATCTATCCTTTTGATTTACTCTTAAATTGACTTGGCTGTTAAACAAAATTTAAAGCATTGTTATCTTTGTGGCAGAAAATAATACCCAAAGGAATTGGCAATACAAAAAAAGTTTGGAAGAATTATCAAACAATTGCTTTGGCTCTTTTTTTTTTTTTTTCATTTTTCTTTTTATGAGGTTTCTCCTTCATCCCCCTCCCAACTTTACTCTCCTTTTTAAAGTAAAATACATTTTGTTTTTTAAAAAATGTTCAAAGAGTGGTCAATGTAAATAATCTATTAATTAATCACTTGTGTGGTTATTTGTTACTAAAACAAAAATATAATATAATTTTCACCGAAGAAACTATTTTTGCCAGGAATTCCTCTATTGTGTGTAAAAATTTTCAAATAATTTTATGAACCAAGTCTAGGAGTTGTTTGTTTTTGTATATATACTTCAATAAAATACTTTAGAGGTTAATCTGTAAGGTCTTCTCTGTGAAGTTTAAGGAAAGTAGGTAAGTGAAGGACCAGATGGTATGAAGAGAAAGATATTAAAACTTTGCAAGTTCTGCTGCCTAAAATCTCTGGCTTCTCAATAGTACTTGGAAGTGTTGAAAATTGCCATATTTTTCATATTGTAATGGTGCTAATTTTCTATTTCATAATCAATGTTTTTGCAGCTCCTAATACTTACATTGAAACATTGAGGGAGCGCATGTTCAAACCTAGCCTGTCAACTATAGTTGGTGAAAATACAAAGTAATTTCACATCATATTTTCTTGTGTTTTTATGTTTTGCCAAGTGATTCTTTTATAATCAGATATAATAGTTTTACAACATTCTGTAGCTTTATGTGTTTCTAGGGTTGCTATTGCATCAGTATCAGATTCCGTCTATGTAGCTGCAAAAAAGATGCGGGAGTTGCAAGTAAATTCAGCTGTGATTGTGTTGGAAAACAAGATTCAGGGGATACTTACGTAAAATCCTTTTCCTGAGGCTTTATTCTCTTCCCTTAGAAATCCATGATAGCAAATAACACTCGTGCCTGCATGTTTTTAGGATAAGAAATCTCCTTGAATAATATATATGAAATGGACATTGGATGATTTTTATTTTATGCACAATATATTGTCCTGTAAATCTGTTATGCAGTTCAAAAGACATCCTTATGCGCGTCGTGGCTCAAAATCTCTCCCCAGAGTTGACTCTCGTGGAAAAGGTTGTTATGATTTTATTTTCTGAAGTAACCTTACTGGAAAGTGGTTTATTCTGAGATGTCTTTTCTTCTTGCTGGTGCTTATTTTTGCTAGGTATTCATAATTGTTTTGAGTTTCTTCTTTATTCTTCCCTTCACTTATTTTTTGTTAGGTGATGACTCCAAACCCAGAATGTGCATCTCTAGAAACAACAATTCTTGATGCACTGCACATGATGCATAACGGGAAGTTCTTACATCTTCCTGTAGTGGACAGAGGTTAGCTTTGCTTTCTTAATTGCCTATGTGCTTTCTTACATAGTTGTGCTTAATATTATTTGTTTTGCACTTGCAGATGGAAATGCCATTGCTTCTGTGGATGTTTTGCACATATCTCATGCTGCAATTTCTCTGGTAAATTTCATGTTTGAGACACATAAAATACATCACAAAGGAAGCTATTTTATTGGATATTTTGAAGAAGAAAATTTTCCGGTTATCCAGTGTGTGGTGTGTGTTTGGGTTTGTGTGACCGTGTTTCAGGTGATAGCTGGGTATTGAAAAAGGAGGACTACCCATAATTGAGCATTGATTTCTGTTCCCGCGCATTTAACTCAAGATTTTTTCTGAACTCTTTCAATGGCATTTGCACAATATCTGATATATCTTTCACTAGCGGTAGGGGGTATTTTGGAATATTTTAGATTCTAACTCAATTTTTATTTCTTTGTTTTTCACAAATGGTAAATGTCTACGTCTACATCCATTATTAACTAAGTTGTTTTGGTGCACATCCAATTTGATCAAAGGAATTGGAGTGTTGTAAAGTATCTGTGCCTTTTGGACTTAATGATATTAATGTATTGGTCATTTCTGTCTATATTTGAAGGATTGCCACATTTGTTCATGATTTGGCTATTTCCCCAAATTATCAAAACTTAGTGCCTTGGGTAATCTCATAGGTCCAATGAACCAGACTATCACTTATCCTTCCCCTTTCCTACTGTATCATGATAATGATTTTTATAACTGTTGGGTGTGCACTCATGTTACATAAAAATGATGTATAATCTTGAATGTTAAGAATTAAGAATTATATACATTACTAACATTTGGTACTATTATACGGATGCTAGTATCCTGTTTCTAAGCTGTGTACTTCGTAGGTTGAAAATAGCTTCGGACCATCTAACGATGTGGCAAACACAGTTATGCAAAAATTTTGGGACTCAGCTTTTGCTCTAGAGCCACCTGAAGATTTTGACACCCATAGGTACCTTGGTGATATCTATTTTGTTTTCAATATATGTTGTTTTGTTCTGTAAATAAGCATATATGTCTGATTGCAGTGAAGCCTCTGGACAACTGACTTTGGACGGGGCAGATACCACAAAGTCTACATATCAATCTTTAGGGTTTGGAAACTCATTTGCTTTTAAATTTGAGGATCACAATGGACGTGTACATCGATTCTACTGTGGTGAGTGACATCTTGGGGAAAGCTTTGCAAGAAATTAAATTTGCTGATCTACGTACTTTTTCGGTCACCGTGGACATCCTGTGCATGAACATGGATAATTATTTTTAGAAGAACTTGCAAGTATTTGCTGCTGTCTTTTTTGTAGGTGTTGAACATCAAGATGAGCTTCTATCTGCTGTCGTGCAAAGAATCGGTGATGTTAATGGTGGACAACACCCTACAATGCTGGTATGCTTTATTCAAGTTTATTTTTGTCTACCTTTTGGTCGTACTATATGTATATATTATGATGTGTATATATTATGATACCGGCTTTACTTTTCTAGTATAAGGACGATGATGGTGATAAAATTATTATTGCGACTGATGAGGATCTCGTGGCTGCTGTCAGCTATGCCAGATCTGCAGGACTGAAGGTGAAGTTGTCCTCTTTTATTAGTCTTCTCATTCGATGATGTGGTCTTCCGAATTTTTTCTTATGTATATGTTTAGATAAACTTTTGTATAAGTATTTATAAAAAGAAAAATAAGAAAAAAATTAAATATTTTTTATAAATTAAAAATTAGCTTATGTTAAGTTAAAAATTAGTGTTTTATATAAGTGTTTATGGAAAAAATTATTCAAAAAGATCATATTTTCCTATGTGTATGATGTATTGAACTAAGCGTCTTTGTATTTCAGGCATTAAAGTTGGATTTGGAGTTTGGCAATTCAACCAAACCAACAAATCCGCAATCTGGTGGTACAGCCAGTACCCAGAAAAGCAGTGCATTATCTCTCCGTTCTGGTATTTTTGCAGGTGTTGTTGTTGTATCGAGCATTGGCGTATTGGTGTACTTAAAGCGATCTAATCAGTGATATGTTTGCCAGCTTGAAAACAAAGATGCTATATAATCATCTTACTCTATGAATTCCAGAGTCTCGTCGTAAATCAATACTGGTTGACAAAGGAAATGATGGACTCGGAATAGGTGGGTGATGTGGTGGTTCTCTAATCGCGTGTTATTTATTATCTTTTTCTTCTTGGGTCACTGATGTAATTACAACCAAAGATGTAGTCGTGGAATACAATACTGAAGTGTCACCATATTCTTCTCTATTAAGGTAGTAAGTTACTTGTAATTCCTTATATATATCGACTTTCATCACCTACAACTTTTGCATCCGGCTATTGTGGTTATATTTATACGATGATGTTCTATTATCAGTTTTAGATCACTGTCAAGGTCAGGCCATTAGAATCTGGAAACTGTTTTGTTTTTGAACTGGAAAATATTCAGATTATATATTTTTGGCTAGAATATAGACCATCTAGCTAGTGAACTGGAAAAAATATTCAGTTTATCGTTTTTCTGAACAATGCTTGATATGCCATATTGACTTAAACCATTATTTATTATGTTAACTTTAGCTTTTGCAATTTTTTTTATAAATAAAGTTCTTTTTAAGTTTTAACCTATAAAATAATAGAACTTGGCTTAGTTATTTTACAACGATTAGATAGCTTGCTTTTGAGTTGTTTTTACAAAGTAGACCTCAAATAAATAAAGTATAATTCAAAATATGATATCTTTTCATGGTGTCCAACATAAAAATAGTCATTTATCTCTTTTCTCTTCAAAAGTTCTTTCATTTCCTTTTTACCTTTCTTTTATATTTTATCATTATTTACCTGAACAAAATTGAGTGTTCAACGCATCTAAATTTTATTTTTCTCATTTTATTAATTTTTTTTAATTGGTAAAATTTTAATTTAGTGCTTTTTTTTCTAATTGAACCATAAACAACATAAAAAGTAGTAATATCATATTTTCTTTTTGGTTTTATACAATATAAAATAATTTTTTAAAATAAAAAATTACAACATAATTAAGCATAGCGTAAATCTTTCTTTCTATTGACTTTTTTTTCTAGATCCTTATTTACTTTGTTTATTTTCTAGACATTTGTTTCATTATTATTATTGGTTCATCTAAATAATCAAATGATAAGTACTCAAAGGGTGGTTAAATCTTTACGATGTAGGTGAACATAAAAATAAAGAGTAATGATTCAATGATCTAATTAGCATAAATAACTAACCAATACTACAGAGGAGATGACCTGTTACTTAAATCGCTCACCCAACCACAAACACAAGTTAGTCAATCCACGTAATAACACACCTGAGTTGAAATACAAATTGAAAACTTTAATTTAAGTCACCAATTTTATATAGAGAATTGACAAGACAAAGTTGTACAAGTGCAACAGGAAATAAATTTATCAGGTAGACCAATTTATCATTTTATATATATTTATTGTTAATTGAAAATCATGGTAAATGTCCTATTTTGCAAGTAGCCAAAGCCAAGTACTGGGGACAAAGAACACAACTATAAATTATTTATATTTCAGATTTAATTTTTTCCAAAATGAGAAGATACTTAGTAAGAATGTGAAGACCAATTTATTGTTGATTTAAAGTAGGTTATATACCAATGAGAATTAGATCGACGGAAGAGGATGGTAACTCACAACGTCATGAATTAATGTTTAAATCTCTGCCAGAAGAGGTATATGCAACTAATCAATACTTAACTGTATATAAAGAAAATTGGTATATAAAGAAAACTATATGTAAAAAAAATAATAAATTATATTTATAAAGTGTTTTAATTCAAATCAATACTTGGTTTCTTACTTGAGCGTATCTCTTTATTTTAGAGGAACTAAATTCTACTTTTGACTAGAGAAATTGTTTTGTCATGCATCCAAAGATTAATCTATTGTATAATAAATGAAATAATATTTTTGAGAAATTTACAAAAACTATAAACTTTTAAAACCTAGGTTAGGAAAGTAAGTAAGTAGAATTATTCATAAATTTTATCTTCTTAAATGCTTAATTGTGTTTGTTTGTTTAATTAAATAAATAAATTCAAACTTAAAATTAGAGTTGATTATTTAAATAAGTTTTATCCTATTTCTGGAAGTTTGAAATTAATAACTTGTGAATAATTTCAAGCATGATATACTTTTTAGTTATTGGGAGAATCCGAATATTCTCTTTTGGATCCAAGAAAGAATTTTCGGAGATCTTTTTTCCTTTTAGAAGATACAGAAGCGTAACAATCAACCTATTGATATTGGAAGACTCATTATATTACCTAAACAATTATAATTTTATTTATTATATTTACTTAAAAAATTATAGTTTTATTTATTATTTTATATATATATTTACCAAATTATTGTTTTCAAGAATAATTTAAAAGAGTGACAATAAAACTTTCTAAAAAAGTATACATTTTTATCATTAAAAAAATCATTTCCAAACTTCAACATCTATATGAATATAAAATTATATTTTAATACTATTTTACTTCACTTTCTAACTTGCAAAAATCTTATAAATATAAGTCAATAAATAAGAATTTATTCAAGGCAAAATTAAATAAAAAGATTATTAAGAAATAAATAAACTAAATAAGTTAAGTCTTCGTGTTATACCTTTCAATCAAAATAAACACAAAATTCAAATCTTATAAAAGAGGTTTTCGTTTTGAATATTCCTTAATGTCTCAAACACAATTACTTAAAAAAAATACTTGTGAAAAAAATTATATTTAACTAATTTTTTTTACAAACCAAACCTTAAAGTATTCAACTCAATCAACTTTTTTTTACACCTTTAGCTTAGGCTTATTATATTTTGGTAAAATTATTATGAGTGATATTTTATACCACAAATTATACACATCATAGAGTGAGAAAAAAAAGAGAGTAGTGACACAACGAAGAAGGATAACGAGAAAAAGTAAATATGTAAAAATTATTATATTTATAGCAATATTCAAAGTTATTATGCCATGTGTGACCAAATAAACAAAAGATTCTTTATCAAACCTAACATTTTTTTGTGAGTTGATCTATGCTTATATGACTATCCCACAGTTGCAGGATAATTCTAGTATGACTTAACTTACAAGATTGATCATGTATCATAGATTGATCAACCTAAAGCTAGCAAAATGAGTTGTTTGGTTTGGTCTGACATGAGTGAAGAGGAGAAAAACAAGTCGTCCCAACCTAGCCCAGTTGCTTAATGGGCTTGGCCAATTTGGACCACTTTTTTTGGTTTAAATATGTATAAATTTAAAAAATAAATAAAATAATATCAAACCAAAAGTCTAGTTGTTTTTGGGCCAACTTTTTTCAAACTTGGTCTTACATGCTTGACTCATCAAGTTAGACCAATTTGACTTAGTTTTACTCAGGCTATTTTTTTAAGTCTAACTAGGCTTGCTATGTTGAGTTAGACCATTTTTGCCACCTCTAGATCAATCCTCACACATTAATGGTTGGGAGAAGTCCTAGATCACAAGGAGTTCATGGGTCTTAAGCCTTTGGTGTCCAATATAATAGATTCTAAATCATTCATGCGAATCTAGTAAGATACTATTCACATTCCTAAAAAAAAATCTTGAAGAGTTAGAGGAGGACACACTCCTTAAATCCTTGTTCATATCAAGTCATACATTTTAGAATTTATTAGACTTTTGAGTTTATACCAAATGTCAGGAGTCTCCAACAAGTGTATTATCTAGTGTGAACATCCTTTATTACTATTTTTTGGTTAATTATTAAATTTATTCATACCTTTAGATTTTATTTAAATATTATAAAAATGTAAACAAAGTAATTTTTTTCAAGATTATTAAGGTTAGTATTTCAAAAAAGATTTAGTATATACATTGTTTTATTATAAGTAAACTAAATATTTATTATTTTTGTAATATTATTAAATTATTTGGAAGAAAATATATTGGAGTAGGGTATTTCCATTGGTCAGACATATTTTCAAATTAAAATTGTAACATTTTGGTTGATTTGATATATTTATTGCATGTATTTATTATTTCTTTTTAATTAGTATCGTTGATTTTATGACTATAGTATTAATGATTTTATTTGTTTAATACGGTACTAGATTTAGTTTATTATTTGTTATTAATTAGGGTGTTAGAATAATTAAAAATTCAAAGGGATTGAAAATTATTATTAGGAAAAGAAACTTTTTTTACTATCAATTGTATTATTTTTTATATTTTTTACATTATTATTTATCATATTATTTATGTAATTAATTACAATCTTTATTGTTTAAGTAGTTTTTCATATTTAATAAATAATATTTTATTAATATTTTTATTTTATTGAGTTAGGTTTATTTCTATTATATTAGATATCATGTCTCAATTAAGAAGTGTAAAAAAAAATAGGTTTAAAATTTCGATGAATTCATTTATCAAATCCTACTACAATTGCGCGAACTCTTCTTTTCTTTGTGTTTTAAATGGCTTATAAATATGAAGAATCTTAGAATAAAATGAGAACTAGCATACAAATCAACTTTTAGGGGAGACATAATTTACTACATTAATATTTATAACTATGTTACCCACAGAATTTAAAGAACCTAAAGGAGCATGAGTCATATATTTTGCTGAACTTATAAATTATCATTTGAAATTGTTTCATCATTTTAACATAAAAAATTGACACCATATAGAACATTATATATAATTATCTTTTGACTAACTTTTTTTATTAACAGAAAAGCTTGTTAAACTCTATCAATATGTGTGGTAAACAATTTTTTTTAAGAGTTTATAGTGATTTTTGAGACACTACTTCAAATAATATTTTTTGAAACGCTAATTTTTTAACTTCTAGTTTTTTATATTTATATTTATTTTATTTTTAAAATATTTATTAAATCTCCTTTTTATTCTTTTCTATATAAGGAAAAATTTTATTATATATATTTTTTTTTTTTCTTCTTCCACTCACTCATAAGGTATATTTTTATTATTTTTACCCTTTTTTATATAAGAATGTTATTATTTTATTTTATTTTTTGGATATTTTTATATTATACAATTAATTTTAGCTATTATACTATTTATAATATTTATTTTATTATTTTAGCATTATCTTTACATAATAAATTATATGTTTACTTTATTTTTATGTTATTTTTGAATACTTTTTATATTAAATTGTATATTTAAATCATTACATTATTTATATTATTTATTCTATTATTTTTATAGTATTTTTTTATACAATATATTTTTTTAGTACAAATACTTCAATATTTTTAAACACTAAATTAATTAACATAAAATAAAATTAAAAATATATTCAAAAATTATATAAATATGTCTATTTATGTCATTTTATATTTATTAATTATTTCAACATATAATTTTGTCAAAACACTTGTAATTAAATAAATTAGCTTAACAATGTTCAATTTCTAACTAGCTTTCCAACTTCTAGTTAGTTTTTCAACTAGTTTTGTCAAACATGACCTATATTTGACACACCATTTCAATTAGTTTCTAATTTTTTTTTCCCACCATAAAGTATGTTTTTATTAATTTTATTTTTTTTTACAAAAAAAAGAGTTTTATTATTTCTAACCTTTTATTATACTATTTATTTTAACCATTATACTATCTATATAGAGCATATATTTGTTTTAGAGTGAACCACTAGTATCTGAAATTGTTATGATCTGTCAAATTGATATCTAAAATTAATAATATAACAAAATAGTCTCTCAAATTGTATATTATTATTCAATTCAGTCCCTAAAATTGTAATAGACAGTCAAATTGGTTTCTAAAATAAGTAAAATATCAAAATTATCACTAAAATTGTAATTATCTACCAATTTAGTCCTTAAAATTATAATTGATGGTTAAATTGGTCCCTGAAATTAAAAATAATTAATTGCATCTTTTGTCTTAAATAAGTCAAATTCGTCCTTTAATTTTTTTTATATAAAATTCATAAAATTATATAATTTTAGGTGTCAAAATGTAGAAAAAAAATATGGATAAAATTTGTAAAATTTTAAAAGTTACGAGACAAAAGGTGCAATTAACTATTTTTAATTTTAGGGATAAATTTGATTGATCATTATATTTTTAAATACTAAATTGATAAATAATTACAAAGTTAAGGATCATTTGATATTTTATTTATTTTAGGAATTAATTTGACCATCCATTACAATTTCAGGACTAAATTGAATAGTAGTATATAATTTGGGGACTATTTTGCTATTTTATTAATTTTAGAAACTAATTTGACATAATATTACAATATAAAAGACTAAATTAGTTATTCACTCACTTATTTTATTTATGTTTTGTAAATATTTTTATATTACATTAATTATTTTAACCGTTGTAATAATTATATAGATTATATATTTATTTTATTTATGTTTTGTGAATATTTTTTTATATTATAATATTTATTTTAATCATTATGTTATTTAACTTATTTATTCTATTATTTTTTAATATTATACTTTATCATTTTTCTTTTGGTACAATATATTTTTTTTGTTTGGTATAGATGATTGAAGATATTTTAATCACAAGTCTGATTACCGTAAAATAAAATTAGAAAACATATAAAAATAATACAAATTGACGAAACGTGCTTTATTTGTTGTTGGGTCTCTCCAAAAGTCATAAAAATGCGAACTTGATCACGGGGGAGGACGAAGGAGTGGATGCCTAGCCAGAATTAATGTTTCTTCCACTCTCATATTTTCGTTTTGGGAGAGATCATATATTGGGAAGCATATTCTACCTTCGGGGTGAAGGAGTGAATGAATGAAAAAACAAAACTAGATTTTTTGTTTTTATTTTCACCGTTTTCTTCCAAAAATTTAGAATATGTCATTGTTTAGAATTGTGATCGAATTGGTATAAGAAGACAGGTTAAGCACACTCATTGTAGAACCGTGATTACAGTTAGTGAAGTGGAAACTTCCATTGCATATTTGTGTACTAAGAAGGATCAGACCCTGACCTTTTCTATGAAACAAAGATTGTTGAAGGTCGTATAGCATCTCTTTTTGTGGCAAACTCTATTTCTCAGTTGGATTATGCGTGCTTTGCTTTGGAGATGTGATGCCAGTCATATAAGATGCACTTTGTCATATTGGCTGGCTTCAATCATCATCATCAAACATGTGTATTTGGATGTGCCTTACTTCATGATGAGACTGTTGAGGCATACTCGTGGTTGTTTCAAACACTACTTCATTGATGGTCATGAATCTCTGTGTAAAGCTATCAAGAATGTTTTTCCACTATCACGCCACCGGCTATGAGCATGGAATCTTGAGAATAGTGTACATTCCATTGTTGATGATCCCAACTTCATACATGACTTTAAAGTGTGCATGTTGGAGGCTCTTTCGCTTGAAGATTTTGAGGTTAAGTGGAAGCAATTGGTTGAGGAGTATACGTTAATTGAAAACCCATGTATGAGAAATGCCATATGTGGGCAGAGGCTTACTTCAGGGGACATTTCTGTGCTGGGATGAAAAGCACAAGAGTATGTGAAAGCATTTGTGAACATTTGAGTAGGTTTTCACAGCATAAGCTATGTAATTCATTGATCAATATGATAAGGCAGTTGTTAAAGTCCGGTGGAATGAGGGGAAGGTAGAACATGATGCCACCCATGTGAGGTTTGCTCTCTCAACTCCCCATGTGAAAAGTGCTTACAAAGATGTAGTTGGAGACACTTCTGTTTGTCTTTGAACAAAGATGGTGGTTCAAACAGATTAGGAAACTTTAAGCGCCAGAGCTTAGTATGTGAAGTTATGTTCAAGCCTAGTGGTCCAAGTATTAAATGCTCATGCTTGAAATTTGAGACAATGGGATTTCCTTGCTGTCACGCCATTCATATAATCAAATATGAGCAATTAGAGAAAATTGCCCAAGATCTGATACACCCAAGATGGACAAAATCAGCAAAGTCTAGTGCACAGTTTTGGCAGCATTACTTGCCTCCGGTCTCTAATGATGTTGTGACAAGAATGATGCGTTATGGTTCTTTGGTATCCCTTTGTTTAATATTACCTATGTGACAAAAAAAAAAGATAAATTATTTTAAGGAATTGCCCCAATAAGTTAAGGAAGGAAAGTAGGCCAATTTGACCCAGTTCGAATTTCGTATAAATTAGTTTTTTATTGGTCTATCTTGATCTTGTCCGGTTTAGTCATTTTAGATTTTTTTTTTCTTAAAAATATATACATTTATAAAGAAAAATTACAAAATAATATTTGAAGCTATTTCTGGTAATAGCCTAATTCTATTTAGATCAAATTTTTTTAAATCCATCCTAAATTAACTTATTGGGTTGGCCAATTTGTCACATATATATTTGATCACGGCATAGGTAGGACAATTTTTTTAACATATTTGATGAAGTTAAAATTAAGGTAAGCAACATTAAAAAACATTACAATAAAAAATTATTTATCAAATATTACTTATAAGACCAAACAAATTTTTTAATTAGTAAAAAAAGTTAAAAACTAACTAAAATGATATGCTAAATATAGACTCTTTCTATGTATAAAAGACACAAGGTAATTAACAAAAATTAATTCATAAATATACATAAGAAATAATAACATTTTAAGTAAAGTAAATTAATATAGGCTTAAATAACTTTTTATTTCTTACAACATCGGAGTTTTTGCTATTAGTTTTTTTTTATCCCTATTATATTAGTTTGTTTCATTATGATTTTTATCATTAGGTTTGTTTGTCAAGCAAAAAATAATTATAAGAACTAAAATAGAAAAAATAAAAAATTACATGGACCAAAAATTGAGATTACTAAAATGAAAACAACCAAAAAATTAAGAGTACCAAAATGAAAAAAAAATCTTATACTATATAGAGACTAAACAGCTATTTAAGGCAAATATATACAAAAAATAAATTTTCAAGCACTACAAATGCACTAATAGGGAGCAGAAAATCAGACCTACCATGAATGCACTACTGACCAGAAAAAAAAAAAAAAAACTAAAACAAGATAGAAGTATCAAAAAGAACGAAGCAGACTAGCATAATAACAAAGAAAGTTGAAAAAGGATGCACAATATTATTATTATGAGCAAATTACAATGCATCCCTCGTATATAAGATTCCTTTGAGAAAAAATTTTGTCCCGTTTATATAATACTCCTTTTAAATCATGCCTTGCATTAATTTTTTTATTAAAATACTCTTAATTATTTTATAATTTTTTAGTCAATTAATAATAAATGCCATAAATTGTCTCTTTCTCTCTTAGGAAGATTGAAGAAAATAATTCCATAAGGACTATTCTTTCTCCACAAATTAAGTAATTAGGTGGGAAAAAAAATATTAGTCCAATAATTTTAAGGATAATTTTTTAAAAAAAATTAAATTTTTAATAAAATTAATGTTATTAATTGAATTACTTAATTTTATTTATTCTTGTAAATTAATTTAAAAAGTCTTATATATAGAAATAAAGATAATAATTATAAATTTATTTATTATTTTTACTTAAAAAATTATTTTAACTTATTATTTTATATATACATTACCTAATTGCAATTTTTAAGAATAATTTAAAAGAGTAAGAATAAATTTTTCAAAAAAATAGTCTACCATTTTTATCATAAAAAATTCATTTCCAAATTTCAAGTCATCTATATGAATACAAAATTATATTTTTATACTATTTTACTTCAGTTTCTAACATGCAAATAATTTATAAATATAAGTCAATAAATAAGAATTTATTCAAAGAAAATTTTGATAAAAAAATAAATAATAAAAAAACTAAATAAGTCTAGCCCACATGTTATATTTTTTAACCAAAAGAAGCTCAAGTTTTAAAGTAAACTTGTTTAAATAAATGAATAATATTTAACTAACGTCTTTTTTCAACCCCAATCTTAAGTATTCAACTCAACTTGTTTACACCTTGACTTATGCTTACTATCATTTGAGTAAAGCTATAAAATAGTACTCTAAAAATTATGACTAATATTTTTATACCACAGATTATACACGTGATAAAGTGCTCTAAAAATTATGACTAATATTTTTATACCACAGATTATACACGTGATAAAGTGACAAGAAAAGATAGAGAAAGATAAAGAAAAAAAGAGGTAAATATATAAAAATCATTATAAATTTTTTTTTCTATTGATAACATTATTCAAAAGTTATTATGTCACCAATAAGAGTAGTCCTAAAATGATTTTTATTATTAAATTAATCTTTCAAAAAAATACAAAACAATTACTAAATTAATTTTTTTATTTTATATTACCACTTGAGCCCTTTATGAGGTTAGTTGTAATGACATTTTGAATACATAAGGAATTATTCAAAGAAAAAAAAAACATCTTTTCAGGACATGTGGTGATTCGATCATATCATTTTAAAGGACTAATTCAGAAATTTTAATAATTATGAAGCATAAAAGAATAAAAAAAATCGTTTTCACCACTTAAAATCAAATAGTTGAGAATTAAGTACAAGATTAATACGTATCACTATCAGTATTACAAATGCAGCCACTAGCAATCGAATAGCTTTTTGTCAACAATCGCCTTCATTAGCAAAAACAGCTACCACCTGCTAATGATTGATGTAGACAACAGCAAACCCTAAATCAAGAAGGGGAAAAGAAAAAGAAAGATAGCTTTTCAAATCTAATCAAGAAGGAACAAGGTAAGAGTCAGGTCACAGTGCTATATGAACTAGCAACCACAGACCATTAGTGATTTCTACAAATACTTTCGTGCAAGGGCTCGGACTTTAGTATCAAAATGTGATGACGTGACCCGGGAGCCAGGCAAGTACAGGGGATTAAGAAGAGTCTGCAATTTCCCAAACATACAAATAACGTTACTTTATCTCTTACCAGTTCCATAATTCATATCCATAAAATGAAATTTACAAACAGATTTAACATAAGAATCTGCATGTTATCTTCACAACCAATTTAAGAGGACAATTAACAACTTCAACTTCTTTTACTGATAGAAGTATTCCCAATCATATCCTCACACAGAAGAAAAAGTAGTTGTTGAAACTCTGAAACTCCAACTACCGAAAAGTAACCATTGGAACTTATTTTGCATTCTTCATATTCATACAGGAGGAATATTGTACTCCAAAACAGTTAGGATGGAATTCGGCAAACTTCTATAGAATTTTAACATGCAGGTTTGTCATTCAGGTTGTTAATAATGTACCAGGTATCTACTAGACAATTTAGCATGCTTATTATAGTGAAATATTGAATAGGTATTAGGGGGAAATGTAGAATGTGCCTAATTCAAAATCGATAAAACCAAAAAATAATTATTCCAACAGCAATTGATATTTGTATAGTCAGCAAAGCATGCTTTATGGAACTGGTAAACATTAAGGAGTTGTTGGGTTTTAGAAAATGTTTTCTATTTTTATTTTTTAAAAGTAGTTTTCATTTTCAGTTTTTAAGATTAAAAAACTATGAAGAGTGGTAGAAGATTTTCTGTAGCCACTCTAAGAAATTTGTAACCACCTAATACCTCACCATGTTTATGGAAAAACACTGAAAACAACTTTCTGTTTTCTAATTTGAGCCCATTTTGGGAAACATTTTCTTTAAAAATGTTATCTAAATTTGAACTAAATGCATTTTTAACTTTATTTTCTGTTTTCTTTGAAAATGAAAACAGAAAATGATGAAACCAAACAGGCCCTAACTTTTTCATAATCCCATTCATTTCAAGAGAAGCATCCTATTGTAGAATAATAAGAAAAGGCCACATATGAAATTAATAAACAAAGTAAGGAAAGGATACATATGAAACATTTTATAGAGTGTGCAAGAAAAAGCATATTACCTTTATGTAAAGCTCATGCACTTCTTGGAAGAAACTTTTAATGCCATCATCATTACGAGAGTCATGTAGCAACATAAGTCGGGTATGTAAGATAAGTCAAGGAAAATATCACACACAATATGCAGAAAGAAATATGTTCTTGTAAGCTTTAAGAGTTTTCCACTCTTGGCTCTTTCATTTTGTTCCCCTGCCAGTGATGGGCAAGGGAGTTAAAAGCAGGGACAATGGCATAATTATACAAATAAAGCAAACTAAGTTGGTTGGTCCTTGAAGTTGGGTAATCAGTACTTAATTTATTTGGACAAAACAAGATTAAACAAAAAAAGAACAAAACAAGAAGAGCAATACAAATTTTTTTAATCTCAACTAAAAAATAATAATCCCATATATAAAGGATATGACCAGCTGTAACATACACCGACACCACCAGTTCATTAAACCTGTCTACTGATTTCAAGTACCTGCACAGAGAATGTTATGGAACAAGATATTGAGAAAAGGAACATATAGAACAACAAGCACAAAAGAGGGTCATAATGTCAAAGTTTCACATTTGTACTAGGATTATGTATCAACTGAAAATGTAACTCACATAGCACTAGTAGTCCATGCAAGGTCCTGAACAATGTCGAGAGCAGCATGGAGGATAAATTGATGCAGCTGGGCAGCATCCTCCCTCTATCACAAGGTAGCATGGAATTGCAAAATTATGTAAATTTGGTGCAGAAAACAAGAATCCCTTGCTTCCAAAGCCACACAATACAAGGTGGTGTACGAGATTCAAATAAGCATTTACATTAATCAGGTGAACAGATCACAACAAAAATCCAATTTCCCATAACATTTTCCAGACACTAGTTATCCTTAAAAATCACATAACTTAAATAGATGCATTAGTGACCAATCCAGCTAAACAGTCAGAAAAACCAATATCTAGCAAGAAGCAAGTCAAAAATAAAAATAAATTTCATAAATCAACTAAAGCTTGAAATTCACAAAAACTAAACTAAACTAAAATAAAAATAAAGGATAGAATCATACTTTAGCAGCTACTCCAACTTCAGCTTCATATATAGGAATGTCATTTCTGCTAACAATGATGAAACAAGCAGTGGTTGCCATTATCCAGATCCTGCACCCACAAAACAGCAAAGAAGATATAAATATATAATTATTATGTTTATGCTTATTATAACAATCGAAATCACAAAGAAAAAATGGAAATTCGCGAACGGATCTAAACTCAAATAGAGCAGAAACGGAAATCAAAGCCTCTAATGACAGTTGGACGAGTTTGGGTAACAGGAAATTGTATCGTGTCGTCCAATACTGTCAATATCCTTCGATTTCAAAAAATCAGTGGAGGAATTGCGATCTTGTGTTGTACAGTTGAATATTCTAATTATGCATAATTGGATCTACGATGTGTAGCTACTGAAGAATTGAACTCTGCAAACCCTAACTGGAATCAACGAAGAAGAAGATTGTGGAGTGGAATTTTATATATACCCTCTGCTGTGTTGCCTCTGCTTCTGCCTTCTGGATTCTCGAGTTTTAAACGCATCGTTTTGCAAGACTGTGTCTTCTTATTTCTCTTTCCAATTTTAATTATTTTATTTAAAATAATTTGTTTCTTTGTAATATTTACCATTAAATATATTTTCTCATAGTTATTTATTACAAATATTTTATGTTTAATGATTCAATGATATTTTTAAGTATAATCTCGATTGTTTTATTAAATATTAATAATTATTGTTTAATAAAAATATCAACAACACAAGTGTTATTATATATATATATATATATAAACATTTCAAGAAGTAAAAATATCATTAAATTAGTGTCAATTTATTAACAAAAATATTTATTTGAGAGTTGTTAATTTGGCTCAATTTACTCTTTTTATCGAACCTTAATTTTTTAAGTTATGTTTAACTTTCACTTAAGCATCATTTATAACCACTTACTAGAATGAATGATTAATATACCAAATCAAATTTCACCAACAATAGGTAAATGAGTAATGACATTCTATCCATTTTTACATTTCTATGTACTTGATACAAATGTTATTCGCCTTGAAATGATATAACATCTTACAAAATTAGTCATATTTGCATACTTTTATTTTATCCAATCATGTCTAACTTTCTCAAAAGTATCATCTATCACCGCTCACCAAGACTAATGATCTACATACCAAAACAAATCCCACCAACAATGTGTACATCACATTCATCCCTCATTCTATCATTTTTTTTTCATTTCTCGATACATAATGTAAATATTGTTCACCTCAAAATGACAACATCCTACAAAGTCGATCACATTCGCATGTTTATATTCTATGTGAGTCAAGTAGGCCAGATAATTGGATAGGGGTGAGTTTGGCTCTCCTTATCCCTTCCCACGAAAAGCGAGACATAGTTGAGATCAAGTTTATAAAAGACAAGAACAATAAAATAAAATACAACCTCATCATTGTTTAAAGAAACTCGTACATAATTTATTATACACTTTTAAATAAATCATATATTAGATTATTAATTATATTTTAATTCAAATGATATATAAAAGTTAATAAATAATAAAGAACTTAAAAATCATTTTAAAATATTAAATTATATTTTTAATTAAATATTATAATTTAAACTTTGTTGTTTAATCATTATTATCATTTTAATTATTTAACTATTACAATATTAATTATATTTTTAATAATTATAAAAATAAAATATGAAAATAATTATATATAATATATATAACTAGTTAAGAGATTCACTTCCATCAAAAAGTAAATTTAAGAAAGAACTCTTCATTCCTCACATTTCATTTTCTTACAATTTAACGAATAAGATATGTCATTCATTAGAACTACGAAAGTAACTCTTCATTCCTCACATTTCATTTTCTTACAATTTAACGAATAAGATATGTCATTCATTAGAACTACTAAATTATAAAAAATGATTGATGAAGATAAAAGAAAGAACTCTCTTATTATTACTCTTATAATAAATGGATCCTTTCTCATATTATATTATATTATATATATATTTATATATATATATATATGGGTTGTGGGGAAGGAGTTACATCATCAAACTCAATTCCACTTTATTAAGTTGGAAAAAATTCATCATAAGTTAAAACGAATTTTTTCAATCAAATCAATGCAGAATTGGATAAATACCCAAGGATTCATATTTAATTACCATGCTTAGAACCAATGTCAAAATTTCTCACATGACCATGACCAAAAGTCCACAAAACTCTGCGGACTAGGATAAGTCCATAGACCTTAAGTTCTTTAAAAAAAAATTATTTGCTATTCAATAGTTAGTCCAGCTTATTTCATGGGCTAGTTAGTCCACTTTATGTTCTAACTAGTTCACTTTTATTTTCTATAAATAAATTATTAATTTTAGAAAATAATTTTAAGATAAAATTAATACTTTATTAACATTCTAAATATTCAAATAAAATGTCTAAATATTTGCGCAAGTCGAAAGAAAAAAAGAAAAAGAAAAAGAAAAACATTACCCAATTTGGTGGGCTTCATCTTAAAATGCTACAATTGCTCAGTCACAACTCCTTGGGAAGTACACAAATATAACATACATACATCCCTTCGATAAACAAATCAGAATATGGATATAATTATAAAAAGGATAGAGTGGAAGAATACTGAGTAACATATGTATTCTTCCGTTCAGAATTGAACATTGCTGATGAAAGACTGGTCCAGGGTCCAAGTAAACGGTGCTACATGAAGTGGAAATGTGGGAGAATCATGAGTAATATATGGGTTGGTAATAGGAATATTTAAGGAGAAGAGATCTTTTTTATATTTATTTTTTTATATATCTGTTTCGGCCAGCTTTAAATTGGGCTCACAGTGGGCTACGGAGGACCAGTTTGTCGAGCCAACAAATTTGTATTTTTTAATTGGATAAATAATAATAATAATAACAAATAGTGTAAGATTTTAAATTTCTATATTCTTTTAATATGAAAGTGTTGTGTATAAGATAATATTTTAAGTTTAGAGATAACCGATACAAGTAGGTGTGACAAACAATTTTTGTTGTTATTGTTTGTATAGTTGAGATTGTAGTTCAATTGTGATTAGCCAAAGTTTTAAGAGTGAGGTGCGAGTGTGATGTTAATGGTGGTGGTATTATGCACCACCAAGCCTCCTTTCTCCTCCTTAGCGGGAAAGTTGGAATGGAATAACAATTCATGAGGATAAACAAGTGCATGGCGTGGTGTGGAGAATCATTGAACTGAACTATAAGCACGCACACACAGTGACCCGGGTATACCCTTCCTCTTTTACTCAAACCAATTTATGTCCATTTGTTTAAGTTTTGTAAGCCACTTTTGTGTGTCTTGAGAAATACATGGTGTCTTCATCTCACTTTCTGTATGATCAATCCGCTTATCCTTACCAAGGTTGTCATGTCTGCTCCGTTGTCTTACCTTGAGCGACAGAAGCCGAGAAACCTCATGTAGTCCACCCCACTTTTCCAGTGCACGTGCAATATCATACCGCCCTGTGGGAAATTCCATTGCTACTATGTCAAAAATGATTCTCACTCATCCACTGCCATTAGTTTGGTAATACTGATGTGGCGTGAAATAAAGCTATAGTTTATTGCAGCAATAAAATCAAAGTTGAGGACAAGAATATCTTAACCTACCTGCACGTTCAAATGACTTTCTACTAGGCATAAGTGAAGGGTCTATTCCCCAGCTCCTTTGAAACCGACTTATCTGCACGAAGAAATGAATTCCATTATGATCTAAGATGTAAATAATGTTATTTATATGACAATTTTCTTACATAGGAGATTTCATAAATGAGTAAATTACACTAACTCTCCCTAAAATTTCTTGAAATTTCACACTACCCTTATACTTCTGTAAGGTTTAAAGCAACTCCCCTTGTAGGAATACATGGTGTAATATTTTTCAAACAATTAAGAAGGGCTTGTATAGAAAGTGTCGGTGTAATGTTTTTCAAACCATTAAAAGGGTTAGTGTAAGGATAAAAAAGAAGGATATTGGGAAGAATTTAACAAAATTTCTGGGAGAGTTAGTGTAATTTGCTCTTGCTGTTTACTATTTAAGCATTAGCATTTCTCCCGCGAGATAAACAAGTGAAGAAGGAAATGAAAGTATTTGAGATAGGAAAGAACTTTTGCAGCCTACCTCTTCCTGCAAATTTTCAAGATTGTCCCAGTAACCCTTTGGTTTGCGGAGCTTGTAAGCCAGAGAAAGGTTCAATGTGGTTGCAATCTTTCTGAATCCACCCATGCGAGTTATAGCCTTCTCAATATCCACCCTTCCCTGCAAACGTAGTTGCTTCCTCATCGGCATAAACCCTTCCTGTCCGTGTTCTGCAATGAATTTCAGAAGTTCAGATTTTAGTACTTCGATATTCCTCTGTAAGCCTGGCACTTTAGGTCTTTGCTGAGATGAACATCGAACTTCGCAATTAGGAGCTTCCTCAACTGAACCAAACTTTTCATCTTTTTGAAAGCCTGATGAAATAATTTGTTGCCCTGAATTTGTATTCTGCTCACAAACTTCTGAAGATTTTAATGCATTCTTGTTCTCGATATAGTCTCTTATTGCAGACAAGTTTGATGGGAGATCTTCATAAATGACCTGAAATGATATTGTGCAAAAAATTCACAGCTCTGCACGGTTCAAATATTTAGTAGATTGATATATGTATTATGCTAGAGAGTACTAGAAATCCACCAAAATTTGTAATTTTAATAAATTTCAGCCAATAATAAAGAAAGTATTAGAAAGAGTGTCAGAGAGATTGTTGCTGGCATTCTTCAATATATATTATTTTATTTTGGTGATAAAAAGAGGACGGGTTTAACTTCAAAAGATTGTATCTAACACCAAAGAGAAAAAAAAAAAATGAAAAGACGCGGCTTTTACTTATATTGGAGAAATATACTGTAATTGTGTATGTAAGTAAGTTGTGCTCCTTTCCAGTGTCCATCAAAAGGTTTTCTTGGGGGACTATGTAACGAGGGTGTTACATTGTTGGAAAAATAATCTAGAAAAGTTTTAAAACTTAAAAGAAATGCAAAATTATATACATGAATCAACTAATAGACAAACCTCCTCCATGATGGCTTCAGAAAGGAAAGTATCTTTGCGCATTTTTGACTCCACAGAGTACTTTAGCAGTGTGTGATGATTTCCTAGTTGCTCAAAAATCCATTTTCCCCTGAACGAATCGAAATCACCTTCAACCTGTTCAAAACTGATCTCTTGTTCTAAATATTCACACAAGTCCAACACAACACGAGCATGAAGCACCATATAAAGAAGGCCCTTGCACCCTTCCTGCATGTTGATTAAAACAGAAAATCACATAATTTATAGATAAAAATGTAGGTGATGTCCAGGCTTGTACCAGTGTTTGTGCTAAGGAATACAACTGTTTAACTGACAGCGGATGATGATATTAAAGCACTGGCAGCTTAGAAATGATTTAGGATATAAACAGCTATGATCTCTTTTTAAGACAACTTTATTACATTGTCCCATACCTGGAGAATGCGGACTTTATTGTTATCTCGCGATAAAACCTTACTAATTGCCAAATTTGGAACTATCCTGCAACAAATGATGTGGAATTAAGTTAGGAAAATGAAACATTAGGTATGGAAATCTCTCACTACATGTTCCAGTACGTCTAGTGTAAAGAAGCAGCATAAGTGACTTACTCAGTAAGAGTTTCATATGCAGTTAGAATATTCCATACTTCACGAACAGGAGCTTTAACAGTTATGCTTGCAACAACACAGCGATGAACACCTCCATTTTCCTTCATATCAAAATCACTTTATTAGTAAGTATGGCCATACAGAGCTCATTGTCTGAATCAAGGTCAACTCATAATAATTAGTTTAGATAATTTACCAGAAGTCCATCAAATCTGCGGAGGTGAATTTCATCCACCATGCGAGGTCTGTCAAGCCTGCAAACTTTTCCAAATACACCCCAGTTGCTGCTCACCTCATTGGAAGATGTAAGCATGGAACCAGAACCCGAGCTCGCTATTTCTTTTTTATTTTCTGCAGGAGGCAACTTATCACTTCCACACAAAGCACCATTTATCTCTTTAACAGATGACCCATTAATGGCCACATAAGTTTTGTGCAAGTGATTTTCTGACAGTGGAAGTTTCTGATATCCCATGAAATTCCTTTCGGCTCTGTAAGCCAAGGCTCGGAGGTTCACAGGAAGATCAGATCTGATAATCCTTTCCAAAAAAATAGCTGGGAAATTGAATCTTGGTATCACATTAACTTCATAAGATAAAATAGCAGTTGACGACCTGCATAAACCAGAATTGGTGTAATGTAATCTAGAAATGTAAAATGGCAATTTAACGAATGTCAATAAGAATGGTACATGTTAATGGTAAATGAAGATACTTACCCCATAGAAACCCACTTGAATTGAAACACTAAACATATCGGTGAAATAATTTTGGATGGCAAAGCTTAATTGTCTTGCAGGTTGCATTATTATTGCATATGGAAAGTTAGCTAAGTTAGCTTTCATTCTCTTTGAATATGTCATATAGTATACTTCAATGCATTTTGAGCCATACAAAAGAACACAACAATAACAACTTTATCCCATCAGGTGAGATCGATCACATGATGTTATTGGACTTGGTCAAAAATCAAATACTCACAGATCCTTTTTAATAATTTCTTCTAAAGTCTTTCTTGGCCTCCCTCTACCTCTTTTCACATGACTAAAACCCATGCAATTTACTCTCCACACTTGTGCCAACCAGTTATCATTGAAAAACTTATAAAAATAGTTCTCCCATACTCTTTGATATCTTGATCTATAACAATAACTTTTCCTTCTTCATTGTTATTTCCTGATACCTTTTACATGGTCTAATTCTCTTGATTGCCTTTCCCTATTTTTGACAGGCTTATATATCTTCCATTTACCATTCTTTGTGCCAAGATCTCGGTAAAACTGTTCAAAAGCTTTAGATTGTGCCTCACACATCTTTCCTTCTCTCATTTCTAGCCTTTTGATATTTTACCTAATTTTCAACATTATTGCACCCATGTACGGTCTTAAAACACTCCCTTCTGTTTCTTACCTTTTCTTACACATTCCATTCCACCATCAAGATTCCTTATCTCTGGGTCCAAAACCTTTTGATTCACCCAAGAGCCAAGACTACTTTAGCAACCTTTCTAACCCTCCTAGACATTGCATCCCAAATTAGGTTAGACTACCTTATAGTTCCTAATCCAATTTTACCTTCCTCTAATAATTTCTTTGTAAAAGTCAATTGTTTATTACCCTTAAGCTGCAACCACTTGATTTTTGAATTTGTAACTTGTTGGATTTTGGGTTTATGAGTTACGACTCTTAAAATGAATGTCAAGAACCAAGACCCTATGCTGTGTAGTAAGCCTCTCTTGGAGAGCCATACAAAAGAAGAACATACTCAACATATTGGATGGCATTATATTCAAATCAATTATTGCCCCAACTTCCTTGTGTATCGCAGGAACTCCAGCAAATTCTAATATATCATATCAAACAGAAAGGTGATGAAGGCCTAACTAAAATAGTAAAATTAAGCATTTTCATACCATAACTTCTCCAAAGAGTAGCTTTGAGTTTGATGGTTTAAGATTGATATGACATACTACATATACACACACGGTATCTTTAGATTGATGCAAAGCTGCTTTGCAAATAATGGCTTTGAGAAATAGATATTCTACCTTGTTCCAGATTTTACAAACCATTTGCCATCAAACTTCTTAAAGTCCCCATCAACCATGGAAAAGTGAAGTTCTCGATCCCATGCCTGAAGAATTAGGAAGAACAAATGTAGCAGTATTAATTTAACAGATAATTCATTTCTCTCTTCTGGACTTCTTCTATTGACTGACGAATCTATCAACTGAACTCAAACTAGCACATCCACTGTTAATGGAAACTAAGCTACTCTTCATATATGTTCTTGTACAAGGATCATGGGCAAATTGTACAAGAAAACAAGGGTTGGAGAACGAAAGATTACAGGTCTGTTAGATTATCTTCTCACTCTTGGGTTTTAAAAATTGTTTTTTCTAGAACAATTCCACACTATTCAACAATCAATTTCTCATTCAAAATCTATTAAGTTCTGAAAATTACTTCCAAAATAAGTGTTTTAAAAACTAAAAAACAGAAATAGCTAGAAGATGCTTCCTCATCTTCTTTTCTGTTTTATCCTTTACAATTTCTCCCTCAATTTCACATTCTGCTCGACCATCATCTACCAGTAGTCTTAGCAACCTTGTTTACTTACATTTTGAAAACTTAAAAACAGTTTTTGAAAAGAGAAACCAAACACACCCTAAAGTTTCAATTTCATATGTGTATGTGTTAAAAGATGCTTACTGAATTGATGACTTCTCGAAGATCCAAAACAACACGGGCTTCTATATGCCAATACATTGCCCTTTGGAATCCCCTCTGCTCTAACCATATCCTTCCTGGGTATGGACAAGGAATTCGCCCACTAACAACAACAAAAAGGACCTTGTAAACTGCACCGTTTAACTTAATCAAAGTAAAACCACTTTTTTTTAACTTGAATGAGAATATCAGCACTAGCACTACCTCCACACAAGATTTGGGATGAAGTCAGCGAGACGCTCATAATCCGTGAGAGCATTCCAAACGGATTCAGTGTCAGCATCGACCGTGATTTGCGCGTTAACTCTGCGTTCCCTCCACGACACCACTTGGACCTCACAATGCACTTCGCGCTCACCCTCCTCCACTTCCCGCTCAAAGCTTCCATCTTTACCGTCGTAACAGTTGAACCGGCATGCGAGCTTCAAGGGGGTCTTTAGGGTCGAGGAAAGCGCAACAGCAATATTACCCCGAGAGTGGAGTGTGAGAGAAAGAAACCTCGTAGTTGGGTGCGTGGCAGGTTTGGGGAGAAAGCGCAGAGGGTGAGGTCCAATGTTGGTGGTGGTGGTCATGACTCGTGGAACTAACCGAACGAGTGTTCTTCCATTGGGTGGTTTCTGGTTTGATTACGCGTGGGAGGGAGCAACGTTGGTGACAGTTGAAGATACTTACGTCGTAGCCACCAGTTTTGTTTTCTGTCGTTTAGTGGAGCTCGTGAATTTGTGGTTCCAACAATGTACACGCTGGTACGGTTGTTTTCGACATTTCATCAGATTTTTTATCCACTGATGGGGATTGTGGAGTGGGAAAACTACTACGACCTTCGCTAAGCCCATCTTCGACGCAGGATCTTTATCTTCAATGCACCATCTTTTAAGAAAATAAAATATCTTAATAAGACCGGTTCTTCACATTTTAGCGGGTTTAACAAATAACTTTTAATAAAAAAAATAAAATATATTTATGGGATATAAAAAATCAGTAACGTGTGGTGAGAATCATTTAAATGTGTAAAATATACAAAAAAAAAATGTCAAATTGAAGACTAGAGTTAGCTTAATTTATAAATACGTAATTGGAAGAGAAATGTTAATTAAGTCGGTGATATTTTACCTTTATAACCAAAAAAAAATTACTTAAAATTATTACATATATAAAAAATAAATGATGTTCAAGGGTGAGACGTCTAATGGAGATATGTGCTCTCACTTTCTAACAGGGAATAATAATTTCTATTCGAATATTTTCGTGTGGGTAACTATTTAAATTTTATTTTATGCTTTATTTGGCTTGAAAAGGAGAGCAAAGAAAAAGAATAACGAAGGAAAGATAGAAGGAGAGAGTGAAGTGACTTTTTTATAGAAAATAAACACAAAGTAATTTTTTCTTGTACGGTTGTATAAAAAGTGAAAGAAAAAAAAGTAACGTGTACGAAATGATAAAAATATTTTTAGAGTAAATTATTTTTTTTAAGAAATATTATTAAATTTTTTTATGATAATAAAATATACAATTTAATTAATTTAAATTAATTATATTAGACTAAATTACATTCATCCCTCCCTCTATATATGGGGATTTTGTTAAGGGATGTGGAAGGATAACATTTGTATTTTTTTCTTATGTTAAAAGGTAAAGTAAATTATATTTTTCTCTTTGAAAGATGATAATATTATAATATATTTTTTTGTGTTAAAATATATAATTTAATATATTTAACTTAATATTATTAAAAAATATTTATTATAAAATTTTAAAATATACGTTAAAATAAAAAAGTTATTATTCACTCATTCTATATATTTAAAAATATAATTAAATTTATATTAGTTAATTTTGATTATTAAAATCATAATTAAAAATTTATGAGATAAATTTCATGCATATATATATATTTGAAAACTTCTATTTAAAAATATATTTTATAATCAATAATCAAATAATAAAAATTTAATATTATATATATTACAAGTATTAAATTTTTCAATATTGATCTTTTATTTAATAATAGATTTTTAATATAAATAAATTCATTAAAAGTATTGTCTGTTTAATATACATATATTGAAATTATATTATTAAAAATAAATATATTATATTTAATAAATTTAATATTTAACAATATCCTTGAAATTAAGTATATATTAAATTTAATAAATATATCATTTAATATTATATAAGAAAATATCAATTTATTCAAATATTTAAAAATATTATATTAATTACATCAATTGAAAACTATTGTAATATTGATGTTTAATTTTATTTTACTTATATATAAACTATTTTTAATTTTATTGTTTTAAAATATGTTATGTGAAAATAATTATAATTAAAAATTAAATATATAAATAAATTTAACATAATGCATAATAACTTTTAAAAATAAAAATTAAAAAAATAAATTAAGAGATAAAATGTTATAGTATATATATATAACAAAATATGTATAATTGAATAAAATATTTAAAATAAATTTTATAAATAATTTTTGTAAATAAAAAATTAAAATATAAAATTTTTAAATAGTTAAATTTATTAGGAGAAGGAGGTTTAATTTTCAACATAAGATAGATGACAGTATAATATAGGAATCTCTCAACGAAGGTAGTGAAATTTATTCATATTTTTAATAAAATAAAAAGTATATAAAAGTAAAGATAATTTGGCTTTTAATATATAATTTACTATTTCCTCTTTATTTCTATCCATATCAAACAAAATAGATTTGGCATGGGTCTTGTTCCTTCTTTCACTTTTAACGTTGTCTTTAGTAAAAAAATAAAAATATAGTGAAATGAAGAGAAATAATAAAGAGTAAGTTTTATATTATTTGATAAAAAAGAGATAGAAAAAATAATATTATAAAGTTGTTTGGTAGAAAAAAAGAGAATTTATATATATAATTTTTTAATTATATATATAATATTTTAAAATTATATATAAATTATACTCTTTTATTTTTCTTTTATTTCTTTTCTATCAAATAAGTTTACGACATAATAGTAATATAAACAAAATATATATATATATATAATATTTTAATCGATTATAGAAATATTTAATTTAACAAAAATATATTATTTATTAAAAATAAATTATGATAATCAATAATCCATTATGATAGTATACAATTCAAAATTTGTTCCAGTAAATTTTCAGAATCAAACTCACCTAATCTTTTTTAAATAAAAATTAAAATTAATATTATATCGATTATAGTTTCTTTAATTGTAAGCTCCTATTTATAGTTCAGGAAATAGTTTTATAGAAAGAATATATTTTTTGAAAAAGTAGTATATAAATTGATATTTTTACATGTATTTAATTACAAATCATTATAATAATATTTTATTTATTTATTTTGATAATAATCATTTTATAAGTCATAAAAAGATAATTTTAATTGTTTGACCATATAAAAAAATTTACACTACAATGCATACCGATTAAATTCTTTAACTTAAACCTTTAGAATAAATTAAAAATATCTTTTAATTGATTTAGTTTATATTTTAAAAAAATTATAGTTAAAAGTTTAAGAAAAAAATGCTTTAGATTTTTTTTCCCCCTAAAATTTAGTTATAACATCAATTCATTCTCTAATGATGAATTGAGAAATATTTTTTTCTTTTAATTTTATTTTTTACCCAAGTAGTTTTTCTTTATTAAATATTTACACGGTATATAAATTTTAAAGAGCGTGGTTTAGTTGAATTGTTTTAATTGAGTTGTCACTTTTCTTAAAAAAAAAACACACACACATTTTAGTTACTCGTGATTTTTTTCCTATTTGAAACAATAAAGCAATCTTGAAAAAATTCTTCCTTTCTTTCTTGATCGACATATTCTCAATATAAAAAAAAAAAGTTACTATCCTTTTTAAAGATCACATGTAATTTTTTTTATTAAAGATAATTCTTCTTGAATTAGATATAATTATTATAAATAAATATTATTTAAGAGTAAATTATTAATTTATATTCTTAAATTGGTCCTTAAAAAAATAAAATAGCAAAAGAGTACATCAACTTGTATATTACTATTTAATTTAGTATATAAAATTATAACGGGTGATCAAATTAGTTTTTAAAATAAAAAATATCAAAATGGCTCTTGAAATTATAATTATCTATCAAATTAGTCATTAAAATCAAATGTGTCAATGAAATTAGTTCATAAAATTAAAAATAATTAATTATACATTTTGCCTCATAATTATTAAAATTTCACAAATTTTATCTATAGATTTTGTTTACACATTTTGACTCATAAGCTTATATAATTTTACAAATTTTATATAAAATAATTAAGACTAATTTTATTTATTTGAAACAAAAGGTATAATTAATCATTTGTATATATTTTTTTAATAGTTAGAAATTAATTTGTGAAATTGCATGTATGTTTTTTTTATATAATTATTATTATTTTAAATACAATTAGGGATGGAAATAAGTGATTCCGAATAAGATTTTGTTTAAAAGTGTTTGATTAGTTAAAAAAATAAAAACTAATAAGTTACATGTTATAAATTTTATTTTGAATCTAATTTAACTTTTTTTTTTAAACTATGAGTTATTTGAAATTTATTTTCACTCCACTCATCCTCTTCCACAAGTTGGTTATTTTAAATGTAAAATAGTATTTCAAATTACATTTATATTTTAAATCATTTATGCTAGCAACATTCAATATTTTTTTAAGTTTAACTTAATTTATTAGTCAATTAAAGACTTATTTTATATTTAAGTTAGTTTAATTTATTTTTAAACAGATTAATACACCAATAAACTAATAAAAAATTCTACATACTATAAAAAAATGTCATTTAGCAACCAGATTTCTGATCCAATGAAGAAAAAGTACTACATACTTTTTAGATTATCCGTTGTGGGTTGTGTGACGAAACTAAGCTAGATTATCAATTGTTAGGATACGATTATCATTTATTTTGATTAAAAAATAAATATTTTTACGTGGTTTAGAATAGTTTAGGATTAACAGTTTTAGTCTAAGAGAAGAAAAAAACAAGATGTTTTTTGAAGCTCATTGTTCTTTGGTAACGGACAAATTGAAGGAGGCTGGACAGATGGAAAAGAGTTTTTTCGTTTCTTCACCTTTTGAAACATTTACCCTTCCTCTCCTATATAGTCAATAATAGAATTCGATAATCGATTATAATAATATAAAATTTAAAATTTTGTATAACTATAATCAATTATAGAATTTGATTTTTTTAATAATACTATTACATAATTGTTGAGCTGCATACACATAGAATATCTCTCATCTTACTCTAACATAAATAATTCTTTTGGTAAATGATATCAACGTTATAGGATTGATCCATTCCCTAGGCACATTTCATGAGGTACTACTGTAGTAGTAGCTCTGCTCCATAGTTCTCTGATTCCAACAAAGGAAAAGATTCCACACCACTGGTCAAAATCATAACGATAACAAAGGTTCTTTGGTAACTAAGTGCTTTATTCTTAAATAACATTACCATGTACCCCAGAACATATTGTGCTCTTCGTTATTTTAATCTTAAATAGGACTTTCAGATGTCTGTTTTTTTTTTTTTTTTCTCTCCTATTAGTAGTGGATCTCAGTATGATCTTACAGCTTAATGTTTCATTAAATCCCTCTAAATAGCCATTTCAAGAGCAAATTATAGATGAAAACTATGTCACCACTGTCTATATCCGGAATCTTAGTGTTACTTTCCTCACCAAAGGTGGAAGACTCAGTTTGATTCTCGTACTTGAAACCTTAGCTTAAATACGGATTAGTAATTAACTATGTGGCACAAATTTAGTAACTATGTGTAACTACGAATTAGATTATAATTGTTGAAAGAGTGTACAATATTTATGAGTATGTGGCATAGATGGCACTGTCGCATAGGTCAAAATCAAAAGGGATGGAGGTTAAAATTCGAGAAGAAGGAAATCAAATAAAGTGAAAAATGAAATCCAAGATGTAGTACCTAGCTAGGTACTACTTTGAAACAATTATCCGGGATTTTTTATTAGGAATTACTGACAAATGACGAACTGCTTTTGTAGGCATTGGGTTGCGTATGAAATTCATGTCACTGGTTATAAATCCTGATGTTTTATCTTTATAAAACTTTTATTTATTGTAGAAAATTGCTGAATTGTCTTTTCTAGACTTTCTTTTTTTGGGTACTTCACCCTGCCTCAACTGTCTAGTTAGCTGTGAAATGAAAATACACATTGTTTAGACTAGCTCTCTAAATAGCTTTTCTTATTAGGAATGAAAATGGGGGCTATTGAGACTAATTAGTTTTAAATTGTTAACTATTATTAATTATTAATCAATAAGATTGTGATGAAGATCAAATGGATGGATGGATGATTCGTAATAGGGTTTTTGACATGTCAACAAGTTAGTTTTACATATTTACTGCCACATTCTGGTCTTGTTTATTAAAAACCCTTTTGGTTATTTTTTTCGCTCTTGTTTTGGGCATTTAACTTCTGCAATCCAGGTCAAGCATACTTATTAGTGGTTTCGAGATTTCTAATGCTAATTCTCTTAACGACAGTTTGTGAATAAATTGCTGCATCTTGTACGGAACAAGAGATATAATGGACAGAATTTGTGCTGACTTGATATGGCAACAAATGTGGCTTCAAGTTGATAGATGAGAAGGACATTGTTTAGATTCTTAAGAAAAGGTTATAGAACATATGTGAAACATCAAATTTTGAAGGAGCAAAAAGTCCTAGCCCCCAATTATTTGTGCACCCAGAGGAGGCAAATCCACTTATCTGTACTACTAGCCAAATTATCATGTGCGTGTAAGCTCATGTCTATTTATAAGCTATTTTACAAGCTTAAATTTAATGCTAATATATAAATACTTTTATTTTGTTTAGATTAGAAAAGACAGTGAAAGAAAAGAAAAAGAATTGAGTGGGAAGTGAAACAATTTTTAAGTTATTTTCTCTTGCTTTTTTACCTTTCTGTCTTGCCTGTAGTAATTCCAAATAGCCCAAGGAATTGATTTTGAAATTTGTCCCTTCACTTTTCCTTCTATCTTTCTTCTATCTTTCTTCTATTCTTTACTTTTTTATTTTTCGTTGTTCTATCTTCTTTTTTTCAACCGTAGCGTTTATGAGCTCTAATCCTAAAATTATGGGACTTATCACTGAATTTATATATTCTCTCTTTTTTTTTTTAAATACTCCCAACAACTTTCTGCTTTTTTATTATACAATACAAGGTGGACCCCTTTTTTCTTACCAAACGAAAGAGAAACACAAAATTTTTTTAGATCACTTTAGCTCACATAAATGCTCAATATAACAAATAGTGGTCAATATGATGGTGTTTTATTTTACCATAATGAGACATTTATGTTGAGGATGGATTCAGAAGATGAGCTTAGGGGCCTGCAGTTACAATTACACATTTTAGTAACCCCGAACGTGGTGGATAAGGGAGGTCATTAAGTAATTTTTTTTAGTGAGTAGTGATTTTGATGCTTAAGTAAATAAGTAATGAGAGATCACACTTAGGTGACAAAAAGATCATTAAGTAGTTATTGTGGGCTTTGAGTTATATGCCAGACCCATAATAAATCTAGAGCATATGTAAATAAGGAATTGATAGATATCAAGTGAATTTAGAAATATAACTTTTTTTATCATTTATATGTTGTTGAATATATTTGTTTTATTAGTTGGTATTGGGATACTTCAAATTGTATTGAAGATTATTGTTCTTTTGGTGATTGGAAATGATGTTCTTTATAAAAAAACATTAAGTTAGTATGAATTTTGATAGAAGGATAATAATGAAAATAATTTATGTCCTTGAAGTAAGAATAACTCTTACTATTCATAAATATGACCCTAATGGAAGTCTATATTGACATTATTGTTCTAACCATTATTCTAAGTATCATCTCAATAATGTAATTATGTTTGATTACTCTTTAATGGATATGACAAGGTCAACAAATTATTCCTCCAATGGTGGACAAATTAATTCTTCTTATCAATCACATTTTTGGTAATGTTCTCGTCTCAACCAAAATGAGGTGGTCTTGGACAATTATATTTAGTTTGAGATATCAATATTGTTTTGTAATGATATGATAATTGATAATTTTTCTTTTGATTAGGACTTGTATTTTATTTCAAGGGGAGAATAGAAAATTGAGATACCTACCTTAACCTAAAAATAAAGAATAGCTTAGATCATTATTCATCCTCATAACTTGAACTTCTTACACACTAATACTCTCAACAAGTTTTTCGTTTTGTAGTATGTTCATCCATTTTTTTTAAAATAGTTTTAATAAGATTTATACTTCACCTTTCTCTCTTTTCCTCTACATATATTTGTCCATACATTATATTTGGGATAATTTTATCCCTCATGATCTTTTCAAACTTAACTCTTATAAACTAAATAATTAAGTTTAAAAAAAAAAAGAAGATGTGCTTGGTTAAGAAAAGCAAAATAAAACTAATAAATCCATGTATTTTTATTCATGTACATATAATATTTACGCATTAATCAAATATGTCATTATACACTTTTTTAGGGAGAGACAATTATAGATTCACAAAATAACTAATATTAGATGAGTTTTGATTTTCTCACATATTTTTTTGTTATAGGCCGTTTATTGGTTTTTTTTTAAGAATAATTTACTTTTTAAAATATAATCATTAAAAAAATTATGTGTTTCCAACTTTTTAAATTAATCAGAGACTAAAAGAAATTAAAATTTTATTAAAACAAAAATATTATGATTAGCTTCTCAAAAAATCAAAGATTTCTTTAAAAAAATACTTTTATAATTATAAACAAACATAAATTAATTTATATCCTTTTTAGTCTCAACAAAATAATCTATATTTTTTAAACTCATAAAATAAACACAAAGTATCTATTATTGAAAGTGTGATGAGTAATCTTTCATAAAAATTTAAACCTGACAATTTGTTTAAAAGATGTAAGTAACTATCTTTGTACCAATCTATATTAGTAGGTGATCCTCTCTGAATAGTGTATCCCAATGTGACATTTCTTGAAAAAAAACAAACAAAGACGATCTGAATCATCCATGCGTTGGATGTTGTTGGATTTGCTACAAAAACATTTCGAACAATTTTTAAGTAGATATCCTTGGTATTTTCTTAGATATATGATGAATTGAATTGATTTAAAATAAGTTTTAAACTACTAAAATTGAGTTAACGGTGAAGGACTTTGATAATTTATACGATTTAAAATAAGTTTTAAATTATTAAGATTGAGCAAACGGTGAAAGACTTCGATAATTTATACGATTTAAACTTCAATACATATCTTTATACCAAAAATTAAAATAAAATAAAAATAACTTCTATTTGACCTTCAACCATTCTTACCACATAAGTTATACCAAATGGTGCCGTGTCCCTACCACTATTACCCTAAATCCCTAATTAATGTTAATTATTTGTGACGTCAAATGACGCCTTGAAATCCCTAATCTATTACAGGCACAGTTACAGATTAAGAGGAAAAATTAATACAGGCCAAGTTTCCATTCCAGGAGGGGCCAAGATGAACAAAACAAAAAATATATAAAACCAAAAATATATAAATCAAAAGAAATAAATTTTATTTAATAAATATATAATTATTAAATTTTATATAAAATATTTATAATTATATATTTATTTTAAAATGATACGAGAATATATTTAAAATATATATTTATACAGTTGATAAATTATGTGTGTGCGTGCGTTAAAAAAAACAATTCATTTTTTATATAGAGTTTACTCATGAATAAGGATTAATAAATAATTTTTAATTTTTAAATTAATTTATAATTAAATTAATATAAAAGAAGGCTAATATAATCTTTTGATTGTGTGTCTCTTAAAAAACAATTCATTTCTTATATAGAGTTCACTCATTAGTAACGATTAATAAATAATTTTTTTAAATTAATTTATAATTAAATTAATATAAAAGAAGGTTAATATAGTCTTTTGAATGTAAATGCAATCATTTGTAGTAAAAATGTAATAATAAAGTATAAAGACTTAATTACGTATTAGGTCTCATAGTTTCCTCCGGTTTTAGTTTTTATAAAATTTGTTCTTATTGATAGATCTTTATATTTATTTGTGTTATTTTTTAATCTTTATTACGGGTTCTAATTAGTTTAGTATTGACATTATTATCAAAATAAATAATATTAATTAAGATAAAAAATTAAATTAAGATAATTAGATTATTTTTAAATTCATAGTTTAATTAATTAATATATTTATTTAATTTTTTATATAACTAATATATTTTTTATTTTATATAAATAAGATAATTATATAATTTAATTTTTAATACATTATTAATAGAAATTTTATTACTTTTAGTATTATTTTTATTTTTCAATTCACTAATTTATTTTAAAAATATATAGTTTTTAAAAAATTTATAATTAATTTTAATATATTATTTTTTTGTTATTTATATTTAATTTATTAATTTTGACTGATTGTAATATAATTTAATTTTAATATATTGTATGTTAATTTATTTTTTCCTTTAAAGATAAAATCCCTGCTTGAGATATATTTTAAAAATAAATTATACAACATAAGTCTAAATAATTTAATTATAAAAATAACATAAAAAATAATATATTAAAATTAAATTATATAAATATATATAAGTATATGTTAAAATAATAAATATATATTTAATTAAATTAAATATCTAAAAATAATTTAATTATCTTAATTTGAAATATCCTTTGTTATTTTAATTATTTTAATTAATATTATTTATTTTATTAGTTATGTAAATATTAATCTAACTAGAGCCAGTAATAAATTAAACTAACTGCAGTTACTAAATGAATATATATATATATATAGTTACATATTATGTGAAGATTGGTTGGGACCATGAATACCTCGTTCCTCACTATCTGGTCCATGATCTTAACAAATCTCTAGTAACATGTAATTAAAAGTTATTAATTTTTTTAAGTTAAAAATCTTAAATATGTGTCGTGTGAAGATAATTAGTTGGAACTATAAACTGGGAGTAGTCAAAGACCATCTAATAATTTTTTCATTAATAATTAATAATTATTTACAAATAGTTGTTCTATGGGTTGAGAAGATGCTTTGATAAATTTTTCGTAAACACTTGTAGTAGTAGGAGAAGAAAATAATTTTTTTTATAAGTTAATTTATAAAAAATTTTTTATATCAACTTATTCAAAAGTTATTTTTTAACTTATGAAAAATTAATTAATTTTTTCTTTTATTAATATTTAGAGAAAAATTATTTAAATATATCCTCAGTTGTTGAGTTTAATTTAAAAGGAAGCAAATGCATGTTAAAACTGAGATTATTATTATTATTTGTGGAAATACTGGGAGGTTTTGCATGCTTACAATCATATTCAGTCATTTACTCAAGCTTTGTTTAGATAAATTTTCATAAACACACGTAAGAAAATAAAATAAAATAAATATTTTTTATAAGTCAAAATTAATTTATAAAATTTATTTTATTTTAATTTTCTTTTTCTATAAATATATATTTTTTTAATTATCCGAACAAAATCTCGCTGGTCTATCTGCAGCTTCTGCATCGGGCCACAAGGCAATGTAATGCAGCAAATATCAGTACGCATTGCTTTCAACACTAAGATTTTCTCTCAAAGTTTAAGGCAGCTCCCATATACAATTCACAAGATCATATATTATGAACCAATGCCACTGTCCAACTCATTGCTGTCAATTGTCAATTGTCATTATTTAATGAATGCCACTCATTTGCATGACCTTGATATAACCTTCAGCTGCGGGACCGTATCTTGGCTCTTCCTCAGAGCAAACTTTCGTGTGCAAAAAGCCCAATGTTTGGGCCGTTAAGGGCTATTCAATTCATTTTTTTGTTGAGATATATAATTTTAAGTGAATTACTAAATGTAAAATTAGTATGAAATGGATCAATAACAATAATGTCTTATCTCACTAAAAGCAATAAGTTATCATTAAACGATTTGTTTTTGCAATTAGCATTATATTTGTATGCATATCTTGACTAATTATAAATTATCCTTATACAATTCCATGAATTATTTATCGATAAACATTTTCTTTTTGTTTTTAACATAGTAAGTAGTGACTTAATTTTTTCAAAAAAAAGATTATTTTAAGAGTAAATAGTATATGAATGGATAGTGTAAGAGTTTTTAGACCAACATCAAATCAAATCTCACAAGTTTATTTTCTTTCACATTAACTACTTTAAAAATTATATTAATATTAATTTTTAATTGATTAATTATATAAATAAATTTACATGATCGGTATATAATAATTAAATTATTATTTTATTTTATAAAAGTCTATATAATTAGACAACAAACCTTTCCCCATAACAAAAATAAAAATAAAAAAAGGCCGTACGTAAAAATGTATACGAATTTTCAACCACAGGTGTACCTATTGGGCTATTTCTTACCTTTGCAGTTTTCAACAATAGAAATTGAAGCGGAAATTAATGATCATTTTAAAAGATGCAGCCCACAATTAACTGGTTGGGTGCTAAGCTTTGATATCAAACCACGAATATATCTTGTGGATCGTGTGTAGTAAACTAAACTTAAAGAGGAAAAGATCGAAGATCCCCCATGTCCTTGGAACCTTGTACCTACCATCATAAAAAAGATTGATTAGAAAAATGCAGAGTGTATGATAAAATGGATGATATTAGGCAATGTAATAAAGAAAAAGAGAAAAATGTGGGAAAATATTAAAAAAGATAGAGTGGCGTGAAAATATTAATTGTGAATGGCAGCATCCATGGATCCAGCAAGACGTAGGTTGTATGAGAATTGAGAAAGAAAGAGAGGAAGGTGTGTTGTATGAGTCACCGTATTGAACGTTAGACAACAAGTGGAACTAACGGTACATAGAAAAATGCAGAATAGATTGATAGGATAGGATGCATACAAACGGGACCCATCACTTCCTCAATCCTACAATGCATGCGTACACTTAAAACTGAGTTGAGAAGACAGACACACAATACATACATATGTGCTTGCGACTCAAGTAATCTCACTGCCCCTTTCCCATGAACCTTTTCTCTCTCATCTTCTCTTTCAGAATCTCCATATATTTCTATCCTTCACCTATACACATTTCAAATTAAATGTTTTTAAATGTGGACTACAACATTTAACTAAAACACGCCTTTGGTGTTTGTCTCTTATTCAAAAGAATATTATTCCAAAATCTCTCCAGATAAGGTCTCTATTGAGGGATAATATTAATTATCAAAGTGACACTTCAAATTCAATTAGAGAATATCATGAAACACTATACTTAAGTTAGTGAGAACCGAGAACTGACCAAATTATTGCGTAAACACATGGATGCCCATTAGAATGGGCTGTCTAGATTGTTTATGCCTCGTAGTGAGTAAGAAAGCTTGGCAATTGAATTTCGCATCAGTCAAACTTGTAGGAAAAAGAAATTATAACTTCAATGACCTAAAACATAATAACAAAAAGAATATATATTGGATATGTTCAGAGAGGTTAGTTCCTTAGAAAAAATCTCAATGTACAAAAAATTAGTTATTAATGCTCAATTAGGAATATCTTAGTTCAAAAAAAAAATAAATATATATATATATATGCATAAATTATTAGTAAGTTCAAAAATTAAATATTTATAGATATATCTAGTTGGTATAATTTTTTGTATATTATTAATTAATTAAAATTTATTTATATAATATTTAAGATAATTATTATAAAAAATCAATAAATTTATCGTCATGATTACATTATAGTATAACTTTCATGCATGTATTGCAAAAAAATTATGACAAGAGACATACACCTTTACAATATTACGAAGGAACCTTTATAATATTTCTAAGGTCGTGTTTATATATATATATTAGATGAAATAATAAAATTGAAATAAATAGGGCGTAGGAGAAAATAATGTTTTTAAAAATTATCATTACATATATATATATATATGATGTTTAATTAGACCCACACTTTATGTTGTCAGGGAAAAATCAGAGTGGACAGATATTGAAGGTAGGTATTAGTTAAAAAATTAGAAATGAAAAATATGAGTAATGTATTTTGATGATAATTTATAGATTTGATTAAAGAAAAAGTATGAAGGATGCATAAATTAAAAATGAAGAGAAAGCATAAATAAAAAAAGAATTTTAGAATTTAGAATTGTTTAATCGTAGGTGGGCAGTGGTGATAATAAATTGACGATGAAAGTGTGAACAATAAAGTTTGGCAGTAGTATGCTATGTTTAAAGAGACCAAGTTGGCGATGAAACGTTCCCCGGGTACCTGTGTCTCTGTGCTCTTTCTCTTTCTCTCCGTTTCATTTCCCAAGAAACGTCAGATAGTCGTCATTTACTTTTACATTACTACTTTTTCTCTCTCTTATTTCAATTTCAAAATCTTCTTCATCTATCTATTACTGTTACTACTATGACTCCTTTGGAAGCTGATTTTGCTGATCCCGTCGAGCTTTCCCAAAGATGGTTTCTGAATTTTCAACAACTTTAAAAGCCCCATAAATACGTTACACTAAAACACACATCTCAGACTCAGACACACACACACACACGTACATGAAGCGAAGCGCTTCCAATTTCTCTTTCTCTGTTTTCCATGTTTAGTTTGCATCACCTTGTGCATACACATATCTGCCTCGTCATCATAATGGAAACATATATCTACTCTCTAGAAAGACTCACGCACACACAATCCATACCTAGCTTCTCTTGTTTCTTTCTCACTACTTCTCGTTAACTGTTCCAGCACATCTCTTACTCTTATCTCTATTTCATCAAGGGAATCATCTTCTCCCACCTCTTCACCCTCACCAACGAATGCATACCTAGCATGTCTTTATTAATGCCTGCCATTTCACTACACAACAAATATAATAAATTCAACAGTTACGTTTCAAAGCCTACCAGCTCGCATATCATAATAATAATACACTGTTAATATTATCAAGATTTTCAAACACCAGTTAATAATATTTTTTTTTATCCATCATAATTGATATTCAAGTTTATGATATTTATTCCTCTTATTTAACCAAACTTAGTTTAACTTGAATAATAATTGTGTTTGAATGAATATTTATAAAATTAATTTATGTTTGAATATTTTTATTTTAAAAGTAAGTTAATAATTAAATTTGGTATATTTTATTTTCTTCAACACAATAATTATTTAAATTCCTTTCACTCAAAATTGATTTTATAATTATAATTAATTCATCTGCATAAAATCAAATGTGCAAACACTTATTTAAAATTATATTAGTTGATATTTTAACGCAGTTTTAGATTATTTATTTTGAATTCAAACAAGTTATTTAAGTTTGATTTATAAAATAATTATTATAAAACTCTTTAATGTAAGTTCCTATAATGTTCTTGAGCTTAATAATAGGTTTTTTTTATTCAGGATCACTGTCGAAAGAAACTAACATGACTTTTAGCTGCAAGATCAGGTTGTTATACAAATAATTGGTTATTATGACTAAAAACATTTAGTGAGACTATATGTATGATCCATTTTAAGTACATTCTTACACCATATGAGCAAAAAATTGTTACCGTTCTTAACGCTAATGTACCATAATAAGATTCATTAAAATGAGTTAAAAGCTTTCACCTTAAGTACATGGGTAGAAATGCTCTAACACACTCAATATACTTAAATATGTAATTGGATGAAAATGTAATTCCAGTTAAATTCTAATAGTAATTTAATTATAAAAATATTGTATGAGTGAGTGAATGAAGCCTACCCTTTAGGTTTTTGACTGCAATGAAATTTACTAGGTAACTGTTGATTTACCTGTAGTACAATTCTCATTCAGATTCATGAAAATGATGCCCTTTTTTCCCCAGTAAACTGAGAGGTTCCCTTCCCTATAATTTTCACTCACCAGTCTGAAATGGGGTTAATTCAAAAAAAGCTGAAAGGACTTCAGAAGAGGGAGGGATGTTGTAGTTTGAAACCCTAGAAAGACCTAGAGACAGAGCTGGCTAAGAGTACTGCAGATAAAGAAAGGAAGAAAGAATTTCACATCTGATAGGTTTTCACTGTACATGCTTTCAGCTTTCTTGTCCACGAGAAATGAACATTCGGGCTGGGACTGATTAGCCAATTTATTCAATAATAATAATAATAATAATAATAATAATAATAATAATAACAATAATAATAATAATAATAATAATAACAATATATTCCTATTCTCTCCTCTGTCAAATGCTAATCTTAAATTAATATTGCAGAAAACTAGAGAGACTTGAACTTGGCGTTGGTGACGCTGGAGCATGCATGTCTATATCATCCTTGTCTCTCTCTCTCTCTGAGATTGAGAGAGAATGGCCAGATTCAATGGGACAAGAGTGAGCTATATGTACATAATCTAAACAGCCTGCAAAATGAGTTAATTTTTTCCCTTCTATTTTCTCATTCAAAAGAAAAACCAAATGATTCAACCATAAAATACAAACAAACTCGCTTTTAATTAGTACCCTTCAAGCTTGAAACTTGGAAGAAGCCATCATAAGGTCACTCACTGGTGCAATGGAAACAAAGCTATAAAGTAAAAGGGTAAACCAGAGAGTATATATCTTCATAAAAAATTATAACAAACATTTTATATAGCTATATAAGTAACCTTACTGGTGGAAATTCTCTAATCTTGTAAGAGCTAACTGTAAATTAAAGAGCCTTCTTCTGTAGTATCTGAAAGCAAGATGCAAAACTAGAAAGCAGCATATATAGTTAGCACATGTACTAAAATGACTGAAGAAGAGAAACAGAAAGCCTTACCAATGCCATGAAGATGAGGATCTTCATAAAAAATGCTAATTAAGTATCTGTAACAAATGTTGGCTGGGGGGAATGAAGCCTGGTCCGAGAATCATTTAGGGTATAAATTAATTTCCATTAATTAACCCTGGAAAGTGAAACACTTGATATATATCTCCATGACCTCGAGCCAGACAACATTCCTCTCAACCTAACTTTTGCAGAGCTAGCTTACACACACACTTGTAACCAAACATATACACATAACGTTTAGCCTCCAACACCACCTTGCACTTGATGAACAACACAAAAACACAAGTTTTGAGGGGAATGAAGCCTGGTCCGAAGCCTTATAGTTCTTGCCAGTGAGAACCTCTTCAGTGAAAAGCCTCGAGCCAGCCAACATTCCCCTCAACACTAACCGAGCCATCTCAACGTTTTTGCGGTTTGTTCCCTCTCCTCGCTCTGAAAACCCTAACCCGCTTATAGCTTCTTATATATAGACAAAGCAAGAGGAGAGAGAGAGAGAGAGAGAGAGAGCACTGACTCACACTACACTAATGGTGCTTTTTAGTTACCCATTCAGATGTTTTTTGTTCCCAAATTAGCTTGTGCAAAACGGCATTTAAAATATAACTGCCATGGTCAAAGATAAAGAAAAGTAAGAAAAGCAAAAGCAAAAGCAATATAAAATACTAGAGTGGTGCAATTTACTTCACCAAACACCACCAACACCCCACAAAAGACTGAGATTGAGGAGAGGCCCCTCCGTCGCTACTATTTGTAATTATATAATAAATAATAAATAAGTATGCATAATGCAGAGTGTAGGAATTTTGTTTCATTTCCTATGCGAATGACCTGGTGATGCCGGTGAACCAACCGACCTGTTACCTGCTAGCGGCAGTTGCCTCCTAGTCAAACACAGAGAACAAGACAAAAGGGGTTAGCTTTAATGCGATTCTTTCATGATTACCTTATTATTTTTAGCCTTTTCCAACCCCTACTTTCAAACTCTCCTGTACGATCCATTGCATACCCGCACGACCACACCACACTCTCCTCTCTTTTTTTCTCTTCAAAACCACCCTCCCACTCTCAATCAATGCCCTATACCACTTGCCACATTCAATTTCACCTATATTCTTTTTATATATAATCATTTTTTTTTATAATACCTCTTTCTATTCTATTAATCATTTTATCACCTCTTTCTCTTTTCCATTTTTTTTATTATATATATTTGTGTACAAAAATTAAATAAATATAATTTCTCTTAAAGTTTTCCTACTTTTTAACTACTCGTGAGTTTTCAATATTACACATTCCCATCAATTATTAGTGTAAATTTTTTAAAATTATCTTAAATATAACTTTTAAGATAACTATTATAAAAATAAATATTTTTACAGCTGTACGTATGTATGCCAATTTATAATTAAATAATAATGTAAAAAAAATCTTTACACTGTACATGTATACTATAATTACATTTATTTTATGTTGTCGAACCAATTCGTTTGCTATATTTAATTATTAGTGTTTACTGTGACTCTACTGTTTTTATTATCACTCTATTTAATTGTATTTTGCAAAAATAGAATAATTTTAATAAAGTGATTTTTTCACAGTAATTAAACAAACATATAAGTGTGATAATAGATGCTTTCTAAATTATTAATTAAATTATACATTTAATAGACACTTCCTTAATTATTAATTAAATTGTTCATTATCTTAAACAATTATTCTTTTACAAGTCAATCCAATCCAACTCATAAAAAAAACACTTAATTTTGATACACTATCAAAGTAAAAAAAAGAATTATACTATATATATCAACTAATTAAGAATTGTCCTAAACATTTGACTTTAAAATATTAATAATTTTCAATTATATATGAGAATTTATAGTTACATTGTAAAAATTGTCTATGTACATTTCAATTTAAGTCGTCAAATAAAAGTCAAAATGAATAATTGATATTTAAAATAGATAAATGATTGGGATCATTTCTCCGTTAGTAATTTAATTAACCTCGACTTAATAGAATGAAGTAATTATAAAAGTGGTAACATTTAAAGATTAAGATGAAATTAAAATTAAAATTGTTTAATATTTATGAACGGATAAAATTTATGAGGTTTCAAAATTTTTAATTAAAAAAAATAAACTTTGACCCACTAAGGTTAATCCGCTCCAACCAACCACGACATACAAATTAAGTAAGATGGGTTAAACAAGTTTAATTTGAAAGTTGAATTGGTTAGTGCAATTAAATCCATTGTGTTCAATTTTTCACAAATTCAGGGAGTGTTTGGAAAATTAATGAATGAGTCGTCAGCTAAGATAGTTTGAAGTTGAAATTTCAAAATTAATTGATTGAATTAAAAATATTAATTTGATAAAAATTAGTTGTTAAGATAATAAATAAAAAATAACAAAAATTATAAAAGAAGGAATTATGATAATATAGTGATGACCAAATTGAAAAAAAAAATGTTAGGAACGAACTTATAAGCTCAAATACTAGATGAAGCAATATTTCAAAAAATGTTAACAAAATACTACAAACTACTAAAATAAATTATCTACCAAAAAGCCTAATTTGATTAACAAAAGCTTTTAATAGATAGAAGTTAGTTTAAAAGTCTTGTTAAACACACTCTAACACAGTTTGTTTTAGGAGAAATAAGGATGAATGAAATAAAAAAAAGATAGGATAAAAATATTAAAATTTTAATATTTATTTACAAATAGAAACAAAAAAAATATAATTTTTTTCTGTGAGACCCACGTGACCCCAAATTGGCATGTCACAGGATGAAATGAAGACCTCGTTTTCATTTTTTTATTTAGTTTCTTGAATAATTAAATAAATTTTTGCAATATAAAATGTTAAAAAATAAAATAAATTTATATTAAGAAGAATAATGGAATAAAAAGTTTAATTTTTTTGTTCAATTTTATTATTTAATTAGCATAAGAATATTCTTCATACATTCTTTTTCATTCTCTCTTCCACTCATTGAAAAAAACTATAAATAATTTTTCTTATCTATTGAAACAGCATTTTTTTTACTTTATTTTTATTTTTTTTCTCTTATTTATTTTATTTTTAATTTACTTTTAATTCTAATAGAGTATAAATGAAGTTGAGGAGTGAAACCCATATTATCATTTCTATTTTTTTTTAACTATTTTTTTGTCAGTCACATATTACTGTATAGGCTTAGTTTTAACTACAGAAATATTAGGTAATTCATTCACATGACATTTATTTATTAATTTGTAGAGCTGAATCGGCAATGATACATATGTCGATCGAAAAAGGATAAATAAAGGCCACAGAGAATTGAACTGCCACATTGAATTATAATAATTGGAGGCTTGAGCTTTTTATGTCTTCGTTGGAGAATATTTATACAAGCAACTTTTTCGGCGAATACCTATTCAATTATTTTTTTATAAATTAGAATAAATATTGATAGTTTAAAATATTTTTATATTACCATTTAATTATAAATTTTTATATATGATAAATTTGTTAACTTAAGTAATAATTATTTTAAAAATTATTTTTTAATTAATTGACATTATAATCCATTAAATATACTTTCTTTTTGGTGGTTAACAAAAATCACTCCTTAATTTTTTATAAATTTATTGGGATGTGATTTTTTTAAAGCGAGGGATGTATGTTGAAAAATGAATGCAGTTATATCCGTCCATTAAAAAATAAAGCTTAAAATTATAATATAATATATATAAATGTATAATAAAATATGAATATTAATTTTATAATTTGATTTATTTGTATTGTTAATATAAAAATATTTTTATACAAATATTCAATAGAATTTAATTATTTTATCGAATCATCTATTTTATTAATATGATTCGACAACAAGTGAATTTCTATTAAATAACTTTAAAAATATAATATATCCATTGTGTATATAAAGTGAATTCTTTTATAGTTAATAATTATGAATATAATTTATTTTTTAAATTCAAAATTATCATTTTAAAGTAGTTAAATTATAAATATGAACATTATAATGATTATAAAAGAGTTTAATTTAAAAATAAGAAATTTGTATTAAAGAATAAAGTATGTTTATAAATATTAAAAAATCTGGAATAAATTGAACTTTTAGAAATTTAATTTAAAATTATGATATCATTAATTAAAATTGACTAACTTAATTATTTCATATATTTAAAAAATAGTTATTTATTTATTTTATATAAAAGACTTTAGGAACTAATATAAAAGATTATTTAAATAAAATTAATTTTCAAAAATACGGTTCTATCAATTATTCATTAAAAATAGTTAAAATGCTGTCGATCTTTTGGTAAATTAGTTTTTCAATAAGTTTTTTTTTGGTAAAATAGCTTATTATGTATCTTAAAATAAATAGAAGAAATATTAAAAGAAAAAATATGAACAAATATAATTAGTATTTATTTCAGTTTTGAAAATACAAATATTAAATATTTAAAATGGAAAAAGTATATAATATAACTTTGGTCTCATCATCGGTAGAACACGGTGTTTGAATGCTGTTTGATAAGTTCCAATGCAGGCTGACAACTTAATTAGATAAAAGACTTTTTGTATCAAACGACTGAAACGAGGCTCAAACAACAAAATGACCCATTCTTCTACGTACCAATGCTAGTTATTCCAATCAAAGTTAGTAATTTCGAAAGGAAAAAGGTAGCACCCCTTTAATAATTTATAATGATATTACAACTTAAAATTAACTTTTTTTTTCAACCTATTGGAAATAAGGAGTCTTTTGTGGAAAAAATTTAACTCACCATTTTTTGTGATTAATGTGATTTTAATACTTAAAATTAGTTGACAGTTGGTCTACTTTAGTTAAATTTATTAAAATATCTGTTATTGCCTCCCTGTCTGTGTCGTTTGTGGCGTTAAACTCTCTGAAGGCGACTTCATCTCCCTCTCCACTATCAAAATACATACGCCATGACCAAAAAGCCCAATCTACATCACTTGATCACTTCCAAATCTGATCCTCTTGGCTAGTCCTCTATGTAGTTCCCCTGTTTTTTTTTTTTTTTTTTAATTTACATATTCACTTAGATTTGAGTTGTTTTTCATGAATTTAGACTTTTTCATGAATTTGTAATACTTTTCAATTTTAACTTTTTTATTTAGTATCTATCTTCGATTTTCAGACTGAAAAAAAAAACTCTTGGACCAAATGTAAAATTTATGAAATGAAATTAGTCTTTAATCCATTCAACTAGGAAGAATTCGTGGAGAAAAAAAAATATTTTTATTACAAAATATGTTATTTATAACATAGAACAGAAATAAATTCTTAGGATTTGAAAAAAGATTTTGTTGATTTTTTTGATATGTATCCTGTTTTGAAAAAACAATTTTGTTTGAATTAAAAACGAAAATGAATTTGAAAATTGACTCCACACATCACTATCTCCATTGATGTTGGAGCGCACCAGGAGTTCAAAATGGGTACTCCGTTATTGCAATTTGCAAATAAGAAATGGACTAAAATGCAATTTTTTCATCCTCTCAGTCACTCAACTGTGAATATGTTCAAATTGATTATTTAACTATAGTCGGTATTTTTTTGTACTAGCCCATGATGCATCACTTCTTCACCTCCTCACATTGAAATCTGCTTGGGGAAAAGCCTCCCAATAAATATTAGACAAGAGTGTTTTAAGGATATTCATTATAGAATTAATAAATAGAAGATTATCACGTAGGAGAAAAAAATAAAAAAAAATCCTTTACCCATTCATATGTACAAGTCACCTATTGTTATTCACTCACCTGAACAATTCAAACTTAAACTTCTTCATACACAAAAAATAACTTTGTCATCGTTTCTTATGTCGACGCGAAGGAAAAGTGTGAAAAAAATGAAAAAAAATATAGGTTTTTTAATTAATGTGAAAATATTTCATTGAGAGAATATATATTGAGATACAAAGAGTGAGACAAATGATTTCAATCTAAAAAAAATTCTTATTTAAAAAAATTGTAAAAACATAATATATTTTAAAAATATTTTTAATTTTTAATCAATATTCTTAAGATATTGATTAATATTTAAATATAATATTTTATTTTATTATCATCATTTTTTAAGCAATTAATAATAAAAAAATATTTAGAACAAATATTTATTAATTTTTATATTCTAATATAAAGATTTTTTTAATATTTTTATTTTAATTACTTAATATTAATCTAAAAGACTTGAGTTAACAATGTTGTATAATTTATAATATTGTTAAAATATATTTATTATTGAATAAATTTTATATGAATTTTATTAAATAAATAAATACATATTTTAAATAAGATTTACCTAACATTTATCTTATAAAAAATTGGTTTTATTAATAACAAAGAAGGCGTACGACAATTCAATTTTGATAAAGATAAATGATCCTTTTAAGTATTACAAATTCGTCAAATGAGAAATGTAATAACTCATAGGCGGACACACCTAAACAACTAAGAAGGTTAATTTAATAATTTTTTTAATTAATTTAATTTTTAAAATAGTAGTTAACTTTTTTTTTCTTCTTTTATGAAGTGCACACTAGGTAACAAACATTAACGTCATTACTACATCATAACCAAATGAGAACATGTATTATGTAATAAAGCCTAAAATATGTACAGTCGTAAAAGAAAACATAACTTGTGCCTTATCGCACTTACATTACCTAAAGATAAATTGAAGTTGAGGGTCAAACACTTGCTCATAAGAAAAGCTACAACACCAAAAAGGGGAAAGATGATACACAAAACACCTTATACAATCCCGAGCTGGCCTTTACAAAAGAAAAACAACAGGCACATCATTGAGACCCCGATTGTGCAAATGTAGAAGCATCAACATCTCCTCTTGTCCTCCAAAAGCGATGCAGGCCGAAGGCCTGAAGCATCACAATTTCAACGCCGGTTCCCAGCCAACTCCAATCTTGTCATCCCCGTGGGTTGGGCCCACATAGTAGGGGTGGCAAAAACATCTTTATGGCGAAGCAGTATTTGATAGAGAACACTTGAACCAGGCTCTAACGTGCTCCACACTCACCTCTCGTCAATACGAGACCTACTGAAGGTCATGGTTGGTTCTCCATGCTTCTTTCAAACCCATTGTGGTTTCCCGAAACAGAATGCAAAAGGGTCCTAGGTGGACCTTGATCAGTAGAATGCTTGGAAACCTTGGTCCTTGGGGTACCCTTGGCATCTGCTCCCACGAACATTATATCACGATCATCGCAGTCGCACACACACATACAACATACAAGTATAAGAGTAAACTACTGCAAAAAAGACCTTAAGTTTAAAGATAAATAAGAACAACTTGTATGACCACAACAATTATAAATTTCATAGATTAATAAAGAACTCCAATGCATACATAACCATCATAAATAATCTATATCCAACAATTATACATATAATTATACGATTACTCCATGGAGATTTATAGGCTGAGTGATCACTTTGATCACTTCCTTAAAATACCCTTACTCTTGGTATTGAGGGAAGAGGATATGATCTTGTGGATTGAGAAGCATTTTGGTCGAGATAGATTGTATGTGGATAATGACTTTTCACGGTTAATAATCCTTGCAAATACTACACTTTTTTGTGGGGGCTACTCGTTCACTTATCCCCAAGGCTACATAGCCCCACCTCCCCCAATCTAGCATTAGTCCTAAACCTTGCAACTCATGGTGGTTCTTAGTAGCATCCCCTTGGGACCCAACAACAACCACAATTATAATTCTCTAATCACTTCCAATTTTCTTAGGCATCCGGGTACGAGTAACACGCACCCACCATCTTCATATGACTCCTTAAGACAAACTAGGATCACAACAACAGTAATGGTTCATCAACCATCCCCAAGAGTAAAGTTATTACTTTAACTCATCAACAAGTCAACGATAGCAACATTCCACTTTTTATGAATTTCAACTTAATTATTGTTCCACTTCCCTATTTTACACATGTTCTACCATTCATCAATCTTTTATAACATAAGTATAGAGTATTTATTACATAAACTATTCTTCCATTTAGTTTTGCAACTTAGGTTGTTTTCTCATTCTAGTGGGTTCGCTCAATGAGAAGGATTGTTCGCTTGAAAAATCCTTACATTCCAGAAAGGTATCACTCAACCTTACGCATATTTGCTCAGTGAGAGTCTAGCCCTGCTTTGCGGATAAAATAGAGAGCTCAAGTCACATTTTAGTCACTCAATGAGTGAACATCTCGCACAATGGAATAATTCATAGAGACTTATTCTCGACACATCTCTTATGTCTCGCTAAGCGATGCTAAATCCTCGCTTAACCAAAATACTCACAAAGAACCCATAAAATCTCACCTCTTATTCGCTCAACAAGTGGGAGTCTCACTCAGCAAATAAAGTTACAATAAATTCACACTTTTAATTACATCTAATACGTTTAGCCCAAACTCAAATTTCACTTAGGCTAGATGTTGGATTTGCTTAGCTAGATACTAGACTCACCAACCAGACATTGACTCGCCCAGCTAGACCCATCATGCTCATGCTTTCTAAAGTTTTCACCTAGTGAGAAAGGCTCTCGACTAGTAGAAACTCATGTTTTCTAAAACTATACCCAAAAAGTATAGGTTTTCTTAACGAGAGTCTCCTCTTGCCCAGCGAACCTTCAACAAAAACCAAGAAAAAGGGCATTCGCCAGCCAGACAAGGCGCTCGCCCAACCAGAGCTCTATGCAACAACATGAAAATCACTCAAAATTCATCAAAACTAAAGAAAATCTTCATATAATCCAATCAAGAGGTCTAGATCAACATATCACATTCTAAACATCAAAATAACATCACAACCAACATACAACCACGATTTCATGCTCAATTCAACAATTTCTCAAAAATTATAAAACTCAACTATGGCTACCAAACTTACAACAATGGCTACCAAACCTACAAAAAATCATTATCATGCATTCCTAGGTAATTAAACAACATAATAACACTAATAACAACATACAATCCACGAAAATCACACAAGGTTAGCTTCCCTTACTTTTTGTAGACTAAGGAATGAACACTTTAGGGAAGGAGGTGAGAAAACTTGATCATCACTTGGTTCCACACTTAGCTAGGGAAGATGAGAAAAATTCAAATGAGGAGGAGAAGATATTCTGGTTTCCAAGACCCCAAAAAATTAGCCATAGTGGTCTATATATAGAGTCCAGGGTTGGGTATTCATCCACTGGGTATTAAGGGTTTTAGGGACCATTGGTTAGAGGGATTTAGAAATCCTTTAGGTAATGGGGTTTTATTATTTGTTGGATAAGGGATGTTGGGTTCCTAACAATGGTTGGGGTTTTGGGGTTTTCTCTGAAACTTCGTCTATTTGGGTTCCATCTCAAAAAAATGTGTCGTTATACCAAAAAACGTGTCGACGACACTAATTTGAATTTACTCAACAGAAAAACACTCAAAGTCATTGTTTGTCAGTTCTCTATGTTTAATTGAATTAGGTAACTACTTTTGGGAAAGACTTACTTTAGTAAGTGTGCTTTAGGTAACAACAATTTCTTAATTACTTTTAACAAAATTAAAATTTAATTACTCTTTTTAATTATTCAATCACTTCAATTAATCAACATAGAAGACATCAATGTTACAAGAAGCAATTCTTGATGCAACTAAATTGCTTCATCTTTCAAGTACTCAACGTTTCAGCTGTTACTAATCATCTTATACAATTTCTCTAAAGGAGAAGCAATTATTGATGCATCTAGACTGCTTCATCTTTCAAGTACTCAAAATGTTTCATCTATTACAAGCTTTTGTCTAATAGGAAGACCTCAAGATATTGCAAAGAATATAAGCTAACATCACATTCAAAAAGCTTGAATTTTCATCCTAACTAAAAGAAACACAACTAGAAGAAACCTCTATCCCTTATCATTTATATTTATGCTAATGCTAAACAAGTTGAAATATGAGAAAAACATTTAAGTTTTTATAAATATGTTTTGAGAAAATTACACTTCATTCCTATTGAACAATACCCTTGGTTAATCTTATTGATGTTATATTTGTAAACCTATTTCATCTAAGTGTTTCAAAAAGGTTTTCAAAATGATTTACAAATTAAAAAAACATAATTCAATCCCTTCTTATGTTTTCATGTGTTTTACATAATATTTCTTTTAAAAGAGTATGTTTAATATTAGATTATTAACCTTGTTTGTGTGACAAATGTAGAACCACTGTTGTAACCTAAAAAAGACAACATTTCAAAGTCATTGCTAAATAGACGATGAAATAGTTATTGTAGAAATGATAAGGATTAGAAAAACTTTCTCCTAAACATGCAAGTAAAATTACATGGAAGTCTATATGAATAAAAACCATTTCTATGAGTTGATCATTCCATTTTTCAAATAGAAAATATAGCTTTTTGTGTGATGATTTTTTTTGGTTTATGTATTCTTTTATATTTTTAAGAGAAAATGTTAATGTTCTTTTCTTTTATTTGTAGAGGAGTTGTAATAATCTTCCATTTAATAAAAGTTTTTCAACTCTATTTTAGTTGCAAATTATTATTTTAATAACTTTTGTACCAAATAATGGTACCAAAGTCATAAGTTATTGGTCATTATTCATGTTGTGACTATTATTTACAGTAAAATTGTGAAAGCAAATTTAACAAAAACAAAAAGGATGATAAATACAAAGTTGAGGAATTCAATATGATTACATGAGTAACTTCTCCTTATGAAAATTCAAGATCAAGGCAATTTTTAGGAAGGACAATTGCTTAGTGGCAATTAATGGTAAACACAAGTATTATGGATGATAGGTGGAAGGAGATAAGTGACAAGGTTTTTCCAATTTGCATTTAGCAATGACAAATTCATGTTTTCAAGTGTTGCATAAAAGAAGGTTGCAAATGAAATTTGGGATGCACTTATTAAATTGTATAAGGTTAAATCACTTCATAATAAATTTTTCTTAAAGAGAAAACTTTATACTTTTTGAGTGAGTGAAGTGACTTTTGTAAGTGAGTGAAGCAACATTTGCAAATGATCACATCAACAATCTAAATTTTTTTTTTTTTGTCAACTTATAACATCAAAGTTTACAATTCATCATTAATAGAATAACTCTATATATCATTTGATAATGTTGTTAGAATTATTTTTAAAGAAGAATCAAAGCGTAGTAACGAGGAAGAAAGATTAGAAAATTCAAAGCAAGCAAAAGATATCACATGAAGAAAGATTGTTGGCAGAATATAAAATAGAGAGAATTTTTTTTTGAAACATCATCCTTATCACAAAGATGCATTGCAAGTATCTTAAATGATGGAAAGATCTTAAAGAAACAATTATTTCTAGAGTCGCAAAATAATTCAGTTGATAAAATATTAGATTCATCAATGATAGATGAATCAAATTATATTTTTATAAATTATACCAATTATTATATTATCAATAACTTTATATAAAATATAATTTTTATCAATCAAACTATTGAATGGTAATTATATATTATTAACTTGATTGATTATGTCAAATCTAGTTAAAATTGAACGACAACAAGGAGTTAAATAAATTATTCATATTTTTATACATTTAAGAAGTATATATTATATTAATTTTGAAGTATTAATACGACCTATCAAATAATTTTATATAAATATAAAATTTTATAAATATAATTTATACAAAAGAAAGTCTTAATCTAATATTTGATAAAAAAATATTAATTAAAAATTATTAAATAGTGTAAAAACAAGTATAAGTCATGTCAATATAATTTGATTCTTGAGATATATAAGTGAAATTATTTTATTATTACGAAAAATAATAACTATAAATTTATATTATATAACCATATGTAAATTATCAAAATTAAAAATTTACTTAAAAAGATAAAAATTATTTTATTTTCATTTTATTAAAGCTAAAATTTACAAAAAAAAAATGAACACATATTTGAGATAATAGTAGGTAGTTACACTTTCACAATTGAATTAATAAAAATCAAATTTTATCTAAAATTATTAATGATATAAGTATTGATGTAACTTATAATTATTTTTCATATAAAATTATATTTCTTAATTATTTTTTGTTGATTTAATTCATGAAAAAACAAATTAATAAGCGAATATTTTGACTTAAATAAAATCATATTAATTTATGCTTAAAATATCACAACCAAATTTTAAAACGTATGTAAATAAAGTAAGAAAGAAATCAATAAAAAAAGTTTAGAACCAATTTTCCATTTTTAATCAAATTTAAATAAAATATTAATTCTAATATTAATAGTAACAATTAATTATGTATTTTTTTTACGAGTAATAATAATGTATTATCTATTATAAGGCAAGGTTTTTCTCTTCAGGTCTTATATAGTATATATGACTTTCATATTCATTTTTTTCTTCTAAAATAATTTCTTGTTTTATTTTATTTTTAATGATGAATAAAAATATTTAATAATTTACATATATAATTATATATATATATATATACACATATATATTAAAAAAATATTACATAACACAATCAAAACTGTCAACTAGTCTATTTTGTTTTTGAAAAAGTATATTTTAAAAAAAAGTTGTTTTAAATATAAAAAAAAGTTTTCATTAATAAAAGCATATACTTAAGTATAATGAAATAATTTATTTAAGCATTTACTTAGAATGTATATTTGTTTGAGCGTAACTTAATCACTCAGTTAACTGCTATTATAATAAAATATTTTTATTATTAATAACTTTATTTTTACTCATTATTACTCATTCATAAAATTCTAATTAACATACACTTTAATTTTTCTTTTAATTAACTAATTAGTAGGTGACATTTAATAATATTAATATAAAATATTTTAACAATTCAATTAATATATACATAAATTAAAATAATATATTTATTTATTTATTTTGTGGAACAAGTTCAATATTAACTTAATCAAAAAGGAAAACAAATGAATGAAAGAATAAAATTCGATACAAATAAAGTCATGAGCTGAAATTGAAGGCAAAAGAATAAAATGTGATGGCAGAGCTAGCCTCAACAATCAACAATATTTTGTGTTATGTAATTTTTTTTTGCAACAAAAAAAATCTCACTAGAAGAATTTAAAGAAAGGTTAAAATTGACTAGATCAAAACAGCCTAAAGACTAAGAATATATGATGTCTTTAGCAATTCAAAAGGTATCCACGAGACAGTAAAAATGTTTGTCATGGACAGGGATGTGATTGACTAAACTTGTAACTCAAATTTATTAAAATACTTTAGTTTGGATTGGCTCAAAGTTTGTATATATTTTTTTAAAAAATCAAACTAAATTGACTTCGATTAACGATAGTCCGGTCAATTGAGTCTAAAATTATTAAATATTATTTTAACTTTTTTAAAAAAGAATTGTAAATAATAAATAAATGCAAAAAATATAAATAATAATTAAAAAGAAAAAATCATGTCAATGAGTTAAGTAATGGAGTTTGCAGGTATAAAAATAAAAATTTGTTACTCAAACAGAAAATATCAGGTTTGAACGAATTATGTAAGATTCAAACTAATCAATGACAAAGTCAAACCAACTATTTCCAATTATTTTGTGGGCAAGAATATCTAATGAAACAAATGAAGTCAAGAAAAATAGAGAAAGGACCATACTAAAGGAATTTCAATAGTTAAAATGATAATAATATAAGAAAAGATAAAGATATCTTATAACAAGGAATCTCTTAATAATATTTTAAGGTTGATCAATAATCTAAGATAAGATCTTAACTTTGGATTATTCATGCTAGTTTATTGAGACAGACTAAATTTCCAACTCTAGGCCTAATACAATACTTGCTTGACTTCAACTAAACATTGTTTCTTGCTAGATAAGTTCTTGGTACTACATGTGAATTAATGCAAATGTCAAACCCCAAAAGCCTACATCAAACTATTAACAACAAACACCCACACCATGTATTAAATAATTAAATATTGAGACACCTTTTATGAGGAATATATTATTCTAACTCAATGAGAACCTTAAAAGTAAGTTTATCAAATTGAAGGTTCACACACTTTAATTTCATCTTCATTCTCATGTATGTACTGACTTGAACGTAAAAATATTTATAAATAACTCTACCATAATCTAACTTATAAGACCATAAAGAATTCTAAATTTCAAATATTTCCCAATTTAAATTAATGCTGAATAATATAAATAGTTAGATAAATATACACTTATAGGACTAATTATATGATTAAATTTATTGGAAGTATAATTTTACTAAAACTTACGCGTGATGCATGTGAATAATCTTTATTAATTATTTTCGGGAACTATATCTCAAACTAATTGGTATATTTAGAATAATTAATTATGTTTTCTGCGTTAGTCCAAAGTTTGAATGAGTAGTCAAGGTAAAAGTAACTGATCAGCCAATGCGTTTGAAATTTGTATGGATGTGATGATTTTCTTACGCAAGTTTGATTAATTCAAATGAATGATATTTTAATAATTACTTCATACTTAAAAGTAATGTAATTAATCTTTTTTTTTTAATTTTCAATTTGTAAAATAAATTAGGATGACTTCATTTATGACAGTGTTATCCAGTTTACTTGGATATGGATAATTGAACATTTATACAAAATGAAAGTAAGAGTTACCACGCTACTTATGATCCCATATGTAGAATTAATTATCAAAATATTTATTGAGTGACAATTTCATAATGAACAATTAAAGTTTATCAGGATTAGACGCACAATAGTAGTCAGTTAATTAGAGTCATTCGATAAAGATCAAACGAGTTGTATTTTTTAAACCATTCTAATTTTCATCCAACAATGAATATTTTATTGCTCCTTTTATAAGTTTCAAGATCCCTTCTCCCTCCCACAAAAATAAGAATAAGATAAAATGTTTGATTTTACACACCTATATATTTTACTTTAAACTAAGTTTAAAAAAACAACATTATAGTTACTTTTAAAACTTAAATTTACAAAATAAAATTCATTAAAACTTATGTTTGTGAAAACTTTAATCCAAAACAAATAGTAAAAAAAAGCAAGGGAGATATGTATAGCATAAATTACATGAGTTTGGTTAAATGGAGAAAAAGATGTGATAATGAACAGTGTGTTCCGAAGAAAACGTTACAATAAATGAGAAGCGTTGAAAGTAGAGGTCAAACGCGCATTGGAGACTATAGGAACCTCAGGATCAGGACAGAAGCAGTCAAGTTTGTGTCAGCGGAAGCATAGGTCCGTAGGAACCCAACCCAACTAACGAGGAACAGTAACACAAATTCAAGTTACCGATGCCAACACAACACATCCCTGTCCTATTCCTTTTACATCATGTATACACTACGTACATGTTCATGGTACATCTTCATATCATTCGCATATATATGAATTATTTCAAATCCCTTCAATTTTAGTATCAACATAGTTTCTTTACAATACAACTAATGAAAAGTTTAAATAGTTTTAATATTATTTTGTTGTTGTTATTTTTTTTTTTTTATATCTCTTACATTTTTTTATTAGTTATTAGTTATGTGAATAAAATTACGCTCATGTAAGTATTAATCTCTACATCCTCCTGATAAATAAAAATAATAAATATTTTTTCAGTTACAGAAAGAATAACATTAAATACCTACACAATTTTAAGAATGCTTTCTCTTTTCCCTTTAACAATATTATTAAATAGGTTTTAATTTTTTCATAATTTAGAGTGTGAAAAATGATTAGCCCATAATTTGGTATATATATTTGGTTAAGTTCTAAAAAGGAATTACTTTGTTGCCTCATTTTATATTATATATACATTATATAAGTGACCTAGTAATATTATGTTGTATATTTCTCTTTACACATGAGAGATGACATGAATGATTGTTTATGTTGTTTTTATTTATTTGTTAACAAGTCCTTTTACATTTTTAATGAAAAGAATAAAAATGAGAATTTTTCTTCGATAACTATCTATCTTGTCCTTAGAACTCAACTTCTCATTAAGTCATCTCTCTAATGTGAGAGTTGTGGTGAAGAATTTTATTTGATAATTTTTGGAGGAAGGAGAATATCACACTTTTTCATCATGCAAGGTGAAAGAAAGGAAAGACTTCCTTATTTGTGGGTTAGGTATCCATGTTCAATTCAAAATAAAATTGTATATTGATAAAAAAAATAAAAATAAAAAATTTTCTATTATTTTGGACCATTTTTTTAACTGGTCGAATTTTTGATGAAATTTGTAAAATTGAATCAATCTAAAATGAATTAATATTTTTTAATACATATAAGTTATCATGTGTTTTACATGTAACTTTTATATATTTTTATTTTTTTATGTATGATTGATATTTTTATTATACTTTTTCATATATGCAACCAACATAATAAAATTATATATACTTTGTTCTTTGGTTTTTATTTTGAATATATATATTTCTATCTCTTTAAGAAAAGAAATTATATTGTAAGATAATAAATCAATTAGTTTACATGTTTTTTTTTATCTTTTGTATTTTTTATTTTTAAATAAGTTATTAGTATACTTTACACTTAAAGATAATTTGTTTATTTTTAAAAATAATGTTCAATATTTGAGTAAAAGACTTATAATAATAAAAAAATACAATGTTTACGAGGATGTGCAATAAAAACTAAATCATCTAATCCAATTCAAAACTACATTTTATCATATCAAATTGGATGGAATTTTTTTTTAAGAAAATCATCCAAACCAAACAAAATTGTACAATATTTTAGTCTATTGATTGGATGACATTTTGGCTCAAAATCGATTTACGAACACCCCTATTCATGGGTGATGTAAAAAAGATTAAATAGTCATTTTTGTTAAAGGTGATTAGGACAAATTTTAAGCTTAAAAAAACCTATTAGGCTTGATAGGCTAATCTGTTACACACACACAAGTTTGTTAGCTTGAATGAAGAAGGTAAATATAAATACACACACAAGTTTGTTAGCTTGAATAAAGAAGGTAAATATAAATAAGTTGGTTAGTTTGAATGGAACTAAATATCACCTTTGGAAGAGAAGAATGAAGGACTTCCTCTTTGTTAAGAAAATACATTTTCATGTATTTGCTATTCATAAGCCGAATTCCATGTTTGATGAAGAATAAAACTTTGAGCACTAACACATGTGTAGTTTTATTCGACATTTTATAAATGATAATGTTTATAATCACATTATTAGTGAGACACATGTTAGAACTTTATAGAGAGAGATTGAGTCTTTGTATGCCTTTAAGTCAGGGAATAACAAATTGTATTTGTTAAATTGCTTTATTAGTTTGAAGTAGAAGGAAGGGACTATCATTTTGGATCACTTGAATGAATTTTAAGAACTCTTTGATCAATTGTTAGAAATAGGTATCAAGTTTAATGATGATCTTTTGGAATTATTGTTATCTCTACCTCAATCTCATGAGACTTTTAAGGTTTATGTTATAAGCACAGCTCCTAATAGTGTCATCTCTTTGCAAACGAAGAATGATATTATTTTAAATGAAGATATTAGAAGGAAAGCATAGGGTTCTTCATCTCGATTTGAGCTACGCTATCTGCCATATGTCTATGACAAATTTTTGGCTCACCACCATAGGATGCCATTTATTATTGATAACATTGGTTATGATAAAGACTTTGATTTTGAAAAATAGAAGTTTGCCAAAGGTAACTTGGTTGTGATAAAAATAGAGAAAATTTCTAAATTATATTAGACAAAAGCTTTGGTTTCTAAAAACGGTATGAATGTTATGGATATAGAGTCATCTTTGTGGCACTAAAGCTTAGTCATATTATTGAAAAAATGTTGAATTGTTTAGAAAAAATGTACTTTCTGAATTGAAGAGTGTAGAGTTGGAGAAGTATTCATTGCATGACTGAAAAACAAACTAAAATATCATTTACAAAACATCATCTCTCAGTAAAAACACCCAATGTTTTAAATTGGTGCATTATAATATTTGTAACCTATTGAACGTAAAATCATTTAATAGTATATTTTATTTTTCAATTACCTTCATCGATAAACTTTAGATATATGCTTTGAAGATCAAATACTTGAGAATATCAAACAATTTCAAACTCTAGGCAAGAAGCTCAAATGCATTTGTACTACCAAATGTGGTAAGTATTGTTTTTGGATAAAATCAATTAATTTTGTGGAAATGAATACAATGAGCAGGAAAAAAAAGTGTACACGTATCTTCAAGTTATGGATAAATACTTTCTTCCCAATTCACGTCTACTGGTATCATAACTTGGGTGCAACACATTGGTTGACGGTCCCTTCAAGACGCAATGAAAACGGTTAAATATAGTTTACACTCTCAAAACTCGTAATAACATGCTATTAATTTACAGAATGATAAATTTGTTTTTATCTCTAAAGACAAATGAATTTATAAACATTTTAATTTTAAAAAAAAAAAAGTAAGAATTGAATGTATTTTGCGCGTAAAACATGCCCCTATTTTTAATATTTTGTATATATTTTTATAGAGCCACGTCAATTAAATTTATGTATTCCATGAATAGCCGCAACATTTCATGTGGTACTTATTCAATGAATAACCACACTGTTGCATTTAGGGTCTTATATAAATAATCACTTATTTAATTAGTATTTTCGTCATAATTTCAATTGATGTTTATTTATAAATAATCATACCATTCCACTTAATGTCTAATCATTTAAATTGAAGAAATAAAACTATTCATATTTAAAAATTTTCAACAAAATAAATAGAAAAAATATTCATAACCTCCTTAATTTTTTATTTTACAAATAAACATCCTAAACTTTAATTTTATCATAACTGATCCTTAAACTTTACCTTGTTTGCAAATAGACATTATGATTTTTTTATTAATCTTTAAATTTTACCATTTTTACAAATAGACACTTTGAACTTTAATTTCAAGAAAAAATTGATCCTCTCAAGAAAATTAAGTTAACACTTAAAATAATATCCTGCTATGAATTAAATAAGAAAACGAAATCCAGGTTGTTTTGGTGTTAGAAGTTAGAAGAATTAATTATCACAATTTGTAATAAAAAACATTTTAACGTAAATTTTTAACTAAAATTAATTTAAACAAACATTTGAATTATATTTAATAATATAAAATGAAGCTTATAAAAATTAATTATATTAAACTTAAAACAAGGACTAAAATATATTTTTTATCCTACACCTTATCTTGAAAATTATTTTGCTCTTTTTATCTTTTTAAAAATTTATTTTACTTCTTTAACTTTTAAATTTGAGTTAATATTATCATTCTAAAATACTTATATTTTTTATTTTAGGATATAATTTTCAATTTTTATTAATTTAAAATGTTAAATTTATTTCATTTACCTACATAAAAACTTTGAAATTCAACTAACAATTCAAACAAAAAAAACATAAATATAATAATAAAATTACGCAATAAACAGGTCTCATAAATTAAAAAAAACTGATAAATCTAATATTAATTTTTTTTATTATAGATTCACTTTTTACACAATTTTCATATTTAATTCAAATTTAAAAATTAAAAATTTAACCAAATTAATAGATCAAATATCTTTCTAAATTTTGATTCTTGTAATTTTTTAATTCTTGTTATTTGGTTTTAGTCCTTGTGATATATTGTATTGTTTTTTATTTTAATTACAACATTTTTATTCTATTGAGCTTGTATCTTTAAGGAAAGATGATAAAAATTAAAAATAAATTATTTATATATTACAAAGATAAACATAAAATTGAATATATTAGAAAAAATAAAAATAAAATAATAAGGAGTAAATTTAAAATAATGTATTATAAAAATAAAAATATATTTAAATTTATTTAAAAATACATAATAAAGACAAAATTTTAGAGTAAAATAAAATAAAAAGAAATGAAGTAAATGCATGGGTGAAAGAGTAAAAAGAAAAAGGGAGGTAGATTTATAATAAAAAAAAAGAAGGGAGGGCTAGGATTGTGGAAGCATGGTACGGTGCAAGCATTGCCCCGTGATCTCATTGAATGCGAGTTAGTACGGAGAATGGCAGAGGGGACAAAAGCACGTGGACATGGGGGTTTGTGAAAGTGGGGGACGGAGCACCATAGGGAGTAGGGACCACCTTTTCAATTATGGGATCATCATGCTCCTCATCACTCCTAACAGTATCGTATCGTCGTTCCGCCGATTTATTTTGCGCATATCCCGGGCCCTTCACTTCTCTATTAACCTTTCTTCATTCTTCCAATCGCTCTATCTTGTACTCCTAAACTAATTATTATTGTTTCCGGACCCACTCTCACTCAAATGAATAGTATCATCTTCAGCAAGGACTATGTAATATTATTAATAACAATAGTATGCACCTTGACATACCATGTTTATTCACAAAAATAAATAATAATAATAAACAAATATTTAACGTAATATTAACTAGCTTTTAAAACGGTTGGAGGAAATGACTGAGGTTTTATCAACTCAACCATCCAGCCATAAACTGCACTGGAAAGCTATGTCCCAATGTATTGACTTATCAGCGCAGACATTTATTACCATCTACTGTATTGCAGTATATATTATGTGATGACGATGTGGCATTTCAGACAACGGAATCCAAAGATGTTTAAGCTTTTGCCGAAAATTCAAAAGCAGCTGCTCAGATTTCATTTTCCACATATTTGAAGCTTTATTTTTTAAAGACAATTAGTAGGTTATTGCACACTCGTAAAAGGATGCTCACGGGTCCGAACAAAACTGAAATACAGGGTCGCTGCAATGATACTGCGGTGTTCAAAAAATCATTAAAAACAAAAACACTGATGGAGAGAGTGGTAGGTCTTATTCGTATAAAAAAAAACAAAGAGGGCCAAGGCGTTTGACTTTTGTGTCGTGCAATATTAATTGTTCCCTCCATCTTGCTAGCCAAACCATAAAGATTAACTGCAATGTAGTCATTTTGAAAATTATCTCACCGCCGTACCATTTATTGGGATTCCCATTCCCACATATTTGATGGATCAGTGGTGAATTGAAGAACCATACATCAGTGACAATCTCAAATAACATACAAATAATAAATATGCCTTTTCAATTATGATCCTGCAAAAGCATCTAACGACACATAGGGTGACAATTCTATAGGCTCATATAATTGCATCCAACTGACGATTTACTTTAACTATCCGTATAACTTTCTCGAAGAACAGAGCAAATGACATAAGCATTTACCTCTGTTTCTGTAGCAAGTTGTATTAACTCAGCTAACCAAGAAAAAAAAAAACAACTATCATTCCCTTGCATTATATATTTGAAGTAGCGCTCTCTTTCTTTACACATGTATTATACATCTAGGAAGCTTTATTCGTGTGTGTATATATATATATATTCATGACAAAAGAATGGTAGAATACAACAGGTGGACAATATATGCTTCACTTAAGGCATGCTGCAACTTCCTGGATCCTCTTGTATGGATTAGATGTATATTTCGCTAATATGGTGATGTATGGAAGATACGTGGGGAGATTGATCACATTCAGAATCTTCTTGATGAATTACCGATAATTGTGAATAATTGGAGCACAGCCAACCTATGCATATTCAAGTATAGCACCTGTATGATTGAACCCACATGAAACTTGCAATGCTTTCACGTCTTCTCCAAAGCAAACTCTTGTAGGATTTATATAGTCCACATCACTTCCATGACCCTGAGTGAAGGCATAAACTTTATTTATAGTTGTGCATGGCAGATAGTTGTGCACTTAGCAAAATTGAAGGCAAAAAACTAATCAATTTATTTAAGAGATACACCAGTCTGACTTATCAGATTGCACATTCCTCTAAGGTAATATGTTTTCAATTAGAAAGCTTGTGTGAAATTTTATATACATACGGAAGTCATGATTAATTATACAATTTCTCGTTACTTCAAATAAATTCTTGGATTCTTCGTTCTCTTTTGTTGTCCATGTCATAGAATCTGGCATTTGGATTTCGGACCATTGTGTATTAAATGTGTAACTTTCTCCTGATACATTTTTAATAATATCAGGATTTATAAATTATTTGAGAAGCAGAAGCATACCAATTGTCCACTAGAAGAATGTCCAACTTCAGAGAAAGTGCCATTGGAACCTCCCCAGCCCCACGTGAACACTCTTCCTTCTGAAAGTCAATGAAAAATTCCAGGATAAATGACAGCAATAAAATCCTTTTCTTTTTACAATTACAAGTACAGTATAAACATCAAGTACAAGCCTTACAAGTGAGAGGAAGTTAAATTTAAATCAACTTAAATAAAATTTTATCATAGAAAAGAAAACTGGAAAAAATCCACAAGAGGGTTTGCCTTACATATATGTTAAGAGATTGGGTAGCTTTGCTGCATTGATATTTTCTTTTCTCTCTTATATAGGTGTGTCTAGATGAAATTATTCTTTTATAATAAAAGAAAGCTGTCTTTACATCAATATGACAAGAAAAAAGTACTTAACGGAAATTCTTTTTTTCTTGTCTGTTCAAGGGAAGAACTTACCAGAAATGGCTGCAGTATGCTTCCAACCACAAGAAACCTGGCTAACAGAAGACTTCAAGAATGGCCCTTGAACCTTTTCAGGTAGATGAATGACATCTGAGGAGCTAGATAAAAATAATTTGAAGAATTAAAACACCAGCGCGCAGATACAAAAAAGAATGTAAATGTCAAAAAATGAAAATGATAAAGTAACAAGTCTTAAGTATGAAAGAATACCCAATACCAAGGCAGCCATTTTCATTTGAACCCCAAGTGTAAAGCTCACCAGAATCTATAGAAAAACAGTAGAATGAAACAGTAAACAAATTATCACAAACAAATCAACTCATTGTTAAGTTCTGAAACTGATGAATTACTTGTCAGGACACAGGTGTGGTAGCCACCACAAGCAACTTCTTTTGAGTATGGAAGTTCACTGATCAAGGATGGTTTTGTTGCATTGCTCATCTCCTTTGAATGCTGAATATTTTGATTGAAAAAATTATTAGTCATTACAAGCAGTAGACAATGGGTTGAAAAAAACTAATCGTTTCTGATTGAACATACCAATTTTTCAATTCCTCTTTCACCGAATATAAAAACAGAACCATTTTCTGCAACATTTTTACATCAAGATAGAGCAAACAAATTCCCAATGCATAGTAGAACAAGGTATGAAACAAGAAAATAGAAAGAGATAAAAGATATAATTAGATTCAAGTACCATCAGTACAAGCTGAATTTAGCAAGCCAGCAGCTACGTATTTTACCTAAACATATTCAAAAAGGAAGCCAAAACAATAAAGATTATAGTTAAAAGTTTGAAGCTAATATAACTATCTCAAATTAGAAGCACGAAGGCAATCCGTTCAACATCACACCTTGATTCCTTCAAGATCCTTTATAAGCCTTGGGGTATACTCACTGCATTATATTAAAAAGTACATCAAGACAGATACACATAAACTGAATAGTATGGTAAAGGTTGCATGCAGTCCTAATCAAAGCAGCTCTGTTTGGATAGTTAGACTTTGTCCAGTATCATATAAACACCATGTTTGCATAGTTATTTTTTTCTTAAAGACTTCTAATTTAGAAATTCTACAGACATATTTTGAGTGCAAAAGGTATTCTTCAATCTATTCTAAGTGTAACGTCTCTGTACAGAATTCAAATTGGTTAAAAACTACAAGCACTTCGACCTTTTTTAATCTTACAATTAAAAAGTCAAGCACAATAAAATAAACAAATTGGCTTATGTATGTAACAAGTACATTAAATTGGAAAGGAAAAAAGTCAATGATAAAAAAGAATAAGCAAGACCCATTATTAAAAGAGAAAAATCAAATGTCATAAGCTTTTTTTTTTTTTTAGGACTTGACTAAGCCTTTTTGAAATTTTGGCTTAACTTGGTAACCTACTCAAAGATCTATTTCATATTAAAGCTTTTAGATGGACCTGACCTATCCCTAAATAGGCTAATAGACCAATGAAAAAAGACTGTTTGAAAACCAAACTATAAACTATGAAAATTAAAACCATTGCTACACATGGCATAAGACAAAAATGAAAATAGGTAGGCTAAGCTTTATAAAAGCTGAGTCTGACTTATTATATGATATAAATATATTTTAAGGTCTAAATTGACCTTCATGATAACTTCTTTAAAAACCTATTTTACAATAAGGCCTCTAAATAGGGCTTAAATTTATCCTTCAATAAGCTTATAGGCTTATATGAGTCAATATACATAATATTTAAAAGGTAAATAAATATATGATTTAATACATTATAAAAAAAATTAATATAATAATAATACTAACAAAAAAATTATTTATATTTACTTAAATAGGTCGACATGTTAGGCCTAATAAGACTTTTTGAATGATCTAAAACTTAACCTTTTTAATTAAATAGACTTTTATAAACATCTTGACTTAGTTTATTTCATAAAAAGTATAGCCTAACCTGGCCTGATGTAGGCTAGGCCATAGGGCACTCTTAGGCGACATAGCCTATTCCCACCCCTAAGTGAAGGGTGGAAAAATGGCTTCTCAATCTAGGAGAGTAAAAATGAAAAGGATGAGAATTAGAGATTTTTATAGTAAGTTATAAATATACATTCCATTAAAAAAAAAGGATGAAAATAGCACAAGGCTTGTTATGTGTTAACATGGCAACACCAAAGAGGTGAAGTGTTAACTTTCATAATACCACAAAGTGGCAAAGTGCTTTTGAGCCAAATCAATTGGGATAAGTGCAATTTACCCAAACATAATATAAAACAGTGCAGGGATATAAACTAATGAGGGTTAAAATTGTAAAAGAAAAGAAGTGGCAGAACCTGTAACTTTTGAAGAATCCTAGGATGCTTGACTCATGACCATGACCAAGTCTACCAGACACTCCCATTCCCCAACTAAAGGCCTCTCCACCATCTAGCAAAGATAGAAACAAAATGGAGAAGATATTATGAATATTTAGTGTGCAATTTACATTCATGCTTGGTAAGAGGAACTCAATAAAAACAGTAGGATCAAACCCATAAGATGTAATATACTATGGTTTTGGCAGACATAAGAAAATAATATCACGAAGAGAACATCATCCTAAAATTTAAGCCATCAGGTGCAAGCCTGGTTATTGTTTATACATTCCCTTAAACAAAACACTTTTGTGCTTTAAGTGTGGACAAAACACAGGTCCACACTGTATGATGAAATTAATTGGCACCATAGTTATCATGGATGGTCTCCAAATTGCCGTATGGTTTTAGAAAGAGAGAACGTTAACATGTTAACTAGTTTTCAATAGTGTACTCACATAAAACTGTTTGAGAAGCATTATTTGATACAATTTTTAACTCACGTTAGTCCCTGCATGAAGTATATGTCAACCATGGTTTAGACAGGTCACTATTCAATTTTGACAGCATCTAATAATTTGTTGCGTGGACAGTAGAAAGTCTTTTGAGAGCATGAACAACTACTTGCTTTATATAACAACTCTTGTTGCATAATGGAATATTTATGCATGTGCACTGACAAACAAATTTACTTATTTTGTGAACCAAAATTCTGAATAACAGAGGTTTTGGTCAAAAATTTAAAATCATAGTTATTCCATCTTAAAGAATCAAATTATAGATACTTCTTAATGGTTGCTCACATGGGCTGTTCCCTAATTGGAATTTATCTTGGTAACTTACAAGAATTTGAGCTTAGACCTAACTTAACCACAAAAACTAGTTTATAGGGTAAGACTTGTCCCCACTTATATACATTATTTTGTTCATTTCATAGTCAATGTAGAACTTTCAATACACCTCCCCCACCAAGGATTAGATATTTGTGGGTAGTCTAATAGGCCCAACAATAACCACTATTAGGATAAGTTATAATATCATTTTAAAATTTAAACTTAGAACCTAATTCAATCCCATAAAACCAACTTATATGTTTATCGTGACCCAAATTGCGGCGCGGGGTCGCGGAATTGAATGAGATTGGAAACCGAGTCCCTTCCAAGGAAGGAACCTGGTATGCAAAGCCGGAACCGGCTCGACCACTAGTGTCGAGACCGACTTGGCTTAATTGGAGCCGCCACCGGCATTTTTCATGGGAAACGCCGAGAAACCTCGTATGGATAAGGTTAGTCTTGAACCAGAGAGTGGCCTCAGGAGTCAATTACGCATAGGGATTACCAGGTATCCCAACACGCTTATCACGAGATAGTTACCCTAACTAGATGCATGAAAGGAGATGACTCTTACGTTGTGGTTTACATCTTTAAAAATGGAAGTTATTTATGAGGAATGAGCGTGAGATGTTTTTGAGGTTTTTTGGATGAATAACTTGACAAGAGTTGTCTCTTGCTCCCACGTATCTCGTTTTTATCAGAGAAATCGTTCATGTAGTTCTCTCATTTGCACCTGCCCGAGACGCATGGGTTCTAGCAACTCAAGCTTCCCCAGTCTCACTTTTTGTCCTTTTCCTGCTTTAGGGAGAACAATCACCTGCAACTCTCTTCCTTCCTTTTGTCTCTTTTCTCTTTCGGAGGCCGGACAGAAATGGGTCTCACAAGGTTAAAGATTGTCAAAGCTTTATAAGCACTACTTAGGCCATATTTCTAGGCAATTAAGGTAGGGCGAGAGTAACTGCAATTAAGACAACTGAGGCAGCCTGGAGCGTGACAACACATGTGGCCCAACAAAGGATTTAGGATAGGCTTTAACACCATCTTATAATTTGAATTTGGACCTAACTTAACCCCAAAAGCTAGCTCAAATGTCGGTCAGTATATTGTCTTGATGTTTTCTATATTTAAAATTCTTTTGATGCTTTAAAGAGCAACTGATATTTCATTTTAATAAAAAATTATTTTACAATCATATTAATTTATATATTTACTATTAATTTACATGTGAATAGGTTGAATTTGAAATGTATATAATGAAATTCATATCATGCAAATATGCTATATGTATATGTATATAGTACAACATAAAATTTTGCATAAACATATTATTTAAAATTTGACAAGAAAATGTTATAAAATGAATTAAAAAATAACTATTTAAAATTAAGTCAAATTTAGTTTAAAATTAAGTTTACATTAAACAAGAGCAAAATCGTTACAATAAAACATATTAAATTGAAAATTATATTACATCACACATAAATGATAACATGAAAGCATACTAATATCTAATCATGAGTAAATAAATATATCATATGGGAATAAAAAATTTACATTGAAGTGTATCAACATTTAAATCAAACGAGTAAATATTAATTTCACACATGAATGTAAACTTTACAAGAACTCACATTAAAATCTAAATTATGTAGTACTTATTTACGCCACATGGATATAAACCCCTGTCATATATTTGAGTTCTCATTTTCAAACATAAGGAAATCTATTATACTCTATTTCTCCTTGTGACAAATAGTTTCACCATTATTTAATACTTATTTTTATATTTTCAAAAATTTTCAAATTATTAACTATTTTCATATTTTCCTTTTATGTAAATATTTCTTTGTTATTTCCCCCAAATCTTGATTTTAATTATTTTTAATTTTTCTTTTTACATTATTTTTTGTTTCAAATCTCAGCTACTTACATGATCAAATTAACTCCTCATAATATTTTAAAATTTACTCTCTTCCTCCTAATTTTAATCTACATTTTCTCACCAAAAAAATATATACATAAAAAACTACATTTTATATTTATTTGTTTTAATTAATTATACATATTTCTATACTAATTTAAAATATTTTTCTTTTGAATTATATATTTTAAATTTTACTTACATTAAAAAATACCCATACAATACACAAGAACTATTGCTATTGCTAGTTCTAAATTATTCCAAGACAATCTAGATTTTATTGGCATTCTTCATATATTCTAACAATAGCCACCAACAAGGTCCTAATCCAAAGTCATAACCTATTAAATCCTAACCCTTCCACTGTCATACAAGTTCATCATCATAGCATTCATATCTACTTGAAAAATGGGACCCGGAAATTCAAATATAAATAACCAAATCATTCAATAGTTCTTTACCATAAGAAAAAAAAAATTGTGTATACAGAAATCTACTGGACTGCAATCTGACTTAACACTCCAATCATATGTAAAACCAAAAACTAAATAATGAGTTCATATAAAAAAAATAAAATATATAAAGAAAAAAAAAACAGATAAATTAATCTCAGCAACTAATACAGTATGAATTTATGATTGTCTATCTATTTCATACCACTAATAGCCACTGAGTGCTCTGAACCCAGAGCTGCCATTTTAATGTTGATTCCATCCAAGTATTCCACTTTAGTTGGCAAAGGAACTATGTTTGGAGCCCCTACATTTCAGCAAAAAGGTGTTATTTTTAAAGTAGCTTCTACCAGCCAACCTTTTTATTTGAGCAGCTAACATCTCTGACTATTTAAAGTATCCAGTTTTGAAAAGGTATACACAATAACATGACCAGGTTCAGGAGAAAAACACACTTTAGGTCCAGTAAATGCTAATACAAGGTTTAGTTCTTACTTTTTCCAAGTCCAAGCTGCCCACTTGTATTCTTTCCCCACATGTATAGTTCTCCATCAACTACAACAAAGACAATTGGGGGAGGAGAGAAAACTGTTTAAAAATAGGGGTAAAGAATATGCAGAAATTCACAGGGTAAAAGAACTTAAGCTGATAAATATTCATTTTAGAGGACAAAATAAGCCATCCAATATCAAATACAAGTTATTGAAGTTGAGGCTTGTTACTATTGGTGTGTTCAACACTAGCATGCATACGCACAGACCTGTTATCGCACAAGAATGATTATAACCAGCAGAGATCTGCACGATTTTCTTCTCCTCTCCAAAAACACGAAGTGGCTCCTGAAATATCCAAAACAAGGAAAATGCTGGCAAGTATATTTTTCTGGTTCCTTCTTATGTCCAGAGGAATACAGTCGTCAACAATTGGAAAAAAGAACAATCTAATGCAACTGTGATAAGGTGAAGCAATCATACCACTGAGTAGCGTTTACTCTCAGATACACCAAGCTGTCCAAAATCATTAAGACCAGTAGCATAAACGCATCCATCGTCTGCGAAAGGAGGACAATTTGTGAGCTCCTACTTGGACATTACGGAGACTCTCCAATAGTCATCACATCAAACTCATCATCAATTTTAAACACTGTCACATTGTACCATCCAATTCAATAGCACAGTGAAAGCTGTTACTAAGATAAACCAGCAACTAGGAAGTTAAACACATTCCAATTCCAATGAACTCAAAAAAGGTTTCCGAAGTCACAATATTACTTCAGCGATCAGACAGAGGATTCTATATTCCTTTTTTTTTTTTTAATTCTCAATTAATGAATAAATAAAAGAAAATGGAAGAATGATCAAATTGATGAAGTAGAATGAAAAGTGAACCTGTTAAGAAGAGTGTGTGAGCCCCGCCACAAGCAACGGCTTTAAGGGTTTGGGTTCGGAGCGCCGGGCAAACGACGGGTTTCCATTGCGAATCCAAGTCGCCCAGACCCAATCTCCCGTAATCCCCGTTCCCCCACAGCGCTGCGAATCTCTTCCCCGGCTCGCGCGAGAACGATCGCGTCAGAAACCCTAAACCCGAAGCTCTGCGGTGGAGTTTCGAGAAGCTTCGACGCCACATTTCTCCTTGGCCGGAGAGGAAAAGGTGGTTGGTGGAGAAGGATGAAGAAGGACGTAGTTGGGTTGAGGAAGAATCATGAAGTGAATCGATGAATTTGAATTAGATCAGTATATTGAAGAGAGAGAGTAGAGAAACGATTCATGGCTCACGCTGTTGCAACGTCTTCTGTGTTCTTCTGGTAATGGCGGTTGGTTATTATGTGTAAAGCCTGTAGAGATGCCGCACCTAATTTACCGTTTTAACCCTCTTGCCCCCTGCAAGAAATTAACCCCACCTGTAAAATCTATATTCAATATTTCATTTGATGTATATATTTTAGTTGTCTGTTTTACCCTTCAACAATTATATATATAAATGTTGATTCTCCCAATTCCAATTTTATGAACTCCTCTCTCTCATGCTCCTTTTTTTCCCAGTCTTATCTGACTTTCTCATTTTCTTTTCTCTCTTCCCCTTCTTCTCTATTTATCCTTCAAATCAAATCCACATTGCATATAATTTAATTCATGTATACTATAAAAATTGATACAAATGTTAGGTTCGCTGATAAGTTAAATATAAAATGGTCATATAGGTTCTTATTTTATGTCTTTTTTTATTCTATCAAATATAACATTTTACTTAAAAAATAAAAATTGTAAATAGACAGAAAAAAATAGTCTATTTTTTCACTATAGTATAAATAACAAACAAAACTTTTCGATATTGTAAATATTTGTTAAATGTTATATATAAATATATTAATTGAAAGATTTTTATCATAAGAGGAGAGAAATAAATCTTAATTATTGAATCAAACTATATTAGTTTAAAATTAAAAAATGAAGTGTTTAATTTTTTAAGTGGATATATAATTATTAAATAACTTAAATTTTAATAATCTAATTGTATGTTTTATATTACTTCTCATTTAGTATCAATAAAAAAAGCTATTAAAATATTTTGGTTTGACCACTTTGTCTTATCCACGTGGGCCAAGAATAAGCAAAGCCCAAAAAATATTTTTTGACATTACCTTGACCAAAAAGTTGCATAACCAAAAGTCCATAGGACCTATGGACAAGGGTCGACCCATAAGTCCTAAATTTTAATAATTTGAACTACTTTTCTTAATTAATTAGTTTGGTCCATATGGTATGTCAATCCACTTTATGTGCTTATTAACCCATTGAACAAACTATCTAAATTAGTTTTATTATTTTGATACTCTAACTATTTGAAAATATTGTGATCAATGTTGAGTAGAAGATATTATGGTCAAGGTAAAGATACTATAATCGAAACTAAGTTGAAAATACTTAGATTGAAGCTGAGTTGAAGATACTTTGGTTGAAATCAAACAAAAAAAATCTTGGTCGATGTTAAGTTGAATATGTTATGATGGAGATTGGGTTAAATTTACTGAGTTAAAGATACTCTAATCAATGACAAATTGAAATTACATAATTGCAGATATTCTGACCGTGATAGATGAAAGAAAAAAAATACTCTAGTTGAATTTATTTTGATTATGGCCAAGTTGAAAATACTTTAGTTAAAGCTCGTGTGCTAGTCCCTCTTAACCCTAAATCCCAATACTTCTTTATTAAATGGATTGTGTGAATTAGGAATTTTTAAGCCCTTTCATTAGGTAGGCTAAAAAAAATGATTATAGATGTATTTTGATAAAAATAAATAAATAAATAAAATGTATAGAAATAAGGAAGAGAAAAATATAATTTTTAAGTCGCCTTGTTAGGTAGACTAAAAATATTATGATCATTATAGATGTATTTGGTAAAGGGAAAAAATAAAATGAATAGAAATAAGAAAAATAAAAATATGGTAAATAAAAATAGATAATAAATAAAGTAAATTTAATAGTGTTTAATTTAAAAAAAATAAAAAATAAAAAATCAATTCTCATAAGGTAACAATTGATTGTTATATATAAAGCGGTGAAACAATAGATTTTCATAGCCAAACAATCAATTTTTTTTTTCGAAAAGTTATTCTAAATTTCATTTTTATCCATTTTTACGAAGAAATAAGAAAGTATCAAAATCATAATTTTTTTTTTATTTATCTTCAACCTTATATACACTTCAAAAATCATCTTTTCTGTATTTCCTTTTCCCTCTCTGTTTTCCCTCTATTTGACTGCTACTAAACAAAAACCTATTTGAGAGCCGAATAGACTGTCTTAAAAGATGGGGAAAACGCCACCTAAAAAAAAACATAAATTACTTAACTATGAAATTTAAGTTTATCCTCAATATTCGTGTACATGTCAATAAACAATAGTTAAAAAGAATTATAGCTTTCACACACGTCTTACTCTAAAATTAATCTTTGGAAAGTGATATTGCAGTAAGATTTTTTTTTTTTTAAAAGTCAATGAAATTCGAATACAATGTTTATATTTTAGGTGAGCATCCTCATTAAATTAAACTAAAATTTATGTAAATAAATATTATGTATTTAATTTACGCAAATAAGTAAATATTATATATTTGTTTAAATTTATATCATTATTTATTCAATTAATAATTATAACTACTTTACTCTTTATAATGATACAAAAAATCATTTTAAAAGAACTGAATTCAGGTAACACACTTAAGCCAATTTCCAGCTTGGAATTACCACGTCTGATGACCCCTAAACACATGTATCTTTTAACGCCATTACGCCAACTATTATAACCTCTGCATCAAACGCCAAAATTAACTTCGATGATATTTTGACGTGTTTCCAAACGAGTACTTCTTTGAATTTGCAATGAAATTTCCAATCTCTTTCATACTCAATAAATGGGCTAAAGTAAATATTTCCAATACGAAGGAAGATGAAAGAAATATATAGTGTATAAATTATATATGTTAGTATATTCATTACAATATAAATATTTAAAATAAAAAGTTTTCGGTTCATTTCCTAATATTTTTAATTTATTCTATTTTCAACTCAATTTTTTTTCTTCGACATTAGCTTTTAAAAAAATACAACTTTGCGCACAGAAAAAGGTCCAAATTTTAAAAATTAATTTCTGGAACTATTCTAATATATTTTCAGAACTTCTGAGATGATAAAATCAAATTCGTGTATAATGAAATTATAATAAAAATGACAAAATAAAGTTGGGGTTGTGAAAAGAAAAAATAAGGTGCAAAAAGAAATTTCCCATGCTAAATAAGATTAACAAACTATCAACATACAACTTAATTAATTAAACCAAGCCCAACAATAAATGATTTCAGGGCAAACAAACAGCAATGAGATGAGCCAACTCAGATTAACACATCTACCACCATGTTTAATGTTACAAAAATTCAGTATGTGCCAAATTTCTATTTTTAATAACTTTTTTTTTTAAACGCTCATCAAATTCATGTCTTACCAAATGTAACACCACTCCATATGACCCACACTCTTGAGCTAGGACCACAAAGTAAAAGAAAAGGATGAAAAAAGGAAAATTTCTCAACTGTTTTTGTTTTCTGATTTTATACATTTTTTAAAACAATTTTTAAAACTTTATAGATGTTGGATGAAGAATTAATTGCTAAATAGCATGAAATTATTTTAGAAAAAGAAAATGAGAAGGAAATCAAATAGGCTTAACCTGGCTCAACCTTCAATCCAAGAATCCACTCCCCATTTGCACAAGTACACAGCTATTATCAGAACATAAATGCAGATGGGAGATGCTATGGGAGCATTTTTAAATACCTAATCTTTTTTTATATATAACTTCTTTTCCTCATTTTACCAAATTAACAAATTAATCTCAATATTTTGGGTTTCGATCGTATCCATGTGAAAAACGTATAAAGTAAAAGAATTAGAAAATTCCTACATTAAATTAAAGGCAATAGTGAAAACCAAATTAAAAATTAAATTAATTTATCTAATAATCATATTTAAAACAAATTCTAAGTATAAGAACAAAAGATATATTATATTATATAACAATAACAATAACCTTATATCACTATATTAGATCAGCAACATAAATCACACATTGAAGAATATTATTCATTATATCATTCTTTTTAATAATTTTCTCCTATATCCTTTATGACCTTCCTCTACCCTTCTCAACCAGAAATATACTATAACCTAAAAAACAAATTACAACAATAATAACGACAAATTTCATATTTAAAAATAGCCATAAAACAATAATTCTATTTAATCAACCAAATCAATAACAAGCAAATGAAGCCACAATTTTATAATAACTTGATCAAGTTTTTCTATTACTAGAACCATCTCTTAGCATATGTAAGTGTATATTATCAACAGACAAAAGTTTGTAATAACGAAATAAAAGGATAAACATAAAACTATACCTTTCATATATTTGTTTTTTCATTTTCATTTTCATTTAAATTTATTCCATAGAAAAGATTGACAACCCAATTCGTGTTTAACTTAATTACTCAAAAATTTGTAGTTTTGCAAACTAACTAAAATTTCAAAACCAATTTCTATGTAATTGAATCCACCCTTTAGGCATTTGAATAATATTCTTTGCGTAATTAATCCGGTATAGTAACTAAAAAAAATTAACGCAAAACAGTATAGGGTCTAGTCGAAAATTCAACCTGACAACATTTTTTTTAAATACACAACAATAAAATACCTAAAACACATTCTTGCCTCTAAGACATACTTCTAGTCCATAAACTGCCATCAACAATGAATCCAATATTAAAAGTACGAATAATTAGCAGGAGCTAAAATGTTAGGGCTAGACCACCATATGAAATGAAGGATAATCATACCATCTTTCACTTATTTCATATATTCGTCAATCTGATTTAAAACCAACAAAAAATTACTAAGCGCATAAATATATCCTTCAGAAGTTTACAACCTAAGGAAATGATATTGTGTTATCCATTCTTTTGAATACATAAACACATTACTATTAGTGCAGCATATCATACTCTCTTTTAAAGAACACAAGCAGCCCAACACAATTTTATTAAATATTGATAAACATACAAAAGACACTAAACCATGTTCCCACTCCTTATATAGTATAACTGACATAAAATTTACTAAAAAATGCGAAGAAAAGTGTTTCAAATAATACAACCAGTATTTCTCTTTCTTTAAAAATTATTCTTTTTTTTAAATCATTGAATAAATATGAAACATAACCTCATAATAATGTCTAAGGTTGTGTTTAGATGAAAAATTTTAACATTTCACATAATTTAAAATCCTTGAAATTTAAATAACTATGATTTAAATTTCTTTCACTTTTTAAATGCCAAGGAAGAAGAGAGAGAAAAAAGAGATAGAAAAACGAGAGAGATATGAGAAAAGAGAAAAGAAAAAAAATGTGAAGAGAGGGAGCACAAAGAGAGAAGAAATATAAAGATGAAAGAAGAAAAAGAAAATAAAAATGAAGAATTTTAAATTTTTATTTTTTTGGTAGAATTTAAAATTCTACAATCGTAGGTATAAAAATATTTTCACAAATTATTAAAATTTTAATTTCTTTCAAAATTCTCTATTAAAACAATATATTTTACCATGAAGCATTTTAAATTCACAAAAAAAAAAGTAAATTACTCTCTTAAAATTTTTCATCCAAACACAAAATAAAAGTGTTGAAAAAAGTATTGATAAGGTTTCTTTTATAACTCTAAATGCTTCCAATGCTTGAGAGAGGAGGAAAATGACCCCCACACGTGTTAAGCCAAAAATAGAGATTATATATAACATTCGACTGCCTAATTCATATAATGAGTTGCCAATTCCATTTCTGGCCTCTGGACTATAAATTCTAGTCTATAAAATATCCACGATAAAAGAAATAATGACTATCTAATAATCGCTTTCTATATCAAAACAAAACAGCCTTCATAAAACTGTTGCTAGTTATAAGCTACACCACCATGCACAACTGCTTTCCGTCAGTCATGCAGAGTGAACTCCTAAGCAATAGAAGGGGAATTTTCTGTTCTGGCTATAACATTTCTTACGTTAACAAAACAAAGGGAAATGTATTTTCCATTCTGAACTATATAAAAATCAGGGAGGTTTTAGCTCAAGACAATACAGGGAAAGCAGAGAAGAGAATTGATTGCTTGCATATAGATTTTCTGTTAATCTAATTTTAATTTGACTCTACAAATACATATACCACGAAATACAACCCCTTTGGGTTCCAAATTAATCACTCCTACGAGTGTAAAAGGCACGCTCTCTGTATGGATAATGGCCTACTTGAGAAAAGTGTGAATGAATTGATGGAAGATGAGGATTTGGAGCTACTGCTTTTCGATGAACTGTACCAACAAAACCTTGGGAAGTTTGGGATGAAACAAGATGAGATTGTATGGAAGGATTATAAGATCGTTCAAAAGCTACCGGGTTTAAGGAATAATGAGGAGTTGTCCCTCGACTGTAACTGTGATTCACCCTAATATTTGTACTAGAAATAGCAAGAGGAGGTTGGTAGGAAACTCGGGGTGTGAAAGCAACAAGCATATTACGCACAGATACGTCAAGAGATTGCTGCAAACCCACACTCGGGGTTGGGGGCTCTCTTCCTTGCAAGCCATGAATAATTTGTTTTTCACTAACCTGATTTTCCTCTAAATTTTCAACTAAACGCCTCTTTTTTGGTGGATGAGGATATTGCAAAGTAGGAAGGTTATTCTTATTTTCACCTATGTGGGTAGTAACCCCAACTTCCGGAGTAGAAGCAGTAGGTTTCCCAAACAAAACATTCATCAAATTATTTCCGTGGCTCTGGCCATTTAGAAACTGCATAAGGTAGTCAAGAGATTTATGGATACATCTGTAGATCGTCTTTACCTCTTTAACTCCAACTGCTCTAGTAAGATTTTGGGACCGATCTATGAAATCTTCAACCTGTTCAACAAAACATCACCAACATAAATTGAACAACATAGGTTAATATCCAACTAAAACAGGGGATGGTGGAGATGAATTTAATGACACTTACTGAGTAAGCCCATTTCCATGATTTTAAAATCCACGACCCTTCATATAAGCTAGCACAAAGTCCTTCCTGCCAAAGTTTTTCAACCGATGCTAGCTGCAGTAGGAATGATATTAAATTACTAAATGATCATGTTTCCATGAAATAATTGAAATACACATTTCACACTATTATATAGCTTAAATAAACAAAAAGATTAAATTTGAGATTATCAACTGAGGTTATCATGCCATTAATAGTGTTAAGGTAATACCAGATGGAAAGGACGAAAAGAGAAGCTTTGAAGAATAGTCTGAATGTCAGCATGATACATTGACTAATACTCCATAATCCATTTATACTTTAAGTGTGACTGAAAACCACAATTCTTCCCTTTGTTTGGGAGCACAACATGTAACCATTATCTTATCAAAGAAAACACATAATAATAGAACATATTGCTCAACACTCCCCCTTAAGCAATCAATTTGTTACAAATACAGTAAAACCACACCTTGAAAGACAACATTTGAATATGAAGTATCTTTCAAACACTGCTGAAGAGAAGCTGTTGTAAAGACAATATGCAAAACCGCATGACTAGACAACTGTATGTGAGTATTGTATAGAGAGCTACTGTTATCAGTCTCTCGGTGGGTTAGGCTGTAGTAAAAGTCTGTTAAGAGAGTTAGTTAGACAGCTGTCACTATGATTTCTCAATGAATCTGATTGTGATGTAGGATTGCTTAATCCAGATTATGTTGCTTGGGAGCAACAAGATCATATGTTACTCTCTTGGCTGCAATCCTCTTTATCGAGTTTGATCCTCCCGTGTGTTCTTGGAAGCACTCACTCCTACCATTTGGGAGAAAAATCATGATTATTTTCAGTTGAAAGAAAAGAAAACTATATATTAATTGTGTATTTTGTACGATTACTAATATCTCTTTTAAAGGGTAAAAAGAGTATGCCTAAAAAAGGAAAGAGGAAAATAGGAAAATAATAGTAATAGGTTGACAAATATACCATGATATCTCTTAAAACATCTTTGATATTTATAATAAAAATATCTTCAAGAATATCTCTAGTATTTACAACACTCCCCTTCAAGTTGGTAAAGGGATATCAATCATTTCCAACTTGCCAATAAGATCTTGAAATCTAGCACTAGGAAGCCCCTTTGTAAAGACATCTGTCACTTGGAACCCTGTAGGTATAAATGTTGTAACAATAAGGTCGCCATCCAACTTCTCTTTGATGAAATGTCTGTCGATCTCTGTGTGGTTCGTTATGTCATGTTGTACTGTAATATGAGCAATGTTGATAGCTGAATTGTTATCACAAAACAATTCCATGGAACCTTCATATTTAACTTTGAGGTCATCAAGGATAATCTTCATCCATAATTCTTCACATATGTCATATGTCATGGCTCGAAGCTCAACTTTTGCACTAGATCAAGCAACATTTTGCTTTTTACTTCTCCATGTCACCAAATTCCGTCCAAGAAACAAACAATAACCAGAGGTGGATCTCCTGACTAATCTTGCATAGTCAACATCATGTTTATCTCCATAGATAGTGAACCTTCTCTCCTGTATAACAGTCAGTTACCTGAGTTTGTCTTCAAATAATGGAGGATCTTTTCAACTACTTGAAGGTGTCTCTCACGAAGGTCATGCATAAATTGACTTGCCACACTAATAGCATGGGCAATATTCAGTCTATTGTGAGATAAATATATTAGTTTCCCACCAATCTTTGGTATCAAGACTTCTTGACAGGTGGATTTTCTTCACTTCCAATCTTATGGTTTTGTTCAATGGATACCCCAGTGGTCTTGCATCCCAATTTTCCTGTCTCCTTAAGCAAATCAAGTACATATTTTCTTTGAGAGATAAAGATGCCCTTTCTGAAATAGGTAACCTCTATTCCAAGGAAATACTTCAAATTTACTCTTTCATCTCAAAATATGTTGGCAGTCTTTCTTTCAAAGTAAATCGCTTTTATCTCATCATTACCTACAATGATCATATCGTCTACATATACTAGGAGAGAAGAATGGGTTTGCCATCAAGGGAATGTTATATGAATAAAATATGATCACTTGACTTTGATTGTATCCTAGGAAAATCATGACTTAAAGTAAATCTCCCAAACCATGCTCGGTTAGATTGTTTAAGGCCATACAAAGCCTTCTTCAACTTGCACACTTTATTCTTTACCCGTGAGATTCAAATCCTAGGGAAATCTCCATATAGACCTCCTCTTTCAAGTCTCCATGTAAGAAAACATTTTTAACATCAAATTGTTGTAGGTCCTAGCCAAAGTGAGCGACTAAGGACAAAATATTCCTACTGTATTCATCTTTGCCATGGGGCAAATGTCTCCTCATAGTCTCGCTTTATATGGATGAAGAGTACCATCAGATTTCCACTTCACAATGTATATCCACCTGCAAGCTACAATTCTCTTATCTTTGGGTTTATCAACAATATCCCAAGTTGAGTTCCTTATAATGCCTTCATCTATTCTCTCATGGCTTGAAACCAATTGCTATCTTTTATAGCTTCCTGGACCGATGCAAGTATTTTGATTACATCAATAGTTGCAATATAAAGCTTTGATGCTGGAGAGAGATGGTCAGTACAAACAAATTGAGATATGAGATACATGAGATACTTGACACATAATCTCTTGCCTTTCCTTAAGGCAATAGGCATATTGTCAATAATTCATTATCATCCTCAAGGACATTTACTTAAGGTTCAGACGACTCTGAAGGTGATAACACCTATATCCTTTTTATTTTGAGGATAACCAATAAAAATACACTTGATAGCTCTTGGGTCCAACTTACTGCGATTAGGATTATGAGGATGGATAAAGGCAACATGCCCAAACACACAACATGAAAGACTCAATTGTAGGGGAGAAGAAGGAAAGAATGACAAAATGTATTCAACTAGACTAATACCTTGTAAGATACGAGTGGGTAACTTGTTTATGATGTAGATGGCAATTAGGACAACTTCCCTCCAGTAAACATTTGAAATGGACATTTGAAAGAGTAGAGCTCTGACAACCTCAAAAAGATGGTGATTCTTTCGCTCTACAACCCCATTTTGTTGAGGGGTATTGACACAAGTAAGCTCATAAATAATACCTTGATCTATAACTAACATAGAAAATTCATGGTTAACATATTCAGTACCCTTGTATGACCAGATTCTTTTAATGGATTTACCAAACTGATTTTTGACAACTCAGAAGAAATTAACAAATATTTGACATACTTTATATTTGTGTTTCATAAGGTAAGTCCATGTTAAACGAGTAAAATCATCAATAAAAGTTACAAACCATCTAGCCCCAGAAACCGATTCAATAATACGTCCCCATACATCAGAATGAATAATATCAGAAGGAGCGATACTTTTACTGAAAGGAAGCACCATGATGTTTGTTTAGAAACTTGACAAACATCACACTTAAAGAATTCAACAAACTCTTCTGTGAACAAATGTAGAAGTAAAGATTTAAGTAAATTAAAATGGAGAATGTTCAATACACTTGTGGTGAAGCCAAATTTGGAAAGTTGCCCAAGTTTCGAGGTTTCTTGGTGACCAGAAGACATCTCTTTTTTTTTTTTTGTTTCTATCATCAATTGTCTTGTATTGTAACAAAATATATCACACCTTGTTCTTTAGCAATCAAAATCATCCTCCCATAGGCAAGGTCCAGAAAGGCACAATGAGAATGATAAAAAGTTATTACACAATTCAAATATTGTGCAAGTCTACATATAGAGATAAGATCGTTAGCCAAATTAGGAACATGGAAAACATTGTGTAAGGACAGAGAGGATTGGAGTTGGATGCTACCAAATCCAAAAATAGGAACATGATCTCCATTAGCAACTATAATGAGTTGTTTTTTAGATGCTCTTGAGTACGATGTTAAGTGTGAGGAGAATGGGGTCATGTGATCGGTTGCCCCAAAATCAAGGATCCAAATACTTTGGAAAACAGAACCAGAACCAGAAATATTAAAATAACTCTTAGCCTTCATAGTCAAGGAGCAAATGTCAAAAAGTTTACTAAAATCATTGGGACCTAAAGAGATGACCTTTACTTCAGCCATTAGAAAAAAGCTCTGAAACAAGTAGAGACATTGTTGGCAATTCTTTCTATGGTGGCTTCGCCAAGTGGGTCACACCAGAAGGTAGTGCACAACTTATGAACAACAAAGTGTGAACAGTACGCAACAATTTTTTTTATTTCTACTCTGACCACCCGTCAACGCTAATACTAAGTAGCACAAACAGAGCCCCAAAGATTGACAACTTTGATATCAAGTAGAAAGAAAAGAAAACTATATATGAATTATGTATTTTGTACAATTACTAATATCCCTTTTAAAGGGTAAAGATTGTACCTAAAAAAGAAAAGAGGGAAATAGAAAAATAATAGTAATAAGGAAGCAAATATCCCATGATATTTCCTAAAATATCTTTCACATTTATAACAAAAATATTTTCTAGAATATCTCTGATATTTACAACATTTTCACAAACAGACTCGCGTCGACAACTCTTGATGATAAATCGGTTTTTGAATTTCTATTACGCATCAAAGCCTTGTCAATGTCATGGCTTTTGTTTGTGATCCTATTTCCCTTCAAGAACACGTCAATGTGGTTCTTGAGGGTTTGCCTCAAGATTACAATTCAGTTATCTCTATTATTGGAAGTAAATTTGAGCCTCTTTCAATTGAAGCTTTAATTCTTGTGCATTTGTTGCGCCTTCAAAAGTTTCACAAGAAAGTGGTCTTCTTCTGCCTCTATTAACCTAACTTAGGTGTCGCCTTCCAATTCCAACACTTAACAACTTTCCAATGTTGCTCCGACATTGAATCAGTTCTTGTAGAATCAAGATTCTGAGATTCATAAATTCCAACATGGTGGCCACTACAACCATGGTTGTGGATGCAATGGCCATTTTGCTAACATCCAATGCCAATTTTGCTTCAAATTTGGTCATACTGCCTCTCCCTGTTATCATCACCTTGACCAGAACTTTCAGCCTACTATGGTGCAATATCTTCAAGGATTTCATATTTTTCAGTCTCCACAAATCATATTGACTATTCCTTTAATTCACCTTAACAAGCTGGTCACTTCCCTCATTAGTCTTCTGCACCACTTGTTTAAAACTCACATTCTTATGGTGCTCAGGCTCGACCTTCCTACGCTCCCACTCAAAATCAACCAAGTGCTATGATTACAAATGCCGCAGGTGCCTTTAATATGGTCTGGTTCCCTCCTTTTATGTGATTGCTAATCAACAAAATATATAACTACTTGGACCTTTTGATGATCCTGATCAAATTTTCATTGGTAATGGTCAAGGTTTGCCCAGAAATTCTTCTAGTTCATATTATTTCCTTTCTCCTCATAATCCCAAAGTTACCTTTGCTCTTCGTAATTTACTTCATACTCCTTCCATTACTACAAACCTTAACAATGTGAGAACATTTGCAAAAGATAATCGTGTTTACTTTGAGTTTCATGATACAGACATATAGTTGAATTGGGTTTAACTTCATTGAGTCATGCTTCTTTACCACTCAAATTATAGGATCATGCTTTCTTAACTGTTGTCTACCTTATAAATAGACTCCCCACCTAGTTACAATTGTCATAGTGACAGCTGTGTAACTAACTCTTTTAACATACTTATACATCAGCCTAACCAACTGAGAGTTTGATAACAACTCTCTATACAATTCACATAAATTGAAAATAAAGCATAGCCAGGAGAGCTGGTTGAAATATTGCAAAGTTGAAGAAACAGACACAATCAATGGCAAATTGGTCAATCCATGTAGGAATGAGGCATGTTATGTTAATGCCTAAGATGAGTTAGTTTGCCCAAAAGAGCATCTAGACCACCATGTGTCAAATAGGTCTACAATTTGGAAAGTTTATTCTAGAAGAAAGAGTGAGGTGTTGAATTGGCAGGAAGAGAATAATGGTATTGAGGGTAGTTATATGAATTGGAGGGTTACAATTATTGATAGACTGAGTGAATAGTAGGATACTTTTTTGAAGGATTTTGTTTTATCACTATGGATAGAGAGTAAGGCATAGCTCTCTGGGAGTAGGAGTCTTACTCTATTGTAATTTCCCTTATTCCAGCAATAATAGTTATTGTTTCTTCCCATTAATCATTATTTATTGTTTATTGCTTTACTGTTGGTTCTGGTTTTTATCAAACTGGTCTGACCTACCAAGTTCACGAGAGAAGCTCTCTATGAAAGGATCAACACTATAGGGAGATGTGTGAGGTGAATGCCACCAAACAAAAAGGCTAAAAGAGCAAGAGGAATGGAAGCGAAAGTAGTTGCTCTGAAGAATGAAGTAGAGAGCATCAAAACTGCATTGGCAATGATGCAAACCATGGCAGATAAAAATCAAGAAACATTGATGGCAATACTCACAAAATGTCTTTTGAGAAGAAAGTACAAATGGAGGAGATGGAGACAGAAAATATAAAAGAAAAAAAAATGAATTGTGTGATTTGTATTGGTGATACATAATTGCACCAATTCATCCAATATTATGAGATTCAAAGCAATTTTCAATTCATCGCATGATACAAATTGATGGCTAGACAAATCTAACAAAATCATGCAATTCAAATCACAAATTCTAAGATTTTAGTAACACTGATGAAACAGCAATTGTGACCTTTACTTTGGGTGCAGAACACGTGAGTAATTGGTATCTTATATAAGGAGACAGGTAATAATAGAACATAATTCTCAATAGACAAAAAAAAAAAAAAAGAAATTACCTTAACTAAAAGAGTAATGAAAAGCATAGCCAACGACTCTTTGTTCTGTTTCCCATAGTTGAAATAAGTTTTAACAACCTTAGCAACAGATGCAGGATCATCTCCCTCTGGAACACATTTTAGACAAAAACGTCAAATTTCAGTTGCAAAAGTCAATCCCAAAAACTGAAAGACAAGATAACAAAAACTTCATAACACAGTTGCTCCTTTCCCTCCGAAAAAAGCAAAAATTGGCACGTGAAAAGTAAAGATCATGCAAGGTAGCAAGACGTCCACAACAACCATTATGTATTTTCATCAACAGTCACCTCTTCATTTCTTTCTTTCAATCTCTCTTTTTTGTGTTAAAATTATAAGTCAGTTCATATTTACTTTGAAACCATATTTCCAGTCTTCTGAGAAAAAACAGACCTCCAACTACCAATGATTTCAAAACAGATCTTGGTCATATATAGATATTTGTTATATAGATGTTACAACTATCCATAACAATTTTAGATTTTTGTGTTTCCATGTCATATCTTGTTGCAATTTCAAAATAGTGCTACATTGAAAGCATAATTGAGACTCAACATGCAATCAATCAACCAATTCATGTTAAAACAACAATGAAAAAAATACAATAAGAGAAGCCTGATCCAACACATTTATGGGTAAAACAGATATAAGACATTCCTCAAGTGAAATTCTTAGTGTTTAAAAAATCTTAAGGTGTTGGTAGTTTTAGTAGGCCGCACTTATACTAGGTGTAGGACACTAGTAGCTGATCTACATTACTAGTACAAATAATAGTAATATTTGGATTAGATGGTACTGGGAAATAATTGCTTTTCCTGACAGTATTCTGAGAGAACATTGGAAAAAGTTATATTATTTTCAAAATAAAAAGTTTAAAACAAACATGCAATAAGTGCTTTGAATCTAATGCAAAAAATTCACACAAACTCTCTATTTGAACATGTTATCAGAAATGTACTTTAGCCTTTGACCTAATCTTGTCAAAGGGTAACATTATATAAAACCTGTTATTCCTTTCCTCTTTTATTGATTGCAAATTATGATAAAATTAGAGAGCAATCATGCTTCATAATTTCATTTGGTGATGCTAAAAATCTTAGCAATCTTTATTATTCAAACTGATTGTATTTGAGTTTAAATTGAAGATTCTTTCCCTTTCTATTAATTGCAAACGATAAGCTAAGTGAAGGAAAATCATTTATTAATACAATTATGTTAAAAATTATATCAAGTGTTTTTTGTTTCCCAGTGTTCTCACCATTAATTTCCCCTTCACAAAGAGCTAAAGCTCAATTTTCAAATGACAATACATCTCCTTGAACCCTTCTATCCTTTCCCCTATTTATATCTAATTAAGCCAGCCCTCTAATTCACTAACCAACTCATTAATATTTTAACTGTCCTAACTAACTCCCCCTTCCCCTTAGTCCTAACACATCGACTCTTTGGCATGATTTAAAACAGTCACCTCAAGTTTGATTTAGGAAATTTAGCAGTCATCCAAAGTTTTGGCAGGCATGGTTCACTGAGAGGCAGATCATTTTGTGTTCTTTAAATGCTCACCACAGAATAAACCGATTTATCTTGTGGTGCATGTAGATGACATTATGATTACAGGTGAGGATCAAGATGGCAATGTGGAATTGAAGCAACATTTGTAAAAACATTTCTAGACCAAATATCTTGGTCACTTGCTGTACTTCCTTGAAATCAGAGAAGCTCAATCAAAAACCGGCATTACAATCTCTCAAAGGAAATATGCCCATCTCATGATGACTAGACCAGATATTGCCTTCCCTGTCAATGTCTATAGTCAATTTCTAAATTCACCATGTGATAATCACTGGAATGCAGTTGTCTGGATCCTATGATATATCAAAGGGTCCGCTGGTATAGAGCTTGTTTATATGGACAGGGGTCATTCTAAAATAATAAGATACACGTGCAGAATGGGTAGGAGATGCTAGTGATAGAAGATCCACAACACATTACTATGTTCCAGTTGGCAAAAACTTGATCTCATGGAAAAGTAAGAAGCAGACTGTGGTGACAAGATCAAGTACAGCAAGTTAAGTATTGAGCTATGGTTCATACTGTTTGAACACAGTAAAAAATAGAGAAGAAAGAGGGAGAGAGAGAGCACACTAAAATAATTGGATACACATGAAGAATGGAAGATACTAGTGACAGAAGATCCACAACACATTACTATGTTCTTGTTGGTGAAAACTTGATCTCAGGGAAAAGTAAGATTAAGTACAAGTCAAGTATTGAGCTATGGTTAATATTGTTAGAACACACTAAAAAAATAGAGAAGAAAAGGGGGACAAACAGAGAGAGCAAGACAGAAGAAAATCAGCGACGGTGGGTTCATACACCCCTGGGACGGTAACCTCACATTGATAAAGTACCTCCACCATCACCACGCCTCAGTTACATTCTTCACCTATACCACCAAGCTTCACAAAACTTCCACCTGCACAAAGCATTAACCAGATCTGTGTGACCTTATGCTCATTGTTGTTGTGGTTGTTAATGACCTCCTCGTTGAAGTGAGTTTTGATATATCCACAATGACATCAATTTTGCATTGCTTGCAAGTCATGGGGGTGGGCATCACCACTGCAGTGGGGTGGTGCAGGGAGGAAAGGTGGGGAGATTTTTGGTGGGCTTAACGTCAATTACTCCTAAGGTTCATCCTACTATTTTTTTAAAATAGCTGATGACATGTACAAATAAATAACAATTGTGACCGTTTGTATCTGGTTATATATTTTGGTGGGCTTAACTTCAATTACTCCTAAGGTCCACCAAAGAAGTAGTCATAAATAGGTACTAAAAGTTAGTGTCTAACAAACAATTTATCAAAAATACACTTTGTTTCATCATCCCAAATTCATTAACACGACTTTGTAGAACTAAACAATTACAATAAGATTCAACTCAATTATTTATTGGTAACAGAAACTTTACCTTTGAGTAAAATAGAGAATGGAGGTAATATAGGAGGATTGCGAGTCTACATTAAAAACAAGGAAAAACAAAGAATTAGAATTACATGAATAGAAAAAGAAAAAGAAAAAAGAAAAGCAAGGCATCATTAACTGCTATTGGGAATTATGTAGTCATTTTAGCATCAAAATCCAAACTAAAATATCCAAACTATTTTTATCCAAGCAAGAATTGTTCTTACTTCTTACCATGCAAAATTTTAACATTCCGAATAAATGTTTTAATTCCATACATATTAATAGAATAGAGGAAAAGGGAAAGGTAGTTTGGGATAGTGTTAGAAACCAAGGAGAGAAATGGGAAATTGATGGAAACAAAGGAAATGAATTTTATTACTTGATTAAGAATAAGAGATGTTGGAGAACAAGTCCCATATCAAGCAAATAAAGATAAAATAGAAAGATATATAAGGGTGAAGAGGTCAAAACCAATTAGTTTGTAGAGTGGACCCAATAGGAGAGCGTCACTTAGGCTAGAGGAAGGGTGTTGTTCACCCTTATATACCTTTCTATTTGTCTTTATTTGCCCAATGTGGGATTTGTTCTCCAACAAGAAAAAGAATTTTTGTCCAATGGTTTCCCTTTCACACATGGTTTTTATTAATTATTACCAACTTTTTTATTATCTGAAAGAATCCATTCCTTCTTATTTCACTTGTTTATCTAACTGATGTCCCCATAAACCAACTAATTGCTCTAACTATCTAACTATTTTAGAAAATTAATTATATATTTAAGATAAAAAAAATAGAAAGGGATTTTGTATATATGCAAATCAAAATTATCAATCACTAATAATACTTCTCATATTCTTCAAATTTCTAAGACAATCCCTTTAACAAAAAAAATTCCCTACAAATTAAGAATATTTGATGTTCATTTCTCTATCTGCTAGGATAAAGGGAAAGGGGAAGTTATGCCAAGCTGTAAATATGTGATTATTATTTGTAAATATAATAATATATCATTTCTCTTGAATTAAGGAATTTATTTAGAAAGTAATTAGGTATCTTTTATTCCCTTTTATTATGATTGATTTTGTTTCCTTTTCTACTTTATTGTATCATGTTATATATTTAAAGATACTATCTCATTGAATAATAACAAAAAATAATTATGCTTCTCCTTTTCCTTAACATGGTATCACGAGCTCCAGGATTTATCATTGGGGTCTTCAGTTCATGCTCTCTCTTGCACAGCCTTTATTGCTACAAGTCTCTCTCTTTCGCGAGCTAGGACAGCCTTAATTGCTGGACCTATGTCCTTCCGTTAAGCAACCTTACTATTACACCTCTGATCTACCTGAAGGCAGCCTTAGTTGCTGCATAGTTCCATCTCTGCAAGCAAATCTGCACAGCCTTCTTTGTCGTTGTGTTTTATAGTTTTCTAGGTATTTCCCTAATCATGTTAGAAGCAGAAATAGAAACCACGGTGACTAGCAACACTAACCCACTCTTATGTGTCCAACTCGGTTCAGAAAACTAGAGAATTATGGAGTATTTGAGCTTCTTACTGCCTCAATGGGAAGAACTATCCCAAGTGTCCCAATTTGTCAAGTCCTACCTCAAGGGTAGAGGATGTCTTTCTCACATGTGGGTTGTTGGTCTAGACAAGAATGACCCAAAATTTGATTCATGGGATAAAGAGGACTGTAATAATGTCCTGATTATGGAATTCCATGGAACACTCAATCTGTGATACTAGCATGTTCTTGAAGACAGCCAAGGACATTTGGGACTACATCATTCGTACATATTCAAAGGCCAATGATGTTGCCTAAGTGTACGAAACAAAAGTGAAAACTGTAGTGACTAAACAAGGAAACAAGTCAGTACCAGAGTATGCCAACACCTTATAGAATCTGTGGCAAGAGCTAGATCATTACACTTGTGTTTGATATGAAGTGCACTGAAAATGCAACCCTTTTGAATAAGTTCATTGCAAAAGATCATGTATATGATTTTTTTTGGCTGGACTGAACCCTGAATTTGACAAGGTTAGGATTCAGATTCCTAGTAAGGACACATCTTCCTTAGAAGAAGCAATCTCCATGGTTCGAGCAAAAAATAAATAGGAGTGTTATGCTTGAGCCTCAAAACATAGAAGGTTTAGCACCAGTAACCAAACAAGAGCTACCACAAAAGGAGTGAAATGATCTGCCCAACAAATCCTCAAATTATGAAGGCCAATGGAAGGACAAGGACAACCTATGGTGCACGTACTGTAATAAACCAAGGCATATGAAAGAAAAATGTTGGAAGCTGAATGGAAAACCACCACGCAAGGAGTAGGGATATCTTAGAGGGCAGCAAAGGCCTTAAGCAGTTGGAAAAATCCCTAGAGTCAACTGGGGTTTTGTGTTTCAACGATGAAGAAACCAAGTGTGGTCATCAATAAAGCTAACAAACCATCTTTTGCCTGTAGGGGTAGTAACATGACTTATATCCTTGAGCTGGATAAACCATGCGGTGATGTTTAGCAAATTGACAAGTCTCACAAGTAAATAAAGATGGATTTTTATTTTTTAAAAATTCAGGAAACAAGTGTTGTAAATAATTGAAGCTAGAATCGCCTAATCTATAATGCCATAACATTACTTCATTGTCTTGTGATCTAGAAATGGAATTGAACCAAATACTAAGTCTGTCCACTCAAGGTAGATCCATCTTCAAAAATGTAGAGGCCATCTACTTCCTTAGCACTTCCAATCATCCTTTCCAATGCCAATTCCTCAAATTTACAACCAGAGGAATAAAAAATAACACGACAATTCATGTCAAGAGTTAGTTTAATGATGGACAATAGGTTACAAGATGAGTTAGGAACATGAAGAACATTATGAAAAGTTATTAAAGGTGAGAGAGGGATAGATCCACTTCCAGCTATACCAGAGAGAGTTCCATCAGCAATTCTAAGTTTTTTATTCCCTGCACAAGGACTATAGGAGGAAAACAGTTTTGAGCAATCTATCATGTGGTCAGTTGCTCCTGAGTCAATAATCCAAGGGTTTGGAGTATTTTTGGTGGAAAGAGCAGTAGTAAGATAAGTACCTTTTTGGGCCAAAGAACAAGAAGGATTGGTTGTCATTTTTGGAGAAAATATTTTGTACAAGTGCTCTAGTTGTTCCTTTGTGAATGGATTTGTCTCTGAAGTAGACAGAGGCTCTTGAATCTCCTTAGCAGTGGTTTGGAATGCACAGCCACCTTTGACAGATTTTTTCTTCCAATTAAGTGGCTTTCCATGTATTTTCCAACAATTTTCCCTCATGTACCATGGTTTTCTGCAATGATCACACCATGGTTTTTTTCCTTTATCATCCTCGAAAGAAATTCCTCTCGTCACAAGTGTTGAACTTTTAGGTTCATGAACTATGGATGGTTCATGAGTGTTCAGCATAATCTTCCTCCTTGATTCTTCTCCTCTAACTTCTGAAAAGACCTCCCCAGGTAAGGGTGTTCTGCCCAATATTCTCCCTCTTACTTCATCTAGACTTCGATTAAGGCCAGCAAGGAACATGTACACACGATCATTCTCCTCTCTTTTCCTAAACTCGGCAATGTCTCTAGGGTTTTCCCAATCATCTTCATAGCACTGGTCTAACTTTTGCCAGAGGGTCATCATCAAGTTGTAATATGTTGTGACATGATCGCCCTGTTTAGCCAGCCAAAGTTGTGTCTTTAAGTCAAAAATCTGAGAGGAATTCTCCAAGTCTAAATAACATTCACAAACAGCTTCCTAAACATCTTTGGCTGTGGGTAAGAATAAATAAGGTTTTCCTACTGCTGGTTCCATGGAGTTGATCAACCACGCAGTAATGAGGGAGTTTTCTGACTTCCATTTTATGAAAGAGAGGTCATTCTTGGAAGGCTGCTCAACTTCTCCAGTAAGGTATCCTAATTTTCCTTTCCCATCTATGGCCAACTTCACAAATTGCATCCATTCAATGTAAATTTTTCCATTGAGTCGATGCACAATAAGTTGTAGGTTCGGATTTGTGAGAAAGAATCAAATGGAGCTATGGAAGTCCCTATCTGAACATTCCTTAGAACCTCTGTCAAGGTGCTGGATGTGGAAGCACCGGTCATTGCTGTCTTCACCATGGTTGAAAGAGGTCAGAGCCGAAACTCTGATACCATCTAGGTTTAGAGAAAATATTTTATTTCTGTCTGTATAGAAAAGAATAATAGTACATAGGGTATTTATGCATAATTAAATTATTGATTATGCTACAAATATGGAAATAAACAGAAAACAAATCTCCTAAAAATCGAGAGAAATAAGGAAATAAATGCTCATAATTTCTTATATATCTGAATTGATTTAATTCAGATTTGTTGCTCCTAAAAAAGCTCCAAAGAATCTGGAAAAATTCTTCTACTAGATTCGACATAATTTTCAAAAATAGTGTGAGAGAAGGTAATAGGTCAGAGAAAGGAGGAGGAGGTATTTCAGCCATTGTTAGACCTTCAAGCTCTTGATACCATGTTAAGGTTCAGAGAGAAAAGAGACCTTGGTAAAACAAAAAGAGCTTTTCTTGAATAACAAGAGTACAAAGATACAATTTATATACCCACTTGAAGTGGTTACAACAGAACTAACAGCACTAGAAGTGGTTACAACAGAATTAACAGCTTAAGCAAGGGACAACTGTCACAGGACAGCTGTCAGACTAAATTGTAACAGAATTACACTTCTAAAGTAACACCAAGAGATAGCAGCCAAAGGCTGATCTCAATACATCATTCACACACACAAAAAGGCCTCTCAATCACTCTCTCTTATCAAATTGTCTCCTCATAGGACTTTTATCATGAGTTTAAATACTATTGCTATTCCTAATACTGTTTTTGAAGCACTGTCAAAAGGCAAATGGAGGCAAACTATGAAAGAGGAATGAATGCATTAGAGAAGAATAACACATGGGAGATGGTTGACATGCCGAAAAGAAAAAACATAGTTGATTGCATGTGGATATTCACTGTGAAATACAAGGTTGATGGCTCCCATGAGAGATATAAAGCAAGGTTAGTCACCAAGGGATAAACTCAAACTTATGGAGTAGACTACCAAGAGACTTTCGCTCCAGTCACAAAGATGAATACTGTTAGAATATTGCTTGCGTTGGCTGCCCACTTCAATTGGCAGCTACTACAGTATGATGTGAAGAACGCATTCCTTCATAGTGATCTAAATGAGGAAATCTATATGAATATTCCACCTGGATTTGGAGGTCTGCAAGCTTCGAAAGGCCCTTTATGGACTAAAATAGTCCCCTAGATCATGGTTTGGGAGATTCACAAATGCTATGAAGGAGTTTGGATATAAGCAAAGCCAAGGCAACCCCACCCTCTGTATTAAACACACAGCTACAGGAGGAGTGACTGCACTTAGTTTATGTTGATGGCATTATAACAAGGAATAATGAGAAAGAAAAGGGTGATTAAGGGTGATTTGAAGCAGAAAACGGTCCAAGAAATATTTTCTCAATATTGAAGTTACTTATTTGAATGAAGGGATCTTTATATCCCAACAAAAATATGTAACAGAATTACCAGCAGAAACTAGATAGCTTGGATGCAAACCAATCACAACCCCTATGGACCCAAACAATAAATTGGGAAAAGCTCAAGAGGAACCAACTTTTGACTAGCAAATGTATCAAAGGTTGGTGGGGAAACTTATATATCTTGCTCACATTAAGCTTGATATAGCATATCCAATGGGTGTGATCGGCCAATTTTTGCACAATCCGGGAGAATCTCATCTCCAGGCTGCATATAGGGTACTGCATTATTTAAAAGGCAGTCCCAGGAAAGGAATTTTGTTCAAGAGGAATAGTATCCTAGCCTTAGAAGCTTACATAGACACTGACTATAAAGGACCCTTAGTGGATAGAAGATCAACCTCTGATTATTGTACCTTCCTTGGGGGAAATTTAGTAACATAGAGGAGCAAAAAACAGAACGTAGTAGCAAGGTCATTAGCAAAATCTGAATTCAAAGCAATTGGTCAAGGACTATGCGAACTACTACAGCTGAAAGTTATTCTAGATGATTTAAAAATCAAATTGAAGGGTCTGATGAAGGTCTATTGTGACAACAAGTCAGCAACCAATATTGCTTATAATCCTATGCAGCATGATAGGACAAAGCATATTGAAATTGATAGACATTTCATTAAATAAAAGTTGGAGGAAGGCCTAGTGTGCATGCCCTACATTCCATCACAACAACTGGTTGATGTTCTTACAAAGGCTGAACAGCTCAAGTTGCCATGATCTTATCACTAAGCTGGAAATGGAAGACATCTATTCCATAGCTTGAGGGGGAGTGTCGAGCTGTAAATATGTGATTATTACCTGTAAATATATTATGAGGAGAGTCAACCTAAAATCCCTTGAATCAAGGGATTTATTTAGAAAGTAAATAGACATTTTTTTATTCCCTTTTGTTAGAATTGATTATGTTTCCTTTTTTACTTTATTGTATCGTATTATATATTTGAGGTACTATCTCACTGAATAATAACAAAAAATAATTATGATTTCTCCTTTTCCTTAACAAGTTAGAATAATAATTAGTTAGTTAGTCAGTTAGTTAAAGGGAGATCATTTTATAAATAAGTAGAAGGACGTAATGGAAGGCAATTCATTTTGTATTGTTAGCATTTGAGAATTGGGCAGATGCTTAATTGTGAAAAGGGAAACCCTTTGTGAGAGGGAAACCCTTGAAAGAGAGATTTCTCTTATTTTATGTTTTTTTTTTCTTTTAACCAATAACATTTTTCTTTCCTTTTTCCTATTTCAATTCTGGGTTCCTAACAGTCCAACATGCCAGAACCAAATTCCAAGTGGAAGAATGTTGGGTATCAAAATGGAACAAAAAGACAACAGATAAATTGTGATATATTGCAGATAGTAAAAGAAACTATGGACTCGCTCTTCTTTCGAATAGTAAATGTGAACTTTAGAAATATAGACTGAAATAGGAAATGGAGACTATGCTCCTTACACAACCAAGACAGCAAAGAAATGAAATAAAACAATAAAAGGAAACCCAACTCCCGAGGAGGACCAGCTCTCCACTCAGAATAGCCCACCACTCCCGGTTCCCTCCTCTCTCCTTCTATTCTGCCCAGATATAATCATTCCCTCTCTCTATTGCTGATTCCCATATCTCCCCTTCCTCCAATTCTTATGTGTCACATGTCCTTTCTATTATACCCTCTCTTTTCTTTTCCTCTTCCACTATCTCCTTTGCCACCAATCTCCTTTTCCCTCACGGACTAGAAGACCCATGTAGCCTCCCAACGCACTATTAATTTTCGCATCACCTTCTTTACTCCCCCTTTCTCTTCTTCTATATACTTGCAAATTAGGCCTATTAATAAGTCTATCAAAGAAACTGCAGGATCCAAATTTTGGGGGAAAGGAAACTGCCAGATTTCTTATAGAGAGCAAAGTGGAGGATTCAGGGATTACAACATCATTCAAGGTTGCTTAGCATTTCAAAGATTAAGAAAATGCTGCATCAGTTCATGAAGAGGCTGTGAATTATTTGTGATGAAGGATGGAAATGCCACCCCCTAGAGTGTTGACAGAATTACACAAATTAAACGGATGCTACAAAAGTTTCTCAAGAAGCATGAAATCAATCTCAAGGAAGGAGTAGAAGCACATGCAAAACAAGGGCTTGCATCACAATCACAAGCATGCAGCGAAATGAAGGCACTCCAAGGTCCACAGAAGTATTTGCTATATTTTTCACCTTTCAGATTCCAACGTTGAGGACAACTTTGAAATTAAAGGGGATGGTATTGTTAGGATAGAGGGGAAGGGAGAAGTTAGAATATTTGTTAGTCAGATGGTTACTTATATAAGGTTAGTGTGATAAATAAATAGAAGGATGTAAGAGAAGGGGATTCATTTTGTATAGTTAGCATTTGGGAATTGAACAAGTGCTCGACATTGTAAGTGTAAAGTGTAAACCCTTTTTAAAGAGGAACCTAGGAGGAGAGTATTATCTCCTTTGTTCTGTTTTTCCCCAATTAGATAATACAATCTTTCATTACTATTCTCTATTTTTGGCTTGGGGTTCCTAACAGTATCAAAGCTCAAGGAAAAGCAATTCCACAATCAAAGCCAACTCTATTATAAAATGTAATGCTTCCATAATGATTTGTACACCAACCAACTATTTAAAATGTTCAATACCTGCAAATGAAAAGCAACGAATGATACAATAGATAAAGAACTCAAAGTCGAATCTTTGGGAGAGTTGATATCATGTGCTTTTGCCCAGGATTTCATCTACAATAGGCAGAAATTACATAAGCATGAAACCTACTTTTAACAATTAATCAATCAATAGTATTTTAACATGTGTAGAATAAATATTTATTTTATATAACTAAAATTTATAATAAATAAATATTTTTGAATATATAAATTATATAAGGCTTAAATATGACTTTAGCTCTTATAATATGTGAGTTCTTATTTTAATTCCTGTAAAAAACTTCTTTATTTTTCATCTCTATAAAATTTAAAATCATTGTTTTAGGTCCTGTAAAATGAATAAATTTTGGTTATGGTCACAGTAAACTATTTTTCATTGATTTTCATTGATCCAAAACCACTGTTTGTAGTCCCCTAACATTCATTTTAAGGTATATAAATTTTAGGGATCAAGAAAAAAATTTGAGGTGTCGCATGTTAATACAATACTACTAACACTAGTAAGTGTCACCTAGAATGGTCACTTGACCTTTCATTAAATATATAAGCAAATAACGAGTGTCACATAATAATAGGGATCAAAAACAATGATTTTAAATTTTATAGAGATGAAAAACAAAGATTTTTATTTTACACGAAACAAAATCAAAACTCGTTCATTCTATAAGGACTAAAAATATATTTAAGTCATTATATTATAACTAAAAATCGTAATAAGTAAATATTTTTTAACATATATATTATATTTTAAATTTATAATAAATAATGTATACTATGATACAATGTTATTTTTAATTATTGATAATTTCTTTTAAAAAATATTGAAATTTAATTTAAAACTAAAGATATTGAAAATGATAAATGGAAAGAGATAAAAAGTTAAGAAAAATTCCTAAAAACACTCATTGAAGAAAAATAGTTGAAAATGCTCATTGAAGAATGACGGTAAAAAATGCTCTAGTTCAAGATAACTATGTAATTTTTATATATAGAGGATAAAACAATGTCATAGAAAGTCAGTTCACACTTAAAACAAAGAGTAAACCTAGAGCACTATTAATGAACCCATTGGCAAAGAAATATACAAGGTAACTCAGAATTTAATGAAATGATTGAAACCCACTAAAAACTTTTAAGTGTCAATTCTAGTAGCTTTTTGAGAAATCTAGTTAAACAATTAATCCATACAATATGGCCATGACTTCCATATTCTTCTAAGGCACACCCTTGGGAGCTTCAGATCAGATATAATGGAAGTTTTTCATTCCTATTGCTGATGGCCACTCACAAGGCTTGTCAATTGTCATTCAAGACCGCAAGCAATTTTCCATCCATTTTGTTTTCATTTCAAATTTATCTTAAATGAAAACAATAGCTCAAGAAAAAGGAAAAAATTGAGCAGTAGTATGTAACTAAGCTTGAATATTAAAATAAAACATGAATTCTTTAAAATGTCATCAAAAGAACAAAAACATTTATTACCAGGAAACTTAGCTTTCGAAATCTTTCATCTATGGCAGATATTGCATGGATAATATGGGATTTAATAATGCCATCCCTATTATTAACTGATAAATCACATTCAATACCCGTTCCACTATCAGTAACTTTTATAATTGGTACCCTGGCAGTCCAGATTGCCTGTAAACCAGTAACATGTCCTTCTCCTGCAATACATAAATCATCAGCATTATATTTCTAACAAGATCATCAAAACTGTAGATTCATAAAATATCAACATGTCAAAGATAATGAATCAATTCCAACATGTCTCAATCATTTTCATTGAGATCATAATAAAGATAGTGACAAAAAATTACTTTTCTATCTTAAGTCGTTTATACAAATTAAACCAAGGTGGTCTAAAGTTTCTTATTTAAATCAAGCATTCTGTCAGTATACACTAATAGGGCCCAGGCCCAAGGTTTAGAAACAGAAGAAGTACTGCCTAGTCAAGGACATGAGGGACTTAGGGGACTAAAGGTATACTAGGAGGAAGGGAGGTGCACAGGTGACAAGTTAGTTATTCAGAGGTAATGGCAGAAAAATTGTTAGAGGAGTCACGTGTCCAGTAGCTCTTAGGTGGGTTTGTTGTGAGACAGGGTGGCAATATTTTTCTGTTGAGAGTAGTGTGGACTGGCCAGAGAGTATTTTTCTCCATAGGAGCTCTAAGCTCTGGGAATCACTGTCAAAATCCTTCCTGGAGAAATGAAATAACATTGTTACAGGTGTTTGTGTTCTCATTCTCTTGGGACTATTTTCTGTGATCTACTGTTTGTTTTAACTTTTAAATTTGATTTCCCATCTTAAATAATAATTTATTTCCCCACATTACGAGATAGAAGTAAATCATATACTCACTAAACATGAAATCAGATCATGCAAGTTTTAGGAGTAAGATTTTCACCCAGGAAAAACATGTATTGCAATTGCAGCGTCCAGCACTAAGTAGGAAAAAGCTCGGTGGTTGTTGTTGCAGTGTTTAGCACATTAAATTTGTTAATTCAGGGCTTCAAGTCAAGCCAAAATGCAGATTAATTGTGCCCTAGTTTATGGTAACCACATAAAAAGTTATCAACACATTGTAATACAGTATTCTTAAATTACAGTTGCGGTACTATAGTACGATGGGCTTCCAGCAAAATGCCATTTTATGATTATAGTGCAGATGTTTTGTCATGGATGCCTATAGCAGCCACTTTAGTCATAGCAATTATGGTGGTGGCAGTGGATATGGTGGAAAAGTGGCAGTTACTCCACTTTTATGTGAGGGAAAAAAAAAAGAAATAATAGTTTTTTTAGTTCATATACCATTCAACATGCATCGAACAAATTGTCAACACAAGAACTCCAAACATGCTCTCATCTTCTGCAAACTCAAATCCAACAGTGGAATGAGAACCATTTGACCAAACATTTCCACTTACCCCAGCAAAGAAGACTGCTCTGGCGAACAATGGTTTTGGTTGTCTCAGGTAAACTCTTGGTCTAAATCCTTGTTTCGTTGTTTCTTTCTCTTCCTCCAATTTTTTCATCTTTGTTTCCTTCTCCTTTTCTCCATTTTTCTATATTCTCTGAGACTCTGTCTAATCATCTATTTTGATGATCTCTCACCTCCTCAGTTTCCTAAGTCTCTCTCTGTTCTGAGCCTTTACAGTGATTCTCACTTTTCTGTTTTTCTAATAATGGCAAGTCAACACCTACAATCATCACAGATACAGACTTCAAGACTGCTGCTGATGGATACCAGCATAGCAGAAAACAAAAGAAGCAGAGAATGCCAGTTCAAACAGACCACCCATTTGAAGAGTTTACTCCAAGCATAGGCATAGAGTGCAATAACTGCCTCATGGCAGTTATTGTTACAAGTATGGCAGTTATTATGTCCATAATTTTTATAATGTACAGTGCAATAACTGCCTTGGGAATATGGCAATTATTATAACAGTAATTTTCAGAGTGTGCAATATATGGCAGTTTTTAGGATGTGTAATACAACATTGCACCTCTAAGATACATTGAGATTCCCATATACACCTAAACATTCTATACTAACAAGCCATAGTGGCCTTGCCACAATTTGGTTAATGGTTCAGTATACAAAAGTGATACATTTCCCACACTCATTAGCATGAGACAAAAAAAATGATTTTTGGTGAAAAGAAACATACTTTGAATTAACAGTAATTTCTTTTTAAACTTGTGAAGGGTTGAAACCTTCTGCTGCCGAGAAACTTCAATTGAATCATTGAAATTGATAGATAAGTCAAGATCACTTTCTTTGTCGAACATATCCATTACAAATGATCCATACACTTTCACAACAGGGGAGCCATCAATATTGCCTAATAAAAAAAGATTAAACAAAAGCACTGTTAAAAGGTGAATATGCTAAGATATGAACTAAAATTGAAACAAAGTGACCAACAACAGAAGATGAATGATGATATACCAGAAGAGATAAAAGGTCCAAAAGGTCATTGTATTTTTGAAACATGGGGTTTTCATTTTCTTTTTCTTGGAAAAAGGGGATTGATATAATACAATTATATTTTAATTATCTGTTTCAGAAAAATAATTGATAATGCATGAAATAACTAATGTGCAAGAAGCATCAATTTAACAATTCTCGGACATTGTTGAATATTAAACTCCGGTGCTAAACATGCTACTTTACCAAAAGACATGTTGTCTTGAAAGCAGAAACATAACAAATGAGTTCAAATTAATCAAAATGGAAGAGAAATCAAGGCAGTTTAATTTGATAGTCCATGGGATGATTCGAAGAAAAAGAACTACTTAGCTTTTTATTGAGTTGCTTCTACAGTAAAAAAAATGAATGTGCAAAAACAAAACTCTACAACTATAGTTCCCAATCTCGAATAAAGTAATTAGTGGTCAACCACAGATGCTATAGGGGGATAGCACATAATTGGATGACTGCTATTCTTATTTTTTTAGACGGATTAATAGAAACAGAGAGAAACTAAAAAAAAGTACAGAAACAGATAAAACTGATTCAGGTTGATAGAAACAAAGGGTACAGTTATTTATACCTAGCTGGACTACCGGAACAGTTACTCAGTAACTGTCTAACTAATGTAACTGCCTAACTAACTAAACTACAACAGAATAACAGTAGGCTATGTATCTCTAATACTCTCTCTTTAAGCTGAGGGTGGGCAAGTTAGAGAAAATCTGTCAAAGATCCTATGTTTGCCTGAAAACGAAGAGAAGAGAGCGGCTTGGTGAGGGTGTCTGTTGTCTGATCAAGAGCAGGGATGTGTTTTATTATAATGTAGAACTTTTTCTCAAAGAAAGAAAATGTCAAGTTCCATATGCTTCATTTTGGCATGAAGAACAGGGTTGTGTGAGAGAGAAACAGTGCTTAGATTGTCACAGTACATAAGAGGAACTTGGAAAAGGACCTTAAGTCCTGTGAGAAGAGACTGAATCCATAGGACCTCAGATGCAGTATTAGCAAGACTTTTGTATTCAACTTCAATGTTGGATCGCACCACAAGTGTTTGCTTCTTTGACCACCACGAAACAAGGTTGGATCCGAGATATATACATGAGCCTGAGGTAGATTTTCGATCATCAAGCTCTGATCCCTAGTCGGCATCAGAAAAGGCAATAATGGGTAAAGCCTGACACAAGGGACATAGCTGAAGGGTCATCCTATAGTATAGGGATCTATTGAGATAGCCAAGAATACATTTCATAGCTTTCGAATGAGTTTCCAGAGGATGAGACAAAAATTGACACATTTTATTGATTGCATAGCTAATTTCGAGACAAGTGATAATGGCACACTATAGTGCTCCAACAATGGAACAATAAAAGGATGGCTTAGCAAAGCGATCAACTTCGTGTTTGCTCGGTTTGGTGTTAGTGACCATAGGTGTAGGCAAGCCATTGGCATCTTCCATTTTAGCTCTAGATAATAGGTTTCACACGTATTTTGTTTGAGACAAGAATAATGACCCATTTTGTAGATGATGAACTTCAATGCCTAAGAAGTATTCAAGATTTCCAAGTTCTTTTAAGGCAAACTGAGTATTTAACTTTGAGATATAATGTTGAATAAGGGATAGTTGATCTCCGGTAATAATTATATCATCAACATAGACAAGCATGATAACATGATGATTGCCTTGAGAAAGAGTAAACAAAGAAGGATCACATTTGCTAGAAACAAAGCCAAGATGAAGGAGAGCAAAGGTTAACCTTTCAAACCATGCCTGAGAGGCCTATTTAAGTCCATAAATGACCTTATGCAGCTTGCAAACAAAAGACTTGTTTTGCTTCAAAGCCAGAAGGCTACTGCATATATACTTCTTCAGCAAGAATGCCATTAAGTAAGGCATTTTTCACATCAATTTGTTTATGTGCCCGCGTCGAGGGACAGCAAGAGAAAGAATGGTATGAATAGTGACAGGTTTGACAATAGGTGAAAAGGACTCTTGAAAATCAAACCCTGGCTTAGCAACGAGCCTAGCTTTGTACTTCTTAACAGAACCATCAGGGTTTTGTTTGATTCGGAAAACCCATTTGCAGCCAATGGCTTGCCTATGAGAAGGAAGGTGAACAAGGGACCAGGTGTTGTTGCGTAGAAGAGCTTGATATTCCTTAGTCATGGTTGCAACCCATTTGGGTTTAGCTAAAGCTTGTTTGTGACCAACAGGCTCAATTTCAGTTAAAAGAAGAGTGGGCTGCAGTCGAGGTTGAACAATGCCAGACTTTCCCCTTGTTTGCATAGGATGGATGTTGTCAGGATGAACAAAGGGAAGAGGGGTTGATGTAGTGTTGTGGTATGTATTATGAACAACAGTGGGAGGTGCAATGCTTGATATGGATGAATCAATGGCTATTGTAGGGTTGTGACACATCCTGACCAGTAGCAAGAGGAACAGAATTTAATGTTGAAGATGGGTTTTCTGTAGCCAATGGTGATGGTATAGAGGAGGAAATTACTAGAAGAGGAAGGGTCTGAGTAACAGTAGGTGCTGAAAAGGATGAAGGCTGCTGAAATAATTCATAGTAGGGAAATCGGTGTTCATTTAACAAAACATCTTTGGAAACAAAGATTCTTCCATCAAGTACAAGACATTTATGTCCTTTGTGAGAGTTGGAATAGCCGAGGAAAACACATTCTTTGAAAAGCCAATTTGTGTTGAATGTAAGGCCAAATGTAAGGGTAACAAGCACACCCAAACGCCTTAAGAAACATGAAATCGGGAACTTGGTTGAAGAGGCAAAAGTAGGGAGATTTCATCTGTAAACCTGCAATAGGCATGCAATTGATCAAGTAAGTTGTTGTAGGAAATGCAAGATCCCAGAACTTGAGGAGCAGACCAGCTGGTGAAAGGAGTGTAAGGCCAGTTTCAACATGATGGTGTTTGCGTTCAACTAAACCATTTTGATGGTAAGTATGTGGACATGCAAATATATGAACAATACCATGTTTTGTGAAGAAAAGAGTGAGAGCGTGAAACTCCCCTCCACCATCAATCTGAACTGATTTTAACTTGGTGTTGAACTGTACTTCAATTAAGCGTTTAAACTGGCTGAAAATAGTGTGTATCTGATTTTAGTTTGAGTAAGAAAGTCCAAGTGAACCTTGTGTAAGCATCGACACAGGTTAACATATATTTGTATCCACAAGATGATGCCATAGATGTTGGTCCCCACAAGTCACAGAACACCAATTCAAAAGGAGAATTATAAATAGCTTGAGAAGCATGTGAAAGGAGATGATGTACTTTGCCAAGTCAACATGCAAAACAAAACCCATTCATTGATTTCTTGGGTACAGCAATGTGACATGAATTAAGACTACCTTGAGTGCCTCATGATGAGGATGCCCCCGCCTATAGTGCCACATATTATAAGCAAGGGTTCGTCATTGATTGGTACAACTTTTATTGTTTAAAGACAAATTATTACTATCAACTGAAGATGCACAAGAAACGTTGCATGAGATAGTTGAACCAAAAGATCTGGTTGAGGAAGAAAGTGGGAAAATGTTATCAAAGTTGTACAATCCATCCTTGCCAAGAGAGCCTCGTAGCAATACTTTAGAGGTTTCCTGTGATTTAACAAGGAAAAAATCAAGATGAAACTCAAAGTTAACCAAGTTGTCTTTAGTAAACCTACTAACGCTGAGTAAGTTTTTGGTCATAGCAGGAACATGTAATAAGTTCTTGAGAACTAAAGCAGAATGAGGTTGATAAGTAGAAGAGAAATGAGCTGAACCAACAGAGGTTATGGATAAACCTTGGCCATTTCCATGAGAATTTGATCTGAACCAAATAGGGGCACACTGTTCATGACATGGCTGGAGTTATTTGTGACATGATGAGTTGCACCTTTAGCAAGTAAGTTAGCAAGACAAGTCTGGGGTTGTTTCTGAGATGTTGCCTGAGTGTTAGGGACAAGTTGTTGAAAGAAGGTCTAGGACGATCCTGAGGCATTAGGTAAAAAATTGGACCAAGAAGGGAAATTTGACCAATGACTAGCAGACCATTGGGAAGGAGGTGTCCACGTGGAAGGTGTATTCAAGCCTGTAGGAGAGGATGGAGGCCATGGATTAGGCTTAGGCCAAGGCCAAGAAGGAGGGTTGAGATTGACATTGCATTGATCATAGATACTTGCATCATGACCATGTTTATGGCAAATTTGACATTGAATAGATGACCATCCACCAGAACGACCACCACGACAACGGCCATGGCCATAGCGACCGCTGCAACCTCCACGGAAGGTATTACAATATTGTTGCAACTCATGATTCTAGTCCTGTGCAGATTGATCTTGAGTCGAAGGAATTTATGCAATATTAACAGAAAGAGGTGCAGCAAGAGACTTGTTCTTTTTTAATTTTGCTTCATACACAAGAAGCATGGATTCAACTTCAAGGATATCGTAGGGTTCAGTGCAATATTGAATAATTGCTGCAAGAGCAATGTATTCTTCAAGAAGACCATCAAGAACAGCATCAAGATGATCACGGTTTGACATCGAATATTCGATGGAGAGAAGAACATCTACAATGGCCTGAATTCAAGCAAAATATTCAGCAATGTAGCATTCGCCTTTGGTGATAGTCTTTAATTCAGAGCGAACCTGCCTGGATTTCGCATTCATTTGAGTGTGGAAGAATTTGTGAATTTCTTCCCACACCTGCCGAGAGTTAATGCATTGAACTACTCGCAGAAGAATCATGTCAAAGAGTGTGGAAAGGAGCCATGTAAACAGTAGGGAATCTTGTTGTTCCCACTCTGAATAGGCAGGATTGACTTCATCAATAGCACAAGCTTGCTCAGACAAGTAGTGATGAGGGATTACAAGATTTACTAAAAAACGATGAAGCATGTACCCACAAATTGCACCTTCAACTTTTTGCTTCCAAGAGAGGTAATTCCTGGTATCAAGTTTAAGGCTAATATGTTGCACAAAGGTAGAAGAAGGTCTTGTATCTTAATTATGAATTGCGGAAGCCATGATTGGATCGAGCTTGGAAGCTCACAATACCATAATAGAAATAGAGAGAAACTAAGAAAGAGCACAGAAACATGTAAACTGATTCAAGTTGCTAGAAACAAAGGGTATAGTTATTTATACCTAGCTAGACTACCAAAACAGTTACTCAATAACTGTCTAACTAATGTAACTATCTAACTAGCTAAACTAAAACAGAATAATAGTAACCTATAACAGAATAACAGTAAGCTATGTATCTCTAATACGGACTAAATAATTTATTTATACAATATACATATAAATCCTAAAAAGTTTAAAAAACATTATTCAAAATAAATGACATATTTATAATTAGCCATAAAAAGCTTTAGGTCTTAAGCAAAACATACAAATAAATAGCAACAAAAGTAAAGGAAACAACAAAATTCCGAAGACATGTTCATGTACAAATTCAAATACAAGACAAATTAAACATTCAATAAAAAGTATGGGCGGGTGTTGCACAGAAAAAAGAACAGGTAAGGTTAAGGGTTCAGAGTTGAAAGTTCAAAAGAGATAAAAGAATGGATGGTGGGCATTGCCCAAAATACTGCAGAAGATGGGTGGGTGTTGATCACACAAAAGAGGAAAGGGTGTGCGGGTGTTAGATGCACAGTAGAGAGAAGCATGGAAGACTAAATCTAATTAGGCTCTTTTGAAGAGAAATGCTAGCAATACACTCTAGCACACTCTTTTAAACATGTTCTTCATTATTTGCTAAAATTTAATGAAAATCACAAAATGGTGTAGATCTCACTCCTTATTTAATGAGTCTCAACTCATAGTTTTGCAATTTTCAATAGATTTCAATCAATAGTAGAATGTGTTACAAAGAACATGTTAGAGCAAATTGCTAGCACTTCTCTTTTCTTTTTTTCTAATTCTATAAAGGAAGAGAGAAATCTCAATTTTGGCCTTAAAATAACCACCACCACCACCACCACCCCCCAAAAGAATGTTGTTTCAAGGTAAAAATGAGTTTGCAAAATGCCTCACTCTAGCACTGCAATAGTGCCATAAAAGGATGCTACTTCATCCACGACGGCCATTAATTGAAAACAAATCACTAAGGAAACTTTACAGCAGCCAATGGCCATTATGCACTGCTATGCAGCTATAGCACGCGCAATTGATAATTATGTCAACAAGAAGTAAAAGAATCGGAAATTTTAAACAATTAGTGCCATTACATCCAATCATATGGGGCATGTTGCTGATTTACATTCTTATCAATGCAATTGTTCAGTTTTTTTTTTTTTTCAGGAAGAATGGAACAAAAGATTACCATATATTTCCTTTGTTATCGTATTGAAGATCCGAACTAAATCTCTTCTATTGTGATAATCAAGTGCTTTTGGACACTGTCTAACAAAGGTATTACAAAGTAGGCTGTCTAGATCAATGACATGTGCAGAAGTGAACTTAATCTTGGCTAACATCTCTGACTCGAGCTTCTCTGCCATCGTTATAAGGTCTGGCATAGCAGATAAAGAATTAAGTCACTACTTCAACAATTAATCCAGTATTTGCCCATATATTTGAAACACAAATAATAATGAAGCATCCTAGAAAAGTAATTTCTTCAATCCTTTGTTTCTCTCTAAAATCAGTTGGGAGGGAAAAAGAAAGGAAAAGATTTAAATGATTCTCACTGAACTTTTAGTTTTTTCTATCAATAGTAAAAGGAAACAGAACATGGTAGAATACATTCTCTGCGTGCATGCACACAGGGGGTATGACCAAGCCCAAAATCAATGGATGCTTGAAAATATAGTTTTTATGGGAAAAGGAAGAACAGTATGGCCATCATTTTTAATTACAAAATTAAAAATGCCACATTATTTTCAACTTGTTTCCGTTTTCAAAATTTTGTATAGGAAACAGTAAGAAACAGGAAATGAAAAAATAATAATAATAAGTTGTTTTTACTGTTTCTGTACAAACTTGTGAAAACAGAAAACAAAGTAAAAACAAGGTGTCATTTGTATAATTAAAAGTGAAACTAGAGAAAACAAAAAATGTTTTCTCAAACTAAATGCCCCCTAAAATTGTTGTTTCTAATAAATACTCTCTAATTCGATGATCTTGTAAAATAATAAAATAAAAATGATAGATTAATATAAATTTAATGTCCTAACTTTTAGTTTATTTTTATGAACATTATATTTTTTTTAATTTAAAAAAAGTGTCCTCTTTCCCTTTCCCTCCAAAATCCCAACTTCCAAACAAATACAAGGTGTGTTTGAATTGGTGCCACATTCAGTTGAACACCAATCATTTCTGAGTTTACATGAAATGTTAACAATGTTGGATGACGGAAGGCTAAAATTCCACCATATAAACACGCCATTGTGGCCTCTGGCACGCCCTTCACAAATTGCCACATCAAGTGCCCATGGCGCCACCATTTAACAACATTGGTTTCATGTGCATTGAAAAGTGGGATTTAAGTAAAACAATTACACACACAGATTTGTGGTTGGTACCGCCACCCGCAGGTCATCCCTCCCTAGCATCCGCATCTTCCCATTTCATAACCCAGGTCCCAGAGCATAACCCATGCCTGGCCGGAACATAACACATCCCATTGTACACTGTTCCCAAACCTATTGGTGTCAACCCTAGTTCTCCCTAAGAATAAAACCACTTAAAATGAAGGAATAGCAATTATTACTACCCTTTCAATTCCCTAATGACTGCCTAACATGTTTTTAGATTGTGGAGAGTGCAACTGCAATCAAAACCACGACGATAACCAGTTCCTGCATTCAACTTTACTCTTCTTCATTAATCCAACAAAATCAGTATCACTACTCTTCCCATTTCTCAATCTCAATGTCTATGCACGTCCGAAGTCTAATCTAATTTTTTGAATTCAAAAAATCTCGGTGAGCATAAGACACGAGAACAAAGAAATTACAGAAGTGAAATTGCTCACCCCTATCGTCCGACTCCATTATTGCCTCGAAACCTGGCCATTCAGAGAGAAAGGAATGGTTTCAGCTTGAAACATGCAAAATAACGAATAACCTAAGCATAGAGGATGGAAAGAAAAGCGTGATGTTATTGATAGAGAGGTGATGTGAGATTGAGATGAATGCGGTTGCGTAATTGTAGTTGCGGGAGAGAGAATACTTACGAAGAGAGAAAGTCGTTTGCAGGGAGAGCAGAGGAGGCTAAAGTGAAAATGATATTCCTGTTTTACCGTTGGATTTGCATTTGCTGACCTTTTATAGCCTTGCTGAACCAACAAACAGCTACCAAGAAAGTTTTTATTGTTCACACAAAATAATCATTTTTTGTTTTACGGTTCCCGTGAAGAAACTAATGGGCTCTTGTTTGTGTGGCCCAAATATTTTTGTTGTATTATACCTGTTCTTTTTTATGTTACACCTCTTTCTAAGTTTGAAAACATCTAAACTATTCCTCCTTTTTTCTCATCCTCTTTTTCTTCTCTTTCATGCCCTATGTGTTATGCCAAGGTTGTTGTATTTGTCCTCTACAGTGGCCATAAAATGTAAGTTTTTTATTTGTGTGCGCATACATGTGGTCAATACCAATAGTTATTTAATGGTCATTTACAATATTTATTCATGAGATTTATATAAACATACGCGTGATCATTCATGATCAATCATTAATTTGAAGTTAAAGAAAACTTTTATTATTGTGTTTGTGAATACAATTGTGAATCATATATAATGCATGCATTTTAAATTAAAATAAAGTTTAAAAATTAAGATCATAAGAAAGCTATGTATTTAAGAAAGGAAAGTAGAATTTCACTTATTTTTAGAAGCAAGTGATGTTAAATTTAATTTATTTGATATTTTTATATCAACTAAAAATGAGAAAAAAAATAGTTATTTGTCATTAACCATTTTAGTAACATTTTAGATCATCATCTTTTACAAATTCGTGTATAAATATCTAACCATGATTCATGTCTAATTGGTAAAAGTATGTGTTATAAACATGGAGCATCAACCTTTTAACAACTACAAATAATATATTATTAACTAAAATTAATAATCAATTATTGATGGCCAATAATATCTCATTAATAGTATAAATAAACTATAATAATTTCTTTTGCATGAAAAAAATAATCATTAACTCTAGGAGTAATGAAGTGGTTTAAAAAAAGAATTATTTATTTTGTCCAATAAAAAACTTTTAATTTTGTGATAGACAATATGCTCAATGCTAAAATTGAGAGTGGATATAAATATAATTGAGGATATTTCTTTAACAGGCAAACTTCAAAGTGACAAGGCAGAGACGGAATTTTTGATAGTAAACTCCTAAAAGAACTATAACACTCGGGTTAATGAATAAATGAGAAGAATGTAAAATATAAATATTAAATTATACTTGGTGGGTGATATGCCTTTCTAGAATAATAGTTTTATTGAAAAATATGGTTAAATCGATACAGCATATGTGGCCTACATAGCAATCTGTTATAATTACATGGCAATCTGTTATAATCACATGGAATATGTAATGAAATACAAGTCAACGAGTTGACTTGTAAGGGTCAACTTAAAAAGGTAGATCCACGTGCAAGTTGGTTATAAACATCGTTCAGAAATTTAATTAGATGAGTTAATTGAATGACTACAAGCTGTCAAGTATAACCAACATTCCACCCTCACAAGGTTGGCGTACATGCAAATAAAAGACAATAGGTTGACAACTTATTAAAAACACAATTATTAATCTAATAATCAATTATCTTGTTCCTAACTCCAAATTTTAAGTTTTTAAAACATAAAATAACTTGAGATGATTCATTATTTGAATTTTAATTTTCAAATTTTATGTGAAATTCCACACATGTAATCAAGTTATAAAGATGATATATTTTTTATGATAATGTTATTGGTGTAAAGTATCTACGGACTTTTTTAATTACTAATATTTGGTTAACCATCTTCAGTAGAATTTTCCCTTTTAATCATATTTTTTTCATTTACAAAACTCAAACTTAAGACATTACTTCATTTATACTAATGATATTTTAATAGTTATAATGATGATATATGATGCAGACTTAAATTTTTATTTTCTATACATATATAAGTTTAAACAAAATATATTTTTTACATGTAAGATCTATGTTCAAAATGAGTGTCACTTACTATCACATGTAAAATAACAAAATTAATTAATAAAAGATTAATTTTGAGCCATTACGGGTATGATTATTCATGATTAAGTGACCATATATATTTTTTATACATTCTAATTAAATTCAAGAAAATAGAATATTGGAGTAGGACATGTCTTTCCTTTCGTGCATATGTTAGGACAGTTAGGTTGATTTATTGATGCAGATTGAAAGTTAAAAATGCCATTTTTTTAGGCCCAGTCCACTAAAATCATGGGCCAAATAGACGTTGCCCAATAGCACGGCTGTTAAAAAAAATAAAGCTGGATAAACTGAATCGAAAGCCCGTTTGTTACCGTGTGTATATATATATATATATATATATATATATATAATTATAGAATCAACTATTTTAAATGAATCTTTTTAGTTATCATTATTCAATAGAACATTTTTAGTTATTTCTCTTCAATACAAATATTTTTAAAGATTTTTTTTTACCTCTTATCTCCTTTAATCAATCATTTATAACATTTTTAGTTCTAAAATGAATTTTAATACATTTTAAAAAATATTATAATTAAAAATAACATTGTATTGAACTCTATCTTTATATATATACATGATTAAATACATTTAGGTCCATTTAAATATATATTTTTTTTAGTTATTGTAAATTTTTTGTCATGTTTAGGTTTTGATATTTTTTTAATTTCATTTTTAATCTTTATCACTACTCGATTTTAATTTTATAATTTATTTTTTAATATATCATGAAAAATATTTTTTTAATATTATTATTATTTTTTAATTCATTAATTTAATTTTAATATTATTTTTTAAATTATAATTTATTTATAATTTTATAATTTTGGAATTTAATTTTAATATTTTATTTATATTTTTCAATTTATTATTTATTTACTAATTGTAATATAATTTAATTTTAATATATTATATTTTAATTTTTTTTTTTAGAAATAAAATCATTGCTTGAGATATATATTAAAAAAAAATTATATTACAATAGGTCAAAAATAATAAATTGAGATATAAAAATAACATAAAAAATAATACTAAAAATAAATATAATTTTTAGAATTATAATATTAAAAGTAAATTAGCAAATTGAAAAATATGAATAATATTGAAAGAAATAAAATTAGTGTACATAATATATTAAAAAATAAATTATAAAAGTAAATTATATCTAATTATCTTATTTATATAAAATAATAAATATGTTAGTTAATTGAATCAAACAATAAAAAATAATTTAATTATCTTAATTTAAAATATCTTTTATTATATTAATTATCTTAATTAATATTATTCATTTTATTAACTACACTAAACTGTCTAAAGTCAGTTGTAAAAGCTACAAAATATCAAAAATATAAAAATGACAAAAAAAAACTTGCAATAACTGAAATTAGAAAAAAAAAAAAAACTTGCAATAAGTAAATAAAAATACAGCAAACAAAAAAAATTCAAACTTGATTGAAAACAATCTTTCTAATTATCGAAGAATGGAACAAAAATGTTAGAATCTCTCAAATTTTTGTACATGGTTTGCAACATAAACTCTAATATATTATTAGGATAGTAAAGCCAAATGCCTTGTTTTGTTTTTATTGTATTCCCATTAGCTCCTCATAAGTGGGTCGAGATAGTCTATTCAAGAAATACGAGCCAACAAATATATTATGACTCATTTAGAAAGTAAATTTATATATCTTTGTGATTTATAATAATAATAAAACTTACTAGTTTATAAAAATACTACACCTTCAAAATGTATTCTTCATTCTAAATTAATTAAATTCTTTGGTTAATTAATTCTACAATGAGAAAATATTAATAAATTTTATGATGAGAAAATATTAAAAAATTTTAAAAATAATTTTTTTCATAAAAGTATTATCATTTAACATATCATGATTTTTAAATCTTAATTTATTTATATTAATTGAGTAATTCATCGATCTATTTACTGAATTTGTAATGATGAGTTAAATTGATTTCTAAAATTAATAAAATAACAAAATGGTTTCTCAAATTATATATTATTGTTCAATCTAATCTTTGAAATTCTAAAATAAATAAAATAAAAAAAATTATATATGAAATTATAATTATTAATCATTTTAATCCATAAATTTATAATGATTGATTAAACTAGTTTATTAGAAAAAATTAATTACATATTTTACCTTTTAATTTTTAAAATTTTACAAATTTTACCACTATTTTTTGTGAATTTAATTTTATCATAAACTTGTATAATTTTATTAATTTTGTCCTTAAAGTGTAATTAAACCTAGAAAATAAATGATAAAAGTGTTAGAGTTAGGATTAAACTCTTAACTCATTCCTTCTTTACAACCACAAATGTTTTGTTTAGTTTATATATAAAAATATATTACATGTATTACTATGGATAATTGCATTTTTAGTTATCTAAGTATATATTCATATTTATTGAAAAATATTAAAAGTTAAGATAATACATTTATTTATTAAATAATTTTATTTTTTAACAACTTTTTAGGTACAAATGAGATAAATGCAAATTATTTACCATTGAAAATAATGACTAATATGTGTTGGAGACTATGATCTCACCATATATGAATATTTCCCTAATATTTTAGTTAAGAAATAAAAATAGTTAAAAATCTTGCAACTAATATTGATTTTCTAAACAACTATGTAGAAGATGTATAAATAATAAGTCACATCATATAATTAAATAAATAGTTTTGTATAATTAAAATAAAAATATTTAATAAATAGTTGTATACAATAAATAAAAATATTATTTAATATTTTCATACAAAATTAGGAAATAAAAAATATAATTAACAAATATAGTAATAATATATATAATCTAAACAAGACAAATGTCACAGTAATTTTGACAATTATAGGGAATGAAAAGGTAAAAGAATTCAAATTTCAATTCCAATACTTATATAATTTGTTTTTAAAGGATTAATTGTACTCCAATAAAAAATTAACAAAATTAAAAATGAGGGTAAAATTTGTAGAAATTTAACAAGACAAAATGTGAAATTAAGTCCTTTTTTATTGTAAGGACTAATTTTAAAGGTAATTAAAATTTGAAAATTAATTTAACTGATAATTATAATTTCAAATATTATTTTATTTATTTTAAGAATTAATTTGATGATATATTATATTTTAGGATTAAATTAAATAATAATATATAATTTTAAAGATTATTTTATTATTTTATTAATTTTAGAGACTAATTTAACTAAGTATTATAATTTTAAAAATTAAATTAGTAATTTAATTTCTTTTAATTCTTAAATTAATACTTTTAAATAAAGAGGATGACTTTGTAATATTTATTTAAAATAATTAAAATAATTTTCAATTAATTAATAATAATATGCAAATGATATATGAAAATTAAATTGTTTAAAAAATTGATTAAAAATATAATAATATCAATTCTGATATAGCAGTAAAGTTAAAGAAATAAATAATGTTGGTAAAGCGACCAGATAGAATAAAAAGTAGGAGCAGGGTAGTGTTTCACAGCTAGAGAGAGAAAGAATTGAAAGTGGCAGAGGAGCCAGATAGAAGATATAATAGGAGATCCGTTGCAGCGGTTAGGCGTTGTGAATGTTCCAAAAAGTAACACCAGTTGCAGGTTGAGGTTGTTGCAGTGCCCTTTAATTATCACTCCATGCGCTGGCTCTCACTACTCTATTTCCCACCAACAAAAACCACTGTTCCCAATTCAATTCAATAGCTCGCGCACGCAACACATTCATAAACGCCGGTCGTAGCACCATATATGCTTGCTCGCATAGTATAATAAACAAACAAATAAAATACAAGTATTTTTAACTGTGAAGTCTTTATCTATTCAATTTTCAAGCTGAACAGTGATTAGCCTAACCGAAAACACTGGAAAAAAAAAAAAGAAAAAAGTTAAAGAAGAATATCAATATATTCCGATATTCTCGAAAACAAGCTAAACAATCAGAGAGTATATTAATTGATTTCTCTCCGTTATAACTTAACTTTAATTTCCCTCTGGAGATTAAAAGACAGAGCGGCGTCAATTCCCTAATTAGCACTACTATCAACACACAAACTGAGAGGCCTTAACAAGAGTGGAAGTGCAAAGCGTGTGGGAGGCGATGGTGGCTATGGTTATGGTGGTGTTGGTGGGGAGAGGACTCTTTCTCGATTCGCCAACGGAGGTGGAGAAAATCGTCGACGGAGCAGGGGAGCTTGAGGGGGCCATCGGTGTGGTAACCGTAAACCTCGCGAGCCTTGTCGAGAAGTCGTTTGAAGAGAGGATGATAAAGGTAAGAGATAGGGATGACGAATCTTTGAGAGGAAGAGGCAGCTTCATCTTCGTCCTCTAATCCCACTTGAACGGCAAGAAATCCCTTCTTGACCTTCATCTTCTTGTCCTCTTGCATGCTCGTTATTGAGTATGTAATGGATGAATCACTCCAAGTGCCAAAGCAGAGGGGACGAGGAGTCTTAATATATAGCGATGGGAAGGGTGTTTTTGGGGTATAATTATAAAAGTAAATAATAATTTGTGGGGGGTATGTAGATGTAGTGTGTACGAAATACGGAGGGGAGGTTGTGGTGGGTGGGCAAGTGGGGAGTACTGGAGACTTACGTGTGACGGCCTTTTGAGAGTGGGAGGGTAATATGAAAGGAAGGTCAATGAGAAAAGTAAAGGAATAAATAAACAGCTCTTGGAATGATATGGGGACAGAATTGAATGGGGGAATGCCCAAATGGTGTGACTCTCAGTGTCAGCCTCGTTTTGTTGCTTTTCACTTCTGACGGCAGTGTCCCGGGTGACCTGGATACCTTCCTTTTCATTTTGTGGGTGTCCCTCGAACAGGTTCATATCTTTTTTTTTTTTTTTTTAATATATATCCGACATATTAAGTAAATATAATTCTCAATGGGAAAATTATAAAATTTGGATCTTAGATAATATAATTACGTGTGAATGGTTAAAATTATAATTTAATAAGTAATTATATGATTATTTTAAAAAGTTATATTTATAATTTCATCATTTATATTTATTAATTTTCTTTTTATATATAATATATATATATATAAAGAGTATTTTTTAATTTAATTAATATAATATTATTTTATTGTAAATGAGTTTATTAAAAATTTGTTGCACGGTGGTAATTGATAAATATACCCGATCATATTTAGTGCTGAATAAAATGTGTCCTTTTCAAGGCATTGAACATTAAATACCAACCAAAAATAAAATTATCTTTATTTGATGAACCCAAAGGATGGGATTACTTACTATATTACGAATAACAAATCAAACAATAACCAATACAATTAATGAATCGCAAAGAATTTTAAAGCAAGATTACAAGGAATGAATTTCAGATATTAGGGCATAAGTTGTCCCAACTTTGATCCTATATAACCCTCAGTTTTGTTCCACTTCAAATTGCTTAAAGATAGGCTACGACTATGTTCGAAATTCAATTTCTTAACAAATCAATTTTCCCTTAATTAGAAAATTCCAATTCTTTATAAATCCTCAATTAGAGTAAGCATTAAATTCAATAAAGACCGCACAATGGATGATTTTATACTTAATATATCTAATTACATCGCTATGTTTGTTTCCAATGCTTAATCCAGCTCCCAATTGCAATTAATGAGAAAAAAATAACTTGAATTAGCGACAAAAAATTAGGTTACAGGGTGATTAAAAAAAAAAAAGAAAGGAAAGAAAAAGTCAATGAGAACTCCATTAGAAATTGGTGAGTTTGCAACTTGATCCCTCTTTTGTGAAGTTCCACAAACTCCATCGGATATAGAAATAATTGTGTTTCATTCATAAAAAAAAAACTTCCAGATATAAGTGAAATCGTTGTTTATACCTATCTCATCTAAAATATGGCATGTTTCATGCTAATTATGGCATTGCCAATGCACGCAGAACATAACGGTTCAATATCATTAATTTAGACTTCTTGTAATCACTAACGACAACGTTACTAATGTGCATTGGTCTAGTAACTCTTATCCTTGTATATGTTTAGGTGCATTGTTCTAGTAACTCTTATATATTTGTATATGTTTAGGTCCGTTTCGTGACAAAATATAATAATATAGAATAAGATATAAAGTATAATAAAATAAGAATAAAGTAAATTTTAATTTTATTTAATATTTAGTATATATTCAATAAAAAATTAGATAATAATATGATATAATATAAATTGTGTTTAAATGACAAAATTATTATTATGCCAAATTTATATATAATTTTATTAAAAGGAATTTTTATTTAATAGTTTCTATAGATTATAAAAATTAAAAGAATATAATTTTTTATTTATGTAGTTATTTTTCTTAAAATTATATAAGATTTTTAAAATTATAATTATTCAAATTTTTTTGGAAAAATAATTATTTAATAATTATTTAATTTTTAATATTTTATTTAATAATATATTTTAAATTTACATGTCAAAATTATTATAAATATGTATAAGATAGTAGGTTGAATATAAATTTTATAATATATATATATATATATATATATATATATAAATAATACACAATAATATTTATATAGTATGTATGTAAATAGGATCTTATTATATCTTATTGTTTCCTATAATGATCTTTGAAATTATATATTGTGAATCAGTTTAATCTCTAAAATTGTAATTGGAAATTAAATTGATCCTTAGACTAAATAAAATGACACAATAATACCTAAGTTATAAATCGTTAATTAATTTAATCTCCAAAAGGTTAATAATCACTCAAATTGGTCTTTAAATTTAAAAAGAGTTAATTAAACCGTATGTCTCTAACTTTTAAAATTTTATGAATTTTATCTCTAGAGTTTTGTAAGTTGATTATTCCTACTTTCAAAATTTCATATATTTTGTACTTAAACAGCAATTAAGTCTTAAGAAAATGACAAAAATATTAGAAGTGAAATTTGAACCATTAATTCCTTCCTTCTCCACAACTATTAAAGTGACTAAAGTCTTTTGACTTGTGTAGTTCATATATATATATATAAATATATTATATATATCATTGTTACATTTATTAATTATATTTTTGGTTTTCCATGATTATGTTTATATTTATTGTATAAAAAATATTAAAAAAGGATAAAAATTATTTATTAATTTTTTTATTTTAATTATAAAATTATAAATTATATAAACTTATTTATTATAAATTTATTTATTATTTAAATGATATAATATCTTATAAATTTATTTATTAAATATTTTTATTTCCCAATAACTATCTTACAAATAAAAGGTGAAGAGATGTATAAACAATCAATAATTTTATATAATAAAGTAAATATTTATATAATTTATAAATTTGTATAATTAAGATAAAAATATTTTAAAAAAATATTTTAATATTTTAATATTTATTCATATAAATATAAATATATATTTAAGATATTAAAAATATTATATTTTATATATAAATTAAATAAGAAAAATAACTTAGTGACTTTGGTAGTAGTGAAATAAAAATCTCTCTCATGAATATATATTAAAAAATCCAAACTAATTCTTAATCCCAACTGAATGTGGTGCTTGACAAAGTTAGGACCCTTTCCCTACGTAATTACGACCATATCGTAGTATAATACCTTTTCATCTTTTGTGCTTTTTGATTATTGTGATTGGCTTATTAATTTCATCACAAGCTATAGTGATTTGGTCGTGGTTATTGGTTGGTTATGCCCTTGATCGTCTCTAACTTTCACTTTCACTTTCACTTTCTCTTTTTCAACAAATGAGCATGGCAACATTATCTTTTTTCCCCTCTTTGATAGGTTTTAAAAGTTCTAGTTGTGGTACTCTGACGTGTTTAATGGGGTTAAGACAAAGCTTACTCACAAGAAGACAATTGGTTAATGGTCATAGTGCACATAATTAGAAATTTCAAACCTCTATCAATGCTTTAAAAATAAAACAAAAATATTGGAGAAGTATTCGGACATTATGTCTTATATTTCATCACAAGTCTTTCTCTTTTCTTTTAACATCTCATAATTATAAAAATTTTACAAAATTTGTTATACAATAATATTTCTCAAAAAAAGCTCATGAACACCAGTAATTAAAAAAACATAAATGATTTAAAAAGAGAGAAAAGTTGTTAAAAGGGTAAACAAATATTTACTTCAACGTATTTTTATGAAAACTGTTTGTATCACTAGTTCTATTGTGTTCTTATCTTTTTATATTATAATTTCCCTTAATTCCTCACTATCTTTGGGGATTCCATATTTATTTTGAGATTTTGATGTGCATTTCAGTTAATTTATTTTAATTATTAAAAAATAATTTTTAAAATATACCCAATACATTTTTAAAAAAAAAATTATATCTGGAAATTCTGAGTTGGATAAAGCAGCTTCTGCACATGATAAAAGTCTTCCCACTAAAAACGTTAACCTCCAAAAAGATAAAAAGTTGTAGCACTAAACACGATGACACAACACTTCACGGTCACGGTCATCGTAGTCAAATATTGTCTTCTGATCATAATCTGTACAGTACGGATGTCCGGCACTTTCTCTTTCCATATTTTAATCACGAACATTTTTTATTTTTTATTATTATTTTGTTGGTATAGTTGGTTTTAGTAAAATAATTAGTAGTGTAAATAATTTATAAGTTACTTTGCACGTACATGTTTTTCTTTTTTTATTTCGTTGTATTGGTTGAGTTTGGTTGGTATTTGCGTATGTTAGATTTAGACCAAGTAGCACCAAATTAATATTATTTCTTTGATTGATAATGCTACCACGTGCATTTACAAGCTACAATTCCTTTGTTGTAGTTTTATTTTCGAAATAGCTAAATGTACAAAGTTTTGCTTGGGACGGAAACCGTTAGTTGATAAGATTATTTGAATCAGAGCAATATGATCTAATTCAAATAAAAAAAGGAATTGATTCAGATATTTAAATTAAATACAAAATATGATTCAATTTTATTTATGGATAATGTCTCGGATTTTATATTCTTAAATTTATTTTTGACTTGATCTGATTATTTGTATACGATTCAATTATTATTGATATGATTCAAAGATTATTTGTTATTAAAAAATTATTATCTCGTATACTTTATAGCATAATTGATATATTTGTTAAGGTATATTTTTATGAGTTTAATCAACATGCTCCTTTATGGATTTTTTTAAATATTTTTAATCAATTAAAAATGAGTTATATTATTCATACAATCATTTATATAATATATATTTTTTCTTTATCTCTCCATCATACTTTCTTTAATCTCTTTTTCTATAAATTATTGTATAAATAATATTTTTTTTATTAAAATCATGATTTTTATAACTTTTAATGTGATTATTATTAAAGTCAATAAATTTAACATACAGTTATTTTATCTATTTTTATTATGTAATAATACATACAAAAATAACATATGTATAAGAGCACAGAGAAAATGCATAATTAAGGAGGAAGAATAATGTAAAAAGAGAATTATCTTATTTTATTTACACAAGATAAATTTATGAGCAATAGATTATTGATAAAGAAAGACCTTAATAGAAGATATTCATATCAAAATTTATCCTTTTCAAGATAATATATGGACTCCTCTAAGTAATTAATGTTCTTTGAGAAAATTATTATTCCTTCAATCCTCGTATTAAAGAAAAAAATTGATTTATGCTAATTAAGAAAGTTGATTAACCATCATTTAATTATATCAATTTTATTTTTATTTAATAGTAAATATTTTTTCTAAACTAATTTTCATTGAAACTATATATCAAGAATAAAATAGGGTAATTGAAAATATAACCTCAAATAAATAAATGTTATTTTATGGATAACATCATTATATGATGTGAAGTTGACTAAGATTTGCTTATATTTCATGTTAATACTCATCATATTGGAATGACTAATTATTAATAAAAAAAAAATATGTACACCAATAATGTAAGCACTTTTACAGATTTATGACAAGTTGATTGCATATTGTAATACTCATTTTCTTAAAAATTATATTTATCATGATTTTTTTATTGATTGATAATATAATTTTTTTTACACTAACACAATAAAAAAAATTCAACTAAAAAGATAATTATGACTACAAAAAAGAAAATGCTAACAACACATTCCTTGTAGTACAATATTAAATATTAGTTAAAATTTATTAAAAACCATATAACCACGAGAGAGACTCATTAAATAAAATGTAAGACTATAAAATTGTGATTTTTAATCAAGTTAAATTAATAAAAAAATATTATATAGTTGTTATTAACATTTTCCTTACCATATATAATATACATGATATAAATAATAAAATTATTAAATTTATTCTTTCAATTTTTCCATCAATAATTGAAATCATTCCTTTTCTTTCTAGAAGAAATCACTTACCAAAATGAGCTAAATCTACAAAACAAAATTAAGGAACACAATGAGGCAAGGTGAGAATAATAGTAATGTACCATTACCTATTTTGTTAGATGCAAATTTGTCTCATATATGTCTCATACTTACACAAGTAAATGTTAAGCGGATAATTCATAGATATTTATTATAATATTTTTTAAAAATAAACAAATAGAATTAAACTAAGAAAAATAAGTTTAAAAGATATTTATATAAAAAAAATCATTGATATCTTTTTGGTTTTTGAAACATAAATTTTCAGGAAAACAATAATTTGTAAGATAACTTACTTTATATATAATTAAATAATTAAGCAATTTTAAATTGTTGATAATTGAGGGCAAAAATATCTTGTTACATGTCCTCATTTTATTAATACTTTGCAAGCACCTATTAACCTATTCAAATCTAACTCATAACAAATTTTATTTGAAGTATACATATATATGAAATTGTTTGTTAACCCTAAATACAACTAAGTGCTTATTTAAAAACACATTTTATACCTCAACTCACATTTTATAGCCCAACTCACATTCTATATATATGAAAATCTCAAAAGATATAACTAATAGCTTTTCAATTAGATGTGAAAAATCATGTATGTAATCCATTTCCAAACATGCTATAAGTCTCCATTAACTAAACACAAGTTAATAAAAGTAAAAAGAGTGGTCACACGTTTTCCTCGAGCAAAAAAATAATATAAATTTAAATAATTTTTTAATTCTCTATGATATAAAAGTGATTTAGTTTTTTCGATTTTATATATTTTTTCATTTTTGTTTGTATTATATATAGAGAGAAGAAATTCACTTACTCTAGAAGTAACTTTAAATCCTTATTCTTCATTTTCTTCTAATTTTACGATTCTAATGGGTGACACATCTTATTCGTTAGATTGCAAGAAAACTAATAGTGAAGATGAAAAATAACTTTCTTAAAATAACTTTTGGAATAAGTAATCTCTTCTCACACACTCTATATATATATATATATTATTTCATTGTGATTTTTGTGGTTAAGATCTTTTTATTAAATCTAATAGATGACAAAATTATAAGAATTAAAACAAAAATAATAAAAAAATTAAGAGAATGAAAAAATCATATATTATAGAGACTAAATAATTATTTAAGCTAATTTTATAAAAATTAAATATTTAAATACTGTACAAATGCATGGATGGAGAATATTAAACCTACAAATAATGCACTAAAGACCGATTTTATTTTATAAATATTAAACCTTAAACATATAATATCGTATAAATAATGCAATGATGCAATCACCCTTTGAAGTTATGAAACAAATATAATATATGAAGAATAATAAATGAAAGATAAAGAAAGTTAGGTGAGCAAAAGGAATGGCAGTGCATGAACATGAAATAACAAAGAGAGTAAACAAGAGTAACTTTCGCTAATATCCAAATATCTCGCTAGTTATAATAATGAAAAAGAGAATTAAATAAGACTTAAATATATTTTTTATTTTTATAATTTACTCAAATTTCAATTTTAGGTTTTTTTTTTTAAATTGTCATTGTAATATTGATTATTTTATGTTTATCTTGCTAGTTAATTTTCTTTTGTTAAGTGTTGAGGTGGTAATTGGTTTGTCCACCTCATTCCATAACTCCTTAATCTCTTAGTAGATTGTCATGTATGCGCAACATGTTCTTTATGTACTTAATCAAAAAATAATGTTTGAAATTCAAATTATATAGATTAAATAATTTGTTTGGGTAAACTTTTATATAAACACTTATAGGAGGGGAAAATAGGAAAGAAAAATGAAATAAGTTTCTTTGTAATCTCAAATTAACTTATATATAAACTAATTTATAGAATGTAAACTAGAGGTTGCTAATGAAAACTACTCTAAACACAAAATGTTATATTTTAAAAAAGTCTTTAATTAATTTATTTTCGAAAATAGCAATAAACATTTTTCTTTTTTGCAATGTGTGTCAATCATTCAAATGTAAGTCATGGATAATTGTTGTAATGAAAATAAGCATGCATCATATAAATATCAATAATTGAAATCGAGCCTGCAAGAAGAAGTCATGTGCCTTATGGCATATACATCATGTCACCGAAAAGGAACGACTAAAGCTAGAGAAATCTAGAGAAAAGTTTGGTCATGCAATCTCTCGAAATTCAATTGTTTTATAAGTCACCACCAACTAATTATGATATGATCACCACTAATTAATTGATTTAAACATGTAAAAAGACGATCACTTTACAAGGATATTAAAGAAAATTACATTCAAATATAAGATTGAGAGTTTGAAGCACAAATCACATCCCAATCCTTAAAAGGATATTTAGTTATCTATACACATGGTAAAAATAAAGAAGATTAGGTTATGTTTCGTAGAATGGAAAAAAAAAATGGAGTGGAGTGAAAATAAATAATGAAAAGAGAATTAGATAAGAAATAGAGTAGAAATTGTGTTATTTGATAAACGAAATAGAAGATAAGGAAATGTAATGTTAAATAAAATTACCTATTTATCCTTTTATAGATAAAAAATTATATATATTAAATAATAATAATAATAATAAGATATGTTAAATATTTATAATTAATTTATATATATATATATAAAACAAACTATATATAAATATAATTGATTATATATATTTGATTATGTTTATCGATTACGATATATATATATATCGTTTGATATAATAATCAATTGCGTATGTCCGTCAGTAATCAATTATATATATCATTTTGATATATAAAATTGATTAAATTTTATTTTTAATTATTACAATTTTTATTAATGTAATATTATTGTATAAGAATAAAAATGTAATTTAAAATAAATTTTTATTTGATTAATTAATTAGATACATCTCATACTTTTTTTTTTCTTTTTACCCGATCAAACAACAATTCATATTTATTTTTTTTTCTCTTTTCTCTATTTCTACTCCAATAAACAAAGCATAAGACAAATATGAAAGAATAAGGAAAGAAAAACCCGGGTCAAAGATTTTGTTTCTTTGTTTTGCACTATGTCTTGAGCCTTACTAAATGTCTCACTTTGCTCTTAGGAAGCTCTAGAGCTAAGGTGAAACACAAGAGGGAAAAGGGAATATGAGAGTCTAGAGCTGGGAAGTGCTAGGATGATTGGATGATTTCGTCTGTTCCTTGACTACTCTCTTTTATACGGTACATACTGAGTCTCCCCTGGGCTTGCACTGACATGCAGAGTGGAGCACAGACGTGTTGAATGGAGCATGACCATATTGAATTTCTTTGGGATTAGCATGAACATGCAGCGTGAAACATGGTCATGTTAGTTATTTTTTAATGGGCACAAGCGTGTTGAGTGCGTGTTGGGTGGTGCATAGCCATGCTAGTCTTATGTGGACCTTTTCTTTTTTAGGTTGAAAATATCAATTTTGTTATTTTTTTTTGTGAGTCTATATTGCATTAACTCAAAGAAAAATGATGAGTTATGCATAATAAATGTTAAAAATATTAAAAAATTTTCCTAAAAATTCTTGACATTAATATGCAAAATTTTAGTTTATCACATAACATCGTATAAACATGAAATAGACGTAAATATAATAACTTTCATCGCATGCATGATAGATTCATCACATTTTCACTCATTAAAAGCTTAAAACTCCATTCATGGCTACCTAAGATTTAAGGAATAATGTTCATACATCCACACACATATAAATTGCAAGGTAACAACATTTTAACCATCAAAACAATCGCAAAATTACAAAGTAAGCTTCTTTAATTGTTGCAGAGTTAGGAGAAGAAAAACTTTAATGAAGACTTAGAGAGCTTGGTCCAACAATGGAGCTCCAAGGCTAGCTGTGGAAGGAAACAAAATCAGAGAAGAAGGAGAAGAGTATTTGCTTATGGAAAATCAGCTAAGCAATGACCTTTGGGTGAGATTATGTAAGGTTTTAGGTGTAGTGGGGTTTGGAGGTTATTTTGATAATTTTAGGGGATGGGTAAATATGGCCAATGGAGACTGGTCAACCACACTTATTAGGGATTTTTGAGGTTTTCCAAACAATGATGGCCGGTTCCAAAGTCTTCTTTAGAATTATGATTGATTAAGGTTTTATCTCAAAAAATATATCATTGTTTAGAAAAAAAAATTTATTTTGGTATGCATGCTTTCTAATATTATGATCTATTTTGAGATTTTTTCGAAAAATATACAATACAACAATTTCTTATTTTTTTTAATAATAGTTAATGTTAATTAACTTGTTAATTTTTTATTTACTTAATAAAATACATGCATAAAATAAATGATCTTATATTTTGTATTAATTTTTATAAAGATTAATTTTTAGTTTATATATAAACTAATTTTAGTTTATAAAAAAATTTATTTGTTTTCTATTTTCAAATGTTTGTGATGAAGTTTATTGAAAAAAAAAAACCTTTAAGTTTAGGTAGCTTTTTCTTTCGCTTTTGTCTTTACTGCCTTCAAACGCCATCTTTTCCCTTATTTAGCTTATAATTTTGTTTTTCTATTTTGGCTTCTGTAGGTGTTTTTTTTATTATTAACTTTTGTTATATTTAACGGACATAACCTAATAACAAAGATCATAATAAAATAAAAAAAAGAAAAAGACAACATGAAAACCAAAACATTCATATACTATAAAGCCTAAACAATTTTAAGCAAAATAATGTATATATGACAATTGATCTTTTCAATTACTAGTTGAGTCTGATAATTAAAAAAATGTTGATTTTGAACACCTACTATGATCATCACTCATTTATCTTTGTTATCTATTTTTGTCCATCAAACCAATTATATCACTCACTAATCTTTCTTTATGGGGGTAGAAACTACACACAAAGTATCCTAATATCATTTTTCTTAAAGAAAATATATTTATGTACCAAAATCATAAAAAAAAAAAAAAAGTGTTCGAACGATGTCATGTACAAATTGCACGGATTCACTTTTACTTTTACATACATGCGCATGTGTACTACAAATTCAAGAAAGAAAATTGAAATGAAAGTCGATCAACTAATTTTTTCCTACGTAAAGAATATTTATATAATTATAAAATGTAAGTCTAACAATTCTATATGTAAAACAGCTTAGAATTTTTATTTCCAACTTCTAACTGTGGATTGATTATCACAAAAAATAGTTAGATGATGAGAAATTATGATTTTTGTTTTGCTTAGTGTAATCTATCGATCAAGTTATTTAAATATAATAATTGATTTTTTTATACTTTAATAGATCATAAGAATCAACATTGATAAAATATTCGTGAAAAGATATAAGCTATAAAGACTTTGCTGGAAAAGTAGATATAATGTAAGAATGTTCGAGATTTCCAATCTTAGTTTGATTTGGTGGAATATATTGGGAAGAAAATAAAAGTAATATATAAGTCATTTTCGGAGAGACTTGATGAGGGTTGTGCTCCTGCTATGCAGGTAGACGTCGTGAGGTCCGCGAAGATATGCTTTGTACGATTTTTCCCATTTGAGTTTGATACACGAATATCTTTGCGCACTTCCGCATTATCGTATTTAAAAATATAAAAGAATAAAACAATCCCAGTAGTATAAAAAAATTAATACAAAACAATTTTGTTATATATATAATAAAATAAAATAAAATATATTTAAATGAAGAAAGAGAGAAAAAATGTAAATATTTTTTTCTTATTTTATTAGAAAATATGAATTAAGAAAAAAAGAAATATATTTATATTTCAATTACTTTTATAAAACTTTAATATAATGATAGATAAGCAAATGTGTTAATTTATCATTTTCAAGGCAAGGTTTGTTTCCTACTATTTATGATATTATTTTTTTATAATCACCGTAATTAAATTTTTTTATTGTAAAACTTCGAGACATCCTTGTAAGTTTCTTTCATAACTAATTACACAGTGGAGGGAGAAAATGAAAAAAGAAATTTAAGTTTTTTTTAGAAAAAAAAAAATTTGTAATAAAGTTGTCATCAATGTTTTTATGAAAAACGTTAGAAAAAAGTGATAAGACTGGTTTTTCATAATCAGATTTAAGGTTTGTTGTTAGCCTCCTACGATGTCTGTTCTAAGACAGTTTACATACGTGAAATTATTATGACTTCAAAATTATTATTTTTACCTTTCGAACACCTGTAGAATCAGACGTTATTATTAGAAGAGGAAAAATATATTCTTTTGATTTTTTTGGAACTTGACAAGAGTTGTCTCTTACTCCTACGCATCTCTTGGTGCAATGGAGAATTCAAAGTCTACGTAGTTCTGCCAATACTTGAAATGTGATTAGAAAAGGATGAACTGTCCATTAGCATCAAAAGATGATTGGATGGACTATCCGTTGGTGTCTAAAAAGTTGGAAGAAATGTATTGTTGTGGGCTGGTCTACCGACTAGGAGTAACTTAACTAAGTCGGCTGAGTTGACAGACTGATGGTCATTTGGCCGAGAGGTTCATGATTGAGAGACCGAGGGGTTCATGACCGAAAGGGTGAGATGTTCGACCGAGTCGATAACTTAACAAAATTGGTCGATAGAGGTCATTTGTTAGACTGGGTTGCTTAACAAAACGGAGTCGTTAGAAGGAGAAATGTTAGTGGCCGACCAAAATCCTACCTGGACGTGAGACTTCCCGTTAAAAGGAACTCTTTCCTTCTTTTTGGTGTTGCCAACCCTCCTTCTGAGCTTTCAAAGCGTCATATCCTCCTTTTTTTTTGTGCTCCCACTATCAATGGTTCCAACTCAAGTAAAATTTTAGCAGAGTTTCTCTTCTCCCTCTTCTCCCCCTTCTTTCATAGTCACTTCTCCTTTTTTATAGGCCAGCTTCACCCCTCTCAAATATTTTAAGAAAATCTTTATCCCAGGAGCTCCATTAATGTCTGACTATTTTCAGAGTACTTTCATTAAATGAGCTGGCTGACATGCTCTTGTCAGGGTTCCTTTTCCTGCCTGTCGCAACTCTATAATGTTTTTAGAGTCTTGTTTTCACGTGAAGGGTCGTCGCAAAGTAGCTTTTTTCTGAAAAGTAAGGAGCACGCAGCAGCTACCAGCTGCTGGCCGCTCATGGCGGGCGGAAAGGGATGTGATGCTTTTTTTCAGCACACCTCCCTTTTTCGATTTCCTATTTCTCTCTTTTTTCTTTATTTTTCTTTTCTTCTTTGGTTTTTTTTTTATAAATAAGAAGGGGAAGGCAAAATTAGATATGAAAAGCTTCAAATTTTTTAGTTGATTATAAAATTATTTATTAATTTGAGATTTAATATTAAAATTTATTATCCATTTCCAATAATATATTTTACTATCATTTATCTTTGTTGCTACATAAACTTTTAAAAAATAAACTAAATATTAAGTTACATTGGAGATTCGTCGAAAGTTACTTCTAAGACATTTTTTTCTTCTACTTTCTTGGCATAAGTTGTAATTGATCGAAGATACTACAATCATTTTGTTAATTTATACTTCGTGTAATTTGTAATCTCATATTATCAAAGGACTAAAATTGGGTATGCATTATTGGCATTTTAAAATGGTATTTATTGATAGTTGCATCTATTTTTTAATTGGCGCTAAAAATAAGAGAGCACGTATCTATTATCAAATAGAATAATTCTGATCCTCCTATTAATTCTTTTTATTTTTTTATGATAAATATTAATTACGTTTTACTCTCTCTGGTCCTACAGGGTACAATTTAAAAGAAATTGTTTTTTTTTTATACAGTGTTTATCATTCCTAAGAAGCATTTAAATTTTTTTTAAAATATTTGTCGACTTTGAGCATATGTGCTTTTTTGTAATTTATTAGTGAAGAAAAATAAGATCGATGCTAGAGTCTTTCTTTAAGAAGTCATTTATTTCGTCTGAAATGTCGTCACAAACACCTTTTCAACTCTCAAATGTTCTGCCATGATGGAAAACTCATTTTAGTTTTAACTTGATGAATAACAATTGTCAAAAACTCAAAACTATAGAAGATGCAAACTATTTCAAGGGCACTAATGTTTATTGACGGTGGTGCATAAAAATTCTGGACTTTAATGTCTTCACATCACCCTGATAAGTTAATGATGATTAATAAGGGTAAAATTAATACATTATAATATTTTTTAAACAATTAATAAAATTTAAGAATAAGAGAGTATATCTTTAAGATATTTTTTTTTATTTAAATATGGGCCAGGAATTCTCATTAACTGAATTTTCTATAGATTTATGTGCAAAGATTGAAAATAAATTTTGTTGATATGTTATAAATGAATAATTCTAAATCCTCTTATATTATCTTTCCAATAAGCTTTCACTTTCTTTGCATAACTAGTATCAAATATGTTTATATATATATTTTTAAAAATTATATGTATTTTCTATTGAATGAGATGATTTTGTTCGAATTGAATATGATATCATAAAATTTAAATATGTTTATATTTTCAAAATGTTAAATGTATTTATTTTTTTATTTAGTACTTTTTTATATAAAGTAGAAGAGAGAATTGCAGAAAGGTTGGTGAGAGAATATAACACTCCTATGTAAGAAACGTATGACCTTAGTTCATATCTTACCATACAACAAGAATAAGTTGTATAAGTTATTTAGAAAACATCTTGAAGCCATTGCTACCAAGTTCTATTTCATCTAGTCTCTCACAAGTAAAATATCGAATACCTTGCACTTAGAATAGAAAACTTAGTATTTAGAGGAAGAGAGAGTTCTTCTAATCTTAATTCTTCCATAAGCCCATAAGCCAATGGAACACTATAGGCCTTCTATAAGCAAGACCAGGGACCCCTTCCTTATTATCATATCATAACAGTCCTCCATTAATTCATCCATTAATTAAGAACAATAAACATACTTATTATGACCCTTGTAACCGCTGATGCTTATTATTATGTAACTATAGTAATAGGGTAATTAAATCAAATGTAATTCTTAATATATGAGATACATAATATTTTTTCTAGCATACTCTTTAAAAATATATATTCTTTCCATTAAAAATTATGACACTATATATATATATATAGTTGTGACATTCCTCAAAAAATTGTTAAGGATGTTGAAAGAAATTGTTAAAAAAATCTCAAGAAAAATAATATTTTTGAGAAAAGCTCATGAAAAATAATGTTTTTGAGAATTTAATCTTTAACTAAATTCAACGATATTGTACTATTTATGTAACCAATGTCATCTAATAAGATAAAATAATTTGTTATTGTTGACGTTAATATCTATAATTATTTTTAGGTGAATTATGTTTTAAGTCTCTAAAAAAATATTGGTCAAAATTAGTTTTAGAGATTTTGTTTCTTATATTTTATCAAATACAGTGATTTTCGTTCGTCAAAATAAAATATAAAATCAAGAATCAAATTCACTATCTTTCATAAATGTAAAAATCAAAACTATCATTTAAAAATATAAAGGTAAAAACACTTTTAACCAGAATCTAAAGCACAATTGGCACTTATTTTTGTTTAGCTTATACACACATTTACATACATTGGTAATGTATAGAGTCGTACGTTGGCAAGTTAATTAGCTTCTAGAAGGTGTTGCATGAGGTGACAACCTCGATCATTGATGAATTTGACTTAAACCCAAACTATATATTCCTTATTACTGCGTTAAGCATGCAGGCAAATGGAAATGGTGCACAATGGTTTCGCCATCACCATCGACTTCCACCCTCTCATTACTCTGATAAAAGGAATAAACTCTTCCCACCTGTAGTATAGTTTGGGTCCAGACAAACTTATTTGGGCACTTACGAGTGATGGACCATGTTCTTGTACGTCAAAATCACCAAGCATATTTTTACCTAAATCGTTGAGTTCCCACTTTTCCATGTTTTGGTACTTGTGGAAGAAAATTTAGAAATGGCGATACGGACCCTTCATATGGTTTATGACAAAGGAAAGTGTGAATTTGAGATGACCAACTAGGTTGGTTGGATATACACATGCATCACCTTGCTTCGTAGTACTTTTGTCCTATATATACTAATTATGGTTCCGATCAATTCTCGTGAACCATGACGTGACACTCTGGCATCTAGTTTGATTTCGGGAGAATCAACTTTCGGTTTTCCCACTTTACCAAAATTGAATCAATATTCTCCAATTTAGCATGTGAACTACGAGTGATTGGAACGAGGACTATCCAATTTTAAAACATGCATTGCTATGGTTGTAACCGTAGAAGGTGGTTTCGAAACATGATTGCTTATCCACCAAACCATGGTTATTAAGGACAAACGAAGTGAACTCTGCTTATTGTGAAACACCTGCGGAGTTTAGCAATTTTATCCCGTGGGGGACAAATATCAAGATTAAAATTTACAATATGCTGGAATTAATTTTAGTAACAGAAAATTTTCGTACATAAAATTCAAAATCAATACCTCATTTAAAGAAAAAAAATTTGCTTTATTTTTTCCCCAGGTAATTCTTTTGTCTTTTCAACTCTAAATTCAACTCTACTCGTGCATTCAAATTCTTTTTTAAAAAAAAATCAAAAGAAAAACACATTTATCAAAACGAACTCTGACTTCTCTGTCTCGTTTTTTGGATGGAGGCAGTAAAAATTTGACTTGCAAATTAATTTGAATAACTTTATCAAAGTTGAGCCTGATCTAATTTTTATAAATAACTTGATGTTAACACAAAGGTATTTGATTGAAGAATTAAAAATAAGAATTGTTTTGGTCAATTTGAATTCATCTTATTAAAATTAAGTACAGTATCATATTTAATAAGATTAGAATGAGTCAAAGTAGAATCAAATTAACCTCATGAACTAAATTTTTTAACCTATTAAATTGTTAATAAATTGTCATAAACAATGTCAACTGTAAATACCTTGTTTGTTATGATCTAATCTTGAACGAGTCTTACATGGTGGATGGATATTCATAATTCTATAATTGATGTCTATTTTGTTATTATCATAATAAAAAATGTTATCTTTTATAACACATCCACAGTAAGATAATCAATGAGACAATGACCATGAGATGTATGGTTATTAATTAGCCCCAGTTAATCACCCTATTTTAATACATATAAAATACAGAATACTTTAAATTTCGGTGTCACTAAACATAGCTCCGCTCCTGTTGTGGAATAAAGAGAGCTCATACAGTATAATCGAAGAGGAAATGGGTTCGGTATTTTTGGTAGCATAGTTCCAACACTTGCTAATTCATTTTGAGAATACATACGGACACCTAAATTTGATTGACCCGATAGCTTTATCATATGCCACATCAAATCAAACATTTTAGGTAAAAAAACTGCAGTGTTAGTTAAGTATACAAAAATGGTGCCTCCCCCACCGGGCCTGTAGATTTTACTTTGGTCCCATTCTTATCATGGTTAGTTTTTTTTTTTTTTTAATTTATTGGCTCATCAAATTCAAGTTATTCTTTTTTAAGATTATATATATCATTCATAAAAGAAAATTCAACTCGAGTGAGATAAAATTATTATAGATAATATTTTTTATTATTTAACATAATTATATATTTAAATATAAATTTAAGATTATTAATTAAATTAAAATAATATCATATTAATTTATTTATGCACTCGGTATATCTTCGTTATTGTATTCATTTGCTTGGTTCTAGGCTATCACTATAACGCACAGAAAACAACCCACAAATTAAAAAAAAAAAAACCAAGAAAACACATGATCAACGTACCTTAAGCTTGAACTTTCATTTGAGGAAAAATGAAAAACAACTTAGCCTTGAACTTGAAGGAAGAGAAATTGATTTAATTTCTTGAAATCAATTCATATCTTCAAACTCCGTCGGTCATCTTTACCTTTTCATGATTTCATCTCAATCATTATTACTTATCTCTTCTTGCACGCGCTGCTACTGTATTATTTTATTTTAGATCAATCATTGCCCATTATATGAAATTGTCGATCCATAAATGTTTTCTATATATTTTCTCATACTTCCAAGTGTTTATAAATTGATTCAATTTAATGTAAATTAAAAGTGGTCTTTTTTTATATTACATGTCATATTAGAATACAAGATTATAATTGAAATTCTCTTTTTAGATATTTAACCATTCATTCAAGACGAACTTTTAGATTTTAATAATTTATACTAGTTAATTAACGCAGTTAGTAATAATTAACAAATAATAATATTTTTCTAAAAAATCAATATAATTCAAACTGAATAATATATATTGAACTTCAATAGCTCAACTGTAATTAAATTAAAAAAATCTGTTAAATAAATCAACTTTACATTTTTTTATAAAAATTTTAAATTATTTAATATTTTTTAAATAAATTCAATTTAATGTGTACTGTATATTTTAAAATATAAGTATAACTACCAAAACTACAAACATTTGAATTGTCTAAAATTTGAAATGTATGATTAATCATTGAGGTAATATTAAATACTTAACAGTTAAAACTATTAGAATTTAACATATTCAAAGAGTTGTTAAATAAAGTAACTCTAGTATTGTGGTGGGAGAGAGATAAAATTAGGTCATATCACCTTAAATAATTACTAAATTTAAAGTCACATGATTACTTTAAAAGAGTTATATAATTTTAAAAAATTCAAAGCAATTTTTTATTTTAATTTTATAGCAAGATTTAATGACTAATATTTTTTTTTATTTAAAAAAATAATTTTACTAGATACATATTATATATATATATATATATAATGTTATTTTATTTATTAAATATTTACTTAATATTTAATATTATTTTGATTGAGATTTATAATCTAGATTTGTGATGTAAAAGAAAAACTAAAAGGATGAAGTGTAAAGTAATAATCATTAAGAGTCATAACAACACTTCTTTTTAATAATTTTTATTATTAATTAAAATTTATAAAATTATGAAAAAATTATTAAATATAAATATGTATATAAAATAGAATGATTAATACCAAAGGAAGAATAATACGTCTTGTTATTTGATTTATAAATGATTTAAGTATATTTTTAATTTTATAAAATAAGTAAATTTTGATTTTAATTTTTATAATATTTTTTAATTGATTTTCATCTTTTTAAATTTAAAATAACTGTATATGATTCATATTACTATATAACATTTTTTAACTATTTATATATTTAACTAAAGATTTTATAATTATTATAAGCCACACTTACTTATGTCTTAGTATTATTATGTTAATATATGGTATTTTAAAAATATTTTATAGATATGTAAAATAAATCTTATTTGTCCATTTTAAAATGAATATTAAAGACTAAATATACTAATTTTAAATTTTAGAAGAATAAAAATTAAATGAAAATATTTTATAAGGACAAAAATAAAAAAATATTTATTTTATAAAGATAAAAATTATTTATTTTAAATTAAAAAAAATAAAAAAAATTTACAGAAATTAAAATAAAAATTTACTCATTAAAAAACATATTTAAATATTTATAAATTATAATTTACAATATAAAAGTAAATAATCATAAAATTTGTTAAACAGGTGAGAAAGTGTTGTTTCTTTTTCGAAAAAAAGGAAACAAAGCCTTAAAAGATGTCAATGTTTAAAGCCTAACTGAATTACACGTGTTGTGTTACGGTTGAAAGGAACTGATGGAAGGAAAGGAACTAATCTGTTGTAGATATAGATAGTCCATGAGGAAACAAGTGAATTAGACCAAGATTCAAGTTAAATTTGAATTCTCTTTGTCATGGAGCACTGACTAGGCACTTTTTTTTTATGTTCCTCCCCAACTGCACATCTTTCACTTCCACGTAGAAAGAAAGAAAAAGAGGCAAAAGTCGATAGCAACAGAAAGTGATAAGTCGCATCACAGAGGTCGAATTTAAGGAGAATGAATGAATGCTCAGATTCAGAGATAAACCGTCCCGCCTTAAGCTCCAAACCATAGCATGTGGCATGACTTTAGGAGGGCTAATTATTATTCATTTAGTGACACTGCCATTCACTTACGCCGAAATTTAAAAAGTTGGATATGATATGCTCTTAATTATAGCCCAAACATCAAACACAACACTTCAGATTTTATTTTTAATAAATGGGTTCACACAAGTAGTAATTTAATTTTCTTAACTAATTTAAATTTTATCTTTGATATAAAAAAATATACTGGAAGGAAAGTTCTTGATAGATATTAATAATTATTTCTACAGTAAATATTTTGTATATATTTTTATAAGTATAACAAAAGTTTAATAAATTATACTAGCTTCTCTTGAAAAAATAAATATTATATTTTTATGTCAAAAATTATATTTTTAAATATATTCGAATGTATGAATTTTATTTATTTTAAATTTTTATTAAAATTTCGTTTAAAAATTTATTATCAACATGTTCTTTACGCTATCACTTTCTATGTAAATATTATACATTTTTATTCTTGTGTTAAAAAACTCTTTATAAATACAAATATATTTATATTTTTATATATATATATATATATATATATATATATATATATATATACTATTTTATTTATTTATAAAACTAGTTTATAATTATTATTTTAAAAATTTTATTTAATTGTCCATATTTTATTTTATATATATAACAAGTTATCTCTTAATTAATTTATGTAATTATTATTTAAAAAATTATTATAAATTAGTCTAAATTTAATTATATTTAAAATTTTTATTTTTAATTATTATTATCTTCACAAAACATAATTTAAAATAGTAAAATTAAAATAATATATATAATAAAATTAAATATAAGTATAAAGATAGTATTTAGTTGATGCTATTGATATAGTATTTTTTATAAATAATTAAATAAATTTATATTTTTATATAGTATTAATTTTATGTTTATTAAACTTAATGTATAGTTAATTTAAAATTTATTATTAAATATAATATATTTATTGAATTTAATAAATGTAAATGCTAATATGTGTATATTACTTACTAAATGTAAATTTTTTAAAATGAATCTATTTGTATTATAAGTCTATTATTAAATAGAATATAATTATTAAAAAAATTGAACACTTATTTATATATATATATATATATATATATATATATATATATATATATTAAAATATAATTATTTTTTTATAAAATTAGTTTATAAAACATATTTTAAATAAAATAATTCATATATATATATATATATAATTTATCTCATAATTTTATTGTTAATTATCATTTTAATAAGTTCAACTATAGATTTAAAAAAAATCAAGTAAATAATAACTTAATAAATTAAAAGTATCTTAATATATATTTTAATTAAAATATATTTAAAATATTATAATAAATATTTTAATAATGTTAAATTAAATATATTAAATTTTATATTTTAATATAAAAAATAAGAGACAAGGTAATACTCGTATACTTTATTTTATATTTTAGTATAAAAAAAATTATTTAATATTTATATTTTATAAGAGAAAAATATAATTTATTTTAATAATATTATGTTAAATAAACTAAGTCATGTATTTCACCTTATGGCGATGTACTACTCACATTTATCTTGTTATTTATTTTTTATTTTTTTAAAATACTCGTAATTTTGGAAAAATGTTTTGTTTTGTAGAAGAATATGTATATGTGGGATTTGTGCATTAATTTTAGGAACATACTCCATTAATTCCATCCCGTACGATCAAATCAACGCGTATGGGTAAGTCGTTTTTGAAGAGTCAAGGATAACGGATAATTAGACACAAGTAAGATTTTGTTTCACACAAGTCGCAAACAACACTCCAAATGGCGAAATTCCTGCTGTGACATTTAGTGCAATGAATCTTACTAACAGGTTTTGGAAAGTAAACAGAAAAAGGCACCGGCTTGTCTCTCTCTCATATATATATATATATATAAAGTAAGCCCGTTTGTTTTTGGTAAATAGTGTTTAATTTTTTATTAATAATCGTAAAGACATTATTTTATTTTAACCTTGTATCTTATATATTTTTGAAGATTTATATAAAAGTGGTTAAAAAAGAATCTTTACGAACTTGCAATTTTTACAAAGTATTTTCACTACAACTTGTTTTGAGGACAGAAAACTTATTGCCACAAGAGAAGGATTAATAATATGCTTTTAACACATTTTTCGTTATTAATTACGTAAAATTTACAAGAATTACATATTAAGATCCTTTAATTAATATTACGTTAATTCGAGTGATACAAAGTGCAGCAATACTGAGTAAGATTTTAGTAATTAAGGATGGTCCAATGAAATTAAACATAAATAAGAGTGATAGAGCAATTAACAAAACTTTATGTTGGAAAGGGATAGAAGACATCAGTAAAAATAATCAATCAGATTTTTGGATAGAAATTAATTATAATAAGATGAATGAATATTCCATACTAATAACTAAGTAACCCAAAAAAAAAATTAAAATGCATTAAATAATGAGTAAAATTTATATAAATTTATGATTCTTAATACATAAGCTTTAGTTAATAATAATATATGAATCCGACTCTTCCCTGGAGAGAAATTATGTTAAATAATAATAGGCAAACAAAAAGTTTAGATTGAGAAGAATCTTAATCATTACAATACATAAGAAATATGAGAAGAACAACTTATTTAGACACTATATATATCTTATAAATATTATCCATTTTATATTGTAAAAATGAATCGAAAACAATTTTTACCTTCTATTAAATAACTAAACAAACGTATAAATTCATTCATCTTTTTTATTTTTTTATTCACTAAAACAAATTTAACTAACAAAAGAACAACTAAAGTTAATTTTTTTTACAAGTGATAAGCATGATATAACCTAGTTCAATCTGGTTTTATAAAATGAGTTAATATGAGATAAGTAGTTGAATTATTTTTTGTTCAATCAAAATTAAGTTAATTATCAAATTGTATAATTATTCTATAGTTTAAGGAGAGTAAAATAAAAATCATATATACAATTAGTTAGAAAAGTTAGATGATATTTTGTTGTACTTTTAAAATTTAACATAAATGAGTGATCACGTATAAATAATTTGACACTCCAAGTTAATAAAAATAAAAGTCTATCATTTAAGAAATTAGAAATGAAAATTATTATTTCTAACTTGTATTATTTCAATCTGAGTTACATTCTTAAGTCTTTACTTGTCATTCCACTTTTGGTCTAATAAATAATGTGTTTTTGGGATTATAATCAAAGAATCAATTGTGAGTTCTTTCTTGTCAAACTAGCATAATTTATCTTTCAATTAAATGCCATAGTGAAAATTTTAATTCAATAATTTGATTAAGATCTTAATATATAAACAATTATTTAAATTTGATTTAGAAATGAATTTGATTATGATTTCGATTTTATGTCTTTGAATAGGTATGAAAACTTGCGTATAAATCATCTTATTTCAATTATGATTTAACTATGTAAGATGTCAATCAAATGATTCAATTTACAAATTTAAGGTTATACTTATAACTTGAACTATTTTCTAGAAAAAACTTTAATTACTCGAATATTAGAGTAAAACAAAATATAATATAAAGTTAATTAATTATAATGAAACAATTAAATTGCAGAAATTTAAATGAAATTCAAATGTAAATGCATAAATTTAAAGAAAATATTAAATTAGAAACAATAAATATGCAAAGTAAAAACAATTTGAAATTTAAAGGACTGAAACCTTAAAGATTTGCATAAAACTTAAAAGTGCTTGAAAGGTAAATCTACAATAAAGTAATTTTTGAAAACATGTAAAATTTATGAAAAACTAACTTTGCACGAATCTGAATAACTTGAAATATAAAATGAAGAAAAATAAAAGAAAATGCAATGAAAAATAAACACTACTAGAAAATTTAAAATTTGCTACAAAATAATTTTGTGACTAATTTTAAAATCAATAGTTATTTTGTAGCTAATTTCTAGTAAAAATAATTAATTACAAAATCACTATAATATTAAATGGTAACATGAAATAAGTAGCAAATTAACTAAGAAAATAATCTTAGTTAATTTGTAGTAAATTTTTTAAAATTTATAGTTATTTCCTAACTAATTTATACTAATAAGAAGTATAAATGAATATAACTTCAATTTAGCTAGAAAAATAATATTTTAGTTAATTAATAGTTAATTAACTAGGATTTAGCTACTAATTTAAATGGTAACTAAAATTAGTAGTAAAATCAAAAAATTTCATATAGGGAAATGGTTAAAAGTATATTTAAAAGGAAGTAAACTGCATTAAGTACCGATAAAATGCATGAAATGTGAATCAAGGATAAAAAGAAACAAAGAAAGGAGAAGGAGAATTACATAGATTTAGATGTAAAGAACTAAGAAGTAAATATAAAAGGAAAACATAACGACGGAAATGTAAAGATTTTTATTTAAATATAGTTAGAAAAAATGCATGTGACTCTTATAACAATAACACTTTTGATGTATGAGGCGTATTACGTGTTACATTTTTTTATATGTTTCAATAACATAAATAATTTATAAAAGATCTTATTTATAAATTTTCTTTTTTAACAGTCAAAAAAAGTTTAATATAAACACGTGTCAAGTTGCATAGGACTCACTATCTAATATCTTAACATTTAATACTCTCCATAACTCCCTTTTGACTTGTAATTCACTATTCTTCTATATTTTTTCTTTTATATATATATATATATATATATATATATATATATATATATATATATATATATATATATATATATATATATATATATATATATATATATATGATTTATGTATTTTTACTCTAATAAATAATATTTCTTATTTATTAGATGAAAGAAAATAAAAAATAATTTTTTTAGATATATAAGAAAGTTATTTTATTTTTTATCTTCATTATTTTATTAATAAGATGTGTCATTTATTAAAATTATTAAATTAAAAAATAAAATATAAAAATAAGAGTAAAATGTAAGTGAAATAGTTTTATTATTAGAGTTATTTTTAAAGAAACTTTTATATTTATGTATATATAATGTTGATTTTCTTGTACGGCAGTGTAATTCTAGTGCTTAACAGAATGATCCTCATATTTCCTTGTTTTTTTTAATGTTATTATTCGATATTTTTGGGGTTCTACTAAGTACTGTATGACTAAATCTTCTTTTTATACTAGTATTTTCATTGGGTCGACATGCGCTTGAAACATTTGAATTTTTCTAGGTATCAATTCAAAATAAGTACAAATATAGAATTCGTATTTTTTAATTTCATCAAATATAAATTTAGATAATTCAATCATTGTAATTTTTATTATTATTTATTATTTATTTAAAATATTTTAATATGTAATGTCAATCCGATCATCTTAATTAAGTCAACTCATTCATAATTTAGTTGGTTTAAGTCGCTATAAGAATTCTCTTAACATTCCATCCAATAAAAAAAATTGGTTACTAATTCGGTTTTTACCTTTTCTCTGTTTCACCTAAAACCAATCTAACCCGTGATGATTATTTCTCTACTTTCTAGCATGCAAAATCATTCGAGTAATCACTAATCAATAATTGATTATTAAGATAAAACCAATAACTTATTTACCCGTTACGTCCAACTTAGAATAGATATATATACTAATTAAAAAAAAAAGGAATAGATATATACAGCATGTGACGCAAGAACTTCTCTTACAAGCATGCACAAGTGGGGTGTGCATGTCTCTATCAACAAATTAAGTAACTTGATATGAGAAGATTTGGAAGCATGCATTTACAGAAAAAGGAGCAAGGAAAGGGAAATGGGACCATACCATAGCTAGGCGATTGTTGAACCGTCCTCTTGCAATGATGTCCTTATTGTTTGTGATAATGCGAATGAGTGAATTGAAGAGGAATGTGTGATCATATATCATTGGCCGGTGGGTCGTGGCGCACTCTTGCCAACAATGTTCGTGGATTCAATTTGAATAGTCGCTCACTACCATTTCTTTAAATTGTTCCTCGCTCACACAATCCCCACCCATATCAAGCATGTAACAAAGAACTCGTACATTTTCTAGCAACCACATTCTCTTCAATATATTATTTATTATTGTTTCAAATTTATTAAATTGTGTCACTTATTTAATGATTTTATCTCCTAATTTTATATTTTTTAAATAAATTTTAATTAATTATAAAGCGTGTATTAGAAAAAGTGTATTTCTATTGCTCGTCTTTTTCTAATAACCGTTTCTAGAGTTAAGTTGCGAAAACTACTTATATTTTAAAGTCTTTTAAAAAAATTTAAAAAGAATTTTTTTCTTCAAGATAAATGAATCTAAATAATCATTTAATCTTACAAAACATATTTGTGCTGCAAAATACAGATTATTAAGATAGTACAGAAAACATAATAATAGTCTATATTATTTTTTAAGTATGTTATTGTTCAAATAATTTCATGGATTACACGACACTACCTTTCTTGTTGAGACCAACTTTCTTCTACCAAATGTTGCATGTTTTGAACATTCCTTTGACAACAATTAGCACTAGCTTCAAACATAGTTAGAATTACCACTGGCAACCATATTTATTTCTCTTGTTGTCACCTTTGGTGGAGAAATATAAATGCATGATTATACAAATATGGTAGTAGTAATAAATATAGTTAATAGATTTTGTAAATCCAAGTATAATATGATTGTGCTTAATTGGTAAACAGGTAGACATAATAGGATAAATAAAAAACACATATATATATATATATATGCTTTGCATGCTTTATATTTGATATATGCATTTCAAATATATAACAAAATTCATCCAAAATATTCACACAAAATTGTTTCAATTTAATGGGTGATAGACTTATTAATTCGGTTTAACATTTTTTAGGTTAATCTGAGCCAATTTAACCTTAGGTTAATTTTCCTCTAATCCAATCCTTAGTGAACTATAGGCCTAATAAACTACATCATGAGCTAGTCATTGTTTAAAGTATAAAAATTTTAAAAATTAATAAAATAAATTAATTTTTATGTAACAAGTTATTAAAATAACTTTAATCATTAAAAAAAATATAGATAGTTATTTATACAATAAAATAACAAAATATAATACATAATAATAAAAATAAAATAAAGTGTATCAATTATAATAATAAATACATGCTTAAAATTTTAAACAAAACTTAATATATATATAATATTAACCTTAAAATATACATTACAACATATATAATATTAAAATTTTCATCTTTAAAATTTTATTAATTATAACAATGAAATTTTGGGTTATGCCAACATAATTCCATACATGAATTTTTATAGCTCATTTTGGACTAACCAGAACATACTCATTTCAACTACTAATTAACCAGTAATTTTAAGTTCAATCATAAATATGTAATTATATTAAATATTAAAAAAGAAATTTGTTATCTATTATAATTCTACCTAATTCAAGAAGTATTGACTCCCATTAAAAAAAATAAGTGACCTCATAAAATAAAATACAACATAAGGTTAAAAAAAAGTGGAACATTTTGAATTATTAAAGGAATTGAACTAAAAATAAAAGAATAGAAAATTCATTTTATTTTATAATATGCCAAACGTTAATGTTTACATGTTTTCAAGAAAATAGCTAGTCTCATAACATGAAAGTATTCAAATTTCTAAAAATATTTCCCAAATTTGCTATTGGTGTTAAAATATAATTTATCTTTAATAAAACATTTATGATCAAGTAAATTATAGTTTAATTGCCTTCTATTTTTTTTAACTTAAATTACAATACAAAATAAGTGAATTTGCGCATTGTTTATGTTCCAAGTCAAAGAATCTCTTGCATGAAATGTGCTCAAAAAAATACTAATTACTTTCATGTGATTTTCTTTCTTTAGTAATAAAATGAGATCTTTTTTTCTTCCTTAAACGTTGAGTAATAAAATATTAAAAGTAATTTCAATTACTTTATTTTTAATTTTATTGGTTATCATGTAATAGACGTACATTATTTACCAATTTTGTTAATAACTAATTTATACGAAAGAATTTGACTCTTTTTAACAAGATATCTTCTTCCATCACATTTTTTTTTATCAATTGAATTCGATATCTTATTTAAATTTTCAAATTTGATTTCGATCATCATAAAGTTAGTTTACTTTACGTTTAATTAATAAAAAAAAAATATTAGTTAATAAACCTAGAATGATAGACAACTGAATTATTGTAACTAAACAGTACGAGATATTTTCATTACAAGCACTTGCACAGGTAGGTTATGTTCTATAAAATAAATATTAGATCGGAAGTTACTCTGTATACCAATTAATTTAAACTTAATCCAAGTTATTTACTTGAAGAAACTAAGCTCTCTCAATATCCATATTTTTTTTATTGACATTATTCAAATCTAAAATCTTAGGACTATCCTGGATGTTTGTGAATTTTAAGTTTTAAAAATAAAATTCACCAAAATTAGTGATTTTTAATAATTTATAGTTAATAATAAAAAAGTATTATTAACACTCCTATTTATTTATAAGAGCTTCGAATTAATGTTATAATTTAGGTTAAAGGAAAAACATGATAATTGATAAAGAGAGCAGCTAAAAAGTTAAAAATGAATTTTACTGTAAAAGTTTAAAATTTACTCATCAAATATATAATAACTTTTTATTTTTAAAAATAAAATATGAATCCACCCAAAATATATAATAATTTATTTTTAAAAAAGATATAATTAAGTCAGATTTTTTTTTATACACTGTTAATAAAAAATTATTTTAAATATCTTTTAAAATAATGATTACTAAAGTCAATAATTTTAACATATATAGTTATATATAATTAAATAACTGTGTAAAAGATCTTTATACCCTCCATACATTCTAATTAAATTCTATTTTTTCAAACCTAATGTAAATAGGAATTTACCCAAAAGAAAACAAACTGATTAAAAATAATAAAATATATGGTTTCGTATATTAATTATTTATTGATTTGGAAAGGAACATAGCATCTAACAATGGGGTATTGTCATACGTGAACGGGTTGGTACCAGCGCTTGCATCAAGTATCAACCCAAATAACATAAAATATTCATGTGTTAATTTATACCTATTTTATTGTAAAAATTTGTTTTAATATTTATTTTAAAGATATATTATTTTGTTCATTTAATTTTTAAATATAAATTAATATTATTTTTCTAATATAATTATTATTTTCAATTTGGAAACACAATTTTAAATTTATTTTTTATTTATTTAAAATGTAAAATTTATCTTATTATATATATATATATATATATATATATATATATATATATATATATATATATATATATATATATATATATATTAACTATAGAATAAAACTAATATTAAAAAAATCATAAATAAAATAAAAATTATATAAAAATAAGTTACACAAACAACTAAATAAATAAATAAATAATTTAATATTAAATTCATTTTTAATTAGTTATGAGATCCACTTTTCATTATGTTTTTAATATTTTTTATTTAAACATTAGTTAGATTCATGATTATATATATATAAAATAAGTTTCATGTATTGAATTAATAAAAAAATATCAAAATCATATTTTAAATTAAAAAATAATAATTAACTTAAAATGATATCATTAATTTAAATTTAAATATTAAAAAACCAAAAAATAATTTGACCATAAGATTAGAGATAAAAAAAATATAATTTAACCAACATTATAATTCAACATGTATTTGGTATTTTTTTACTTTACTAATATTTTAATATTACAACTGAGATAATATATATTTAATAATATAAATTAGGAATTTTCTTGTCCCTAAAATATCCAAATATTTCTCCAAAAACAATACGATCTCTCCTGTAAGATGCTTAGTTCTAGCCTCTAGGTGATGTCGATCGATGCCAACCAGACAATGACCTGAGCATCTGCAGGTGAGCACGAAGTATGAGAATTTTTTAGGTTCTGGTCACATTTTTCTTGTGACAAGTCATCTCTCACTTTGAATTTAGAATCTGCATCTGCAACCAATGCAAGAATACCGACCCCATTTTCGTACTGCAATTATTTTGAACTGGGTACTTCCTGTGGCGAATTTTTATGATAGAAAATAAGATTTTTTTAAAATAAAATTAACCTAAATGGTAAACTTAGTATAAAATTTCTTTCACTAATTCAACATTATCAATAATTGTTCCTTACTTCCAACCAGTGTTCACTGTTACATGGTTAAAAAAATGAGTTTAATGATTATGTGTTGAGATATCTATAATAAATTATTATTGATATAATTTTAAAATAATTGTAGTAAAAATAAATAAATTTATTATATATAATAATTTGTGATTAGATGATAGTTGACGCGTTGATTTTATTTTTTTTACATATTTTATGTATTGGAAACAAATTTTTAACTGTTAATAACAAAAATATCCATATTATGAAAAATACTGTTTGCTTAGTGTTTTATGAACATTTTTATTATTATTGAGAAGAGAATAGTCAGCGGTTAAAAAATTGTTTTCTATTCTGTGTTTTAAGAATGATTTTAAAACTATTGACAACAAAAAAAAAAGAAAGCCATCGTTTAATTTATGTTTTAAATACTTTTTTTTTCAACCATTAACCAGAAAAGTGCGCACTATTTAAAGTAAAAAAAAACATTAATGAAATTGTTTGTTAGCATAATATACATACTCTTGTTAGCATAATATACATACTTTAATTTCTATTAGAAATTTATGTCATTTTAAGAGTTTTAAAAAGGCTAAAGAGTCTATATCCCTTTTTTTTTATAAAAAAAAGTCTATAAATTTACTGGCTAATTCATCTATTGCACTAGAATATTATATATTAAATATTTTATTTTATTAAAAATAATATTGTTTATAAATAAACCCACCTGGCAGACTAAATAAGTTTTTCTAAAATATTCACCAAAAAGAATATTAAAAATTTACAACCTAACTTATTTAATTAAAAATACTTGTTTAAAAGTTTAGACTTTTTTTTACTATGTAACTTAAATCATGTCAAGTCTTAAATGAATAGGTCTTGGTATATGAAAGGCGGGTTAATCAAACTTTCCATCTAATAATGATTAAAAAAAAAGGGCACAAGAGCAACGTTAACAAACCAATATAATATACGTTGCTTGAATATGATACATGAAATTTATTGAAAATGTGATGGATCACACTTCTTATTTAACAAAATTTTCTCACAATTTTGTAGTTTTAATAAATTTTAATAAATAATAAAGTGTGTTGTTAAACTTTTTGTAAGAATAATAATAAATTATTGTTGAGTATTCTCCATGATTTTTTTTTCTAAAATTTGAAATATACAAATTCGATCAATTTTCCATAACCTTATTATCTCATTTTGATAATTATTCCTATTTCAAGAGATTTTGACATTGAAAAGACACATAAGTTATTGGAATTGAAATTGAGTTTGACTCAATAAGGCGAGACCTAGAATAATTTATATATTTGTTTATAAATATCATTTTGTATGCATGTGACTACAAAGAAATATTTCAGTTGAACATCAAAATCTTAAAAAAAAATCTATTAACAGTTGACACTATTAAGTAGATTATCTCATTTCAACCAAGTTTTTTCTACACGTACAAGTCAATATTCGAATTTTTTATCATATGTTGATGAGCCTGGTATCACTTGTATATTAATCACTTACTGGTTGAAACTCACTGCCCTGATACTTATTTGGATGGAAAAGGAAATAGAAAACTTTTGATATTTGTTTATTTTCATTTAAGATCCCATCTATTCAACAAAAAATATCAGGACCCGAAAGTTTACAATAGATTGTGGTGGATGTTGAAGCCATTGATTGCATGATGATGTGCTAAATAATCTTCCGCTTTACTACAATTTCTAAAAATACAATGATTGATTTTTTTTTTTATTTGATTGAAGAGGAAAAATATCTACAAATAAAATTTAAAGCCCTTCTTTCACCAATTTTTAAAATGATTTCATTTTCTGTCCTCAACCCAGATATTGTGGACTTGTTTTAACAGTTGTGTACAAGTCTACGAAAATAGGCCAAAAGCAGCATGCTTCACGAACAGAATCATGGGGCTCTCTCTCTCTCTCTCTCTGTGTATTGGAATATAATGATAATTAAACATATAAGATGAGTGCCATGGTCATAATCATTCCAGATGGTTGGTTAGGACTTAATATGAAGTTTTGAAAGAAACTAATCGTGGTGAAGATATTATTGACCTCGTTCCCCCTTCAAAGTCAACGAGGTTAATAGTACTATTTTAGCATGCACAAGTAAACGGCGATTCCTTTTCAGCTTTATAAACATGTAAGTGATATAACAGGAGTTCCATCTTTGATTATGCTCGAATAGGACAATATTGTAAGTAGAAGAATTATTTTTTAGTTAATACTTTACTTTCTTGTAGAAGATTATTCTCATGTCTCCTGATTATAGAAATAACTCTACGTCCAATTCTATATTAAAAAAAAAAAGAAAAAAGAAGAAGAAGAAGATGGAGATGGTAAAATTGAATTCAGTATAAGACGGTAGAATGAATGAAATTGAATTGAATCGTACCTATATATACCTAATCTACTTTGTACCAGAAGAATTTTTTGTGATGCAATGTCCAGAGGCATTGGAACCACTGGATGTGACCGACCATCTGACCACCCACTCCACCACCTTCTACAACTTAGTATGCTCTTTAATGTACTTTCTCAGTTGACTTTTCTTTTGTTGATAGATATTTTGTTAGACTTTAATGCTAGTGCTCTATTTTATTTCTCAATAATAATATTAATAACTGTTGTTAAATAAAAGAGTCAAAATATAAAGTATGGTCACTGCAACATTTTCCTAAAAAATTGTAAAACAAATTTCTGCACATAAAAGAGCAATTCATATATTAGAACATGGTATTTATAGCATAACAAAAATTAAGATAGTATTAAAATTATTTCATCACATGCTTTATTATACTTTAGAGTTTCATGACGTAATATTATTATTTTTTGAATGATTATTTATTTATATATTTTTTAAGTAATTATTATAAAAATAAATAAATTTATCGTATACAATCAGTAATTTTAAATTTTTCACTTTAATGATTTTTTATATATATATATATATATATATATATATATATATATATATATATATATATATATATATTATTCTCCAAGTTGTGCCTGTTTATTTTCCACCCTATTATATTATTTTAATGTATCTTGAATTTTTTATTTAATGTGCATATTTTGTTTACAAAAGAATAGCACATGAATCTTATTTTAACAACACATCATAAAAGGAATAAATTTTCAGTTTAATGTGTGTGCATAAAAAATTAAATAAGAAAGTTTAATTGCGCATTTTTTATCTTTTTAATTTGAACTATGTGAGATTTTGATCTCTATTTTTATTTTCGAGTCAATTAAGTCCTTTTACTTTAAAAATTAAACAAATTAGTCTTATTATTTTTTTTATTTTCCACTCAAAATTTTAACAAACCTCAAATTGTTTTGAACTTTTTTTCTTGAAAGAAGCCAATGAAAATATTAAATTTCACCCAAATTAAAAAAATCAAAAATTTTCCTCTTCAAATCTTAATCTTACATCTTATAAAATTCTTCAAAAATATTTTTTTATTCTTTTCATTGAATATGTAACTCCTAAACTTCAATTTTTTATAGATCACAAATCCATCACAATTCTCAAATATTTTGATAGAAATAATAATTTGAAAGTTTTAGGTAAGTAAAAGATATCGACAGTAAGATCAAATTTGCTTGAAAAGAATTAAATAATTCGAAAATAAAATCTCATGTTACTCAAACTTAAGGAATAAAAAGTATAACTAGGATATTTTTTTAAAAAAACTTTATTTGAAAGTGTGTTTTGTGAATTGTGAGCCGAAGAAAAGATCAATGAGTTAATGCTTTAAACATCTCAAAAGTCAAAGCTCGTTTGTCTCTTTCTCTGTTTTCTTCGTGTAGCATTTTTCTTTTTTTTATGAAAATAATATATACGAGTATAACACCACAAAAGAAAAAAAAAAGAAAAAAAGGTGTGTGTACATTCAAAACGAGGCAGAAAAAGTTAGTTATATAATGGGCCAACATATTATTTTTATGGCTTGATCCATGGGCTTATCTGTGTTGTTTGGGCACGGGCCTAAACTTATCTTGAGTTTCTCTTTACTGATTTACACGACAAGAGACAGGACCCTTCGGATATTGATTATAAAAAATTGGGTTGTAAAGTTGTACTTGTAGCAAATTCGTAATTCGTAATTATCATTATGAGTTTGTATTTTTTTTTATTATTCAAATTTACATTTTATTTTCTAAAATTCATAACCTGCACTTTAAAAGATCTTGATCCTGTGAATATATTTTGTGAAGCACAACCCAATGTATACTTTATAAAGTCCACACTTAAGTCTTGAATGAGATGGACCCCAAAAGAAAAAAAATATTTGAATGCTAACCCTTCAAATTCTTGACGTGGCAAATATACCATAATGGCAATCTAAGGCTTTTTCAAATTTGTGAATATTTCATGAATACAAAAGTATACTTATAATTTATTGATAACGTAAAGAATTTTTATATTAAATTATATATCGTTCTAGATGAAAATGAATTTAAATAAGTATTAATAAGATGAATGCATCGGTTTATTGTTTATTTATAATATAAAAAGATAAAGGTTAATGACAAATTAGATTTAAGTTCTATTACTAAATCACAATTAAGTATCACAACATAGTGAGAAAGAGCAATGATCTTTCGGAGGACATCCGATAAAATAATTTTTTGCATGTGTGAAATGTTGCAATGAGTTTCATGAAATTGTATAGAAAGTTTTATTATTAAATGAAAAAAAAGCTTTTGTACAAGATCAATTTTAAAAAGTTTTTCCTGAGTTTTATTTTTTTAGCTTAAGCTTTTCAACCTTTGAAAGTGGATTATATGATATATTTGATTTTAAATTTGGAAAAATAATTGTTTTTTTTTTTAATTCTTCTAATAATTTTTTAGAACACAGACTGAACAATCGAAATGCAGTTGTTGCTACTTAAAATATGTCATGCAACGGAGTTCATACTCTTTTACATTCTTTAGTATTATAGTGTGTTTGGATTTGGATATGTGTCACGTTGGTTGAGATCTATATTTTGGATAGTTAGATTAATTTATTTTTAAATGAATGATTGAGATTTTTTTTCTCTTTTCTTTCTCCATTTACTCCTTCATTCATTTCTCACTTTTCAAAAAACTAAAACATGACTGAAAAAATTTGTTGGATTTCTGTATGATAGGGAGTTTGTATTAAGTTATATAGTTTTGTAGGCTGCTTTTTGAGCAGCATGCCTTGGACATAATAACAGCCTATTATTGTCCGTAATGGGTAAGTAATGGAGGTCGGGGGTATAGAATTCAAATAATAGGTAAAGTAGTTCTTTCAGATGTATCTGAGATTATAAGAAAAAAGAAAACATTTTTAATTTTAAGGTAGGTGGGGGAGTTGAGCAACCGTAACCATTCTATCTTACCCAATGTAAAACAAAATTCACTCATGAAATTATTATGACCTCTAAGTCATGACCAGTCACAGTTTTATTTACGTAAGAAGAATATTTATAAATTACTGTTAATTAGTTTTGATTATTAAATGAGGTGGGACTCCGAAGTCGATGAGTCGACAAAGAAAGTCGCTTGTAAATTATTTTTGGTCGACTCCTGTGATTTATGCAATAACACAAATAACACATCCACAGATGATTTATATATTAAAAATATGTTTGAACATTTCAAAAAAAAAATCTATAAATTAAGAATTAAATTTTAGAAAATTTATTTTAACCAGAGAATTTTTATAAATCAACTTATGTATAAGTTAATTTAAATTTATAAATAATATATTTTTAACTTAAAGTGTAAATGAAAAATTTACTGAAAAAGAACCCTAATTTTGTATGTTGTGGTCTGGAGATCCATTTGAATTGGACGTGGAATAAAAATGTTGATATTATTAAAAGAACTAAGAAATTCAATCATAACAATAACAATACGAGTTGGGCAACAGAATATTAAACAAAGCAAGCAATTAAAACATAGACTATCGACAGACGCTCACAGCTTATCACACGACGTAGGAAGGAAAGAAATGGTCTCCTTCTGGAGATCATGGCTGACCAAAATGTTCTGCTGTTGGACATTCCCGAATATGGACATTCCACTAGAAGCCCCCATGGCCAAGCACGCCACACCCAAATTGGAGTCACCAATCATGTAGTTCTCCGCAGGAAGCTCCAAATCCCCACCCTGGAAGTGGAAAACAAGCTTTGGAACTTCCACTTCACTGGATCCTGATGGAAGACTAAAACAAACGTCAAGCCCGGTGGAGCTAGACTTGTCCAAAGGAAGATTGGTTTGAGAAATGAACTCTTTTTTAAGTGCATCAAAAGCCTTGTGTTCTAAGTACGTAATGGTGGTTCCCGAGTCTATGATCACGCCACCACTCCCATCATCTCCCACTTCGAAAGTGGACTTCTCAATGGATAATCGAGTGTCCCCCACGGAGATTCCTTCAAGAGAAAGGTAGTAAAAAGAAGGTTGTAAAGGGTTCTTCACAAGAGGCGTTGTTGTGATTCTCCCTTTTTTACCTTTCACTTTTTCCAAAGACCCCAACAACAAAACACTGGCTTTTGTATCATCCATTGGGGTCAAACAATAAGAAAACTTGGGCTCCTTGAGTTGAGAAACCAACGACAAAGGCCCACGCCCGAGCCCGACCAAGCCCGAGGCTTGTTCAAACCCATCTCCTTCGTTATCCTCCCCGCACCCAAAACCAATGTTGTGAACCGAAACCTTGTTTTTGGACTCACCGAACGTGAATGTCTCGGTTCCCAAAACTCCTTGCGTCATCGAATAGTCACCGTATGAATACACATACTCGCAGCCATCACTGCACGTTGACGAAGGCAAAGCACTGCAGAGGCTGCTTCCGCATGGGACTTTATTAAAAGAAGAGGACTTGCTGGGGTCGAAAATTGGCGTGGGTTGTTTGTAACACTGCGTGCAAGGCTTGCACTGCGTCCAAATTAGGTCACTGCCAGTGTCCAAAACCGCAGGGTAAGACTCCGGTGGAGTTCCGATGGCTAACTCCATTAAATACTCACCGTTCCCTGCATGAATAGGAGCTTCCAATTGTTCAGAATCTTCCGTTGAAGCTGCCAACACCATCGCGTTCAGCCTCTGCAATCTACTCCTTCCGCGTTTGATTCCGTGTTGCACGCGCTCCAGTTTGGTTAGGTTTTTCCCCGAGTCCACGTGCCGGAGCGCGACTCGGAACGCATTTGGGCAAGGGTGGTGGTTCTTGAGGGTTTTTCTGGAGGACGTTGGAACAATGAAAACAGATACTATTAAAAGTGCCACCAATGTGACAAACGACCAAGGGTTTTGCAGTGTAGCCATGAGGGTGCACAATGTGGAGGAGCTAGATTAATTATATAAAGTGGATTCAGTGAAGGACAAGACTTATAGAAGGCATATCTTAACTTGATTATTGACACATGAGAGTTTCGCCATTTTGTAACGTTCCCTTCGAATGTGGTGGAGAGGATAAAGGAAAGAAGACCAAGAGGTGGGTTTTGGATTGTCAAATTATTTTCTGAGACAAGTTTGTTTCAGTGTAGGTTGAAATATCAGCGTAGTGTCGCAACAAGTACCGAGTCTTGCGTTGTGGTTGGTGAAGATTTTATTTCCAACGTATCATTGTTGTGACACAAAACCCAAGAGTATCTAACGCGTACGGTTAAGAGAGTACTTGGATTTGCCTTGGAGTCAAGGGAGAGGCTGGCTTAGCTTTGGGAATGATCTATTTGTTTTTTGGACTACTCTTTTCTTGTTGAGCCAATATTACGTTAAGCGGACTAATCTAGGAGCAATCATGAATAGTCATTACTATCCATGTTGATCATCAATTAGGTGAACCGCATAATTTATATAAATCATAAACCCGTATAAAAGTGGTAAAGAGTACTAATATTATTTTTTTTAAAAATTAGATAATATATAAAATAATTTTATATTATTATCTAATTATAAATTAGTATAAGATAAATCTATTCACTTTTACCATATCTATCTTTAAAGTTACGTGAATAATAATTTGTAATAGAATCATATATTAAAATTACATTTCTGTTAAGGTATTTTTTCGAACTTTATACATACCTAGCCTTTTATTTCTCCTTTTTGCTCCCTCTAATTATTCCCCATTCATTATTTTCCGCTGGGTTTCGTCCACAATTGGATTTTTGTCCGTAAGTAGTGAAGGGATTGGATTGGATAGGTTGGGTGGACAAACTGGTTTACTAATTGCTCCAAAGAGTGGGAAGTGAGCTTTGTTTCAATTCCACGCATCCGAGAGGAGAAAAAGGTAGGTTGATGATCCTTTTTTAGTTAGGTGAGAGGGCCTTAGAGACAAAGATATTCTGCCAATTTATTTATTTATTAATCCCTTCTAACTTACAACTTTATGTGGCATATTGGTCAAAACGTCTAGCATAATACACGAGTTTATTTAAGATACGTAACTACATATGCACGTATATGAGTATTGATGTTTTGTACGATTTTCATTCACGTAGAGTATGTTAAACAATAAAGTTTAGAATTTTTTTTAAAAAATGTAGTCGTAACTGGAAACCAAATGATCATTGGACCTAATAATTCGGCTTGAAAGCGTGAGTTGTTTTGTGCCCAGCAGAATTAATACAGCAGTATCATAACCATTGTTAACGATTATGTAGTAGTTAAACTCCCCAAACAGCTCAAATACGTAATTGATGTGATGATGAATTTTGAAACACTACTTGAATGCAATACATATTTTTATTCATTTATAACAGATTAAAAAAAGGAGCACTTTGAAAGTTGTAATACATTTTGCATAATTTGAATACGGCTACGTACATCAATATTTTTCTTCATAAATATACCTCCTATTTATTTTGAAATTAAAAAATCACTTTTCGTACCTTTCAATAAAATATATATTTCAATTATATTAAATATCTCAAATTAATTCTATCAGAATAAAAATTGTACCTAACTTGAAAACAAATGAATCCTTAATATACTTATTTATAAAATAACAGAACTGCGTTACATATTTTTTGCCATTTTCTATTTAGCAGGTTGTCCATTTGATTTGAAATGACATAATCCAGTGATAGGTTTAGGAAGATGAGCTACATTAACCGAAAACAATAAAAAGAGAAAAAAAAAGGAGGGCGGTTCAGAGTCATATTTGAGCTGTTGTTCCCTTTGAGTAAAGGTACGTCTTACTCGAATGTAGCATGATGTGAATATATATGATTATATTGGTGTTGCGTGCCATCTCTGATTCATGACTCCTTTGTCACTATTCAACAAAACACAAGGCTCTACAACATGCGTCACTTTGTGGTTCGACTTCGACCCTTTTAAGACTACGATAGCGCAACTCTCTGACGGATTCACTCCCTTGTTTGTGGCGCAGCCTACGTACATGGGTGGGGGACAATTATTCGGCTTCTATAATAATGGCTTCATTTCATACTTTTTCTACGAGTTTATGTAAATTAGACTTTCATTATTTGAACATGAGATACGACGAAAACAAATATGAAATGTTTTTAATGTTCTACAACTAACTACTAAGAATCGGATAGTAATAATTCATTGCTTCTAAACCACTTATCATATAGGAGTACCATATTTCCTTTACCGCTGCAATTATATGATTTTTTTTTAACCCAATCGAGAGATAGAAATTAATTAATCTTTTAAAATATTAAAATCTATTCAGAAATTAATATTTTTTTAACAAATGATTTTACACAAAAACCCAAAATCAATTTATTGAAATAAGATTATTTGTTAATTATGCCACTCTATATTAGTCAATTAATTTATTATTAAAGATTTTGCGTAAACTAATCAATGGGTTGTGATAAAAAAAATATCACATCAACTAGTTATTAAAAATTATCTTTAATCAAATATATTTTTCATAAATAAGTATAAATTTTGATAATTTTATACAATTTATAAAAAAATAAAAATATAAACATAAAAGTATCATAATTTATAAATAAAAATATGCACATGTATAAGATTGATTTAGATTGAATCAATTTTTACAATTAAATCCAAAATTTTATTCAATTCATTTTTTTTAATTTTTGATCTGTTTGATTTTCAGTTTATTTAATTTTTTAATTTTTTGGATTAATTTTTTTGTTAAATTGGTTTATTAATATCCTTAATACATGAAATGTACCTAGCATAATTATATTCCTAAGAATAGGAATGGAAAAATGAGGATGCAAAAGTATTTCTTCCCTTTTTCACACTATGCATCCTCATTTTAGGAGCCACTATCCATCATATATTTAAGAATTTGAAACTTACTCTCTTCAATCTGAAATATAAGTTAAAAAAATCATATATATTAATCTCAAACATAAACAATTTTTAATTAATTTCTTCATGTTTAATGAGATCATTCCTAAATTATCCTTTATTTAATTAAAATTATATTTTTAATAATTATTTTTTATTCTTATATCAAATTTCAATAAAATATAGTTTAAGAAAAAAGTTTATTTTTAAATAAAATTTAATAATATTAACTAATATTTTAATTAACAAAAATTATTTATTTTTACTTATATTCAAAATCAGGAGTCTAAAGGAAAAAAAATAGAGCGTATTGTCTAAAACATTGTCATTAGTAAAATTTGAAACATTATGTGCTTATTTATTAAAAATTCATTTTAAAATAATAAAAAAGTTTATCTCACGTAATAATGATAAAAAAATAAAGTTTATCTCACCTTATAATGATAAAAAAATACAATCCATATAATATATTAAAATCAAATTTATAAATATATAGGTATTTGCAAGATAGGTACCATGATCGGGGTCCCCACACAATGAGGTATCCATTCCCACCTAAGAAATTGAATAGAGCCGGAAGGTTTTCTAGAGAAACATTAAGATTCAATTTTCTGCTTTTAAAATAATAATTATCGTTTTTACTTATGAGATAATACCATCTACAGTTTGCTCTGTTTTTCCTAGGTAGATATACCGGTCAAAACAGTGACATCCAACCCAAACTATGACAGTGGGTTGTTTTTGACAATTGCAAATTATCTACCTATCATCCTCTTAGAACATCACAAACTCGATCAAATTATAAGACATTAATTATTGTTAAGACCAAGACAATTAGTTATTACCAGCACAGCAATTATAATTAGAAGCACATTCAAATCACAGTTTAAATTTGATGCTCTAGGGATTTTACCCTATCATCCAATATGATTTTTGGCACATCATTAAAAAAAAAAAAAAGACCTTTTAGAAAATAATTATGATATCAAATTTGATAGGATAATAGCATAAAAGAAGTTTTACTCTCAATAGAATTCTTTAAATTATTGAAAACCAAAATTGGTTTCAACGGCATGAGGCGGGAATACAACTTACACAAGTTTTAGTCCTACAATAAGACCTATAATATGTTTCGTCATGTAAAGCAAATACCCTTCAACATCACAGTAACTCCGAAGAGAAAATAACATTCTCAATTTTCTTAGATCTTTTAATAAAGTAGGTTGCAAGCTAAAATATAGGAGTATCATATCTTTCATTCAAGACCATGGTTTCACACAAGAGTACAAATAAGTTGGGGTACAAATTGATATCACATACAGTAATTACAAACCATAAGACTTAGGCCTAGATTTGTTCTTACCCAAAGAATTAATTCGATTTGCATGTTCTTCTTCCTCCTCCAGCTTCTTTCTCCGAGCAGCCTCTTCTTTCTGTCTCTGAATCATCTCTAATTCCCTTTGTCGTTCCTCCTCCTTTCTTTGCTGCTCTAGAGCTTCTCTTCTCTGAGATTCTTCCACTCTCCTCCTATTCTCTTCAAGCATCTTATCCAGCTCTTCTCTTTCTTTACGAGCTTGTTCCTGCAGGATGACAACAACACATCACAATTTGCAATAACATGAATGATAGAGACGGCACCAGGAAAAAAAAAAAAAAGGAACCCAATTAAGATTTTACCCCATTCTCCTAGAGGTCACAAACTAATAATAAGCTTATTTTTAGATACAAATCACAAATAGCTTATTTGTCAAGCTTCACAGTGAGACACATTTAACACTGTTACCTGATGATTTAAGTGTTAATGAGTGAAGATACCAAAATATATGGCAGTTTAAGCGAAGTGTATATATTAAATCAGATGTTGAAATTGCATACATATCCAAGAACCTTGCTATAATCTAATTAATATTTGACACTGACAGGGCTAACTCATTGGGATCAAGGGTTATGGCAGGGTGAGACCTTGTTTACAAGACAAAACATGAGTAAAAGGCATCCCAAACAACAGCATAGTTTATCCATACTAAATTTATCAATTTCTGAAAATATGCACAATATTAATGACTTGAATGAAACCCACTCCAATATTATAATGTAATTTATTCATAGAATTATAATTAGCTTGCCCGTGATTTTTTGTCCGGAGAAAGAGAGGAAAAGAGAGAAAAATAAAGTCCCATTTAGAATACTTACTTCTTTCCTTCTAGCTTCAGCAAGAGCATTTTCTTTTTCTTTTCCAAGTTGAACTTCTACATCATCAAACAATTTCTTCACTCCCTCTGCTATGCGCCTTTCTATTTCTAACTTGACTTCCTCCAAGTTAAGCTTCTCCTCAACATTTTTTCGAATTGCTTCTTCCAGTCTTCTTGCAGTCTCTTCTTCCAATAGTTTCAACTCTTCCTCATGTTGACGCCTAGTACTGGTACCCAATGTAAATATTGAAATTGGAGAACACAAATCAATGGTCATTGACGAAAAAAGAATGCACAAGCAACTAAGCAAGTCATACTAATTTCTAGACCCAGAAAAATAGATAAAATCAATGCTTCACTTCAAAATTTGTTTATTATGCTACTAGCCAAATTGTCCATTGACATGGAAAATGTGAGCTTATTATGCTTACAAGGCATACCTCTCTAACAAGTTTCTGATCCATAACAAATGAAGTTTCTAGTGGAAGAGGAGATAATGGAGGCAGCCATTTGTTCATGATATTTAACAAGTTGAACTTCCTTCAGAAAAGCCAGTAGAGAAGAATGAAATTAACCTGTTGCATTTTAAAAGTAAATCACTTATCTAGAGTAAAGATGGGAATTGATTCAGAAGCATCTAGCCAGAGACCTAATGTTCAAACCACCAACAGGTCTATAACTTTATATCAGGTTCATTGTAGTACCAAAATCCTTGTATTCTTAAAAAGGATAGTCCTAAACAGTGAGAAGTGTTAGCATTATTTTGGTTAAACTATTCATTTGGTCCATATAGTTGTCTCCATTTTAAGTTTTAATCCCTACAAAGTTGTTTGTAGTTGCTTATGACCGCAAGAAAGTTTTGGTAGTGGTTGTATAGCGCCAGAAAGTCTTCTCTGGTGTTCATGAGAGGGACCAAAACTTAGGAAGACATCCATGTGCAGGGACTACACTTATAGTTTTTTCATATGGAAACTAAAACTTAAAATGGGGACAATTATAGGAACCAACCAAGTGACATTGATCATAACTTTCACATAGATGAGTGGTATCCATGACTTCGAATTATCTAACTACCACCCTCCAACAAATTTCCTCTTTTTTTTTTGCCTTTGAAACATCATAAGTGGGCAATGGCATAAAGTCTTCATAGAATAATTATTACATTATTTTTACTATTATTTCTAATATCAAACAACACTTGTTTATAAAACACAGTAAAAAATGCAAAAACGAATGAAAAAGGCATTAAGTAATAATTCCAACTTAGAGGAGTGCCGTAGTGATGATATGCGCATATAACATGAAATCCAATTAATGAAAATAGGTCTGATTAAAACCAATTGGAGGGGGGAAGTAATAGTATAAATAAAAAGAAGGGTTAAGGTTACCTTTTGTTTTGATCTTTCTTGAGTTTGGGAGTGGGGCTGGGCGAAGGAGAGGGGGAGGAAGAGGTTCTGTGTCTGCGGCGGCGCTTGTGGGAAGGAGAGCGGCGCCTGAAACAAGAAAGAGGAAGTGTTAACAGTGATTGAGAGAAGATGAAAGAGAATGAAGAAACGAAATAGGTACCTGGAAGTTCTCGAGTGGCGATGAGAAAGGGGAGAAGGAGAGTATCTTCTTCTGCGGGAAGGAGAGCGTGTGGGTGACACACTGCGACCCATATTCTCAATTCAATTCACTGTGTGTGTATATCAAAAACCCTACTCACACTCACCTCCTTCGTCCATCCCCACCAATTTTCCTCTTTATATTACCAATCAACTAACCCTGCTCCTTTTTCTTAATTTCAGTAAGATTAAACAATATAATATAATTTAAATAAATAGATATAAAGAAAAATAATAATTTAAAAAAAACTGCGAAAAAATTAATTTGAAAGTAGAAATGTTGACAATTGAAACGAGAAGGAGGATTTTAATATATAATTGAAGTTAATATCTAAAGAAAAATTAATGCAAAAAATAAAATAAACAAATGTAAAATTTAAACAATAAATAATAGTAAAGTCATATCATATAAAGAGAAAGAAGAATATTTAAATTTAGATTTATCTTTTGAAGACATAATTCACCAAATTATAAAACTTTGAGAGAAAAATAAAATTAGAACTTGTTTTTAAAGAAAATTTCTATGGTGCTCCTATAAATATAAAGAGTTTAAATTGATTTTTAGATCAATAGTATTTAAGTGATTTTTATATATTTTAATTTAGTCATTGTTTAACTAATTTTTTTAATTTAAAATTATAATTATTTTATTATTGTTTATGACAAAAAAAAGATTTAAATACTTTTAAAATAGTAATAAAAATTTTAATTGAAATGATTATAAGTTTATATTTAAAAGAAAATATTTTAATTAATTAAAAGTTAAATTAAAATAAATATTATTTATTAAATAACAAAATAGATGATATAATAATTAGTTATATTTTTATTAATTTAAAAATGAAAATGAACTGTTACAGAAGTATTCCATATATGGGTCTTGGAAACTCCGATTTTTATATTCGCCTGCATTGATACTTGATAACATGAGAAAACTCCAAAATCCAAATAACTAGACGTCCATTTTTTTACTTGGAAACAGTATCATGTTCGTAAGAGTGTCTTTACGCAATAGAAAAGTAAAAAAGAATACTTAGTTGTCTCTTCACTCACTTGTCGTTCTCTGCACTCTGGAGCTTGCTGCTATCTGCTTCCTTCCAGTCTACAACAGCACACAGGTTAGCCTTACTTTTATCATACATGCTTTCACACTTTTCTTTATGTGTGGTGTGCAAATGAAAACCATTTTCACCCCCCCCATTCTTCTTTTTTCTTTCTTCTTTTTTCATGCTATCATATGAAACACATACACAACCTTCTCAAATATTTACAATCCAGTTCTCCAGCACAAATTTCTTTCTTGCCTTGCTAGTTAGTAGCTGCCACTAACTCTTTCTGCTTCCAAGATTATCATTGTGTTTCTCTTTCAAAAACATTGTACCATGGATTATTAATAAATATAAAATTATCACCCCCAAATAAAAAAATGAACTTAGTTTTTTATTTTGGTAATGAGAAGAAAAGTATTGTTCTGAAGCAAGGTAAAATTTGATAGATATTGAGACTATGAGAGAGTGAGTTACCACTGTTCACTGAGGCAACGTAGTTCTTCACTTCAGAACCATTTGTGCAACGGAATGGTGCCCACTCCAGCGAAGCAAAAGGCATTGAAGAAGCTACCAAGAAACAGAACATGGGACTGTGAATATGATATATATAGTCACTTGCAAAAGAAGAATAGAGTCCTTCGCAGTGGAACTGAAAAGTTCAACTACTTCAATACCCTTTTGCAGCACTTCGTTGTTAAGGATCCAAAGGGTGACCCAGAATTGGTGCAATTCATGGATGGCTTTTACAGCATTGTACAGTCTCAGATGCTTCATCTTCAGGAACTGAACATAGAGAACACTGCTGAAGAAAACAACACAGATAATGATGATGATGATGATGTGACGGTGGATCCCCAACATAAGTATTTCTTGGATCACTTGAGGCCTCATGGAATATCTTATGTACTTGACATCCCTGAGGATGGTGTCTTTGAAAAATACGAGCCTGAATCAGCATTTCCTTATTTTCCTGAGAGTGCTGCTATTTGCAGAATTGATAATGCAAATCATGTTTCAAATGAAGAGGTCAATGTGTGCTTGGACACAGACATGCATGTGAATGCTCTTGCAAACTATGAGAGTCCTAATGCTGTTAGCAATCATGCGAAGCATAGGGGGAGGAAGCAAAAAGGTACAAAACTCTCTTCTGCTTTGAATGGTAATGTTAAGAGCAGTGATGTGGCTTCAAAGGCACATAAACATGCATGTAACTTGACGGGTAGGCGCAGGAGTAAGAGGCTCAAAATGCATGCTACGAAAACTGATACCCCATCTGGCTTAGTAATAGTGAAGATTGAAGATAGTGATGATGAAGCAGAAGATATAGTGCGAGGCCAGGTTCTTCATTTTGCTTATGTTCAATACTTTTGTTCATTTAGTTTTTGTTAGCTATATATTTGTTAACTGTTAAGTGTTGCTTCTCTGTTGAAGGTGGAACATTGTTGGCAAGAGTATGGTGAAGCCAATGCAAGGACACTTTTCAGAGAAAAACTAATTGAAGAACTTAAGGTGCCTTACTGTGAGGAAGAGCACGAGAGGCTTTTAAAAGACATTACTGTTCGAAAGCCGGTGCAACACCATAAAGACCTGCGTGGTCGCATCAAAATCTATGAGGAAGATTATCTTGGATTGTCTTTTCTTGATTATCATGTTGGTAAGTAGGGTGTGGTCCTTCTCTTTCATATTCCACTTTCTGTGTTTGCATGATGCATGTTGGAGTTCATTCCAATTGGAATGTCACGAGTTTAAGTTTTATACATTGTCGATCAATTAAAATCACTAATTAATTATTACAAAAATCAATAATCTCATACATAACAAATTAACAATTTATAATTGGATGATACACTATCGGTGCAATCTAATTTAATTCTACATATTATTTTGGAAGGCTAACTAGCATGAGATGTGTGGTTGTCTTGCAGATCTTGCAGAGAAGATAGAAACAGCTCATGATGATCATCCCAGAGTTCTGAATCTCCTGCGTGGATTCTTCTATTGGTTGAAAGTGAGTATCTTATGATATTTCAGCATCTAAATACACATGTTATTTTCTACAGCCTTCATGCAAACCTCAATTGATAATGTCTGCCTCTAAATTGACCTCAAAATATTTAACCTTCAACGCGTTTCAAGATGTTTGTGTTGAGAAATATGCAAGAGCTAGAGAGAATTGAGTGAAAGTAGAGAAGGTAAACCAATTTCCCACTAACCACACATGTTAATAGTTGGGTATGTGTTTTGGAATTGGATTTTGATTTTTGTTCTGTTGTTGCATCATTAATTATTACTTTATACCCTGCCTTCAGTTTATTTCTCTAATAATTTTCAATATAAAACAAAATATAATGGGATAATCAAATAACTATAACAGTTTACTTAATTTGAATGTCCACAATGAATCAAAAGTTTTCTACAAGTCTCTTGCTATCTTTATGACTTTATGAATACTTTCATTATGTAATATGGTCATCATATTTGAAGATATGTGCCTTTGTATATTGCAACACTATGAGGTCCTTATGTTACAATTCACCTAGATTTTGATCTTCATTTATCTTTATTAGTCCAAAAAAGTGGAACCTTCATCGAATTATAAAACAAATATTGTAATAGAATCAAAGTTAGCTTTACAAAATTCACATGGCAGTATTAGTTTAGAATGAAGAGTTGAGAAATTAGAGGCTCTATTGTAGTGCTCTCCTGATTTATACGTTGTGTGCTGACAGAATTTAGCACATGAAGGGGCATTCATGCCATGGAAAGATGCATCGTGTTTGGGTGTACTGCCACAACAAAAGGAAGGAATAGTTGTCTGCTTTTGATTTTCTATGTAATTTATTTATTTATTTATTTTTGTTATAGCTTATAAACTAGTTTGTCATTTTGGTGTCTCTCTTTTCTACTCATTTTGGATTTAACTCGTCCTATTTGGCCTTATACTGAACATGATCATTAAGGGCAACAATATTTTTCTCTATCAAATTTTAACACAACTACATTCTAAGACTTTATTTCAAACGTAACATAATGATGACTAAGTTTAAAGAAATAATTTCATCAATCTTTTGAGAATTGACATGAAATTAAAACTGAATTAAACGAGTTATTTGTTGTATGATCTTAATTTAGTAGTATGCTTTACAATTTAGTTTACCAAAATACTACAAATTATTGATAGTCGCAGTATTTAAATGATTTTATAGTTAATGCATGGTTAACTTTTCAACTTCCATGGAGAAAATAGTCGCTTGGTTCAATTCTAAAGTTTTCTTTTTCTTTTTAGATTTTTCCACTTTTTTCAACTAAATGTATTATTATAAAGAATAAAGAATTGAGATTACCAGTCTATTTCAATTACTTAAATAAGTATTTTGGATTTTATGAAAAAAAAAAGGATTGTTTAGCCGTCTTTTCACCTATAGTCAATTAAACCAGTGTTCTCTTATCAATGATTGGATTAGGATATTAGGTCACTGATTATAGATTTTATTGGTCAAATTGTATGAAGCGGTATCATTATAAAATTTGTAAGATTATATATAATATTCTTGTAATATGTTTATTAAATAACTTATAACTTACTAGTTTAGTGGTATGTTATTTTACACCTATTTCAGTTAGATCCAATTTAAAAAAACTGGATAAGATATGAAGCGTTTCTTAATTTTAATATTTAATATATAATGTACATGAGCTTGAAGCCTGTTGAAGCAACCTATTTAGTGTTTTACTCACTAAAGATTTTTTTTTTCATCAATTAAAAAATTTTTATTTTTTAATATTTTCATATATTAAAATCAACCTCTTTTTTTATAATATTAGTTTTTCACATTTTCTTTTTGCATGTCTCCATAAACTATTTATTATCCATTCACTTGAACAATTTAAGCCTGGATTTTTTCATACTTATTTCTTGTAACCCCTAAAGAAATTTCTCACCATTTTCTGTGTTGATGAAGAGAAAAAGTGTGAGAAAAAGAAAATAAAAATAAAATATATAATTCTTTTAATTTATAAAAAGTTATTTATATAAAAAATGGTACAGTAATTCAATTGGGTACAATTACTTAATGGAGTGCGTGCAGCAGTGGTCTGACAGCATTGGAAAGTGTCAAATGCAGTGTGGAGTCGACCCAACACCCTTGAAATCCGCTAAACCTACTACAAAGCATACTATACCATATTTAAACATAACACTTTTAATTACTAACTCATCCATTAAAAATTAGTTAACTTAACTAATAATATTAAATTTGTTAATAATTTATATTATTTTTTAAATTATTAAATTTATCATCTTATTTTTTAATTATTTTTCGTCTATTTATGAAAAAATATATATCTAATACGAACTAGTTTTCTTCAACTATGCACAAACTGTGATTTTCATCAAAATCTATTTTATGCATTTTAAAAAAGCTTAATTAATATTTATTTTTAAAATAGTGTTAAGCAAAATTTCCTGTTTGTGGGTTTTGTATTTCTTTTATTCTTACTAAATAGTATTATTTATTAACTAACGTGTATTAGTTATTTTGTAAATTTTGTATAAAAGAAAATAAATTTATTTATTATAAAATAATTTTTAACCAAAAAATAATTAATAGAAAAAGGGATGTAGTACAATGCAACTTTGAAATCTGTTGAACCCAACGAACCACTTTTGAATTTATTTAAAATTGATTCACAATTATAATAACTAGTCTAAAATTTATATCCTTATATAGTACTTCAATTTTAATGGACTCAATTTGCGTGATATCTGAAGTCTAAAAGGATAAGAGTAAACACTAATGAAAGCTAATAAATTAGAAATCCTTAGGACCTAAAAGATTATAAAATCTACGAATGTAGCCTTCCACAAACTTACGTCTGGATAACTTAGACAGATCACGTGGAAATGGTGCAATAGCTTAAGGCATCAGTATATTTATACAATTAAGGTGATTAATCTAGCAAAAATAATTGTATTTAATTTTTTAAATATGCAAAAAAGAGTTAGCGAAAATTGTAGATTCATGAATTAAAATTAGTCTTTATCTCAATCAATTGAGAAAAATATGGGAGAAAAAAATTCATCACATTTATCTTTATTTATTTATAATGATCACATGGGTATAATCTTAAGCAAACTTATGTTATCTTAGGCCAAAAAATAATATCTTTAATAAATTTTGCATAGTTTAATTATTAATTTTTAGGAAAAAAAAATTAGATGTAGTATTATTAATATTATTAGTATTATTTTTTACAAAACTTTGAGTTTTATTTCGATAATATATACAATAGAAGATTCTGAGGTAAAACTCTAATATTTTAATTGAAGAATAACATCAATAATACCTATATTACTACTTCTAAGTTTTGTCTTAATTTTTGTTAAAAATATTTTTTTCATTGAGTTTCTTTTCTTTAATTTAAAATTTTATTAGTAATAATTATATTAATTTTTTATAACTATTTATCTCCAAAAATTAAGTATTCAATGTTTTAATTCTATTTATCTCCCTTCTCTTGCTTCTTTATTACAATCTTGTACGTCCTCTATTTTTTAATTTTTAATTTTTTATTACTAATTTATTTTTATCTTCCTTCAGGCTCGATCCATATTAGCAATTCATTTTATTATTCTATTAATTTGAAAATTTGAAGTGATCAATTAAATTAATCAAGTAAGTTACAAAGGTGTTAGAGTTTGGAAGACTTGAAATGATTTTTTTATTTCTTCATCAAATATAAATGATTTTGATTATATTTTTAAAATTACAGATATTAAAAAAGTGCTAGCAAATTAAAAATATTAAAAAAGTGCTAGCAAATTAAAAATATTAAAAAAAGTGCTAGCAAATTAAAGATATTAAAAAAGTGCTTGAAAAACAAATTAATAAATTCAATTTTTTTACCTTAGACGTTATAATGACTTATATTCATGGTATGAACATTCATCGCGAAAAATGAAGTAAATCTCCATAAGTAAAGTAAAATTAACTTATTTGTTCAAACACCTCTTAGCTTTAAAGGCCCAAAAACTAAACCAAAAGTTTACCTGCCTTCAAAAGGAAAAATGGAAGGATCTTTGTGGCTGCTGGGATTCGAGCCCAGGTCTCCACGGCCACAACGTGGAATTCTCACCACTAAACTACAGCCACAAGCTTGTTAACACTTTAATGCATTGTTAATCCATTGTGATATATTAATATGACATTGTAATAAAACAAAAAATAAATTTGTGGCTGCTGGGATTCGAGCCCAGGTCTCCACGGCCACAACGTGGAATTCTTACCACTAAACTACAGCCACAAGATTTATATCTTCTTTAAAGTGTAATTATTTTTTATATTATTATTTCATTAACCAAGTTACCAACCTGCATCTACTTCTTGAAATGTCCCTAAAACGAATATGCTTACCATAGTTTACATGAAATTTCAAACTGAACTTTTCGATTTATCAGCCATAAGTCACCAAATCATGGACATGCGAGTTGAACACCAGGTCCCTTCCAGTTATAAGAATATTTTAATTTGGATGACTTATTATAGAAAATTGTTTTTTGGTCTTTAAATCATAAAAGCTGCTTTTACTTTTTGAGAACATAATTGTTTGTTAAATTAAAAGCTAAGTGACTTTTCACACAAAATACAGCTTTATTTCATGCTTTTTGACCCTCCTTAACCCATTTAATTTATAAAATAAACACAATATTTTTAAATACAACTCAATTAAACATATTATCTTCAAATTGCAGTTGAACATCCAACAGATAAACTTTTACATAATATATCCCATCAAACAATTTAAGCCCGAGCAGCTTTGTTTTGTTCATAACTTTAATGCTCTCCAAACAAAGATGAATTCCAACTGTAGAATATTATAGACATACATATGCATACCCCGCCGTTAAGGTTCTTCTTCAATTAAATAATTAAAATTACATTGATCAATATACATGGATTTCTCATTGTTTAGATAAATCAAGAATCCGGGGCAGGGGTGGGAACCCAAAAGAATATCATTGGGGAAAGGAATTTAAAAGGGTAAAAAAGATGCAAAACTATATGATGATGATGATCACCACGACGACGCAAGCTTGAAGATACATCAACCCCGGCAATTTAGATGTCAAGCTTTCATTTTCATATGATACCAATGAACAAAACCCCAGAAAGAAGAAAGCACCGTCTCGTCTCTGCATGTACAATATGATATTCTCTTGAACCTTGCTAAATCAAATAGATGGGGTCAGAGCCAAACCGTATAACACTGCCACATTTCTGTTGCTGAATGTAAATAAGCCTGCTAAATTTTTCACTTCTTTGGAGTAAATCTGAAGAACTCTGACAATGAGAAAAATATGGGTTCCTATCTAAATGGCAGATAGCAATTGACAGATCTAACTTCTTGTTCTACCTGTCTAAGATTTCTGTATCACTTGAAATGATCTTGCCGGATAACTGTAATTAAATTGAAGGGTGGTCCATCTTCCTCCCTCGGTTTCCAAGTTTCGCCATTGCCTTGGATATACCACGATACTTTTGGAGACAAGGGACTATATAAATCTGCACGTGGAGAATAATTAGGCAGTATCTCCCAGTTTGTTCTGAAGGGAGAGAAAAAATAATAAAATTTGCAGTACTGAAAAGAGCATTAGCCTCTCAACTTGAACATAGTCAGAGAATAGCAAACAAATTCCAATCTCACACTCAAAACATATCAGTTATGTTAAGAAATCTTAGTTTGTCAATGTTGTCTAGGTTCCCTCAAACCAAACATTTTTTGGTTTAACTTTTCTCTTTGAATATGTACCTTTATTTTCTAACAGAACTCGTTTGCCATTGCATGGGCATAAATATAATTTATGTGAACTACAATTTGAATCTCTGGGTGCTTTTTTGCAAGGATAAAAAAACTTGTCTGCATTTAAATTTAGAAAGTGAATCATAGAATGAAAGAAGTGTTCAATTGGAAAATAATGGATTTAGGTGTATATAAATGAATTCAACTCTAAATATCAGAACAGTATAATTTTATCCCAGAAACTAGAAGGCTTAGTTCATTTTATGGTCATCATTAATCCGGCATTGCCTATATTACAATAGTAATTTCTATCAAAGAATAAAACCCGAGATCCATCAAGTAAATTCAAACTCCAGAATCTCAAGCAGGAAAAAACAATTATTGCTACTATTATTAGGACTTGACTTAAAAATACACTTATAGGAGAAATTCATGACGTTCAATTTTTGAAAATTAAATAACAGATTAAGAAGAATCCTTATCCACACAAAAAGTATTCAAGAAATATCCATTAAGCAGTACTGAAAGAAAAGATTTATTCAAGCATAATATAAACTAATAATCCACTTTCTTCGATACACTACAATGACGAGTATTCAGTAAGATTGGCAAATACAAGCTTAATATTAGTTTCATAATAAATATATTTGATAGAAAGCAAAATATGTACGGAAAACTGAAGAAACTACTCATTGAGTGGAAAAGGGAAAAAATCTGATGACAAGAGACATGCAAACCAATCATCCTATTTCGCCATTCTTTATCATTCAGCACATATCGATATTGCTATTATTATTGAACAGTTAACTCCTCATAACTTGCTAAGGACCACTGAATAAAGATTATATTCCTGCATCTTAGTAGTTGCCACTCAAATGGCAGAGTATATTTCCACATTTCTGCTACCCAGCCAATAAAATATAATATTATTCTAATAAACAAATTAATTTGCAGAGACTAGGTATGTCCTTTCATGATGGGGCAGTTTTTCATGATTTTAAAGAATCTGGCTTGTCACAGGAATAGGGAGGCTATGATGCAATGTCAGTGTTCAGTTAATGATATTCTTTGTTGAATTTGGTGGGAGAAGAATATCAACCCCACCTAGTGTGATAAGACTTGGTTAGTGTTTGTTTCTTGTTAAAATGTCTACATTGACTTGGAATATGGCCAAAGTACTCCCTTATAAGACTAGGGCAATCGTCACTCTAGAACTAGCTTTTATAGTCGAATTAGGTTTAATCCTTTTCTAATATAGTATCAAAGCATATTCAATCTTGATATTAGACTACTCACAAATGTCTAATCTTACAAACTTCATGTTCTAAATTATTACTATTAGTCCTTGGCATGAGAAGGGTGTGTTAAGAACTCAAGATGTCTTTCATTGACACCAAACATGGCTTATATAAAGCTTGGGCAATCCTCACTTTTGAGCTAGTTTTTGGGTTAAGTTAGACAGACTCCATTTCTAATATGAAGCAAATAACTGCATTTGTTGCAGAGGGAGTCTTTTGGCATGGTTTGTCGTCTTCACAAGTTTCTGTGTGGTCCTCAAACAGTCTCCTTGGACTTGATTTAGTTGTTTTAGCTTTACAGTCCAACAGTTCAGCATGATACGAAATGAAGCAGACCAATCTATCTTCTACTGCCATTCAGCTCAAGGATGAATCTATTTGGTTGTGTATGTCAACAACATCGTTATCATTGGAAATAATTCCCATGACATAACTTAAGATAAAACAGCACATCAGTTGTCACTTTGATAAAAGATGGCAAACTTTTATACTTCAAAGCTGATACCATGGTCTCACAAAGGAAGTATGCCATGGATATCCTTGAGGAAACCAGTCTATAGAATGCAAAACTGGCAGACACTCCCATAGACCCAAATGCTAGAGTCCTGCCAAATCAAGGGGGGGCCTTTTTTGGGAGCAGAGAGAAACTAAAGGTGGTTGGGAAATTGAAATATCTTATTAGCTACTCACCCAAACATCTCGTATGCAATCTAATTATAAATTTTAGTATGGTACCAAAGCCATAGTCTTGATGTTGCACCACCTGGCACCAGCAAATGTTCAGTCTTCAGCATCGGAGAGTGTGTTGAGATGTTCCATATTGGTTATAATATAGCCAAAGCACTCTTTATAAGGCTTGAAGAATCTTCTTCCCTCATGCTAGTTTTTAGAGTTAAGTCTAGTCCATTTGTAATATTTCCTTTCCCTTGCTTTATTATGAGATTGATTTTGGCTTCTCTTTGGTGCTCTGCTCAAGATAGTTTCTTTCAAGGGAATTTTCTATCTTTCATGCAAAAATTTCTGTTCTCAAATGGGTCAGGACATTAGCACAATTTCTCATCAATTATCAGCATCTAGGTAATCCACATTAATATTTAGGTTAAATAAATGATTACCTAAAAATCTGTGTACATGATATATATAATTCCTTCCCTATTAAATGCAAACCTTGTTACTAATGGTTGTAAGTGGGACCGGAGCAGAATCACCAAGTTAACTTGTTAGATTGTGGGACTGACGAGCTTATTTGTGTTTTAGGCCCACATTGATAATATATATATATGTATGCGTGTTTGAGTCTAAGTCATTCTTAAACCATTCAATAATTTTGTAATGGATAATTTCATGAGTTTAATTTTTATGCACTGTCAATGTAAAGATTTTTACACTGTTAACCAATAAAAAAATCAATTTAAGCATGACTTATAAAGTAGTAAAGTAGTTATTATAAAAGTCAACATGGCATACATGACAATTTATGATTGGATGACAATGTAAAAACCATTTGTACTACCAATGCATTCCAATTAAATTCTAATTTTATCCCAAATGCATTGTTGAATTGAAAATTTCTACCATATAAATCATACATGCAACATCTATGATTATTTCAAAACTGTGATACCTCATTGACATGCATTAAATTTAATGTGAGACATACTTTTGAAATAAATAAAAATGAAAACCATCGTGATTATTTTCTTATTATTGTTCAATTTTTATAAGATCTAAATAATCAAGGTAATGTTTAGTTATAATTTTCAATAGTTAGATTGATAAAAATCACATTTAAAGTTATTGATGGTATGAGTGAATTAGACTCACAACAGTATAAATCAGACCCTCTTCTCTCTCTCTCTCTCCACACACACACAAGCAATAACACTTACATGTTGTGAGAAATAAGAATAATGTATATCAACCATTATAGCTTATTATAATGGCTAAGATTAAAAGATAGATGTACATGACATTTTTAAGTGGTCATGTAGCTATTAACTAACTTTTAATTTTATTTACCATGTATAATTGTACAGTCAAAAATTCTTATTCTAACATTCTTAAAATGAAAATCATTTTCATTATGCACTCACAATTTTGTATTTTAGGTAAGATCTTATAATTCGTGTTACAATCCCACAATTTACATGTTTCCCCTCTCTTCCTAAGCCTAAATAAGATCTCAATGTTGACAACCTTGTTTGTTATTCTAATAATTTGTACAAAAAAAGAAATCATCTATTCCGTGGCAATGGCTACTCATATATGTTAGCATTAAGCAAGAAGTCTACAAGAAATGAGCAATTTTCTCGCATTATCTAAAATTTGAGCAACAAGTCAAGCTACCCAATACTGATAAAGTCTTTGATTGCAGCTCAATACAAAGGCACATATAATGAGGGTCATACATCAACACAGGGCTCCTGAAAAAGAGGATGATTCATTACCTGTATTGACTGGAGGATCTGGCTCTCTTGTACTGTGTAATACAGTTGTTCCAGATAAAACAGTAATGAAACCACATAGCTCTGATGCAATACTGCTTACACTTTGACCAGAATAGTCCTAAATAAGAAAAATAGAGGAGGGAGGGTTACAACAGATAGTTGAACACTTGATCCTTAAGATGTCACATTAGATGCATTTTTCATTTTATTTCAGTAAAATACCAACCTTAAACATGATTGCGCTAGCTAATATAGTAAAAGATGTGAACAAGGCATAGTAGATTGGAGAAACAAGTGCTGTGTTAAAAGTATCCAATGCCTGCAGTCATGCAAGGGTTGGTTAGCACAGAAGCCCAGTTTGAAGACCAACTAACAAGCAAATGATGACAACTGAAAAGCATGGAAACAACAATCTTGTAAATCAAAATTCAGGAATCAGGACTTCAAGATTATTAGTTCTGGTGGCCCAGGTCAAGCATTACATGGGTGTTATTTGGACTAGATCCTAGCATCTTGAACTTCTAGATCAGCTCATTCCCTACATAATGTTTCTTCAATTGATATAATTATATGCAATTGCTTTAGATGAAAACTTCAATACAGGCATGGTGATGATAGGCAGCAACTGAAGAAAAAGACAGAAGCCATGAAGCCTACAAAAGTATGATCCCTGTCTGCAAACTAAAATGCTTCCTCACACTAAACACAAGCAGGATGACATACAGAGTAGAAACCCAACACAGAAGATCCATGTTTCTTCTAAAGAAAAGATAAACTCACGCTCTAACTTTCTATTTCAAATACCAATCATTATGTTCACCTAAAAGTTAAGAGTGATACAAACCATATTAAGATAATTTAATTGAGTAACCATGCAAGAAATAGCGACCATCGTAAAAATCCAAGCCTGAAAGTGAACAAACTGGTCTGCACCCTCAATCGTAAGTTTTATAGCAATGCCAATCGCTTTTATGCTCATGACCTGAGAAACAAGATATTCTATCAGAAGGGCAAAACAATAGGTCACCTCTAGTATTGGGTTTCGTCAAGTATTAGTACATCAGAAGTGAAATGGGTAGGAAGGATCACTTACAGTCAAGGATCCAATTATGGAGCATATTCCAATATAAACTAAAATATTAGTCTGGCCATAGCGAGGAACACAATACAAAATCAAAAGGAACGCTACGGCAACCGCTGATGCCATGTACAACAGGAATGCTGGATGCCAAAACAGAAAGCAATAATATCAAGCATATATAAAACAAAATCCAGCAAAGATATCAACAGCTACAGCCACACACAATCCACATTTTCATCGCGAATACAAACAATGAAACCTCAGCAAGCAACAGCGTACCTGGTTGAACAGCCAACTGCCATATTTCCTCTACAGAACTAAGGGACTTTTCTTGAGGCGCATGGAGCACAATCATAGTGGATCCCACAATGCAAAGAAGACACCCGAGCATGCCCATTCTCTGCAGCTTTTCCTTCAACATGAAATGCGCCAAGACAGCACTAACCATTCCCACAGAGTCACAAAAAAAAGTAAAATTAATCAAAAAATTAAAAAATAAAAAACCTACAAGCATTTTATTTTACCTAACAATAATACTCAAAGCACCAAGCGGCGTGACAAGCCCCGCGGGGGCATAAATGTACGCCACAAAATTCGCTATCTCTCCAACAATCACTGTGACATAAACAAGGCTCGACATCAAAAGCAAAAAGAAAGTAAAAAAAAAAAAACAAATAAAAGGCTTAGTCCATCACAATTTTGGTCCCCGTATTCTTATTACTCCAATTGAGTCCCTCAAGTTTTCTTTCATTTATCATCAGGTCCCTGTCTGATTCCATTTCCATCTAATATTTAAGTGTCATTTTACGCACTGTCATATCAAGTCATGTCCAGTTGATTGATCGTGTTAGCTAATTCGTCAAATATCGGATAAAACGAGGATGAATGGATGTGATTGTAAATGGTAAAAAACTTGAGCGACTCAATTAACACAATTGAAACCTCAGATACCAAAATCACACAGTAAAAATATAATTTAGCCTAAATAAGAATAATTAGGTACTGACTAGTAATCATTCCGAGCCACCATAGAGGTTGTAGCAGGTAACCGTAACCTCCACCACCTGCAAAGAAGAATCGGCATTGGAATGGGAATGAGTGAGGGAAGAGAGAGAGAGGTAACTAACTGGCACGTGTGCCGTTGAGACTGGCACGTTGAAGGCCTTTTTTCTTGATGATGAAGCTGGAGCCGATGAAAGCGCTGGAGACAACGGCCAAGATGAAGCCGATCAAATTGCTGGAGTACATGGTTTTCTCCACGGTGTGTGTGAGAACTGGCAACGGAGTGAAGAGAGTGATTTGGAACCCTAGGTTAGAGTTTAGATTACATGAGTGAATGAACAAGAATGAATGAAGTTGAAAGTCATTCTATGTTTTGGCGGGGCGCCCTGCGTTATCTTACTGTCTGGTTTGGTCAATGAGTTGGAATTGACGGGTGGTTTTGGTTTTGGTCGCATTTGGAGGGAGACTGGAAGAGTGAGAGATTAAGTGTGAACAAGTGAATCCTCCCTCTCTTTTCAGAATCTGCTTCTTTTTTTTTTTTTTTTTACGCTAACATGACAATATTATTCTGTTTGTTGAGTATGATAATTAAGACTGGAATCTACGTAAAATTATTTAAAGTGGCAATTTTAAGATTCTATTAATTAATAAAAATATATCATACTGTTATTATTTATTAATTGAATATTTACAAAAATTTGTATTTAAATAGTTGCTTGGTACTTAAAATTAAGACGAAGACCGTAGTGTACTTGCCTTGTTTTAATTGCTTTTCTGGTTGGATCATTATTATCTATTAGTATTCATCTCTAACAAATTGATGAGAGTCTTCGTCATTTATTTGACATGTAGTCCAATTAATATTTACATTTCTTGCTTTTATATGTGTAGTAGTTTTTTTTTTTACAACAAAATCAAGGCAAACAATTTAATTAACATTAATGCTAGATTTATTAACCCACATGATATTGAGATACTAATTCAAAATATTAACCCCGGTGCTTTAACATTGGTTATAATTTTACAAAACGAAATTAAGATGGTGAAAGGCATTGAGACAATAAATGAAAAAAATAAAAAATATAAAAATGCCAAGTAAATATAAAGAGAGTAGAAATGAAGAGAGAGAGTTTATAAGAGAGATCAATGTATGAGAAATAATGTGAATAAATCAATATATATGAAGTAAGTGTCATTATCACGCAAATTATGCATGTAAGGAAATTATGGGTTACATCATATTAGTGATGTATAAAAAAAAGAATGTGCAAAAATAGAGAGAAAAAAAGGAAATATGTGATGTGAAATATGTCAAACAAAGTGTAACATTGACTTTATAAGTAAATAGATAAAACTTTGTCTATCACGAGACATTATCATTTACTAAATGTTGTAATTAATGTTTCTTAATAGGGTGATGCAAAGTTAACTTTCACATAGAATTATAGAGATGAAGGAAGAGAGTTGTCAAATATATAAATATATGAGAGATAAGGTGAATAAATCATGAGGTATGTCACAAGTCTATACAAGATAAATAAGTGAATCTCATGTAGATCATGCATGCAAGGAGAATATGGGATACATCATGCTAAAGATGCAAGAAAATAATAATGTGCAAGCATATAAGAGGAAGGGGAAACAAGTTATGCGATATATGCTAAACAAAATGTAACATTGACCTTATAGGTAGACACGTAGAATTATGTTTATCATATGACATCATCGTTCACTAAATATTATGATTTTTATTTCTTAATAAAATGATGTAAATTTAAGTGTCACATAAAATTATAGAGATAAAGGAAAAGAATTTGTCAAAGAGATCAATATATAAGAAACAATGTGAATGGTTAACGATGAGTGTCGTAAGTCTATACAAGGTAAAGAAAGGAGTATCATGCACATCATGCATGCAAGGAGAATATGGGATACATCATGCTAGAGATGTAGAAAAATAAAGGAAAGAATGTACAAGCATATGAAGGGAGAGAAAACAAGTTGTGCGAAAGATGCTAAACAAAATGTAACATTGACCTTATAAGTAAGCACATAAAATTGTGTCTATTACAAGACATCACCATTCACTAAATGTTGTCATTTTTGTTTAATAGGATGATGCAAATTTAAGTATCATGTGAAATTGTATGTCTTGTACAAGCTAGTTTCCCTCTTGGCATAAACAATTAATTAAAATAACTTGATATCACAATAGTCAATTTTTCATGTAATTCAATGCAATTTAGTAATTATGTGTAAAACTTGACAAAATTGAATGCATACCTTTTATGATATATTTTGTAACATGGCTTACCTAAACTTTTGTTGTCTTGATTTTTTCCATACATTTTCATGATCGTCTTAAAGTTTTAGAAAAACACATATATGTTATTGTCATACATGTATTGAATGTGTATGGTCTAGTAATATTGTTATATAGATGTGAGAAAATATATTTTATATTGTTGCAAATTAACCAATTTGTGCCCTCTAAAATTTACATCTCTTTTATGACTCATTTTTCTCTTTTGTCAAAATTTATTTAACACATGTTGTCTCTAAAATAACCAAATAAACTAATCAAATTCAACACACAAAAGAAATTGGATCAAGTTGAATTTGATTTGATATTGTATTCAACTTATTCATATTGAATTGTACTTTATTTTTTTTTATCAGATTAATTTTCTTGCTATCTTAAAATTAATCCAAATTGAATCACAAAGTCTAAATTGTTGTATCTTATTTTATTTGTGAAAAATTGTATTGGTATTTTATATTTTCAAAAAATTATTTTGATTATTTAATTCTTAAATTTGAGTTAATATTGTTCTTTTAAAACAATGATATTTTCATATTTTAGGGTCCAAATTAAAACTTTTTTGACTGATTCAAAACGTAAAATTTATTTTATTAGATTTATTTATATGAAAATTATGATATCCAACTAATATTTGCCTACAAAAAATCATAAATATAGTTAAAATCACATAAAAATTGAGTTTCACAAGTGACTTGAAAACTAAATTAGTTGCTTGTATGACTTATTTTTCTTGTGATTTTCATTATGTTTATGAATATTTTTGTATGAACATTACTTTGATTTCATAGTTTTCATGTAAATAAATATAATTGGACAAGTTTTATGTCTTAAATCATTTAAAAATTAACTAAAAATCGTGTCCTAAAATTGAAAAATGATGATTATTTCATAAGGACAACATTTAATTCAAATTTAATAATTAAAAAGGCAAAATGAATGTTTTAAAAAAACAAATGAGCAAAAAAAATTATCATAATAAAATAAAGGACCAAAATTATAATTTAGTGAATCATAAATACCCTTTAATCTTTATTTTAGTTTATTTTTTTTCTACCTCTAATGTAACTTTATTATAATTATTCCTATTACTACTATCTTTATAATTAAGGTATACTAACCATATAAATATAATTTGAATAGTTGACAAACAACACATGAGATGAGTTTTGCATTACCAACTAAATAAAGTAAAAACAATCATCAAAATAACATGTAATGGAAATTCACAACAAAAACTTAATAAAAATAAGATATAAAAAATGATTTCTTAATTATTTGGACTATTCTAAACATTGCTTAATTAATTAAATTCATCAATGATTTTAACATAGCATTATTTTATTGACCTTGATAATAATAAATGCATAATTGAGATAATTTTATTGGTTAATCAAGATGTTGTAATTTAAACAAGTTATCTCTAACCATTACTGAGTGTATACGTAATACCTCATCTTTAGGATTTGCTCCTACAAAACCAACATTAAATCATTTCATGCTTACACTAGTATAAATTCATTACAATACTATCAAAGATATATGTATGTGTGGTTATACAAATATCAATTTTTAATTACAATAGTAAAAGTTTTTGTCTAAAATATTTTTTTAATAAATTTTGATCATACATAAACAAATATTCATCCAATAATTGGAAACCAAATCCAATTATATAAATAGTTCTTACAATTTAAGGATAACTAAATTTGATCGTTTCAGGCTAATTATCTAACCATTACAATTACATAAGCCTTGAGTTTTTATTCATTAGCTCTTTTAGTCTTTAGGCTCCAAGCTCTTACCTAAATTTCATAATCTTATATTATATTATGTTTATTGATTATAGACTAATTATTTTGGACTTAGTTATTTATTCCAAATCTTTATATTTTACAATTTTTCAGTCTCTTTAATTATTATTTTTCCATATATACCCTTACTTAAAATAACAAAAATTGATCTTCATAATAAACATTACACGTGCAGGCTATTTAAAAAGTACTTTAATAAGAAACAAACTACGGTTTTTTTGAAACATTTATATTAGATAATAATATTTTTTACTAAATACATTAATATTTTACACATTAAATATTCTTTAATTTGTGAGAATTAATCTTAAACATCAACCATTTTAAAACGCAAGTAGTATTACTTATTAAGACTAAATTAAATTTGGTTGTTCAATTATTTACTTATATATATATTAAATTATATTTTGGTCTTATTTTTTATTACTAGTCAAAATTTTCAAAATTTATCCGTTAAACAATATTTTTAGCTAAAAAATATTTATTTTATTATTAAGCTAATTATTCATTTTATGTAATTATGTCTATGTTTTCATTCTTCATAAATACTCGTCATTTAATATCTAATACTATTGAGATTAAGCTTTCTCATAACTTCATTTTATTAGTCTAATGGTTACAGACATTAAACTTAATGGACCCTAATGTAACTAGTTTAATTTATATCAAGTTAGAGAATTCATTAGCTTTGACTAAAATATATTTCATTTAACTAGGATCAACCTAATCAGTATTATTTTAGAGACTACATGCATCTTCTACACAAGACAATTTTGTTTGAGTTATGTAATATTATTATGGGCAACAAAACTTCATCTCTAAGTATTTAACATAGTTATATGCACAATTCTCAAGCTTAAGATTATTAATTAAGTTAGAAAAATCTCATGTCAATCAATCTATATTTTTTGTGTAGTTAAAACCAATTAGCTTTACTTTAATGTTATATCTGTCCAAAATGTTATATTAGGTCACTATTTATATCAATATTTTCATGTTAGTCAAGTTAAAGGCTATTAGTTATATACTTTTAAGGAAAGTATTTAACTATGTTATTTGCATTATTTAGTCTTCTGGACCTTATCTTAGAAAAGAAAAGCATTATAAAACATTTGAGTCATTTTCTCTTTTCCTTAAAAAATCATGTATAGATAAGGTGAAACAAATATTTTATCCTTCCAACTTCTAAATTACTAAATTTCAAGAAGGTTAGTGCATAAACATGACAAATGAAAATCAATCAAACTTGCAATACATCAAAAGATCACCATGTCAAAAAATGTAAATATCGTGAAAAATAATATTTTCACGAAATTAAAGAATTTCACATGTCTATTGAGTGAACATATACACTTATGTAATATCAAAGGGTTAACAATTTGTTGAACCATTCTCTCGTCTCCCCCTCTTTGTAAGGAAAACAATCATACATACAATATACTACCATGAACAACATAGTCCAATTTGATCTCAATTTTGTCACAAAATTTTGGATAGATATTAAATGAATGTTAATGCAAAAAAAAAAAATTACATATTTGTTTGAAATGCGACTTTGACTTTGAATAAATTTTAGACAAAAATTAGAATGAAGCAAAAGATATATAAAAATTAAGCATTATATCAAGATTAGGCCTATATATTTATGCAAATTTAAGATTGATCTTATTGAAAAGACTTGAAAACGCATTTAATAGAAAATTCATCTCAAATGTTTAAACAAATTAAAAATAAATATTTGAAAAGATTTTCTCATCATTAATTAGTCTAAAAATTGTGCAAATGATATTTGATATAAATTTATGAGATTTTTTTTATGAAATAGGGACAGATTTGAGATAAATCTTTTGCATGTTCAATTTTGTCTAGATTATAACTATTTTTTATATGGTTTTAGATTAAATAAATATCTAAAAAAAATATGAAAATACTATTTTTAATAGTGAAACAAAATCAAGTTTTAATCTTTAGCAAGTTATTTAAGAAACATCATTTTTTTTTATTTGAAACACTTAAATTCCTAAAATACCATGAGAAAAAAATGACATAAGATGTTTAGGATTAAGGAATTCCTATTAATTAAGTGGTTAGGACTTTAATTGTTATCTCTAATTCTTATTAACTATTATCTCTAATTTTTCATAAGACATTATTTTTCTCTAACCACAAAGAGAAATATAAAGTTGACAAAGAAGAAAAAAATATTTTTTTGTTAGCTTAAAAACCCCTTGAAACATAAAATAAAACAAGTAAGTTTAAAAAAATAAAGAAAACAATGAGGAATGTTGGTCGAGTCTATGAAAAAATAAATAGATAATTTTATGATAGGTTAGAGAGATAAAATGACAGTAATCTTGAATCCAAAACAACTTAGTTGGTATGTTAGGATTAATTAAATAATTAACTAATTTATTTACCAAGTTAATGGTCTTAACCAAATATTAACAAATATTGAACTTTTGACTAAATTATTGACTTATTTAACTTCACTTTTATTTGGTGAAATGACCGATGTTAATTGGCTTACCATCAAATAAAAAATTTAATTAGGAAAATTTAATATAGATTTAGGAAATGTGGCCAAATCTTTTGTCTAACCCAGCAAGTAAAAAAAAAATGCATAAAGCTCAAAAATATATAATCCAAAAATTTCCTTTAGTTGAGCACACATAAAAATATGTATTATGACTTAATTAATTAATTATAATATCAAAGCCCATTTGATTTGTTTTAGCCCAAACATGACAATTATTTGCCAAAACTTTAATCATTATTTTGTTTATTTACTCTATTATATTATTATTATTATTATTATTATTATTATTATTATTATTATTATTATTATTATTATTATTATTATTATTATTTATTATTATTTATTATTATTACTACTATTATTACTACTATTATTACTACTATTATTACTATTACTACTATTATTACTACTATTATTACTACTATTATTACTATTATTATTACTATTATTATTACTATTATTATTACTATTATTATTATTACTATTATTATTACTATTATTATTACTATTATTATTATTATTACTATTATTATTATTATTATTACTATTACTACTATTATTACTATTATTACTACTATTATTACTACTATTATTATTACTATTATTACTATTATTACTACTATTATTACTATTATTACTACTATTATTACTACTATTATTATTACTATTATTACTATTATTACTACTACTACTACTACTACTACTATTATTATTATTATTATTATTATTATTATTATTATTATTATTATTATTATTATTATTATTATTTATTATTATTATTATTATTATTATTATTATTATTATTATTATTATTATTATTATTATTATTATTATTATTATTATTATTATTATTATTATTATTATTATTATTATTATTTTATTATTATTATTATTATTATTATTATTATTATTATTATTATTATTATTATTATTATTATTATTATTATTATTATTATTATTATTATTATTATTATTATTATTATTATTATTATTATTATTATTATTATTATTATTATTATTATTATTATTATTATTATTATTATTATTATTATTATTATTATTATTATTATTATTATTATTATTATTATTATTATTATTATTATTATTATTATTATTATTATTATTATTATTATTATTATTATTATTATTATTATTATTATTATTATTATTATTATTATTATTATTATTATTATTATTATTATTATTATTATTATTATTATTATTATTATTATTATTATTATTATTATTATTATTATTATTATTATTATTATTATTATTATTATTATTATTATTATTATTATTATTATTATTATTATTATTATTATTATTATTATTATTATTATTATTATTATTATTATTATTATTATTATTATTATTATTATTATTATTATTATTATTATTATTATTATTATTATTATTATTATTATTATTATTATTATTATTATTATTATTATTATTATTATTATTATTATTATTATTATTATTATTATTATTATTATTATTATTATTATTATTATTATTATTATTATTATTATTATTATTATTATTATTATTATTATTATTATTATTATTATTATTATTATTATTATTATTATTATTATTATTATTATTATTATTATTATTATTATTATTATTATTATTATTATTATTATTATTATTATTATTATTATTATTATTATTATTATTATTATTATTATTATTATTATTATTATTATTATTATTATTATTATTATTATTATTATTATTATTATTATTATTATTATTATTATTATTATTATTATTATTATTATTATTATTATTATTATTATTATTATTATTATTATTATTATTATTATTATTATTATTATTATTATTATTATTATTATTATTATTATTATTATTATTATTATTATTATTATTATTATTATTATTATTATTATTATTATTATTATTATTATTATTATTATTATTATTATTATTATTATTATTATTATTATTATTATTATTATTATTATTATTATTATTATTATTATTATTATTATTATTATTATTATTATTATTATTATTATTATTATTATTATTATTATTATTATTATTATTATTATTATTATTATTATTATTATTATTATTATTATTATTATTATTATTATTATTATTATTATTATTATTATTATTATTATTATTATTATTATTATTATTATTATTATTATTATTATTATTATTATTATTATTATTATTATTATTATTATTATTATTATTATTATTATTATTATTATTATTATTATTATTATTATTATTATTATTATTATTATTATTATTATTATTATTATTATTATTATTATTATTATTATTATTATTATTATTATTATTATTATTATTATTATTATTATTATTATTATTATTATTATTATTATTATTATTATTATTATTATTATTATTATTATTATTATTATTATTATTATTATTATTATTATTATTATTATTATTATTATTATTATTATTATTATTATTATTATTATTATTATTATTATTATTATTATTATTATTATTATTATTATTATTATTATTATTATTATTATTATTATTATTATTATTATTATTATTATTATTATTATTATTATTATTATTATTATTATTATTATTATTATTATTATTATTATTATTATTATTATTATTATTATTATTATTATTATTATTATTATTATTATTATTATTATTATTATTATTATTATTATTATTATTATTATTATTATTATTATTATTATTATTATTATTATTATTATTATTATTATTATTAAGTTTGTGTTTTAAATAATAGGATGTTACACCATTCAAAACAACTTTTCTTAGGGTAAGATAATTTGAAAAATAATATTCTAACATAAAAAGTTCTTTATTTCATGCATAAAATAAAATTTGAAGAAAAAGAGTTTTGACCTATAAAATTAGAGTAGAGAAAGAATATGCTCAAGTTAATTGGGATTTTCCTAAGCTCAACTATAGGGATATTAGATTTTCAATTATTGTTTTTTAAGAACACATTATTTTGAACATGCTTTTGAACACATTTTTTATTTTTGGCCAAAATTTATTAAAAATCACATAAATTTATGGTCATACTTCTCATTTAATGAGTCTCACTCATTAATTTATAATTTTTAATAATTTTTAAGAAATATTAGATAGCGTATTAGAATGAATGTATTGCTGGCACACCTATTTTATTATATAGTGCAAAATTCTCTATTTTATCCATTTTATGATGAGAAATACTAGTAATGTACTTTATTATTATTAATTGAAATTGATTATAAATTTCATAATTTTGTAGGTCCCACTTCATTTTTAATGAGTCACACTAATGACTATGTAGTTTTCAATAAATTTAATTAATAATAAAGAGTGTGTTAGAATCAATATGTTGTTAGCACTCATCTTTTATGGATTAGTTATAACCTTGAAAGATTTCATTCTTCTAAAGGATTAAGACAATGGTTCAAAGTTCTGTTACTTATTTGATTTTTATGTGGAGAAGTTAGATCTTTTAATACTTTGAATGATTGATAATAAAAGTTAAATGTTGGTAAATATTGAGAAAAAAATGTCTAAACAGTGTGTTTATCTATTACAAAGTAGAAATTATCATATTTAGCTTATCTCTCTAACCTTGAAAGAAATTTCATGGTCACAAAGTCTAAAAGAAACTTTTTAAAAGTCAAAGACTATGTGATCCTCTGAAGTGTACGGGAGAAGATATTTAATATATATATATATATATATATATATATATATATATATATATATATATATATATATATATATATATATATATATATATATATATATATATATATATCTTTCATCATATTTGTTAATAACTTATATAATTATTTGGGTGTGTTTTTGAATGTTGAAAATTTCTATACTTAATCATATTATAAAAAATGTTAAATATTGAATAACTTGTTGGAAATAAAAACTTCTTGCAAAATTGGTTATATCTTATATCTTTATATATATTTTTGTGTGTGTAAATTTTATGACTTTCACAAAGTATTGATAATCAAATTAGCTACCTTGCATGTATTTTTTTTAAAGGTGGTGTTCATAGACAATATTTATCAATTTGAAAGATAATTATAGGTCCTAATAATTTTGAAAGGTCAGGCATTAAAATCTTTAGACTCATTGATGTACCTCTTATGAGAAAACTGGTATGTAAGATATTTCATAAAAAGATATGTTATAAATGAAGGTACCTATAGATAAAACATTTATATAACAACAATTTTATCATTGCTTTAAATGTCAAATTCAAACCCTTTACAATTTGGTGAGACATTTGTAAAGTTGTAAAATAGTTACAAAATAAATTTTGATTAACTTGGTGAGACCTTGTTATTGTATGATTGTTGATAAAGTTTAGATCCCTCAAACACCTTAGTGGAGTATATTCATATTTCCAACTAGAATATCAAGAAAGTCTATTATAATGATTCTAAAGTTATTAACAAACTTGCATTTTTAACCCTTTGATGAATTATGGAGAAAATAAGAGAAGTCTAATGGTTATGCACTGACAATATAAAATAGTTTTATATTGTCATTTAATCACAAATCATCATTAGTATAACTTTAAGTTAATTATTGTAAAAATCAACAAATTTACCATATATGGTAATATATAATTGAATGATTGTGTAAAACTATTTTACATTATATGATTATTAAACTAAAATAAAAAACACTCAAGTTTTTAACCATTACAACTTTTGGATTTGGGATGGAAACATTATTGGTATATACTCGATTGTTTTAGTATATAAATGATTCATACAAAGTAAAGACTTAGTCTTAGGTGTGGAGGATTAATGCAACTAAAAAAGTTAAGTTTCTCATTTTGACTTATATTAAATGATGTGTTTTTGACAAATCTTATATGTCATAGTAGGTGTCTACTTCGATACTCCCTTTGTACTCACTGTTTAGGCCAAATAAAAATGATATTATACTACTTATAAGATTGTGCATACTCCCATGAAATTTGAACAAGTGTTAATTTTTTTTGCCTAAACATTCTTTTTTTTTATAATGATCATAATCATTTACTTAAATCTCTAATCATTAGTGAAATTTTTGCACTTTTAAAAAACTGTCACGGCTAACCATCAAATTCACAAGCCACTTTATGCATAAGACATTTGTGGCTTTAGGAGTTGTGTACCCTCTAAAATATGACTCAGTTAGTTATCTTGATTCAAGCCAAAATGTGTGTACCCTCCAAGATGCAACATGATCAATCACCCTAAAATTGAACCAAATCAATCAAGCCCTAAAATATCAAACCATCATGATCTAATTATCTCTTTTACAATGATAAGTGGACTGACCAACTGTAAACAGAGCGGAAGCTTCCCGGATGACCAACTCAGATTAAGAACTTAAAACACCTTTCGTTATCACTTGGTACTTGTGGGATTGTGGACCAATCGACTATAAATAGAGATAACTTGGTTGGACTTGACAAGACACTTATCCACACTATACAAGGGCTGAGAGTCAATCGACTGTAAAAATAAGATATTCTAATGCGACTTGACAATAGAAATTAGATACAGGTGACACGTTGTAACTGTTAAGTAGCACAAATAGATGTCGAATTATACCATGCAAATGCTACAAAAGTCAAAAAATACAATTGATGTGTCGTAAGTAATGAGATGATATGACAAACAACATAATGGTCAAGGAGAATGAATATTATAAAAAGAAAAAGAAAAAAAAGTTGAAAGACAAGTGAAAAAAAAAGTTAGCATAAGAGAATTAATTAATAATATTATATTACAAGATAGTTTAGTTACATAATTATCACTCTAGATTCCTTACTTATAGACGTGATCAATATATCATAAAATGTCATCAGAAGATACAAAAATCAAAGTAATATTTTTTTTTAAATTGACTTTAACAAATATTTGTTTAAAGCATAAATCTAAAGATATATTGGCTACATAATTCAAAAGCAAAGTTATATACTCATCACGTCACACCTTGTAATTTATATAATAATAGTAGCAGTAATATAGTTTTTAATATTTTTTTTCTATTTCATTTTACCGTTAACAGCAAAACTAGAGCATACAAACTCAATAAAACCAAACTTCTAAAACAAGACCGAACTTTGGACCAGAAAATAAGGGGTTTATGTCCGCAGCATTGCAAGTTGCAAATTAACAGTAAGTCACACTTACAACTGACAATGCAAGTAGCCGGTGGGGAAACTCTTTTTAAGGCCTAGCCTGTACGCTACGGTGAGTAGCCCTGGCGGGCCCACAATAACACATAGTTGGACCGAATGGATAATAGTCAACCCCGTACATGCACTCTTTCTCTCTTGGTTCTTTAGACAACTAACCCTACGAAATATTCAATTTTCATCATTACTATTTTATCTTCACCTCGTTGGCACCCAATGAAAGGGGTGGACTTTTTTGCCCCAACCCCACACGTGACAAGTCACCAGCCAGTCTCTTGTGTCTTCTTCTTCCCTTTTGGAATTAGTTTAGTTTACCTCCTTACTCCTTAGACCTTATATACTAGTACTTTTCTTTTTCTTTTTCTTTTTCTTATTCCTTTTTCCCTTATTGCCACCAACTAATACCAATGACCAAAAATCAATGAGCCTTGTGATCTCAGGCAAGCCGGTGCTAACTTAACTCCTACATGGCAGGGGCTTCCAATTCGAAGATTGAATTCTTGGTGTGGTTCTCTCGAGTGATGGGAGGCCTTTGTTCGAGGTCTGCCGAGGATGACCAAGTGTTCGTCAACGCTGCCGCCGCCGCTGCTGCTGCTCAGAATAAGCCTAGCAACGACGACGCCACTGTTTTCACGGCCGCGCCTCAGAGAATGGAGAGGAATCTTCCACAACCTTCTAGAACCAACGATGGAGCTTCTACCACTATGGACGAAGAGTTCTACGACGGAATCCCGCGCTTCCCCGAGGATTCTTTGCCTCACAAGTCTAGGTCAAAGGTTAAACCGTTTCTCTACTGGAAATATATACTGAACTGGAAGATGATGCATTACTATTTGCATGTTTTAACCGTTATTGATAATTTTGTCTGCGATTCTTTCTCCCACGTAGAGCTGTTAGTTCGTAGAGGCGAGGTAAGAAATTCAAGAACCGCAGCCTGTTTGAACTAAAGATGACTGAAGATGCGATTTGTGTAGATAAATAATATTAGTAACTCTTTTGGTATATAATTTGGAAATAAGGTTTGTTCTGGGATTTAGGGTTTGTTTGTTAGTAATTAGAAGTTTTTGAATTGTTTTGTTTATCTTGTTTTTATGGTTGCATTTATGTAGTTAGGGCTTGAGATTAGGTTGATTGTGGCTTTGTGCTGGTAAGGAAATTATCAAAGGGCTTTGGATGCCAATAGGCTTTATTATAAGACAAGTCATTGGATTCTAGCCTATAGTTTAAGCTTTTAGGATAATTGGTCCTTGACACAGTATGAAAACCTCCATGACCAAGTGGTTTGGTGCCATTCTATTTGATAGAAATGAATTGTAGCACAAGGTAAAATGGGCCTGTGCGTTGTCTATGCATCAAGCCCAAAGGGTTTTTGATCGAGGGGGCATGTTTAAAACAATTCGTTTGCTTCTGCTTAAATAGAATAATGTTGGAGAAAAATGAACATATCTACTGAGGGAATGTATAAAATCATTCATTTGAGTCTGCTTAAATAGAATAATGTTTGTGAAAAATGAATATATTACTGAGCTCTTTCTGTTTCAGGTCTCAGAGGTGAGTTTACGCTTGGGCAGAGCTGGAATTGGGAAGGCAGTAGAGGTTTTGGACACTCTTGGGAGCAGCATGACAAATTTAAATGCTAGCAGTGGGTTTGTTTCTGGAGCTGCAATAAAGGGGAATGAAATCTCTATCTTAGCATTTGAGGTTGCAAATACAATTGTCAAAGGTTTTAATCTTCTGCAATCTCTTTCCACAAAAAGTATTAGGCATTTGAAAGAAGAGGTGCTTCTTTCACATGCTGTGCAAGATTTAGTATCAAAGGATATGGACGAACTTGTTAGGATTGTTGCAGAAGACAAGAGGTAAATGTTGGATTAAATCAAATTACTAAGCATGCTTCTTCACCTCAAATAAGCTAACTATTTTATTGTTTTGCATTACCATGACTATAAAATTAAAATGTCAACTGTATATGATTTTGGATTATGTTGTCAGGCAGGAGTTGAAAGTTTTTTCTGATGAGGTGATTCGTTTTGGAAATCGTTCAAAGAATCCTCAGTGGCACAACTTAGATCGTTACTTTAAGAAGTAATATAATTGTACTCATACTCACTCAATTTGTCTAGCCTTTTATATTTATTCTGAACTGTATTTTCATTGTAAATTTTAGGGTTAGCAAAGAATTAAATGCTCAAAGACTGTCAAGAGACGAGGCAGAATCAATAATGCAACAATTGATGACTTTGGTTCAGTTTACAGCTGTGAGTGTATTCCTTGTGTCACTAAAGAAAATGCTTAGTGTTGTTCAAGGGGTTAATTAAGTTTTGAAGCTGAAAATATAAGGAAATTAAAAAAGGAATTCTTGGTAAAAGTATTTGCAATTTAAGAATAATTAAGTTTATAAATGATTAATCATTAAACCACTCCTTCAGTATTGTTAACCAATTAAGTGAGTGGTTGTCCCTAAATAGGAAATACTTTATCCAAGAATTCCATTTTGTAATTTTCCCAGAAATGTTTTATAGGGGAAATTTATTGAAGGATTTTGAACTACTTACCTCATTGCATTACATATCAATTGTATAGAGTTTTCTTTCTTTCGATTGCTTTCTCTGTGTCCTACTCAGTACCTTTTATATGTATCATGATTTATACTCAAAGGATGTAATGGGGAATTTCTGAGTTCATCTACTTTAGCACTGTAGTAACCTGTAGGTACATTTAACTATTCATTCTGATTCTGATTTCTATTATCACCCTAGAATAAAACTTCTAATCATGTAAATTTGGCATTGAATATGTACCAAATTTCATAATGACATATCTATGCTTTTGAAATGAAACCAATATGATGGTTATGTATACCTTCTTCCTAGTTAGATTTAATGTTTATTCATTTGAAGGAATAGACTATATAGGTAATTGTTGAAATGTTATATGTACTTATTTATAAATTAGTAGTTTTATTAAGGCCTTGTTTGGATAAACTTCTTCATAACATTTATAGGAGAAGAAAATAAGGAGAAACAATAAAGTAAGCTTTTCCGGAAGTTAAAACTAGCTTATGCATAAGTTAAAATAAGTTTTTTAGAGAAGCTAATATCAAAGAACTTTTACAAATTAGCTTATAGGAGAAACTTATTTCCTTTTTTCTTCTTATTTTCTTCTCTTATAATTTATAAATGCTTATGGATAAATTTATCCAAACAAGGCCTAAATTAGCTGAGGTATAAGGTGTCTTATTTATTGCACCTTTTGATGAATTTTATTGCAGTTGCTTTATCTCAATTTTCTGTGGCTGCAGGAATTGTACCATGAATTACATGCTTTGGATCGATTTGAACAAGATGTTCAGCACAAATGTGAGGAGGATGATCAACGAGGTATTTGTGACTAGCAATATTTAACCTTAAATCTGAAGTTCTTAAAAGAGTTCTAATTTAATGCGAAGATTAATTTTGGTATGATTATTATTATTATTTTCAAATAGGACACTCGTATAGATGGTGATAAATGTGTGGAACTTTAGGACAAGGTTCACATTGATCATTTAATTGGTTTTGAGATGTTTAAAAAGATATATGCTAGCATCAACAACTCTTTCATCAAGGACTCTCTGAAATAAATGTAGGATCTAGAATACTAGCTATCTATATTCCATTTTAGTTGTATATTTTTTTTTCTTTCCTTTTTGCTTTTCTGTTCTGAATTCCTTCTCCATCTTCCACTGGGTCTCGTTGAAAATCATCCATGTTAAATTGCAACACTTTACAGTCAGATAACAGTTGCCAAAGGCTGAAAACACGTACTTTGTTTTTTGCTAATATTTGTTTTAATCTTTTTTGGAGCCAGAACTACATATTACTGTTGACAATGTAATTCTGAAGGCCTAAATGATTCATTACTATATTACACATTTTTGAAGAAAAAGTCAGTCTGAGTTCAGAAGTTTGACCTTGCAGCATATTGAGCAGTATTTGTTTATGTAGTCGCTTATAGATATACTTTTGATCTTCAGTATCTCTCTTCATCATATAGGTGATAGCCTTGCATTCTTGAGGGCGGAAATTAAAAGTCAAAAGAAGCAAATTAGACATTTAAAGAAAAAATCACTCTGGTCTAGAAGTTTGGAGGAGGTAACTTCAGATTGCTTCTCTGGACAATGTGTTTATCTTGTCTGTCAGTATCCTCCTCCTTGTTTGTTTTATCCTCTTTTAGACTGTCATTGTATCCATAGATGTGGGTTCATCTTGTACATATCATAAATGGAGAACCGAGAAAAGTTGATATAATTCATAATGTCATGGATTACAGGTTATGGAGAAGCTTGTAGACATTGTACATTTTTTGCATTTGGAGATAAGCAATGCCTTTGGCAATGCAGGTTGGTACTCACTTTGGCCCATTAGGTTATGCTTGCTTCACTTGATTTGTAATGCTGTTCTAGTGCCACTTTATGTATTAAGGTTGTGTTTGACCCAACTTATTTTGGACTTCTCTTCTCCTTTTAAAGAGAAGCTAGGCCAAACACTTTTTCACAAAAGCTCTTAAAAAAAACAAGGAGCTTATTTTTTATTAAAGAAAAGATAAAAAAAAGGAGCTTAAAAAAAAGAAAAAGCTCCCTTGGGTAGCTTTTCTACAACTTTTAGGTGGCTTATTTACAAAGCACCTCTTCAAATCTCAATTAGAGCATTGTCGTTGCAGAGCTTAATTTTTCAGCCGCATGTGTGTGTATATATAATTATGTATACAATTATACATAATTATATATATATATATATATATTGTTTGAAAACTATCATTTAAATAAAATTTTATTAACCAAAATAATTTTGACAATTTTAAAAATTATTGTTTTAAATACTTGTATTTTAAAATTTTAATACTTTTTTATTATTAAATAATTTTATGTAAATTAAATTAATTTTACACAATATTTTTTATTTTATAAATATACTTCTTTATTGGACAAGACAACTAATTTAAAAAAAAAACTAAAGCTTTTAAATTTTTTTACCAAACAATTTTTAATTTAAAATAAGCTTTTAAGTTAATAAAAATAAAAACTGACAAACAGCTTTTACTTCTTTTTTAAGCTCTTATATCTAGCTTTAATTTAAAAGTAGTTTTTAAGTAGAAAAAAAGCTAGGTCAAACATACCCTAAGTATTAACTATAAGTTCTAATCAATGTGACGACTTAGTTAACACAAGTGGTAGCCACTGCAAATCTCAGGTATGTTAGCCTTATTTTGCAGTAATTCATATTTTAAATTAGAAAGGGAGAAAAATGTGGGTGTGTTTCTTTTCTTTTCTTTTTTTTTTTTTTGGAGAGGGGAGGGGGAGGGATGGGAGCACTGTATTTATATTCTGAATTCCTCATCAAGTTATTGTTGAAATCAGTTTGAAATGAAATCTATGTTCTACATATCTTTAATGTTATTTATCCATGGCCACATGCAGATGGCCACAAACCATTAATTGGATACATGAGCAATCGCCAAAGACTGGGCCCTGCAGGCCTTGCTTTGCATTATGCAAATATAGTGCTTCAAATTGATACACTTGTGAGTTAATCTTCATTGTATTTACTTCATTCCATCTCTGTTCTATTTTTGTGCCTTACCTTGAACCATGTGAAAAATAATTGAGTTTCTAGAGTTGCTTCTCTGTAGCTCTCCTTCTATTACTTTTAGATTTATGTAATTGGATGTTTGGATTAGACTGTATTTATTTATTTATTTTATCATTAATTAATATTAAGAGGGAAACTCAACCATGAATCAGTAGTAAAGCCAAGCATTTTTGCTGCCATTGACATTAGATGGTGTGATTTCGGTAGAAAATTCCATGTACTTTCAAGTTTCTATTTTCTAATACTAATTGTGATAAGAACCTTGGGAGAAACACCCCACAAAAGCTAACTGTTATAGTTGGAGAGTCCAAGGTGTTACAAACTCTAAACTCCACACTAGACAATCAGGTAGTGCACGGCCAACCCACGAGGGTGCTAGGGCTGCAAAGTGTGGTAGGATGTTAGGATCAAACTTGGACCAACATTGCAATGCTGTCGTCACCTCCTGTGCCGCTTGTTTGTAGCTGAGAGACATGGTGGAAGGCTCTAATACAATTGATAAGAATTGTGAGAGAATCACACCACAAAAACTAGCTGTTGTTTGTAATTGGAGAGCTCAAAGCCTTGTAAACCTACACTAGAATTCAAGTTTCATACCTTGCAACTGGATCCTAACAAATTGCCTTTTAGTTACACCATTTGTGACCTGGCATTGAAAGTGGATGGTCTTGTTTAAAGTGAAAATAGGATGATCCTTGAAATTTAAAGATAACATTTTCTAATGGAATAATATTTCTCTAATCTGTGGGTTGTGACACAGTGACAGTGGACTCAATACCAAGGTGTCAATGTCTTGGGTGATCATGTCTGTAATGTAAATAGACTAGGGGATGAATTGTTGATGTTTCTTTTTAAAGTTCTGAGTCTGTTATATAGCTGTTGTGCACCTTTGTGAGGTTCTTATGAATTGTGAAAGACATGCTCTCTAGAACTGTTGATGTAATCTGGCATATTTGTCATGCACACTGCTATGAAAGGAAAGAAAAATCTGACATTTTCTTGGTTAATTTATTATCAACTTGCCTTACTTCCTTCTGCAGGTACTTCAGAATGGTAAAGTAATTTATTGTGCCTTTTTTTCCTTGCTTCTTTGGATCCAAACACCTAAAAAATATCGAAGTATTATTTGGTTTTTGGTTGTAGTCAAAACTTCCCAATTTGTAACATAACTTTAATTTTCTTTTGATGGATTGAGTTGTTCTGCATTAACTTTCAATTTTTATAATTTTTAGGTCCTCCCCCCTCTCCCCTGCCCCATTTTGTGTTTTTCCTTCCTTCTCTTTCTCCTAAAACTCAATGATCTGACTCTGGCCCAACCTGGTTGTGATCGGATCGAGTTAAGCCACACACATTTAACAAACTTGACCCAACCATTTTCATTCGGTTTGGGGTTCAAGATTACCTCAAACTCAACCCAACCCATGTTCACCCTTAACTGCTGCTTCCCTTTGTCCTTTCCTTGATTGGATAAGATGTAGTTATATGCACTAATTCATAGTTGTTCAAATTTATGTCTTACTAAGTTAATGCATTGAATAACATTGTACTGAGTTTGCTGTTGACACTTTCAGGTAGCCAGATCCTCCATGCCTGCAAATACAAAGGATGCATTGTATCAAAGCTTGCCTCCTAATATAAAATTAACTCTGCGCTCCAAATTACCATCCCTTCGTGTTGTAGAAGAGGTATGATTACCTGCTAATACTTTCTATTATTACCACTTTGTTAACAAAATCACAAAAATACTAGTAGAAAGTTTAGAATGGAGATAAAAAAGCTTTAGGTTGAAACACACTTTGCCTCTAGCTCACAACAAACAAGGGAAGAATATACGAATTATATAATATTATAATAGTTGTTAATCAATAACTCCTCAACCAACCTCCTTGTTGACATCAAGTAGTGACCCATTGTACTCAATCCTCATTTATTACCCTTAATTTTGTTAACCAATGCTCCTTCACCCATAAGAGGTGCCTTCATACTCTCCTAGATTTTTTTTCATTGCATAACTTCTTAATTATTTAGAATGCTGAGAAAAATGCTCAACTTTTGAAGAATAAATTTTCTTCTGCTTTCAGCTTTCCACTTTCAACCAATGATGAAAGTCACCTTAATTTTTTTTTTTTTTATTTTTTTGCACTTTCCTCATGGTTGCTGTCTGAGTCTTGCAGTTAACTGTAGCAGATATCACAGAAGAGATGGAGAAAGCATTACATTGGTTGGCCCCCATGGCCACTAACACATCCAAGTAAGATATCCGGCTTTTTGTCGACGAGCTCCTTATTACCCATGTGAAAAGCTTTCTTTTATCATCAGTTTATTTACCTTATATATAAGCTAACTCTAGTCCTTTTTGGCCTTTTCTTTTGGTTGTTCTAAAATTGGTTCAGAGCACATCATGGCTTTGGTTGGGTAGGGGAGTGGGCAAACACAGGGTAAGTTAGCAAGCCTCTACTGCTCTATTTTGAATTAGAAATTTGTACGTTTTTCCTTTGTATTTTCTGTGTTTTTAATCCTTTCTGATTATATCTACTTGCTTGGTTCTCGAAGCTCTGAGGTAAACAGGAAGAGTGGTGTAATGCGGATTGAGACATTCCACCATGCAGATAAAGACAAAGTGGAATATTATATCCTTGAACTTCTCTTATGGCTTCATCGCTTGGCCATCAGAAATAAGGCTGGCAGTGATGCTGGCAAAGTAAGGTCTGCCATCAAGTCACCTGTTGGCACTGCCTTGCCAAAGACAAATAAGCAGTCAAATGCAGTATTATCATTGTTAACAATCGATGAGCAAAACATGCTGCAGGGTGTAAATAAGAAGAAAATACCAATTAGACGGATCAGTAAAAGCTTGGACTTTGACAGTGTGAACATTAGATTCAGGGAGAACTGCAGATTGACCAAGAGTAGAAGCCATTCATCAAGTAAAAGCAAGGAAATAACTTTTAATAGGATTTTGTCTAAGCTTCCAGTGATTGATTTTGATATTGACAAAAAAAGAGCATTGAACGTGATTGACAGACTGGATGTGGTCAGATAAGTTGCAAGTTTGCCTGCCTGATTGCCTTTGAAATGAATGGAAAGAAGCAATAATACACACATGGACGCAAGAGTGGGTTTTCTTCTGTTCATATACCACATTCTTGCTGCAAGCGTTGAATGCCATATTTTTGCGGCACCTTTGGTACTTTGGATTCCGTTGGCTTCATTGGGGTGCTTCCTTTCGGTGAAGTTCCACGTGATGTAGATATCATCTTTATATGGGACCAAGGTAACTGTTGAGACGATAGGCATTCATGCTTGTTTCAGTGTGACTGCAAAGCCCCCTTAGTATAGGAGCGGAGTGGACTGGTTCATTCTTGAGTGTATATATTATGAGGTAATGAGGATATAGTGCCCCATCGTTTTGCACAGCTTTTATTTTTGTGGCTTTTGGCTACCCCTGCTCACTGCTGAATCTAGAAATTTTTAACTGATTTTTCCACATTTCAATTTTTACATCTACTTAATACTATTTTTTTATTGCATTATTTATTACATCTATATTTTTCCCAACCTACTTGAGGTGTTTGCACTCAAGGGATGTTAAACGATCATTATTCTTTCAGAAATATTGTTCTTGTGATAAAGTTTATACTACTATATCAATGGTATCTTGAGGGCTTGTTTTGTAGTAATGATAAGGATTAACAGGGAGTAGGATAAGAAGTAACAAGTCCGAAGGGATACGAGCATGATGAATAAACATTTCCAATTGAATGCTTGATGCTAACCAAATAACTTAGTCGATAGTAATAGAAATTGTGCGTATATAGCAATTATCCTTATGGAAGGTAATGGTGGGTGTTGTGGTCGGTGCAGCACCGGCGACTGTGGTGGGTGTGATGAAGATGAGAATAAGGGTAATTGCGGTTATACTGGTAGCGGTAATAATAATAAGAGGTAATAGATCATATGTGTGGTGTATATGCTAAGAATGTTGGGAGAATCATGCTATAAAATGTGGATGTTAAGAGGGTCAATCAAATTATCTAAAGTACCAAACATCTTATATTCCTCCGATGTGAGATTTAGACACTTGATAATATTTAAGACTATTGTAGCATTGATTTTGAGTGTTGATGTTTTCACAATTATATTTTAAGATACTTGCTCTTTCTAACAATTCCTTTAAAGATAGTTATATTTGAGACATGAGAACTAACTTCAATTAATATTTCCTTAAAAACTAGTCGTTATAGTTGGAAAGTTCAATGTCTTAAAAATCTTATATTAAAATCCTTAATGTCACATATAACATGTAGATTGAAGCCTAATTTAATCCTATAAAATTGTCTTGTACGATGTGAATACTTCATTTATATATTGTATTCAAACCATTACATTAGTCAATGTAGGATCTCTAATACATTTTCTACACGTCGAGAATTGAACATCTTAAACCTGAAATTAGCAAGATTGAATATTTGTGATGGTTCGAAACAAACCAATAACGGGTGATGCAATAGGCCTGACAACAATTGTTATAATAGATTATAATAATGTGGGTTTGAGTATAACTCAACCCTATCAAACCGGTTTATAAGATGATGGTTGTCCTATGCTTATATACATTATTCAAGTCATCTCACTTCACTATTTAATGTAGGATCTCTAACATACTCTCTCACGTGAAGTTTGCATGACTAAACATTTGTATTGGTCTGATAACGATCAAATAGTGGGTAATTTGACAAGTCAAACAATAATAACTAAGATAAACTCTAATATTATCTTAGAATGTGAATTTAGGTCTAACCCAACCTTACAAAATCAATTTGTAAAATAATGATTGCTCCTTATTTATATATACTATTTAAACCATCTCCCTAATCAATGTGTGATTTTTAACATATTCTATTATTAATTTTATGTTTATTACAAAGATTTATTCACATATGCTATTTTACCATGTTTCTTTCATGTGGTTACATTACGGTATAAATTTATTAACTAAATTTTATATTCATAATATTTGTATATTTTTGTTTGACAGAAATGCTTATTTATTTTCTTTTACTTTACTTAATGTTAACAATTGATTTAATGTACAAACTTTTATGAATTATATTCATATGGTATCTAATGACAGTACAAATTTGTTTAAAGTCTCAAAGAGTTAATTATTTGGATACGTGAAATTTCATACATAATGCATTGATTCACTATAAAGTTGATGAAATTTATTGAGTTTTAAAATATATGTGGATTGAAGTGGATAAATGTCAAATTAAATTATTAACAAATTATTTTTTAAAAGAGAGATACACAACTTGTGTCTATATTATAAGAAAATATGCTATCTACTGATAATATAAAATAATTTTAACTATCAAATCACAAACTACCATGTATAATAAGTGATTGAATGAAAGTGTAAAATTATTTTATACTGTTATTACATAACCATTAAATTCTTATATTATTATGATATTAATGTACATGTTATAAATCAAAAGCATACTTTGTTGATGTAAACTAGAAGTTTAGTAGTTTAAATAATTTTATTAATTAACATATAACTTTCCTAGTTGGATATCTTTTTACAAATATTCTTCTAATAATTATATTTGTAACAAATATATACCTATTTATAACTCAACAAGAATAGATGTCTTTCATTCTCTACTCTTATTATAAGATTATGAAACTTTTCTTGAACATAAGCAAATTATTGTGATGTAACATTGGACATATGCATAGACCTTTCTTCAACTTTTTTTTAATGAAATATCTATCCATTTCAATATGATTTATCAAGTTGTACAAGATTGTAGGCATAATATAGATTCTACCAATGATCTTGCTACCGCATTTTGTTTTTTACTGTTCTATGTTACTAAATTATCCCAAGAAAAGTGCATTAACTAGATGATGATCTTTTATCCACTAGTGAGCGTCAGTATAGACTTCTAAGACTAAAATGTCATTCTTATTGAACAAAACTCCTTTCTTAAGACTACCATTTTTGGTAGAGCATAAATTGGCTTATCACACTTACTAAGTATGTAATGTTTGGTCTTGTGTGAGCAAGATATATATATATATATATATAAATAAAAGTTTTCCAGGCAAACTTTGATACATGTGCTGGTGAATATCTGATTCTTCCTGAGCTTTTCTTAGCTTAATAAGAGTTGGGATAGGTCTGCATCCATGCTTTTGCTAATGAATCAATTACATTTTATTTTTGTTGAGATATAAAGATTTCTCGAGTAAATTATGCAACTTCAATATTACGAAAATATTATATTTAAGATATGGTAATGATCTCTTTATTATCTAATGGAAAACGTTCATAAAAAGTTGGAAGTAAGACAACTAAGTTCAATACAAAGGCAACTACTGTATTATACGCTTATCAATGTTATCCGGTATAGGTAAGAAATAGATACATTGTAAATTTTAAGGTATCCATGCATAGTTGAGAATATAAATTCTACTCACTTAGTTCGTCTAGCCTTTTATTCATCTTCAAAGACCCTTTCATGTGTTTTTATTGAGCTGTCTTTTGTTGAATATTACAGCACCAGCAGAAAATCAAATGCTCAAATTACAGTCAACGGATGAGACAATGCAGAGGCGTATCTAAGATCTGGAGTCAATTGAGGCATAAAAATTGAAATAAGTGAGTTCAAATATATTAAATAGAGAGGATAAAATACAAAAATATAATATTTTACTTGTAATTTTGTCAAAAAAAAAAAAATTTATCTGTAATTTTTTTTTTTTTTGAATGAGGACGGATTTGCACACTCTGAGAGTCAATAATGCATCAATGGATGACTCTGGTTCAATTTACAGTTGTGTGGAGTGTATTTCTCATGTCACTGAAGAAAATATTTAGTGCTGCTGGAGTAGTTACTTTCGAAGCTGGAAAGGAAATAAAAAAAAACTTTGGCATCTGGTAAAAGTATTTATAATACAGTTTACTCATTAAACCAATTGGGCGGCTGATTGTTTCTAAATAAGAAATATTTTCCCACGAATTCTGTTTTTAATTTATTTTTTTTTGTAATATTCTGAAATATGTATCATGGGCGGGAAACGATGTGACTCCTCAATATGTAACTGAAATATAGTTTAGATAATAAAGTAAAATAATAATTATTAATTAAAAATTAACATTTGAGATTATAATTAATTTTAAAATTTGTTATATATACTATTTAACACAACTTTTAGTTGTTGATTTTCTAATCAACGTGAATACATTTTATTTTTTAAAGTGTATATTTTAACTTTAGATTAGTCAATTTTTGTTGTTGTTGAAAATAATAACTTTTTTTTTATTCAAATGCTTCATCAAGGAAATAATAAAAAGTATTTTTTTAAAAAATAAATTGAACCAAATGTGCAACTCTTAAGAATAATTTCGTTGGAGAAATTGTAGGCGGGTAATGAAATGCACATGAGATTTAACCCCGACAATAAAGTTTTGAAAAAAAAAAATACGTTGCTAACATATACAATGATTTGTTTCTCCATGCATTTGCTTTTTATTTAGCATAGTATTTATTATTTCTAAAAGGAATTGGAAAATCAATTTTGTATACTGCAAGATTTGTACCATGAATTACATGCTTTGGATAGGTTAGAAAGTTGTATATTGCCTTCTCCTATGGTGTAAAGATTTAGTAAATAACTTTATTTAATATTAATTGATTTTACAATAAAATCTAATATCATATTATAACTTATAATTTATTTATATTCTTTCTAAGTGATCATCTATTTGACAAACAAACGTAAAGAGGTATTAGAAAGTCTTATATTATTATATATCTCAACTACTAAAATGACTAATATATTTATTAGATAATTTTATTTAAGATTAATTAATTTTAAGATGAAATTTAATAAGATAAATTTAAACAAGATAAGGAATGATAATACTGTAGAGCAGTACCCATCACTTAACATGCAAGTCTAAATTCTGCATGCAACTAACAATTTTTTTACCTATTATTCAACTCAATGATATTTTAGTGAATACTTTAAATAATGGTAACAAAGCTTTTAAGAGTCATACTTAAAAGTGAAGATTAATTTTGCTATTATTATTTTAAATAGAATGGTGATTTAGACGGTGATAAAGATGTGTGGAACTTGAGGACAACGCTCTCATTGATTATATAATTGATGCTGAAATGTTGAAATAGAAAAGAAAAAAAAAAGTTGTACCCTCAGTTACCATTTACAAGGACTCTAAAATGGATATTGGATTTCAGCTGTATCACATATTGTGTGCTCCGATATAGGTTTCTTGGGAAGCTCAATTTTACGGGTGTCACTCTTCAAAAATCACTAGTTGTTATTAGTTATTATTTCGACATATTCAGGGTGAGCAACTAGCAATGTTGGTAGAGAAATAATCTAAATAAAAACTGATTACGTGTGAAGATATCCAACTTATTAATTACACTGTGTTTCCTTTCAATTATGTGACGTGAACTAATTTTAAATGAGTTAAATGAAAACAATTACATTAGTGAAAATGAAATGTAAATTTAAGCGAATTAAAAGAGGATATAAATACATAAGTGTTAATAGAAAGAAAGATTATTTTAATCGCAAGGTGCTAGTTGATCATTTAATTTTTTTTTGTTTTTTTTTTACGTAGTACACTCCACAGTGGCAGTTGATTGGTAGCTTTGTACTTCTTTTCTAAGTAAAAAAATTTGTTGGAAAACTTTCACAAGCGTTTATTACGATCTCCCTCTAAAACTGAATTGACCAACTTATATATAAATTGATGGTGTTGAAACAGACAACCCCCAATTGAGTTTTTTTTTTTTTTAGTTTCAGCTCCCAAGAGATTTGGCCCTTATGATATGTTCAGCAAAGTGAAAGAAAAGAAATAGAAAGTAACGTGATTTTGTAAATTGTTTGATAAAAAAAATGTATATAACCTAAATATTATATAAAGAAAACAAAACATGTAAATTTCATATATTTAAAAAGAAATTTTTTTTCCTTCATTCTTACCTTTTATTTTTTAGTGTTCAAATATACATATATAATTCAGTTGTTCATTTAGTGCGTGTGATAAAATAAACAATTTAAAATATAATTTCAAATATTTTTGATCTTGTATTATTATTAAGCAATCTATGTTAAAAAAAATTATCTAAAGTATTATTATGATAAAATTTAATACAATATTTTCACATTAAGGAAATGTTAATTTTTTTTTCTTATGCTCAAACGTGATTTTAAGAAATTTAATTTTAATTTGATACAATCAAACATAAGTTTAGTTCAAACTACTCTTTCAACAAATGTGAGTAACAAAAAAAAAATGCATATTGTCAATTGCAATGCTTCCCCCAAACACAGCTATATAATTGTGATAGAACTGTTAAATATTTTGATTTAACATAATTTTAAAGATGTGTGTTATTCATTCAATAATTTATATAATATTATTTTTTTATTCATTTCTCTATTATTATATTTATTACATCTCACTTCTCTTTTGTTAGCATTCAATTGCAAGATACGAGAGTTAAGTCCCACATTAGAAGAATGAAATTATAGTGTAGAGTTTAAACTTTAGGCTCTTTCATTGCAATAACTAATTTTTGTAATATGATTCTCCCAAGATTCTTATCAATTGATATCAGAATCTTTCACCATTTTAAGATCCAATTACAAGATATGATACTTAAGTCTCACATTATAAGAATGAGATTTTACTGTAAGTTTTATAAAGCTCTCTCACTATAATAGCTAGTTTTTGTAATGTGTTTCTTATAAGGTTCTTGTCATCTTTCTTTTCTCTTTTTATTGTAAAAATTATTATAACATTTCTCTATTTAAAATTTAAAAATGCTTACAATTTTGCTTTTATTCATTATTATTGTCTATCCCACTTATGTCCCTATAATTTGTATATATATTAGCAATTTAGCACTGGCAGAGTCTATATTGCAACTAGTCAATTATCTGTTCTGGTGCCCGAATTCTGCTAATAAAGAAGTCGAAGTCTTGACCATTAACTAGAATCTTGACACACAATATTTCAACTTCCAATGCTAAATAAAGAGATCCTATCAATGATCCAAAATCTTGTATGCAACTAAAAGTCATAGAATAACAACATTTGAAAAATTACACCAAGCAAAAAGAGATCAAGATTCTAATATATTTTCTTAATATATTTACAATTTCAGATCAGGCGCCAACTTACCCGTAAACACAATCATATTACCTCCTTTTCAAGTTTCAAAACTGCCATGAAAGCTTCTTGGGGTACATCAACTTTACCAATAGACTTCATCCTTTTCTTTCCTTCAGCCTGGTTGGAGAAAGACGATAATACTATTATGAACAATCTAAGGTAGAAATCAGAATTTAAAACATCAATTGAAGCGAAGTGAGAACACATGTCTACAAATACATTTATTTCTCTCTACTCTATGAATATACATAGCTAGACAGCCATTTTGATAACCTTAAAATAATAAAACAACTTAAAACAAAATATGATATAGTGAATTTATACTGGATCATACCTGTTTCTTAAGCAATTTCTTTTTTCTTGAAATGTCCCCACCTAGAAGATCAAAGAGGACAATTGCAAGGAAGCAACCCAAGCAATCAGAACAGGACAGTGAAAAAAAAAAAGTGAAAAGAAAGATGGTTATACAAAATATGGGGGGAAACCCGCAAATATTAGATTTAAGACAGAATAGCAACCAAAAAACTATTGAAGCATCTTGATGAAAATAATCGTTTAAATATTTTAAAGCGAGTTTATGCAACCCCCCAAGGTTTGCACTTGTCTCACCGTAGCATTTGGCCAGTACATCCTTCCTTATTGCAGATATCGCTTCACTAGCAATTACTTTTGATCCTATGCATGCCTAGAACAGAGAGACCAAGCATATGTTATCGCAGTTAGTTTAGCGACTTTTAACAAAATTAAACCGATTCTTCATAATTGTACCAGAGGAGGAGAAAGAGAAAGTAAACGTCAAAATGAAAGTTAGACCATCTAAAGCAGAAAAAACTAGAGAGAAAAGGACTATGAATTTTTTTGATGAATTTTATTGAAAGAGTACATAATCCTTACTTGAATTGGTACTTTAAACATTTGCCGTGGTATGAGCTCCTTCAACTTTAGAGTCAAAGCCCTTCCCACAGAATATGCCTGAAAATACAAGCCTCTGTTGATTTTCTGATAATTTATTGACATAAAATTGAAAAGTATAATAACAAGATATGGAGCCAATTTTAATTATAATGAAGGTATAGCCTATATTACATGAAGCATAGCTTATGCAGACAAGAGTATCTGTTAAACATATTTTCCTTAGAAATGACCGCTATGTGCTGATAACAACTGCTTCTAGTCTTCAAAAAATTGAGTAATATTGAACCAAGTGAGCAAAAGGTGCAAATTTTTAAATATTGAGAATAGTATCTTGCAATATTTCTTTACTTCGAGTTCTGCAATAAGTGGCAAAAAACACTTGATGTGAGTGCAAGGAAAAAAAAAGTACGATGGTAGTGTAGAAAAATAGAAGTGGAGTTGGCAGTGAGATGAGGAAGATTAAGTGGAGAGGAAAGATTGCAGTTTTTTTTACATATTTCAGTCATAATAGTAGTTTAAATATTTAAATAGTTAAATAAACCATTTTGTTTTGAATCAAAATAGTGGGATAAATTGCAAAATAGAGAAGGTTTTAGGTGTTTATGTAAAAGAGTATTCAAACAAGGGTTTTCAAACACTTTACTGTTACTCCAATGAAAAATAGGGAGAAATTGCAAAACAACCCCCAAAACACAGGTCGAATACACAAAAAATGGAGGGGTGGCCCCAGTTCACAGAAGCAGCCATGATAGCCTTGAGTTGTTGCAATTTCTGGTGCAAAAGCAAGCACAACATCCATGAAGCCAAATGTTCCATGACAAGATTTTTGTTGCAACTGGAGGCTACAACGCCGTGATGGTGATGCTATCTTGTGCTATTAGTAATTATGATATTTAACAACAATAATAGAAGTAAACAACACAATACTGGGTGAATTCTTGACATCACTTAAAAATAAATCTCTTTCTAGTGCTAGAGGATATATGTTGGAAAGCTGCCTTAATTTTGGTCCACCCCTAACCTTCCTTAGTTGAGGCTTCTTTGGGGCTGCCTTAATTGCAACCTTAAGGGCGGTGTTTAGTTACATACAGACTAGAGATATGACTTAAATAAAACTTATAAAACTTGGACAATCCTCGTTTTACAAGCTAGTTTTGTGAGATTGAATTAGACCCTAAATCCAAATTCTAATAATATCATATTCAACTTCTGATGAAAAAGGTTCAACTAACAATGGAGTTTTGCAAGCAAATGGCAAGTTTGCGTTGTATAGTCCAAAAATTTGTTTTTTATTAGGTTTATTAAAATGTCTCAATAACTATAACAATTCTTTTGTTATGTCAACTCTTTTTTATTATTCACTCATTGAATAAAATAAGAATTGCAGGTCTGACCAACTATTCTGATTACTGAATGTATAAATTTATTGTCCATTCCTCTTCATTTCAAATGCCTGCAAAAGTCTAATTCGGTAGACTTGGATAGTGGGAGTTGCTTTACAAATATATTCTTTTTCAATGCCTGAACACTGGCATTGCATTTAAACAATTGCAATCAGAGTTAAAGAATTCTTCATACTTTTTCCAGAAAAAAAAAAAAAAAGCCGAAGAAATAATACATTCAATTCTGGTTTCCCCTAACCAGCATAATTCCTTAATATATCTCAGGAATCTACAGTCAAGTTCTACTAAAAGGAAATTTACTTGAATCCAGATACATATTTATTTCCAACCATGTATAGACTAAAAAAAATAGAGAATAATTTACCTTATCATTGTGCACAATTGTAGCCAATGGCTCCACGCAATCACCATTTATCCGGATGTCAAGTTTAATTAAATTACTTTCTATGTACCTGAGAATTAATTAACAGAAAGTATTAGAACATTCAGTGAATCCTTGGAAAGACAGCCTTCTCAGGACTTAATACCATGATTTTATATATTAAAAGACAAGGATAACTATAAAATTATAAATTCAAATATTAGAAAAGAACAAAAAGTCATCCTCTTCTGGCAGAGTACAAGGTATATGAAATAATATATTGAATTATATTCTACAAGTATGTGACATCGAAGATGATATACTTTTAGATGATGAGTTAAGAGGAGAAAGTTCTGAATTAAGTGTGGATAGAAGCTTTGGTATCAAGGATTTTTTGTTGAGGTAAGAAGGACTATATGTTTCCTTCAAATAGGGAAGGATGGGGATGCCACACATAGGAATAGGATTCAAGTTGGATGAATGAAATAAAGAAATGTTTCATATGTAACTTGTGATCACAACCTCCATTAATGGTGAATATTGGGCAATGAAATGCAAAACAAGAGAAAAAAAAGTGTAGTAGCATACATGAGAACAATGAGGTGGCTAAGTGAACATACAAAGAAGGATAAGAATCATAAGATTAGAAATAAAAGTATTCACGAGAAAGTTGGAGTAGAACACATTGAGGAGAAGATGATAAAAACTTTCCTAAGGTGATTTAGTCATGTGAAAAGAAAATCAATAAAGACTCCATTAAAAAAAGTGTATCAAATAGAAGATAATAATCATAAAAAAGAAGAACTAGGAAACAGTTGGAGAAACCATTAAAAGGCCTTGCACTAAATGGATTTGCAGAAAATTTCATATTTTAGTATAACTTGATGGCGTGTATTGATCCATGTAGCCAAACATACTTAGTTGGATGCCTTCTTGTTGTTCCATAAGAAGGATATAACTCAAAATTGAATGCCAATTGCAGCAACTGGCAGGTAATTTAGAGATTGAACTACAAGTATCATCATAAGTATAGTTACAATCATTAACCACAGGTCTCTAGATTGGAATCAGCCTCTATTACCAACTTAAATCTCATAATATTTTGGAATTGCTTGAGAGAAATCCTCTTAGCCACCTCTCATTTACAAGGTGATAAAGAACTAATTTGGATAAACTTCTCAATAAAGACTTATAAAAAAAGAAAAGAAAATGAATTGGGAGATAAAATGAATTAAACTTCTCATTGTGCACCTCGGCCTTTTTTAAAAACTCTTTTGTCTAACCTTTCCATAAGCTGCCTTAGAAAAGTCTTAATGGTAGGTTTTTACAATTGAAAAGCTCCCATGAGCTTGAAGCTAATCCAAAATGGGGCAATGTCTGCACTAATTTACAACCCCTAAACTATAGGTACGTCTTAGAATGTGAGTTTGAGCCTAACTCAACCCTACAAAACCAGCTTGTAAAGTAAGGGTTGTCCCCCACTTTATATATTATTATTTGGTCATCTCTAGTCGATGTGGGACTAAACCACCACCCTTGAGGCTGCAATTAAGGAAGCCTCCAAAGAAGTTGCAACTAATGCTTGCTAAGGATGATTGCAATTAAGGTGGCTTTCCGATAGTATGTCCTATTTATTTATGAAAATTACCCTGATTACACTATATAATCAGGTAAGTTAACAGTATCATGTAAGCCAACAGAATTCCATATGAATAATAGCAATAAACTATGCTCTTGGAGACATTTACCCGACAAAGGTATACTCCATACTAGCATAACCCTTACTTCTTGACTTTAACTGATCAAAGAAATCACCAACCATCTACAAAATTGACATTAAAAAAGATTCAGATAAAGCCAAAACTAGTCAAACAGAAGCACTAGTTTTTAGGGTCAATTGACAAGAACTAAAGCAAGAGATTACCTCTGCAAGTGGTAATTCATAGGTGATTGATGCCCTATTTTCAGCGATAAATTTCATTTCCTTGAATTGCCCTCTTCTTTCCTGTGCTAGTTCCATGAGTGGACCAATGTAGTCCTTTGGTGTAAGCATATCAATCTGTACACAGCTATACATTAATTCCAAATAAAGACAATAAACACACACATAAAAAACTTCTGAATTAAAATGTTCAGCCCAAACTGCTTCAATTCTGAACAAGGTGAAGAATAAAAAGCACAAAGTGCAAGAAATAACCTTAACAAATGGCTCCTCAATTGATTTCCTTTTTCCAGGTTCAGGAAGTAAAGATGGATTTGAGCATTCAACCTTCAAGCAATTTGTGATTTGGATAAATTGATGGCGTTAATATGACATTTAAAAAATAGAGGAAATTCAGTTTTAATGAATAGTTCACTAAAAGAAAGTATTACAGAGAAAGGGAGCTTAGGAATGAGAAGAAATTACAGTATCACCATTTACACAGTTTACTCTGTACACAACACTTGGAGCAGTAGTTATCAGGCTCAAATTGTATTCTCTCTCAAGTCTCTCCTGTAATGTAAAGAACTTGTAAAGATAAGACCAGGTTTTCAAAGTTTATCACAATGCCAAATCATATTTCTGCGGATTATCCCATATAAGAACATTAAAGCATTTTCTATGAAAGCCAAAGTAGATGCTTCAACAAATTCGAACCTGAACAATTTCCATATGAAGAAGACCCAAAAACCCACATCTAAAGCCAAATCCCATGGCACTCGAGGTCTCAGGTTCAAACTGTAAACCAGAAAAGAAAATGAAGTCTTCAAATAATTAATCACTAACAATACCATTGTCAGCCTGACTATAAGTAAATTGGATATTTAAGAAAAAAAATGTTTAGTGCCAAACTTAAGATAGATAAATATATATATATATCCACAAAAGCAACTGTGCATGCAGATCTCAAATGGTGTAGTTTAAGTAATCTTTATGACTGGCAGATTAATGAATGTTTCTCCCTTGAAAGAAAACTAACTCAAAAGTGCAACTTAATAATTTAATAAAAATCAAACAGTTTAAAGAGAAATTGAATTGATAAAGAAAGCTATTATAACAAAAAAAACTACAATCAAATAGCAGGTTACAATTATGAGATGATAGCCTATTCAGAAAAAAAAAGCACTATGTTCCTTTGCCAAAAGTCTAAAACATGCACTATTTTCCAGCATATCTGTATAACCTTCAGTGCAGCATCATTCAGTTGTAGCTTCTCAAGTGCATCACGCAACTCAGGGAATCTGACAACAGAATGAGAACAAGGAAATGATTAATTCTAGAGACACTCAAGAGTAACAATACAATTCTTTTGTTCAAGAAAGAAAGAAGAGAGAAAACAAAAGATCAATACTGGTCAGCATCAACAGGAAACAGGCCACAGAACACCATAGGAGTGGCCTCCTCATATCCAGGGAGAGAATTATCCGCCTTTCTGCCATAGTGAGTAATAGTGTCACCCACTCTAGCATCAGCTACTGTTCTTATTGATGCAGATAAATAGCCTACCTATTAAAGCACAACACAAGATATCATGTTCAGAATGAATACAAAATGTTCATTTTATCTTTCTTTAGAGAATTAAAACAACAAAATAATGAATTTAAGTATTTAACATTGAAAGGAATTTTCATGCAAGCAAAAAATATGCAGATAGACAGCGACTTACTAAGGAGAAACAAAAACAATACATCACTGTCATGCTGATAGAGATTTAATGTCTATCAATTAATGCTGAGAAAGGATAGGGAACCTTTATTTATTTTCTGGAATAAATGAATAAATAAGTACAGAGAACAGACTTCCAATGGAGTTCCTTTGTAAACCAATTATTTTCGGAAAAAACTAGAATACCCAAGTCCCTACACCTAGTGGTTCCCCTCCCCCCTTTCCTAAAGATATGGATAAATAATAAAAAGGACAAAGATAGATAAAGATAAAAATTAAAAAAGGATAACTAACTTATTCCATTCCTCTTTTCTAGATAAAGATAAATAAAAAAGATAGCGAACTTGTTTCTATTTTTCTAGATAAGGGTAAAAGGATAAATAACTTATTCCTATTTTATAGGCTTTCCTTGTGTCTCCTAACACATGCATTATAATTTATGTCTTGTTATATTTCTCATGTCACTTTTTCTTAAGTTATTCATCTGTTTTCTGTTTACATGACTTAGAATTTGAGCTTAGGGCTTAACTCAATCTTACAAGACTGACTTGTAAGATGAAGATTGTTCAAGTTAGGACTACATTGGTTATATCACTAGTCAATGGGATTTCAACATACTCTCTCACACTAAGGACTGGATATCTAGAGCATGGATAAATGTGGGTGGCCAAATAACAACACCCTTTCAGCCTAGGAATAGTTATCTAAAGTGTAGACAAATACAGGTGATAGGCATGGATCTAGGATAGACTCTGATACCATCTTAAAATTTGAACATAGGACCTAACTCAACCTCCAAAATCGATTTGTAAGGTGAGAATTGTCGAAGCCTATAAGGACTACATTATTCATATCTCTAGTCGATATGGGATCTCAACAACATGCTTCATAGTGTGTGTACATAGGACAGTTGATGGAAAGGAGGAGGGGAGAGACAGACCAAAAATACCTAAGAAGTATTACTTTACCTCACCAGCATACAATTCATTAACTTGTAGTTGATTGGGAGACAAAACTCCAATTTCATCCGCAAAATAGTCCTGTAATTTAATAATCAGATTAGTTCAGAGAATATTAGTGGTCACCACAATAACCAAGTTATTACTTAGAACTTGTTTGAAGTCACATTAAAGATTTAGCAAATGAAATTATGAATAGGAAACTACACTGACATTTCATCCCGACTGAAGCAAATGTTTGCTACCAAAAGCAGGGGATCAAAAAATAGGAAAGGTACTGTACCTTCCCACTAGCCATAAAAAAAACTCTGTCACCTTTCTTTATAGTCCCATCTACAACTCGAAAGTATACAATAACACCTCTATATGGATCATAGTAACTGCATTCAAAGAAATAATAAATGAGTACCTGCAGGATAAATACCACATGTAATGGAATATTAGCTGACACAACATGGGGGGTGAGGGGGAATCTGCCACACATACTAAGGAATTTTATCCATGTAAATACCCCACATCTTTATGGAATGGAAGTCATTGCATCTATGGGTATGTGTGTGTAGAGGGAGGGAGGGAGGGAGAGAGAGCAATTGTATAGCAGCTAGATGCATAAAGCAAAGGTCTCTGAACTTGCATTAAGCTAGGTATGCAACAACAAAACTTCACGGAAAAAGAATTAGCTAAAGTATAGGATGAATCTTAGACATGAAAATTAGATCCTTGAACTTTAAAATAAGTCTACCAAGTCTCAGTTGAAGTGTCCATGTCATCACTTTTAGATTGTAGGGACCTTACCAAAATTATTTCACATTATCAATGTCATCCAAATCTTAAATGATAATCCATGTGAATCCATAGTATATTGCCAACATAAATCATCCAATGGATTAATATGATAACATTTGAAATAAATAAATAAAGAGTACCTATCAAATATTAAAGCCCTCAATGGTCTTTCAGATGTATCTACAGGTGGGGGAATTCTTGCAACAATTGCATTGAGAATATCAATTATACCTATTCCTTCCTACAGCAGAAAGAAACTTCATTATGTAGCAACATGTACATTATGTACTATCATAATCATAACAATATATAATGTAAAATCATAATCCAGACAAAAAAAATAAATAAATAAATGAAAAAACAACAGACCTTTGCAGAGCAGAGAATCGCATTGCTACAATCTAGACCTACAATCTACAAGAAATCAATTCGTTATAAATTTTATCATGAAAATCATAAGCATGATTCAAGAATTCCTAAATAAAGAATAAAGAAACCAGCAATGCTCATGTAAGGAAGCCCTAGTTAGTAGTTAACACATTCTTTAATTTTATACCTCCTGATGTGTAAACTATAACCATTCCAATTACTAGTAATTATACTAGGAATAGGGAGCCTTTAGAATGTTAAGCTAATGACCAGTACAGGTTAGCTTTTCAATCAAAGAACAAATAAATTATGGTGTCAAAAAGTTTGGCCGCATTCTCATGCTGCAGTTCTCTGGTGTATTTGGTTGGAAAGAAATGCTATAATTCTCGGGACAGCAATCTTCTATTAAGTTCATTTGGGATCAACTAGTTTTTCTAGCTTCTTTGTGGTGTTGTGCTTATGGTCATTGGGGGGGTCCTTGTCAGATCTCCAGAGATTGGCATGCTGTGTTTCATGTTTCTTAATTTCTGTTTGCTTTTTATTTTCCTTTTTTTTTTGCTGTGTCATTACGTCCTTGAGGATTTCTTATCCTGTTTCTGTATCTTCCTTTTCTATCTTTCTTATTAAAAAAAATTAGTGCCATAAGCGCACAAACTTAAATGGGAAGGATCCCAGACTATCTCCCCTTGAAGCTGAAAAATTAAGAGTATGATGACATCGAGATCTAAGTTGACAAACAAACCTCCTCAATCTCCTTGATAACTCGATCTGGTTCTGCACCTGGGAGATCTATTTTGTTCAAAACCTGTTACAGAATATCTAGTGTTATTAAAAATACTCACACGCGCAAAACGTGTGGATATATTATCTAAAAAATGTATAACTTGAGAAAGATGATGAAAAGAACAAATAGGAGGACAAACCATCCACAATTTGAAAAGGGAAAATCCCATGCCACAACTTTGTGGCCACAAAACAACACTACTGTTTAGTGATTGTGGAAATGTTGCAGTAGTGGAGCCTTTTTTCCAAAAGAAAAGTTAAATTTAAGTATATTAATTAAAAAATGGCATCAATAAAGGATATTGAGTATCTCAGGAAACTAAGAAAAAAATTGAATATAAGTTAAAAGTAGAATACTAGAATGGCATACTTACAGGGATAATTTCTAGGTTGTTCTCCAAAGCCAAATAAACATTAGCTAGTGTTTGGGCTTCAACCCCCTGTGATTTGAAAACAAATTTTTGTGAAAGCAGAAACCAGAACTACTAAAAGAGAGCACCCACACATGATCAAGGCATAAAACCAGAATGAAAAGAAGAGCATAAAACCATAGAGATTAACCTGAGAAGCATCTACTACAAGAAGAGCACCCTCACATGCAGCGAGTGACCGAGAAACCTGGCCACAGATGAATAGTCACAATCATATTATATTGATGATGTTTTGAGGGGTTTCCAACTGCCCAAAATAATGAAGGAAAGGTAATGTTCTGGGTGAGGAGGGGGGTGAATTTAAGAGAATAAACATGTAACACTTGAAAATCAAGAGGGAAATATCATTCCGAAAAGCCAAGTGGCAATTCTGAAATGTGATTGATTTAAAGCTTTTTTTTTTTATATTTTAAGCAGTTTTAGTTCTCATAATTTGCTAAAAAAATAAGGATAATGACTTTCCAGAATGGATTCTCAAAAGGTGATGGAGAATGAAAAAGAAAGGGGGGGCAGGGATCAAATAGAAAATGCCACTGAAATTTGTTGACAGTCCTCTGTTCTCTCAGTTTCTTGTATAGAAAAAAAAATAATGTATTTTCAAAATCACGCTATTCATTTCTGCAAATTCTTGAAATTACTACTTGACAACATAGAAAAGAGGTTTAAGTTTCTTTGTTCCAAGTCCATACAGGTGTTAGGAACATTTGATTGTAGCTCCTAACTTTGAAAAAGAAAACAATGAAATGTGACAAGATTGCTGCAAAATACTACCTCCATCCCTATATGTAATACTCTTTTTTAGAATTTCTTTGTTCCTTTTTATAAACTCTTTCCAGATGGTCTGGAAAAGATAGAATCATTCTCTCTATTATGAGGATTGGAGAAGATAACTAACCCATATTAATTAGTTAAGTAGAAAGAGTGGAATGATGAGTCTCAATAATTTTAATGATAATTTTAAAAAAGTAATACAAATTATTTACAAATTCAATGCTATTAATTAAATTAACCAACTTTTTTAATGAGTGTGAATTAGTTCAAAATGTCTCATATTTAGGGTCGGAGATAGTAATAGGTAGTACAAGATAGTGAAGCATATAACAGATAGCATGTATGTATAACTAACAACATTACATACCTCATATGAGAAGTCGACATGGCCGGGTGTATCTATCAGATTCAAGCAATAAGGTTCATTTTCAAACACATAACGCATTCGAGCTGCCTGCCATGATCAATATAGTTAAACACTTACTCAAATATCTTAATTTCGAAAAAAGCACCTGAAAAATCATATTTCCAATCCCTCACATAAAATTAAGATAACAAGGAATCAGGAAAAGGATGGAACCTGGAGCTTAATAGTAATGCCTCTTTCCCTCTCCAAATCCATGTTATCGAGAAACTGATCCTTCATCTCTCGCTGGTGCACCGTGCCAGTAACCTGAAGCAACTTATCCGCCAACGTGGATTTCCCGTGGTCAATATGCGCAATGATGCAGAAGTTCCTTATATTACGGACCGGCACCTACACCCAAGCTCGTTAACGAGGGGCAATTTGGGAAAAACACGAGAAAGTGGCTAATAATAGCTATACCTTAGAGAGACGATCCTCGCCGGCTTTGGCGGCGGATTCGAAGTCGGTGCTGGCAACCTGGCACGCGACACGGCGGCGAAACGCGGACGCATTTGGAAAGCCAGAAGAAAAGCAGCGTTTGGACGAGTGGAAACTGGTAGTGCTTGTGCTTCTTCTTGTTCTGCTTCGTTGAGCGTGAAAGAACGCGCGTTGCTGGTGGTGTCGTTGTTGTTGCAGTTGCAGTTGAGTTTTAACGGATAAGAATAGAGACCCGCCACAAATTTCTGCTGCCATTGAAATTGTGACTCTATTCCACCGTTGCCAACGGAACACGAGCCTTCAACTAAATTTAGTGAATGTGAGCGCGATTGGGCCCGCTTAATTCATATTGGGTTGGGCTGAACCGAACAGGCCTGCCAATCTGGGCTCGGTTCAAAATGTATGGGCCAATTACCAAACGGTGTCATTTCATCACACCAATCTTTTTACATGTCACCACGTGTGATTGTTTTGTTCGGTTAGCCTAAGTTTGAGTCTTTATCTTTTCTCTTTATTGCATGTTTAGAGGGGAAATTATTGTACCTTCACGAAGGACTCCACAAGGATACAAATCATTACACATGTGTGGTCTTTGTTCTGTGTTGGAACTCCTGCATCACTCTAACGTGGATATGCTCTCTTGAGAGGGGAAATGATTTTCCTCCAACAACATGTCACATTCGTGTGCAGCAATTTATTTTGTATTTTTCTTTTTAATCTAATATGAGTACGTGATAGACAAGTTATACTCGTGAGAAATTAGTTTTTTTTTTTACAAGTAACATTATTTTTTAAGTACTGGGTTGGAGGTTCAATTTGATCTATGTCTATGAAAAAAACATAAGTTAAGAAAGATTAATTTCTTAAATAAATTTTATTATTTTAAAGAATTAGTCTTTAACTTTTTGTCAAAAATACCTTGCGTTTATAGAAAAAAAAATGTTAGCTTTTTTTTACCTGGTCTTTTTACTAAAGACGTCTGATAGTACTATTAAGACCGTCTTAATCCGGGCACCATCACAAGTTTTGTTGGAATAATTAATAACGTGTCAAATAAAAGTAAACTAAATATTATAAAAAAAAAAACATCACATTTTTTTTGGTGGGAATAAAACCATCACATTGTTGTTTAAATGTTTCGTAATCAAATGAAGAGAAAAATTATTTTAAAAATTAATAAATAATATATTCATAATGTTTATCCTATGTTCTATAAGTTTAATGAAAACAAATAAAAGATTAAAATAAATTTCATTAAATTTTATTTTATTCATTATATTGCAAACTATTCAAACAGTTTAAATTGATGGTAATGGATCATGTCATGCAAATAACAAGTTATGTTTAAATTTGTATTTATCTTTTCTTGATAGATATGAAAATAGTGCTTGGAAGAGTTTTAATGTAATTCACTTAGATTTAGAAAAAATAATTTATTACTTTAACAAGTTAAAATAAGTTTTTTCAATTTATTTTAATGAGATTCATAAGCTAAATTTATGACACAAATTTTCATATGATAAAATTTATGAGATAAATACTTAATTAGGATATTTAATCCACTACACTTTAAATAGGAAACAGGATAGCCATGAGATTTGATCATGACTTTGACACATTAACATAATTCATATGAGAGATCTAAATTTATTATAGGTGGCAACCAGGTTAGCCCACCTTTACCCCCATTGTCAACCTGCCAAAAAGCAAGTAAGGGTTGGTTTTTTCGTTTTTGAAAATGAGTTAGAACTTAGAAATTTCCACCCATCTTGTTTTATGGTAGGTAGACATGAAATACTGAAAAGTTAAAAATAACTAGAAAAATACCTTTTTTAAAAGAAATGAAATGAGAGGTGAGACTAAGAATAAAAATATAGATTAAAAATAATAGAAATTAAATTTATGTTAAATTGGAATTAAAAAATATATATTTTAATAAAACTGAACCGACATCACCTACTTCCCCAACCACAACTCGCGAATTATATAGAACAGATTACATGGGTTAGCAAAAACATGAATCCAAGTTGTAAAAAATGACAAGTATGTTATTCCGCGAGTTAAACCTATTTTCCATGCCATTCAATTTTTCTTTGTCTCTTCTATTTAAGGACAGATTTGGATTTAAGTTATTTCGGGTTCAAGAAAAAAAACACGGGTCTAAGTATTAGCCTATTATTAAGATCCATATTTTTCAAAATTTGACAAAATAAAAACACAAAAAATCTGAATGTCACGTTACGTTAGAAAGATACTTCCATCTCCATAGATATTACTGCGTCTTCACGTTTCTTGTGTTGTGTCTAGGATCATCCATGTCCGTGTGTGTGTATATGTGCCAAGCAAGTCCCAAGTTATTCCTTCGTGTTGTCAATTGTTTGCTGTTGGTGCTGTGCCTCTTCCTCTGCCATGTGCACTGTTCTGTTCCCACCCCATGTCCACCATTTACTTCCACTTTTCTTTCTTCGGTTTTCACCATCGCAAGGAGGGAATTTCTTTGCTTCTTTATCAATTCCATTTTTCAATCATGTATAATAGTTTTTACTTCGTTTTTCCTATTCATTTCACGTCTTTTAAAATGAATCACATCCATGAGTAGTGATTGTATCTCTGTCACTACTCCCTAGTGCGTGTGCTCATCATTATTCTACAATTTTTAGAAAATAATATCAAACTAAAATATAGTTTGAAAATTTCTGTGCTCTAAATTGTACGACAAGTTCATGATATTAAAATGCTCCAAAGTCAATATTATTTGGAGTTAATTTTATGCACTTTCGATATAACAATTTATACAATATACCATTCAAAAATCATCTCATATAACTTTTGAAATAGTTATTATAAAAATAATAAATTTATTTTATTTAATAATGTAATTGGACGGTGATGTATGAGATAAACCATTGATTAAAATCTAACTTATGAAGACAGATCTTATTTAAATAAAAATTTTCAAGAATATTTATAAAAAAATAAGAATTTTTCATATACTAAAATTAATTTATGTATGTGTCAAAATCAATTTTGAAATAAAAATTAATAAATTTCTATATATGAATTTATACATAAATTAATTTTACTTTATAAAAAAAATTATTTTATTTTTCTTTCTTATTTTATTCTCCTATTTTCTTAAATACTTATGAAAAAATTTATTAAATAAGATTCATGGACTAATAAAATAGGTTTTTGATTGGACTGAAATTTTAGTGAAAATGAATTCTCCTCTCAAATAGAGATACTGTGAAAATAAATATGAGATTGACTTAATTTCTGACACAAGAATCCAACAATACTCTCTCTTAGTATGACAAAAAAAAAAAACTTTAAATCATTAAATGTGACATTAATATATTACTAATATATTATTAATAAATGTATATTAAGAATTTTGTACTTAGCTGGTTACTTTGTTCAATACTTTCAACTTAGGTTGATCTATTGTCTAGGTCAAAGTGCACATTTTCATAAATTGTACCTCAAGTCTAATTCAAAATAAATGATAATGTAAAAAAATTTTATTCTATAAATATATTATTATTTAATAACATTATACAAGAAACATTGTTATATGAAATGAAAAATAAAAAAGATCCGGTAAGTCTTAGTTAACGAAGGCCAGATACCATTTATATGACACTTGAGAGAGGAGAAAAATAAATAAAAATAAATATAGGCATATCATATAATAAAAAGTAATATAAATGAGTATTCATATATCATCCCTCCTCCGTATTATACTTGATAAGTGCAAATATCCAGTGTTTTTACATGGACTGTGGAGGTAAATTTATGGTTCATCTGGTTCCGGTAAAGTTTAGTTTAGAGAAGAAATGTGATATACATGTAATAATTTGTATAATATTATTTTTTTATTTTTTATTTTTTATTATTATATTATTTATTATATTTTATTATTATTTTTATTCTACCATTTGTTATATAAATTATTACATTATTATATAAATAACATTTTCCCGTACGAAATAAATAGAAATTTATTATATTCCATGAAAGAGACACCATCGCTCCAACTATAATACAAGCCCTGCCAGATTCAGGATCAAAGCATGCAAAGCAGCGCAGGATGGCTCAACAGTCCTATACTTAAATGGCCCACTATTTTGTCCTCTTCTTTTTCATTTCTACCCGTGTTAGGAGAATTAGATTCAAGAGGCTTCTCTTCTCGATTTCACTGCATTGATCTTCCATCATTTTAAATTATACTGACTTTATTTTAGATAAATAATCGTATATTTAGTCACAATCCAAAATTGATTTTGAATTAAAATAACTTTGGTGTAAGATTAAAAAATTTATATCAAATTTTACTAAAAATATCCAAACATAAATCACTCTATTTTAAAATCAATTTTAATAAAAAATAATTTACAAAATTAATATTATTCAAAATCAATTATGCACTCACCCACATACAGGGTCGTTTCATTATTTTTCTCTTATTATTAAAATACCGGGGCACAACATGCATGGATAGCTATCACTCTCAAATACCGAACATGTTCACATTACGTGCCCAAATTTATTGCTTTGTCGAGTTGTTTGCTTCTTGGTATTGTTCAAAAGAAGCAAAAAGGACACACCCTTGTATTATTGTTATTCTGCTTTTTCAAACTTGGTTTATAGAGTGACAAAGAAAGAACATGAACCAAGGAAACACCCAACTCTTTCTTTCTTGTGCTTTCTCTTCTTTTTATGCCTTATTCACTGCAAAAGTGAAAACACCCATTTGAATGCATACCTCAGAGAGAGAGAGAGACTGAGACAGAGACAGAGGGGTCCTCTGTGGGAACTTTTCTTTCTTGCTCAACAGGCAAACCATCTCTTTTTTATCTCGCCAACCAAAAATGTATGTTCATTCAATTCAATTCCATTATCCATCTTTGACTGTCCTGTACAGTTATTTCACCCCCCACCCCGGTCAAATATGAATCCCTCCATATGCATACGCATTTTTCTATTCCCTATACCCTTTCTCTCCACACCCACAACAAAAGTCATCAAAAAAAGAATATCTCTTCACATGCCTTACATGTACAACTATTGTCACAATCTCTCCCCTCAATAAAAAAACTTAAAAGCATCCCCTGCCGTGTCCATCTACCCGTTTTCACCTTCATTCCGTTTGCAATGGCTATGAGAAAAATTTAGCCATAAACTATACCAAGGCATCCTTTCCAAGACTTGTAATTTAATTTTAACACCAACATCTCTGTTCAAACTTTAAATGGCCAATGTTTGCAGCATTCACTGACATATCCTGATGCTAAGGTGTCACCAAGCCAAAGTTGGTCCCGTTTCAATTCCAATTGTCTCTCTCTCTCTCTCTCCAAGTATATCTATCATTTGTCCTCCACAAAGATTCTGTGTATGAAATCTCTAAACCTTTTGGAGTATAGCTTGGGATCAACGGCTGAGATGGAGGAGGGATCCACTTGCAGCGACTTGTATGCATGCTCTAGCTTTTTGCTAATATCATAATCTTGGAGAATGTCAATTATACCAAAGTAGAGGATCACATCAGAGACCTCACCACCACTCTCTGAAGGGGTAGAATTGCTACTTCCAGTACCAGTGTGCTGATCTAATCCAGCTTTACACACTCTCTCAGCTCTGGCAGGCATGTTTGTTCCCAGTCGAATTAGAGGTCCCCTGCAATAAATATCAAGAATCATCATAATTTATGGATAAATTAGAATTCAAATCAAATATTTGCATGATTAGGATATAATCCAACCTATAAGGAAGAGAGCCCAAGAGAAATCAGTTTGCAAAAAAATGTATATTAATTTAGTTAGTAAGTAATTTTGTAGTTATTAGTTTACTCAGTTGACTAGCCAGTAACTATAGTTTAGAAATTAAAAAAAAAATCATGTATATTAAAAAATAGTGACAATATTTAATATGTTACTGGCACGCAAATAAATATATCTCCTAAGTTTCAAGTCCTAGCAACCACCACTGCTTTATCAATATCACAGTCATGAGTCAACAAACAATTAGCTTTGCAAACAAGGTTTTGCCCTTGTCAGAAAAATCAAATGACCCCACCAGCATTTGTTGTCAATAAAACTGACTCCAATTTTGCCATGATAACTCAAGTCATTTTCGGTCCATCTCCACCAACAGAATCATATTCCAAAAAGGAGATAACTAGCAAGTCACCTACTCCTAAATCACAAATGGAGAGGGCTGGAGAATGACAAATATAATGCTCATTTATTTGCTATTGCTTTGTTTCTACATGACTTTGTGGTCATATGCCCTTAAGCTATTTTGCATGCGTATGGGCCATGTTGACAATTTAAGACAGGAGCATTTTGCTTCTGTTTGTTTTATGACTGGGTCCAGACACACTAAGGCTCAAGAACATGGCACATGCATGCAAATAAATCATAGAAGTGAAAGTTATGGCTACCAATGCGTGCAAGTGTCAAGAGAGAAAAAAAGGTATATCCCCACTAAACCATCTAGTCATAAAAAATAGCAACTTAGAATGGTCCATCCTTTACCCGAATCCAAATTCCCTTAATTGACTTGATTTCTTCAAGAAAGGAAGGGTTGGAATTCACTTAACAGCTCAAGCTGATAATAGAACTGCACAAAGATTTGTAAAATCCCCAAACATTATCCTATTTTGGGAATATAAATGAAAAATTTAAGGAGAACAACCATTTCTGTTCATTTCCATAACTTCAAAGCAATTTATTCATCATGTTGAAACTAGAAACAACAAAACAGTTAGACTGTGGATAAAGAGTAAAGGGCATACCGGCCTATGGGTATCCACTTCATATCCTGCATGCCATCATTTTGCATGTCTCTCTTGCCTGCCAAATCCATAATCCCACAGATTTTTTTATCTCCCCTGGATCAATCAATTAATTCAAATGAAAGGAAACACAACCAGAAGGAAGTAAGAAGACACATATACCCGAACACAATTCATTCGGTAAACTCTTTACTTCATCAACTGAGCTATCATCCCGAAAATGAAGGCCAATCAAAAAACTGTAATCCATTATTCCCTCTGCTTCCAGGAATTCGCAGTCCCTATCAAGTTGCCTGAGCAGAAGTCATCACAAAACGCCAACACTCTTAGAACATCACAAAAAATGTTCAAAAGTAAAAGCACCATGTAACCCGGCAGCAGATTATGTACCATTTAAGCTCTTGAAACCAAGACTGTTCCAAGCGGAAGACAAAACAAAGATCAAGGTCTTTAAGAGTGGTAGTCTCATCAATCTCCTCCCGGGGTTTATCAGTTGTACGACCATGAGAAGAACCTTTTAGGTCAAACCGCTTATGGATCCGATACTCCGAACAAAATACATTGCCCATCACAATGAACCGAGTCTGTTTTTTCACAGCATCATTTACAGTGTTCATTCATGTAACAAGCAATTCATACACAGCATACCAATAAGAAACTTCATGCATACCTTCTGACCACCAATAGGTTTGACACAATGAACCCCCAGGAATTTTGTTACCAGCGAATTCTTGTACCGACAAACATGTTGATAGTAACTCGGAAGCATCCTAATGAGCACCTGACATGGCCACCAACTAATTATTGAATACCCAAAAAAAAAAAAAAAAAAGAAAAAGGGACGGTGGCCACGAGCTGAAAGTGAGACTTCACCTTACTAAATATAGGTTAATAGTTTTCTTTCTCATCCAATTTAATGCATCTTAAAGTCTAGAAGAGACTATCAACTAACCTTGACTTCAGACTTCTTCAATGTCTTGATAATGAACCGATCATCTTGAGTGAGGTAAAAGAAGCTTCCACTCTTGCCAGGCGAAGACATCTCCCTAAGTGTGTCATTGCCGCAAATAGCAAGCATGTAATCGGCAGGATCTATGGCAAACAATTCTCTTAGATGTCTAAACAGCAACACCCACCAAGACACAGCCATAATTAGTACACACAACACAAGTAACAGAACCAATCACAATTAGTAACAAAATACGTGAATGTGAATACCTAAACACCACGGGACAGTAGTCTTTCCACCTGAAGTCCACTGATTGATGAGGAGGTGTAGACTTAGACCCCTCCGGAGGGAACCTCGTCCAGAACTTCTCCTTGGGATCAAAATCTCCAGGCCTAAGCTCTCGCAAAACCGAAGCATGCTTCCCAACAGAGTATCTAAAAACAAAAACAATTAAGGGGTGTATGTATGTATGTATGAATGAACACGATGCAATGTTAGATAATGGATACATTACTTACCTAATACCCAGTTGAAGATTAAGCATCAAATCATAATTCTTATGCCCCTTGGAAACAGTGTGACCAGGCTTCTTAAAATCTCCATCGACAGAACTACAAGGACTTGTCTGCAAGTGTACACCACTTTCACACCCTCCACCATAAAACATAGAAGCCTCCACAATATCGCAAGTGATGTCCCCAGCCTCGCCATCGAGTTCCCAGATGCAAATCCTGGGAAAACTCACACTCTTATTATTATTATTATTATTATTACAACCATCCACACTCACATCAACATCCAGCGACACCGTTTTGTCATTAACAAACTCCTTCCCCCAGTTCCCGGAAGAGGTGCTACCGTCGCGCCACGTAAACTTTCCCTTCCCCTTGGGAACCCCGTTCTCCCAACACCCATCGTAACGGTTTCCGTTCTTCCACACCAGCACGCCCTTCCCGCATATCGCGCCGCACTTCCACTCGCCAACGTACTCGTTCCCGTTGCGCCACGTGTACCTTCCCTCGCCTTCCTGCAAGTTGCACCGCCACCGCCCTTCGTAGACGTCGCCGTTCGCGTACCGCTTCTCGCCGAGGCCGTGCTTCCGGTCCGCCACCCACGAACCGCGGTACGTGTCGCCGTCTGCGCCGACGAACGTGCCGTGGCCGTGCATCTTCCCGGCGACGAACTCGCCCTCGTAGGTGGCGCCGGACGGCCACGAGAACCGCCCCTTGCCGCACGCCTTGCCCTTCTTCCACTCCCCCTCGTACATGCACCCGTCCGACCAGAGATATTTTCCGGCGCCGTGCGGCGCGTTGCACGAGAGGCTCCCGCTGTAGATGTCGCCGTTGGGAAGCGCCCTCTCCACCGCGACGGGAGACACGCGCCGCGTCCACGGGGGGCGACGGAGCGGCGCCGGCGCCAGCAAAAGCTCGATGTCCTTGTTGTCGTCTTGCTCGGAGAAAGTGAGCAGCGTCTCTTGCATTTTCGCGAAGCTTCCGAGGAGAGCGTCACATTTCAAAAGCCGTTGAAAATATCTCTATCTCTAACGGTAATAATGCTCTCACTGGTGGAGCCTTTGTAGGAACGGAACGCGAGAGAAGTAAGAGTGCTTTGGGAAAAGAGAAATGAGAGAGAGAGAGATAGAGAGAGAATGATTATGGTTATTGGTTAACGCCTAGGAACATTGCTAGGCGCCAAACTGAACGACCACTACCACCCTCTTCTTCTTCTTTACTTTAATTTCTCTACCAAACATGTGCCTTAGGTTTCTGTTTTGCTTCTGCTCTTGCTAATTTATTTCATTACCACACATTTGCATAATTTTAAATCATGTTATGTTCCTACTATTCTTCCTATTTTCTTTTTTTTATGATTTTTTTCAGACGGTACACAAAGTAATGCTCCAGCCGTGGACAACCAACATAGTCAATATTCAAAATCAAAATTATTAATTAAGTTAAAATAACTTTTTTGTGAGTTAATTCATGTACTCAGTCAAAAAAAAAATTGACACATTAAAGTTATGCTTAGATAAAAAAAAATTATAAAAAATTAAATTTTTTAAGTTAAAATTAATTTATATATCAATTTTTTAAAAATTAAATAAATGAATTTCTATAAAATTTAAGTGCTTAATTTATAAAACAATTAATTTTTATAAATATTTATTAAAAAATTATCTAAACAAACTTAAAATATATTTAATTTTGTATTTAATTATTCTATATAAAAAATAAATGGGAAATAAACTTATTTTTAATATATTAATTATTAATTTCTTTTTATACTTTATTCATTGTGAACTCTGTTAAAGAGCTATTTATTTATTTTTCATTACAGTATATATAATTATGGAATGTTTCGAAAATAAAATTTAAATTTACTATTTAGTTTTTATTGATCTTTGACAAATTAAATATTTACATAAGAAGCGATACTTTTATTTCGAGTAATAAGGAGTACAAGAAGACGTAGATTATTACTGCTCCTTCCATTTTCTTTTAAGTGTAAATTTTTTAGAGAAAAAAATTTAAAAATTGTCGTTTTCACGTTTAAAATAATATTAATTACTTGCTTCTCAATTTCACTCTTATTTTCACTTAATTTTTAATTAATTTACATATAACTAATATAAATTTATTATGAAATAGAAATGAAAAAGGATATATTAAGAAACTTAAAAAATATTTTATGAAAAATAAGAATATTTTTTAATTTGTCGCTTGAAAAAAACGAAGGTAGTAGTGGAGAGTGAATTAATTCCACCCTTACTATTTAGATGTATAATTAAAAAGTTGGTCTAACCTATTTCACAGGGATGAATGTGAACGCAGAATGAAATGCATGTTATGTTATGCTCTTTATTTACCTACTATTGCTATGGTTTCATTTGCTTTGACGGTAAGACGCAAACTCTTTTTTTTTTTTTTCCTTTTCTTTTTTCTAGGTACAACAGACATTTTCTTCATCGCCATAAGTCAAAAGTCCCAAAAAGCGATTCAAATAGAGATACATTGTCAAGCTCGTCCTTAATGTAATATTATTAATATTAATTGTTGAAATAGAAATAGTTGGCATCACGTATAATCCCACCCACCCAACCTTACCATGTTTATGCAATGCCAATCGCATGATGGGATGGATGGTGCTGGGTTGAATTTTGATCTTTACCTTAGATATATAAATGGTGTGATATAAGGCCATAGTGGGGCCAGAGAAAACAATAAATGAAATCACGAAACTATAAGATGATCCCTATATGCAACATTTACTATGAGATGAACAAAAAGTGTGATTCCTAGTATGTGAAGCAGTGCATCACACGAAATACGATGCACGTTTCATAACTTGTTTGTAAATCATAAAGCATTTGATAAAAGTTTTTTCCACGTTGGGAGCAATTTTTGTTAATTCAGGTTTTCATTTGCCAGAAAATGCTGTGGTTCACAATTTGTTGGAATGAAATTTCATGTAAAGGAGACTAATACCAATAGCACATAATTGAAGCTCAAGGCATTTTAAATGCGTTTTTAAAAACAATAAATCACACTTCAGTTGACCTGCTATGTTTGAACTTTTCAATATGCAAGAGGCAAATGACCTCTGATAGTAATATAAAATAAAATAAAAAAGCTATATAGGCTTCGACAACAGCGTTTCCATTTTTTAAAAATTGATTATAACTCCTAAGAAGCAATGCAGGTGATTAGTTTAGTATATTAAGCGACATACCTAGGAAAAAATAATTATTTATATAAACTTTGATCATATATAGATGATGATTATTTTAATAAATTTTAAATATTTTTATACATGTGTACGCGAGCTTGCAGTTGTGTTGATATTGATTACCTGTGAAAGTCATATATTTTAAGGGAGTGGACTTTATTGAATTGCTACAAGTTTGAGTCCATCACAAAACGCAATTAAAACATTGCGTTTTCGAGAAAACAAAGGAAAAAGTAATCATAAATAAATGTGTGTGTTTAGATATTAATCACCCGCAACAGTAATCTAATTAAGGAATTGGACTTTCTGAATTGCGACAAGTTTGAAAGCATAATATAATGCAAGTGAAGCATTGTGTTGTTGGAGAAAAAGGGAAAAGTGGTATGTTACATGACACGACTTTGGTTTCATTTGTAACTTTGATATATCTGTGATAATTGTCGGCTGAGAAATAAAAACAAAAATAAAAATAAAACATATCTCATGCTTCCATATTTTATGGCAATGATTTCTGGGCCACAACACAAGGTGGCCTCAAACTCAAGAAACAAAACAAGATGAAATGGATGCATTGCCATTTTGCTTTTGTAACCCCCAAAAAATAAAATAATACCAACCACGCACTTTTTTTCTTAATCAATCACTTGGATCGGAAGTGGGGTCAGTTGACATAACATGCATAACATGTCTTCTTAAATGTATTCCACTATTGCTTCACTTTTTATCCAGTAACTGATTATTGAATAATATCCTATGTTGTATTTATAAACAATTGTTTTTATGATTTAAGTCATTAAAATAGATTTGAAATGCTACTTTTTGTAGCACATTGAACTTACGAGAAGTAAATCCCTTTCAAATAATACAAATGTTGCCCTCTCATCGTATAGATGCTATTGTCCCCAAAATTTTAATTTGCAACAAAATACAAGAGGGTAATTAATTCTTTACAAATGTATGTAAAAGTAAATAAATTTGTGAGACTAAAACTGAAGTGGAAGTCAACAGTAGGAGTAATTCATATGATTATTTTGTATGGTGCGTCATGTAAATTTTCTTTAGATTTTCCATGAATCCTATGATCGGTTTCACTTTACAATAATTATTTTTACTTAATTTTAAACTAATTACCAATAAATAAATAAATAATAGTTTCAATAATTATTTAAGAATTTATATTATTCATACTCTTTTTATAACATTTTTTTCATCAATCTCTCTTTATCAGGTTATATATCTCATCTTTTTTTCTTTTTTCTTTTTTCTTTGTCCATCGTGTTTGTGAAGAAAAAATATACAATTTTGATGTACAAATATTAATTCTCTTTTTAAAATAGCATTTTTCTTTTGGTAGTTGGAGAAAAAAAATCTTAATATTTAAAGTCATACTATATTTTATATTATGATCTCTCTTATTTTTGTTATATATTTATAGGTTTTGATATTATTTTTTTTAATTGATCATACTTAACGTGATTCTTATATTTATTTGATAACATTTTTGAAGGAAAATTACACTCACCTCCCTTAAGATCTTCTTAAATGATATTCATACTCTTCTAATTTTTAAATAGATACTCACTTTCCTTATTTTTTTAATAAAATAATACTTATCTCCCTTATATTTTTAATAAAGAAATATTTACACCCCTACTTATATAATAAAATCATTTTTTAATATTCCTTGCTTTCCATGTTAATTGATGGTTTAACATTCAAAATTATATTGATTAATATTTTTTGTTTCCAATGATATATTAAAACTTTATTTTTAATTTTATCCCAAATACAATTGTCTTGGAATAATTAATTATGTATATATAGAAATTAAGAAAGAGAATAAGAATATTTTAGTACAACTAACCCCTAATAAATATTATTATCTTGGAACAATTGATTTTTTTAATATGTGTAAAAAAATCTTAAAAAACAATCAATATGAAACGAATGGAGCACTATTTAAGGGAGGTGAATGTATTTTAAAAGTTAGAAAAAATATGAGTATCATTTAAGATAACACCAGAGAAGGTAAGTACAGTTTCTTTTTCTTTAAAGTAATTTATATAATATTACATTCATCTAAGCTCATGTCAAATTATGATTTATTTTCTTCTTGTCATTGATTATATATAATTAGTGATAGGTCGTTCCAATAGAAATCATTTTTTTATTTGATTGATGGGACACCAAACAATATTTAATAAATTATATAACAAACGAAATATATATATTTTTTCAAAAATAGAAAATCAATTCTAAATACAAAAAATAATAAATAATATAATAATAATAAATATAAATATTTATTTATTATTATATTATTTAAGAAAATTAGATAAAAATAAGAAAAATAAAAAAAAAATAGAGTGTTCTTATTTAAAATGTCATGTGATTTTCAATCAATTCTGTGCTTCAATATAATTATCAAGGGTAAGGACGATAGCTTGTTTCCAATATTCTTCATATAATAATTTTTAAAACACCTTTAATAATACTATTTTTTCTTTTATTCTAGACCTTTCTTTAGAAAATTTAGGTCTAATTATATAAATTAAGTCAATGTATTAGCCCAACAATTAAAACTGAATCACTGAATCACTAAGTCTCAAAAGGCATGTATTAAAAACCCTTGAACGATAGATGAATCTTAATTCATGTGCAAAGCATCGAATCATGACCCAAAATCTACTAGAGATAGTAATTCTAATATGATTTGTCCATAAAGATATTTCTCACATCACCTTACATAAGAAACATCAAGATGACAAAATCAAAAATGATATAAATAAGGAATATCTAATAAGATAGGAGGTACTTTATTTATATTTTACATTCATTAATCCTAATAAGGTACGGTGTACTTTGTTTATATTTTGCATACACTTATTTTAGTGTTGGAATCCTTATACATACATTGTGAAAGTTCAATACATGCACTTAAATATTTCATTTATGAAAGTAGACACTTCCTATCTTTTTCATTACATCAATTAATTTATTACACACTATTTTTTTCTTTTTCCTTTTTTATCTCTCTTTATTATATAAATTTTGTATAAAGAAATTGTATAAATATAATTTCTCTTGCTATCATTATGTTGAGTGATGGGCCAATAGCTGCTTATTTGGTCATGTAGAATACCTGTTGCGTTTTTTATGGTTAATTAATTGTTATATAGAGATTGCATTATTTAGAACTAAGTTGAAAATTATATCAAAAGTAAAATTAAGATTTTCTTGGTTTCTGTGTAGCTCAATGATAAGAAGTTATCTAAAATTGTTTATGAGAATCTTTACATCATTTTTCTCTGTCTAAATTTTCTAGGTTAGTCTTTATTGGCCACATGCCAGGTATTTTTCTAATTTCTCCTTAATTGTTGAAGATCATAATTTCTCATCGAAGATCATGTGTTATTTCGATATATAGTTAAATATTAAATATTAACAACTCTTGGGAAAGATTCAAATCATATATAATTTTATTTAACATGAATATTTATATTTGATATTTAGAGTATACAAAAATTTATTCAAATCAACGATAGAAAAGAAAGCGAAAGAGAAATTAGTCTTTATCTCAACACACTAAAAGAAAGAGAAATTCATATATATAATTAATCAGTATGTTAAACCTAAGTCCCATTAATATTGTACAAAGTATTTTTGTCAAAGATTTGTTATAAAAATAGAAGTTATTGAAGAAATATTTTACTTGCAAGTGTTTATATTTGACGATCAACAGATTGGACAAGACTTGATAGCACGTTACTAAACAAGAAATCTGGTGGATAGACGTAGACTAATGGTAGCTTTGCTGCCCCCACTGTTAAGTTGTTATTTGTCTTCACACCAGAATCATGTGAAAATTCCTTTGTTTCCTTGATACGCTCGGATCTACAACAATCTCGAGGATCACGGGCATATAAAGACCAGTCTCTCTCTTGTTTCTTTGGAGCTGAGCTCCACAACTAACCCATGTATCCACCGAATAAAAATATAATGGTATAAATACAAACAAGGTTCCAGTCAATCGAGTTTTCTCATGCGCGGCATTTTCCTGTTTTTACTAAATTTAATTTGAAATAAGCAAATCATTGCCAAACTTGTTGCACCAATTTGGAAGAGACGTGTAAAAACAGTCAAACATGTTCAATGGATCATCAGATTAAACATTAAAAAAGGGTGCATGTTCATTTAATGAGTTATCCACCTTTTCCACATTGTAAAATGTAACATTAAAATGATTAGTAAACCAACTATGACTCTCATACAAAGCTCCACTCACTCCATCCTAAACCCAACTTTGAAACGAGCATCTGACAGCGAGAAAAGTTGCTGTTGTGTTGGCACTTGGAATTAGGAAATGGAAGTTACTTTGTTGAGAAGAATCACTGTTTTTCTGTACATACCTATACACAACAGGCATTAATCTACCATATATGTTGAATGCTGAAAGAAGTAATGATCATAAATATGGTTATGAGTATATGTTATGATCTAGGGGTAGGGGATGTGGTGGTAGGGGAGAGTAGAGTAGGTAGGATCTTAGGTAAAAGAGTTAAAATTTTATGTAGCAGTTGGGCTAACATCAGCATCGGTTGAGACTTGGCCAAAAATATCAGGACAAGATTCCCAATTCCCCTTTTCCCTGGTCTCCCAGTACCCGCCAACATAACGGTAAGTATTGCCACCTTTTTCCTTAGCAAACCACCTTGGTTTCCAACCCTTTTCTTGCATCTTGCGTGCCTACAATTATGGTGAGTTAATGAATAAAAGCATATTAACCAGCATAATGCATTTCATTACAGGACAGGGTCCAATGCAACAACTGTACCTGCCGCTGTCTTTGTTCCAGCCGCAACTTTTCAGAGTTGGCCATTTCATGCTGCCCATTCTCCAAACACCTTTGATCAGGTCTTAGCCTTGAATCTGTCGGTGGCAACTTCTCCTGTTTGTCAACTCCAAATGTCAGTACTAAGTACTAACTATACACGTGGGATTTTGTGTGTTTCAGTCACCATGTCTAAAATGTCATGTTTAAAATGTACAAGCTATTGGCATGTTTGGTTTCATAACTCGACGTGACTTTTAGCATCTCAAGATTTTATATTAAGAAGCTAATATTTATAGTTTTTACATTTTAAATGTGACTTGTCTTTTAACCAATTTTTAAATACACTGTATAACTATAAAGTTCTTAAAATCAAATCTAAAACGTAAAAAATCACATTTAAAATGTGAAACTAAACATTGTTGTTAGAATTAATTTTGAGATAAATAATTTATAAAAGCAAATTAGTGTATATTTAGTTTCACATTTTAGATATAATTTTTCACATCTTAAATGTAATTATGAAAAGTTAACAGTTATGACTTTCACAATTTTTAAATATGCTATCTGCGGTCAAACTTGGTATAAAAAACTTTATTAAAAAAATTACTTAAAGTTATTTCAATTAAAAATCAATTTTACACTTAGAATTAATTCTTCAAAATAAAACAAAATATGAGAACATTTTCTTAAAATCAAATTGTGGAGTATTTCAAAGTGATTTTGGATATGCGAAAGGTGGGGTTAAAGAAAACACAGTTGAATCAATACTCAGTTACTCACCTTGAGCCCAGGTGTGATTTCATTTAGAATAATAGCAAACTGTGTGAGGTTATATCTTGTCTGGTGCTCCGGTGGGGGGTTCCGCTTCCACAGAAGATGTGGTTTTGATGACACATCGGACCCTTTTCCTTTCCCAGTGTTCCCTCCCATTACGTAATACAAGCTCTCATCCCACTTCCCAAATATAGTTGCCACTGTTTTACCTTTCTTATCTTCCACTATGCCGTGAACCTGCAACAGAACTTAAACTACAGAGCATAAGTTACATAATATGTCTATGGACTATACTCAACAGAAAAAATTATGCAACTCATTGTAATCTTTTATCTCTGTAGTCTATGAAAATAGTCAAGTCGGCATCCATTATCAAACTAAAACTGACATGAATTCATTTTATTCAACAACGTAGAAGATATGTTGAAGAAACTATAACATAGGCTTCATGTAAAGTAATAAAAAACGAATAGTGACATTCATATAAGTCGATTGAAATTAAAATAACTTGGCAAGTTTAACTGTCCAATGCAATTATCATTGACAACAACAGCGAATGGAGTGTATATACAAACTTTTTGCATAGTATTTCAACAAATAAACAACTAAATAAATACCCAAGATTAAAATTAAAAACCATGTACATTTTTTATTTTATCTTTTTGTAGTTTTGGGAGGTTACCAATCCCAATAAAAATTTTACTTTTCATTCATGTCCTTTTCTTCTCGACTTCAATTTCTAGAGAAAAATTCTTCCAGAGGCAGAGCTATTCAGTGTATCAAACTATCAATTAAATGTTTCCTGTAAAATTCCACAAGTACTATAGTCTCTTGGTCAAACTCCAAAGATTCCTCATAGTCAAAACAACTAGGGAAATCCCGGAACCACGACATGCAACAAAAAGGGAAGGAAAACAAGAAAGCATAGGTTGGCAATTACTAACTAGTAACTAGCTATAATAAATGAATTAGTTGGTTCCGTATGAACGAAACAACATAATATAATTTTCTAAGCAATTTTTGTCAAAAAGCAACAAGTGGCACACGTGTTACAGTATGAAAAAATGTAACACATTTTGACCTATACATCACCTAAAAGGAACCCCAAAAAAAATTACATAATAATAAGATATGGGACAAGGCACCTGGTGAGGGTTTCTATCAATGATTGACTGCTCCTTGAATTTGATCTTACAAGAAAACTCACGGTTCCCCTCTATCCGCATTGTACCATAATGGTCGCAGTAGAGTTTTCCTAAAATGAGGTTGTAAATGGATGTGGTTACCTGATGATAAAATAATAAAATAAGAATTAGTTAATTAATCAGCGTGTATCTTGGAAGAGATTGACATTGACATACTACTAATATCAAGTAAAACTATACCTTGCTCCAATGGAAGACTTCTCCATCATCAAATTCTACGGTCAATAAACCCATAGGATCAAGCTGGATTGAACGACCCCAAAATTTACTTTTTAAATTACTGTCACCCCAAAATTTCCAGCCAGTGCCCTCACAATGGCATGCAACAATCATGGGGTGATGACTGACCTATCTCAAGATGAATAGCGTAAGTATTTTTCTTCAAATTAACCACTAGCACTTTACTCAAGAAAAAATAATGCCAAATTATTGATATGCATGTCTATGGCTTATTATCATAAAGGATTCAAAATGAATGGATCGGAATTACATGAATGCATACAGCAGCCCACAAATTAATATTAGAAGAGAAACGATATTGTTGGAAAAAAAAAATGGCAAGTGGAAGAGAGTAGTAAAGTGAGAAGTAGATGGCCGTAATTTGTGACCTGTGAGGAGATTGAGATTTCAGGAAATTTTGCTTTTGTTAATAACATAAATGTTTGTAGAAAGGGGCAAAAAGTAAAAGGAGAATTGAAATATGAAAATTTAGGAATGGTAATAAGCACAGCAGAAATTGGGTAGAGTATTAAATTATTTTTGCTTATACCCGTATTAAAAAGAAGAAAAATTATATATAAATTCATTTTTTGTGTAAATATTAATTCTAGTACCTACATTCATGTTCAACGGATACTAGCTTATAAGTTATATACTCGACCCGAATTAATTTCTTAAAAAAACATGTTCTCTTTTTAATGTTTTCTTTTACATATTAATAAACTAATTAAGAACGATATTTTAATAACAAAATTAACTATGAAAAATTGACAAAAAAACATAAATCAAAATTACAACATCAAAATGATCAATTTAAAAATATTTAAGGATATTTTAAAATCTACTGTATGTGAACGTATGCATGTGTACATGCAAGTATGTAACATGTTGAGCCTTATAGTAACTAGGTCCATACTGGTATGGGAAATCATTGTTGTACACTCCATTTTTAGGTTGTAAGAAGTGAAAGGAAAAGATAAATAAAGAGGGGGAATATAGTAAGAAATGTAATAAACCATGATCTGATTGAAAAGAGAAATTTAAAAAAAATGTAAAAATCTTGCCAATTATAATATCATTGGTATATGTCTATAATATTTTAGTGTAAGACTGAAACCCAAGTATATTTTATGGATAAAAGAAATTATTCATTGCAAATAATATTATGGAGTTCAAGTCTACTTCCCATCCAAAACAAATAATGCGTTTGAATTATGTATTTCATATTTAAAATAATATATAAATCAAACTCTAGCAACAATAATATCATCCACGTGCACGGCATGAGTTCTGACAGCAAAAGAAACTGACGAATTGGAAATTTTAGCGACGTGCTACCCAATACATGCATTGGTGGATATTTTTCTGTGTAGGAGATTGGACGTGCACAGGTAGCATTTTTCATCAACAGAATGATATTGATATACAATTGTACCTTCTCAGAGATAAAGCGAATGCCTTTGTCTGGATAGTCTGCTTCATATGTCTCGCCCAACAGTGGATTAAATGGCTTGCAACTTCTACCACTGGTGCTAGCATACCCCGAAACTGCAAATGCAGCCACATGTAGCATCCTCATTAAGTTGTCACCCTGTGCATAAGTACCATGGATGTGAGGCATATGTCTTAATTATAAAACAGCTCCTGAAACTTGTGGCTACAACAATCAATCACTGAATACATAAAAAGATTTAGTAAATATAATTAATTAAACTAACCATTTTACCCCATTCATATGCTTGGTCTACAAGGTAAGAGTACTCCACATCTTCAAAACATTTCTGCAAGGAGGACAGAGGCTCATTAAAATAAACCGGAAGACAAACTTTTGTGAGATCCTTCCCGATATTGTCTTTTATAATTGACCATAGACTGACGCTACTCTCTTTCTCAACAGGATCAGGCAACTTCTTTCGACGCTTGACTTCAGGATAGTTAAATCCTACAGATCCAATGGGTGATTTTTCATCACATGTCCCATTTGGACCAGTCTCGTCATGTTCGTCAGAACTTAAAATAATATTATCATCATATGTGTCAAAGAATGCATCGTCCTCATCGTCAGAGTTATCATTCCTATCGTTCTCGTCAGAAGAATCACCACCACTTCCCTCTGTCACGTATTAAAATAATTCAAGATATATGGTTAAAACTCAATACGCGGAAACATGATGTTAGTTTCTATATATATATATTTATAAGTCCATGCACGTACCACTATACTTTTCATGCGTTGATAGATAGGGATCTGCTTCATCCTTTGATTGCCTTAGGTCTTCAACAAGTGTGTTCTCCAGGTCAACTTTCTCAGCCTAGAAGAAGAAAATAAGTTTAAAGAGGGTGCATATATATGTATGATTATTAGAAATGATAAAAGTAATGAGTACCTCTAAATGGCGGAGAGTGTCCATTAAAAGCAACTGCTTCTGCTTGAGAGCGACAATATGATTATGCAACTGGGAGAACTCGGCTCTCATGATTTCCTCACTTTCAGCAATAGCAGCCTCACTGACACCCTCCTGTAAAAGAAGCTGCCTCAACTTGTCGGTAGAAATGACCACGGACGCCACAGGTGCCATAATTTCCACATTGGGCGAGCGAGGATACATGCCCTTCACCGCCATAATTGCCTCCACCCACGTTACTCTATCTTCCCTGCTTTCCGCCCTCAAATGCAGTCTGTTCTTCGTCCCCGTACACACAGAAAACCTCCTCTCATCTGACTTGTTCTCCCGCACCGAACACACCTACAAATATTTTTTTTTATTTTTTGTTTATATTTAATCTTCTAAATATAAAAATTTTATGATTGAAGTACTAGGTTAGTGGTGAAAAGTGTGAAAAGTATGCTAAAGTTCTTAAATTTAAGCTTTAGTATTGTAATTGTATTTCTTTATTTTTAAAAAAATATAATTTCGTGGACATTTTAAAAGATCAAAAATTTTTATATTAAAAAATAAGATAAATATTAAATATGTATTTTAATATTTTTTAATCAAAATTAAAGTAATAAAAATTTATATTAAGAATCAACATAAATTAATAAGATTAATTATTAAAAAAAACTGGTTAAATGAAAAAGCCATTTTATCTAATGATAAATTAGGTGTTATATTAGATTTTTGAAAATAAAATTTAATGAAATTGTTATTCAAATTGAATTAAAGATTAACGTATGCAACATTGATTATGAATGAATGATTTTATAGGTAAGCATGATGGTGAAAGTTTAGGGTGAAACTGATTATGTATCTAAATGGTATAATTAAAGAGGGAGAGAAGGACCATGAGGTGGATTTCGCTGACAGGTTTGCGGCCGCGGGAGGGGCAATTGCGGTGGCTCTTGATGCGGCGGAGGGACTCCTCGCCGATGACCTTGGAGCCGGTCTCGACGTCCTGGTTGAGGACGAGCTTATCGGGGCCGTGAATCTTGTAATAAGAGAGGACGCCGTCGTGGAGGACGACCCAGCGGGGACGCCACCCGCGCCCGTAGTTGACCCACTTGTGAAGGATGCCGGAGATTCCATTGCCGACGATGTCGTTGAGCATGACCTCGCCGCGCGCGGCGCTGTGGCGGGAGAACCTGGCGGACGCGGATCGCTGCACGCCACGGGCGGAGGAGGAGGAGGAGGAGGAGGAGCGGTTGTGGCCGCAGCTGGACAGGGAGCGGAAGCGGAACAGGGGTGGTGCGGTGGGCGGCGCGGGGTGGTGGTGCTCCTCAGATGAAGCGGGTTGGCGAGGGACTCCGGCGGAACCGGGTTTGGTGCGGTTTAGGGAGCCGCGAAAGGAATTCATGGGAACGAGTATAGTTGGATAGGGTTGGATTGGAATGAGAATTGATTTGGATTTGGATTATGAAGAATGAATGAAGTGCATAAACAAGTTGCCAAGAGAATAGCCCCTTCAATTCTCTTTGTTCTCAGCGTTCTTAGCGGCCAAACCATGCAAGGGTGGCTCGTAGCGAATATCGCCCTTTCTTTTTCATTTTCCCTTTTTCTTCACCGTTAATTTTTTACATTGCTACCTATGTGCCTATAAAGTGTACTGTTACATAACTCTTTTAATTACCAACCATCAAATTTTTAACATTCCTGTTTGCTTATCTCACTCATTGGCTTCTACTTTTCTTTTATATTACTTAATACTTAAACCAGTGTTTAAACTTTAGTTATAATTTGACAGCTTTGTCTTTTCTATATGTAACGAATTCAAGTCGTATTCTCTAGAGTAAAATAATTTGTATACATACTCTTCCCTTCTTGCCTAATTATATATCTTTCTTATTTTGTGACGTATTTTATTTTAAATTAATATTTTTTACTAATTAATTATTTAGTTAGTTAGTTCAGTTTCGATTAATAATAAATGAAGTTCGTTTTTATATTTTTTAATATCACAAATTTCAAATACTTATTTTATTTTTATTTATTTTATGAATTATAAAATACTCCTAATTAGTTAAATTATTTTATTTAAAGCTAATTAATTATTATTTTATTTATATTAAAAATTTTACTCCACTGTTATCTTACTTTTTCAATTAAACATTTTCAATATCATATATATTTCACATATTAGCTCCACAGTTAATTAAAAAAATTCAGTAATCTCGATTACTTTTTTATTTATATATTTAATATTATTAATTATATAATTATCTAATTTATATTTATATTTATTTTTAAATTAAATTTCAAATATTTTTTAAAAAATTATCAACTATTAAAGTAATATTATATTCTAATTTCTTATAAATCTAAAATATAATTTATATATCAAAACAATTTTACTTATTGTAAATTTTTAGTTATTTTAAAATAAATATTTATCGAGTAAAAAACTAATAAATGTACAATTCGCGAAATATTAAACAAGAGTAGTTATATATATAACAAAATTATTTAGGAAAAGGGGGTATGAATGAGATTATGAACGAACTTTTCCGAAAATTCCGCCTAGGACAACCGAACTAATATGGCTGGGACTCGAAAACGGGAAATAAGGAGTTTGACCGACTCCCTAGGCAGATGTCAGAAATCTGTTTTCTTTTCTTCATCTTTTTTTTGACTTTCCTTTGTCCCTTTCTGTGGTCATGTATTAGTATATTAGTATTTTATATTTATTAATATATAAGATAAATATTATCTTTATTTATATAATTTAAATTTATAATAAAAAAAATTATATAGACTACATGTATCATGTTTAAGTCGAGTAAAATCTTTATAAATGACAAAATTCTCTTCTTAAAACAATTACATATCAATATAAATTTACATTATTAAACTCACAATCTTTATAACATTCTAAAATTTTAAAAAATAATTATTTAGTTATGTATATTATTTAGTTAGTAAAAATATTAGGTTATTATGAAACTTGAAATAAAAAATAGTTCTAGTAAGATTTATTAAAATTATTTAATAATTATAAAAAAATAAAAGAAAAAATAGAAAAAATATAATAAAAAGAAAGAGATTTCACTTGGGTATTCAACATTCCCTCAGCATAATTGAATGAGAGAACTACAAATGTGAGTGCATTTGAATTTAAATAGAAATTATTTTTAAAAAAATAATAAAAACAATAGTAAATAGAAAATTACTATGTTACATACATGGAATTGTAAAAAGAAAAAAAAATGAAAGAAGAATTTGAGAAGTATCATCCAATGGTGGGAGAAGAAGATAGAACAACAATCAACTATAAATTAATGTGAGTAAAACATCTTTCTTTTCAAAATCAAATCATATGTGGTATGTTTCTAGGTGAAAGTAATTTTAAGGTTTCTTAATAAGAAGAATTTAGGATTATTGACATTCTAAATTTTATGATTGAACTGGATTTGGTTATTTATAGAAGTTGGATATAATTTATAAATGTATAATTTGGTTTGATGTTGTTCCTTAATATTTTTATAAAATTTCGTGATGAATTTCAACTACTTGTTGTGAAAAATGTGATTGTTCTCAAGGATAATTGGTCCTTGTGTACGACTATAAAAAGGGAACACATCATGTCGAATTGTTTTTGATTGAAACATACATGCATTGTAGCAAAGAAAAGTTGCATTATTTGTGTATGCTACTACATTTATATATTAGATGCATGTATATTAGATATATATTAGGTGTTATGTTTGTATAAGTTTTATATATTTACATAGGTTTATTTATATACTTGGATATTTATATATAATGTTATCATGCTTTTGATATAATGCATGTGGTATGAGTTTGTCATCATCTTATCGAAATGAATGACGAGATATATTGTATTTTAATAATAAAATGTGAAATATCATCATGGGATGAGTTGCATTTTTGCTAAGTGTATTTACATCTGGGATGACATATGAGAACCTCCATCTCAAGATGGAGAAGACAACAAGACATCATTGCATAGATATGAAAACATAAATATTAGTGAATATGAGATTCACGATAAATCTGATAAATGAATGAGTTTGAGACTATAATTATGTGATTCACACAAGTTTTAATAACCAAAGACTTAAGTTATGTGATTCCACAAATAAATAACACTGTGGCTATAATTATTTTTAAATTCAGAAGCCTTGTTTGTAACTGGATGAAGATATTATTATGTTATTATTTAAATTAGATGTGTTCTTATTATAATAAAAATCTACTTGGAATTAGCTGGTACTATGGTTGAATTTTTTCGTTACTGCGTTGGCTAAGAGCAATACTATTTTCGAACTTTTTAAATCTATTTTATTTACTGGAATTATTACTCTTATTAAAGGTGTTGGTTTAAATATTTAGTTCTTACTTAGTTTTTTTTTTTTTGCTTTTTTAGCTTGGTTAGTTTTTCTCTAAGTCAATTATGATTATTTGGGTTGTTATTTTTACAGATCATTTTGGTTTATTTTGTGTTCATATTGAGAATAATGTTCTCATTTACTTAAGAATTTATTGTTGTCATTTTAATATTATTGATTGTTTTGTACTATTTTACTTGTTTAAAGTTGCAGTTATAAGCATTTTAAAAATATAGTTATTATGGGTTGCTATATTAACGAAGAGCATTACATCTTGTGTCATTTTAATATATAAATTATATTATAATTATAATTATAATCAATAATAAATAAATATCTTTAAATATAGAAATTAGATTATAAAAACTTAAATATATTTTAAGTTTATGCAAATATAATTTTATTTTGCTTTGATCATTATAAATTTTCTTGTAATTTTTAAATTTTTGACATTTTTATAGTATTCCTTTTGTTTTAGTCTTTTTTATAATTAGATTAATTTTAAGTAGAAAATTAAACTAATTAATATATTTATTATTTTATATAAATAAGATAATTACATATAATTTACTTTTTTAATATATTACAAGTAATGATTATTATTACTTATAACATTATTCTTACTTTTTAATTAATTAATCTACTTATAAAAAATACTTATAATTTAATTTTAATACATTACTTTTATGTTATTTTTCATTTTAATTTATTAATTTAGACTGATATTAATATAATTTTTTAATATATCTCAAGCCATATTTCTGTCTCTAAAGATAAAAATAATTAGAAAATAATATATTAAAAATAAATTATATTATAATCAATCAAAATTAATAAATTTAAAAATAAGAAATTTCACCGAATTACTATAGAGAAACTTAATTTCATTCCTCCTCTATGTTTAACACACAAAAAATCTTTTATCATTTTATATTATAATAAAAGGTTAAAAATAATAAAATAGTATTAAAAATGCAATACAGTTATAAATAATATTGTAGTATTAAGAAATATCATTAAAAAATAATATAAAAATATCAATACCAATATCATATAAAAATAGTAAACAGGTGTAAAGTATTGTAATATTGCTGAAAAAAAATATCATGATGATGATAGAATTGATAATTAAAAAAATTAGGAATTTTAAAATTTAGGAAGAAAGGATGAATTCTCCATAAATAAAATAAAATAGAAATTAAAGTCTTAACTAAAATAGTACTTATAAAAGTCTTATATTTATCTCATTCAAACTAGATCAATAAGAAGTTAAATTTAAAATCAATTAGATGCAAAATTCTGTTGTTTCACTTCATCAATCCTTTGATAGATTGATATTACATTAGAAAATAATATACTTTTATTATTAAAATAAGAAACTATTATTATGTGAATTATTTTTTTGTTACTTAAAATTTAGGAAGTTTCTCTATAAAAAAAAATTATAAGTCTTAACTAAAATAGTACTTATAGAAGACTTATATATTTGTCTCACTCAAAAGAGACCAGTAAGAAGTTAAACTTAAATTCGACTACATACAAAATTTTGTTGCTTCCCTTCACTTAACCAACCCTTTGATAGTTTGATATTACAATAGAAAACATTTTATTTTTATTATTAAAATAAGGAATTATAATTATGTTTATGTTTCCATTTTAGTGTGCTAATAGCTATATATTATCATTAATACTTGAGTAAAATAAATATTTTGTGATTATATTTTATAGGTTTAAATATGTTTTCAACTCCGCTAAAACAAGTAAGTTTTGATTTTATTCCCTGTAAATTTTTTTGATAGATTTTCATTCTTTGAAATTTTGTAATAACTGATTTTGGTGCTTATAAAATAAATAAATTTTAATTTTGATCTTTATAAAATATTTTTATTTGATTTTTATTCCTCTAAAATTTGAAATATCTATTTTTAATTTCTAATTTTCACTTTAATATAGATAAATAACATTTATTTTAGATATCTAAATTTTTTTTTAAGATATCATATACTAACATGATACCACACACATTAGTGTGTATAACCTATGATGATCAATTGACCTTCTTTTAAAGGTATACGTGACTAATAAGTGTCACACAATAATAAAGACCAAAATCAAAATTTCAAATTTTAAATAAATAAAAATTGATCACAAAATTGTATAGGGACTAAAAGAAAAAAATACTTATTTTATAGGAACTGAAAATATATCTAAGTCTATTTTATAAATATATTTTAATAATATTTTATAAAAATATGATTAAATGAATGTTTTATATTTTGTTTTAAAACTACTTTTTAATACTTGATGAAGTATATTTTTATTTATTTATAGAGTAGAGTATATAATATTTATGATTAATTTAATATTAACTAATATAATATTTTTTACGGTATATCATTATTTATTATTTTATCAAAATATTTTAACTATTTAGCTGTACATTATTAATAAAAAATTTAAGATTGTAGATCGATATAATTTATACTCTCATAATAGTAAAAATTAAAAAATAATATTATAAAAGATTACATACCATAAAATAATGTCTCTTATTATATTTTATTATAACTATTTTACCATTTTATACATAAAATCATAGTATTATTACGTAATTATTGTGTCTACGTCTAATTTTCTATCATTATTAATAATTATAAATTTAAAGCACATATATATTATGAATTAATTATTTTAAATGGAAGGTAAGTACAGTTTACTACATATTTTTATTTTAATTTAATTTTTAATTTTTGTGATATTAATTAAGTCTTGTAAATTTTTAAAATAAAAATTTAATTTTAAAATATTTAAAATAATTATTTAATATACAAATATCTAAAATAAATTAATGTCAAAATAAATGTTTAATGGATTAAATAAGTGAGTTAAATTTTCCAAATAAATAACAATACTTTTAAAAAATTATTATGTACTTTTTAAACATTATTTAATTAAATTAACTAATTGATATCTTAAAAATAAAAATACATTTATTATCCCTACGTCGCATAGGTTAAAAGATGTAGTTATATACAATTATAAACCTATTTCAAATGTATCGGTAAAGCATCTTTTTAAGGCAATGCTTTTATTTATTTATTTCTTGATTAATCTAATTATAGTTGTATAGAAAACAGTTGATCAACTGACGCAAAAATTATTTTAGTTTAATTGATAATTTTAAATTTTATTGCCCATAATAATGTCCCAACAAATAATACGTGTAGTCTTGATAAATAAATAAAAACAGACTAGTGGATCATGCGCCTATAAATTAACATTATTACTGGTGGTAATTTTAGGAGTAGTTGATGGAATCTTATTAGTATCTCATAAATAAAGTTGAAGGTATTCCTTTATGCATAATTTCTCATATCCCAAATATCTAGGGAAGCTTATTTAGCTTATAATAATAGAATTCTTCTTCAAGTGTTCAATTCTTTATCTTGGGTTTGAAAAATAAATTATGATGAAAAAAAAAATTATAGTTTAATGAGTTTATGGTTGATTTTTTTACTGAATCACTACTTTAAACAGTGAATAATTCTCACATATTTTATAAATATAAAAAAAATAATTGATGTCCTTTAATTTTATAATCTTGTGTTTGAGAAGATTATCATGAGTAATCAATTTTAACCCTGTAGAGCAACGTGTAAAAGCTTTTTAACCACTCAAATGTATCTGCTTAGCTTACTCTTCATTTTTTTTTATATTTTGACACTCATAGGATATGAAATATCAATCATCAAAACTAATGATTAATCTTCGTCTGAGACTCTGAGCTCATCAAATAATATATATTTATCCTCTAATATAGTTTTTTTATACTCAAAACTATGATTCAAATTTGAGACATCTTAGTCAAATACTCCCATAGCTATTACTTATATCAATCAATATTGATTTATTTACTCTTCATCCGTCTCCCTACACCGTGCCACGCATACCAACTCTATACTTGATATATAAGTGGATAATAAAGAAGACAAAAAAAAAAATTAAGGAGTGTTACACACTCTCTTACACAATTTTTTTAACTCTAATTTTATTGATTAATATTTTAGCATTCAAGATTTTTTATATCAATTAAAATTTTTTATTTTTAATAAAATATTAAAAAAATTATTCCAATTTTATTTGCTCATAAATATTATTATATCAGAGTACTTAATAAATACTCTATCGGTCCGCTTATGTTCCATGTTTTAGTAAAAAGAATTGTCTCATTTTGTTTAACATTTTACGATATCAATGAATAATTAAATATATATTATTATATTTTTAATTATTTATTATGAAATGAGAAAATATAAAAAAACATAAACAAGAGATAATCTAATTAATATGAAAGGTAAATAATGTATTAAAAAATTAAATAATATTTTTTTATAAAATCTAAAATTTCAATTATATTTCTTTAATTCTTTAAACATTTGATAATATAAAATGGAGAGAGTAAGTTAAAAAAGTGAATAAATATATTTTAACAAAATTCACTAATTTATAAATGCTATATGTTTGAGTACTATATTAGAGTAATTGCTTGTTTTTAATCTATGTAAAAAATAACCAAAAAGGTTGGTCATTTGAAATTTACAAAAGCTTGTTAAACAAATTTTAGTGAAAAACAAATAGTGAAGTGTTTGTATCATTTTTAAAAAGAAACTAAGAAAACGAGTATAGTTAGTAATTACAATTAATAAGAAGCAATCTTTAGCAACTATAGGGAGATTTTTATCAGCAGCTGGTTTGCCCGAGAGGTTAAGGGGGAAGACTTAAGATCTTCTGCAGTCAACTGCGCATGGGTTCGAACCCCATAGCCAGCACTCTTACAAAGATATTTTTTGGTAAATTTTTCATTTTTTAATTCTTTAATAATATATTTAAGATCTTAATTAAGTTTATATTATTAATTTACAAAATAATCACTTTTTTTTAAATGTTCTCTTGAAAATTGATAAAGATAATTAATTAGGTTTTTTTTTAAACATACTTAATCAAACAAAGCACTAACATTTTCCTTCCTTTAAAAAAATTAAACCAAACAAACTTTAAGAACTTATCAGAAGTCAAGAAAAAATAAGTTAAAAATTAGACAAAATATATTCTACCTTAATACTATATATATGTAATTAAATAATATATTATAGCAAAATGATGAGATAGATATACATGGAAAATTGAAGGAGCTGTAAGAAAGTGGATTCTTGGGTATATGTTTGAGGTGAGTGACGAGATGGCTATGTTTTGAACACGCTCCACCTCCATTTTACGTTTTTGTTGTTTAAAAACTTTTTTTTTCTGTTTTTGAGTTGTTGAATGTAATTTTGTTTGGAGGAGAAATACGTAAATTTCAAAGTATAGTATCTCAGTTTTATAATTAAATATATTGAAATTTTATAGGGTGGAAATTTTGTCTCATTTTAGATTCAATTCATTTAAAATAGTGAGATATATATGCATCTAAAATTTGTCTCCTTTAATTTATTAATGAAAATCTCTCGAGTATCTTACCAATAGCTTTCATGAGTTTCGTCAACAAATAATATATATTTGATAAAATTATATTGAAGTATATTTAAACATGATTTTGAATCTTAAAATATGATTTGAATGAGGGAATTTTTTTGTTTCTTTTCATTGATGAGTCAAATTGTATGTATCTTGTAAACTATTTTTAATACATCTTTTATCATTAATAAATTTAAGGCGTTAAGTTCATTAAAAAAACTTAATTTAACTAAAAAAATAGATATATTTTTTACTTTATGTATTTTTTCACTTTAACGGAATTAATTATTTTTTAAAGAAAATAGAGGGACATGCACGGTACTTACAATATTAATGAACTACTTGTATGATAAATGAAGAGTATGTGAAATCCATGAGTGTCTCTTTACTAACATGGGTAGTAATGGTAGTTATTTGAGTCTTTTAATTAAAATGTAAAATAAATTTTGACTTTTAGTATAAAAAAATCATATTAAAAAAATACTCATTATATGATCATGGTCTTTAATAAAAATTAATTATTATTTTTTAAAAAAAATACTTGGTAGTTATCTCACGGACAAAAAAAAATAACATTCAGAGTAAGAGTGACTAGTTTAAACGAGACATATAATATTTATATAATATTTTGATATTTATTTTTTATTTTATTCATTTTATAATTTTTATATTCGCAAAAAAAAAAAAAAAAGGAATCAATGTGGAATTATAATATTCACACGTAACAGTGTCGTGGGGCAGGTAAGTGACGTTAGGGAAAGTTACCGTAGATCTGTAGCCTAACATTGCTGCGGAACACCCATGTCTTCCCATCACGGTCTTACAATTTGTTGGCGAATTGCGATCATTTTTATTAATTTAATAATAACCAGGTGAAAATATGAGCATTGTTTATATATATATATTACTTTTATAAAATAAGATATGATATTACATTCACGAAATGTTATTTTTAATCAAATTAAAAATATACTTGTTTAAACTTTAATATTTCTAATTTTAAATATTCAAAATAATTAAAAGAATATAAATAGAAATAAAAATAAAAATTATAATTAGATTTGTTTTATAAGGTGATTAGAGTATATTGAATATTTGAAATGCGACATTTTGTTATCTTTATAAGTCTCTTTGTTAGGATAAGACAAAATTAAGTGATGATAGACAGATAAAGTGATGATCTCTTTTATGATAAGATAAAATAAAGAAAAACAATTATTTCTTTTATGATAGAATAATTATCTTATGACAAGATAGACAAAGTCTTTCAAATACCCTCCTATTATTAGGGGTTGATTATTGTGTTCATTGTTTTATCTAGAATTTTTTAGTTAGATTATTTATTTACAATTTGATGTGATCTATTAAGTATTCAAGTCTTACTAGATTTGGATCAGTCAAGTCTAGAACAATAGTCTCAAGTTAATAGTTTATGTTGACATGAAATATAGATTTACAAGTATTTATTTAGTTTTGGGCTTGATTGGACTCAAATTAAATTAGGTCAAGAACATGTAACTTATAAAATAAGTTTTTTTTTAATTTATTTCAACAAAATTATAGTAAAAAAATTTATAAAAATAAGCCTTTTAATTTATTCTAACAAGTTTCTTAATATTGTAAAAGAAGTATTTTCTCTATTTCAAATTATTTGTAACGTAATTTAAAATATTTTCAAGTTTAATTACTTATTTGATCCATATACTTGTCTATATTTTACATTTTAATCCATGTACTAAAAAAAGTACACTTTTGTTTTTATACGAGCAAATTTTTTTTATATTTAAATTTCTGTAGATAGTTACCAAATAATTTTATTAGCTTAAGTTTCCTAAAACAATCATGAAATTGAAATAGATGGTATAAAATTGTTAGAATTTTTTTGGCCATTGTGAAATCACCATAAATTTTTTAAAAAAATATTGTTTTTATGACAACTTTACACAAAATTATGTTACTTTCATGTTTGTCATAAAATTTTTTAGTGATTTTACACTATGAGTTTCAATTTGGGATGTTTTAAAAAGTTTAAAGCCAATCACGCTACTTGTAACTAACAACACAGATTAAAACAAAAAAAAAATTGTTCATAAAGCTAAAATGTATATGTTTCAAAATATAAGGATCAAAACATAAAGTATTGACAAATTTAAGGATTAAATGTGTATTTTTTTATTACACAATACTTCTTATTAAAAAAAAACTTGTTCCCCTCCTTTCAAAACACTCTCATTCATTAATATATCACTTAAATACTTAATTGACTTATAACTATTATTAACTTTTGTAAAGAGATGACTATTAAAACTGATCAGTGATAATAATGTTCGAATAATATGTACAAAATCTTAATTTCTAATCTTATTATTATCATTGTATTTCATTGATATATAAATTAGGTCTATTTTCTTTTATTATAATCAATAAAATTCTTAAAATATCTACATTACATAAAAAGATATATAATTTAAAACAACAATAATTTATCTTTATCAAATATATCTCCATCCAAATAATTCTAATAATTATTGAAAGAGGATAATTCATTACATAGCTTACCAAGTTGTTGTAGACCATGAGCATCTAAGGCAATAATAAGTTATATGTGAAAGCAACATGCTTCTATTTGACAATTTTTTGCTGCAATTTTATGTGAAAGCTATATGCTTTTAAGTTGACCTATTAAAAATAAATAAATAAATAAATATAAATAATCTAAATACATGTCACAATTACAATAATATTATCTGTTAAACTGGCTTAGCATTGTTTTTTTTAAATGACCATAATGAGTTAAATAAATATAGAGTAAAATAACGAAGTAACATGAAAAATATAACACTTCATAAAATATTATGATAATAAAATGATATTTAACTATATAATATATAAAAAAATTACAAAAAAGAATATATTAATTCGATTAATCAACAAACTAGTTCTTTGACTGGTTGTATTGGTAGGTTACTTAGATTGAGTTATGCGCGTTAAATGGTTGAATTACCCGATCGAACTCAAATAAGTGAATTGACTTGTCAAATTCAACTTGCTTTTAACATTTCTTATACATTGACAATGTAAAATAATTTTACACAATTATTTAATAAGAAATAATCATATATGAACTAATAAAATATAGTTCAGTTGGTTGAATAGAATACGTAAGTATTGTAAACTTTCTGATATTGTCTTCAATTTGTATAGATAAAAAAAAATCCACCGTATATAACAAGTTTATTGATTTTTATATTAATTATATTAAAATTATATTAATAATAATTTATAATTATACGATAATAACCATCATTAAACTCTTTAAAATATACGAGGGACTTAATTTATTTGTATAGAACTATAAGTTTCTTTCAAAAAAAAATCCTATTAAAGATAGAAATTCTACTAATTATAGTGAGAATTTTTTTTTTAATGATTTTTGTTTACACAAAACTTAAATTGGACACATTGTTTTAAGATGATTGAGACCTAAAATTACATGCAAATGAAATCATTTTTATTCTAATTTTTTAATAATAATAAGATAAATTAAATCTATATAATAAATTTGTGTAATCTATTATACAATAAAACATATGATAACAAAGAAAATGTATGAAATAAAATAAGTAATTTAATAAAAATATAATGTTATAAAAATACTGTAGAAAATATACAACTTTATTATTAATAATATGGTAAATTCTAATAATTTTCTAAATATATTAATTAAAAATATTATTAATGTTTGACCATAAAAACAAGTTTTATTAATTTCTCAACTCTAATAATAATAAGAGTGGTAGCGGAGAGAAGAGCATTAACGATGCCTTTCATCGTACTCTTTTTAATATATATTTTATTGGTATTTGAAATTTATTAAAAATTATAAATATTAGAATATGTTTGAATAAATTAATTAATTACTTAATTTTGGTCTATATATTTAAAAAATAAATAATTTTAATTTTCATAATATTTATTATTTAATTTTGGTCTACACATATCATTAACTTATTATTCAATCTTTTACGAATATAATCATATGATAAAGTAAAATAACTATTTATTTTTAAATTGGATAATTTATGATGAATTGAATATAACTTTAGTTCTTTATTTTATGGTAAAAAAAATTTTTGGTCCTTTATTTTTTTTAAAATTCAATTTGATCCTTTAATTATTAAATTTTAATCAATCTTGTCCTTTAGAAAAAAAATAATTATTTCCAATTTTGAGATGTGATTTTGAACATTTTTTTTACTGATTCAAGATGAAAAACTTAATTCATTAAATTTATATACATGAAAATTATAGAATTCAATTAATGTTAAAATAAAAAAGTATAGTTGCAAAAATAGGCTTGACTCATGGAGTCCGCAAGATTGGGCTAGGCTAAAAAAAATTACCCCAAAATGAAACGAATTTGTTTTGACCTGAATTTTTTTTATAAATTTTTTTTTTGAAAATTTAGATATTTGTAAGAAAAAAAACTAGGCCCAAACTAGTTTGACCACTAGCAAGCGAGGTCACAAAAATGTTAGTTCATATAAAAATCGAATTAGGCCAACCCATTTAGTGAGTCTATAAAAAATAATCATAAGCATGATGGAAATAAAAATGAATTTCATGAGCATATGAAAAATTTCAGTTTTTTAATTGTTTATAAGACTCACTTTTCAGACGATTTTTATCTTTTTATGACCCTTTTGTTTGAACATTAGTTATTTTTCATATAATTTTCATGCAGATGAATTTAATGAGACAAACTTTATGGTTTAAATAAGTAAATAAATAATTCAAAATCATGTTCTAAAATCGAAAATAATTATTTTTTCATAAGGACAATATTAACTCAAATTTGATAATTAGAATGACCAAAATAAATATTTTAAAAGATAAAAAATCAAAACAATTTTTTACCATTAGATAAAAGATTAAAGTTATAATTTAATTTTTATAATACATAAATATTTTATGTAATATTAATGATTCAATTTATTATAAATTAAATTATTTAATATGTGAACCAAAATTATTCATTTTTTTTTTCAAATATAATAACTGAAATTGAACAATTAAAATTATAAAGACTAACATTTTTTATTTTTTAAATGTGTAAACAAAAATTGAGTAATTAATACAAGACTAAAATTGTCTATGCACCAAATTGAGGAAACCAATAATACATGTAAGCCTATTTTAGTGATAATTTTTTAAATGAAAATATTTTTGAGATTTTGGAGTATTTTCAGAGATTTATCTTTAACTTCTTATATATTTTAATCTATTATTTTCAATATACTTAGTTTTAATTAAATTTTAATATTTTCATACAATATAAATTATTAATAATTAAAAAATATTGTATCATAATATAAATTAATTACTATAAATTAAAAGAATAACCTATATATTAATAAATATTTATTTATTATAAATTTTAATTATAATAATATTATTAATATGTACACATCTTTCTATTTTTTAAGTCCATCGAAGTTAAAAAATATTTATTTATTATAATTTTAATTATAAAAAATGAATATTTATTCTATGCAAGGTCTATATTAAAATAATATTTTTAAAAAAAATTTATAAAAAATGTGAAAAATAAAATAATTTTTTTTATAGATTAAAACTACTTTATACATAAATTAAAACAATATTTTCATGAAATTTCTTCAAAATATTATTTTAATGTATATATAAATTAATTTTAATTTTAAAATTTATTTATTTTATTTTTATAAGTATTTATAAAAAAACTTATTCTAATAAATAGTAACATTTATTTAATTTAATAATAATAATAATAAGTGTTTGAGCTGGGAAGAGGGAGGGACAAGGCAGAAAGAGTGGAGAACAACGGTGTGAGAGACTTGTTCGCTCGGAATATTCGAAAACTCAACTCCCCTCTTCTCTATAATCATTCTTCTTCTGCTTCCAACGTTCTCAGTAAGATCCTTGTTTTCTCTCTCTCTCTCTCTCTCTCTCTGACTTGTTGTACTTCTTGCTATTTTTTTCTCTTAAACTCAAACTCTGTTACTATTTCGGTTCTGGCGGGAACTGAGGTTTTGCGCGTGCTCCTTCATTCTTGCCATTTCTTTTCCCCCTTTCTCCTTAACGGTGATGCAACGCCTTTCTTTCCTCCAATCTTCGTTCGTTCGTTTCTTTTTTTTTTTTTTTGTTTTTTCCTCTCATCGACACTCTCATAGCCGCGTCGTTTGGAGAATGTTTTGTTACCCAATGTTCATCTCTTCTGAAATTCTGAAAACGGCACATTCTAGGGTTTCCCTTTTTTCAGTCCCTTAGTATCGCTTCGGGACCCTGTAATGCTGGCCGTTTCGATTTTCATGTATCTGCATTTATTGAAATTAAATAAATAAATAAATAAATAAATAGTAACACTATTATTTTACTGTTTTGTTCACGTAGACTAGGACTGATTTACCATGTTAGGTCTGAAATTTAGTGGAAGAGGCTATTCCTTTGCAACGTGATGAACCGAGGTTGCTTGTATTTACTACCGACGCAGACAGTGTTTCGAACAAGATTCTCTCCAAAAGAGATACTGGACGAAACAAAATTTTGTTTTGTTCATGTAGACTAGGGCTGATTTTAATAATTTTATTCTAACTAAGTAAAAAGACTAAAAGTGGAAAGTTTTTCGTGCATCTTTTTCTTCAATAACATGCAACCTCAGCCTATTTGAGCTTCTTTAGTAGCTAGGTAGATTCCAGTAATGTTTCAAGTGGTTTCTTCATTGCAGTTTCTTACATCACTAAAAGAGTTCTGTTGTGCTGAATTCTCAATGCAGGGTTTCTCTTATTGACGGGAACTGAGGCTTTATCCAAATGCCGCTCTTGAGGAGAAAGCCTTTTGCCTTGGCTGAGCCACCTAATGATTTGCAGCCATATGATACTGTTTTTCAAATTCGATTTACTAAAGAAATATTTAGAGATTATAAGTATCTTTTGTTGTTCATCTTTTTTTTTTTTTAATTTTTTACCTGCCTCTCTTCATTACTTGGAATAAACCAAGAGCAGACAGTGATTTTGAGTTGGAAGGGGTTGGGTTGTATAATGAATTTCTGTGCTTTTAGATTTATGACTATTTCTTTTAATGGTTGGTATTCCTTAACATGAGCTAGTGATTATTTGAACCGTTTAAATCAATACCGCCGGAGGGTTTGGATGTGCAAAGTCACCGGAAAAACTGGCTTGACTTACGAAGAGGCTCTGGTGTCAGAGCAACGTGCCACTGAGAAAGTTCAACAGATTCCAGAAGAATTAATGGCACCTGCTCTAAGGATTATTCAGTACAGTAAGTACTTTTCATTTCAAAGATGAAGAAGTTTGTGTTGATAAAATAGAGTGTCTGTATTCTTTTTTTTTTCTTCTTTATGACTTGTTATAGATTATGCCCTTTTGTTATGCATAGGTAATTTTTAATTTCTAGTGTTTTCTGCATTTGTTGAATTTAAAATTATATGGTTTCACAAAACTGCCTATCAATTTTCTGAGTTTATAAGAGTGTGTAATTGTTAAAAGCTTAATTTACAGTATTATAAACGCCTTTGTCAGAAAGTATGATGCTTGTGAAGAATATGGTGCGCAGATGTACATGTAATGGGATGTGCATGTTGAATCCTGCAGTAGGGGTATGTTGGGACGTTGCTTAATTGAATGGTTGAACAAAAAGTATATCATGCTATCCACAATCATATTTGAAAGAGACTGTCTCAAATATATTTGTTGTTGGGGAGTGGTTGTCAAATGTCTACCAAAGGTTTTTAAATTAAGTGTTCCATTTTTCATTGAGGGAAGTACTCTACCAATTTGCAACTTAACAGTTCGATGAGTCAGCTTGGCTAATTAGCTGGTATAATAGAGTACTTTGTTGCTGGCTAAAACAAGCCATGCAAAATATGGTTTTAGCTTGCTTGTATGTATATATCCAGTAGGACCACCATCAATTTGTTTTGGTAGACAAAAGTTTAGGGGAGGAGAGTGATAGAAAATGGATCAGATTGTAGACAGAAATGATCTTTATAGATTGAAAAAACAGTGTTATACTCCAGGTATTAGAGAGACCTAGTTCTTTCACAAAGACTTCCCAAATCCAAAGACAAAGACAACCCCTCTCCCTCTCAACCCCCTCTTTTTTATAGACAACTCCTAAGTAACTAATATCATGACTAACTGCTACCTAACAGAAAGCTTGCTTCATTCCAAGGCCTGGACATACCACAAGACTCAGGGAGTGCTTAAAATGGTGGCTAATAGTTATAGATGACCATGAAGGATTACCATAAGTATATATGTCTGCATCTTGACATCTTGTGACTTTGAGGCAATTAAGAATTACTGTTTGATGATTTTTCCCCCTTCAGATTGCTTATATTGTGAACCATCAATTTGTGCACGGTCCTGACTTTTGGTCATACAATGCTATACATCAAATGAAGGAGTTTGCTAAATTCATCTTATGTACTATTATTATTAAGACTGATTATGAAAAACTTTGTTTTCCTTAGATAAATTCTTAGAATTATGAGTGTTGTTCTTGATTATCTTCTTTGTATGACGTATTTGTTAATCTGTTATGTTATATTAGATTAATAGTTCTGGCAGCACTTGCATAGTTTCACTTGAGCAGTTAACAGATGCCATAACTTCTCTGGAGTTAGACTTCCTAAATTAAGTGTTTGGCAAACAGTTAAAGAATTTATTTATTTTTAGATTTTTTTGACAAATTTGAAACTTTAAAAGCCATGCTTGTTTAAGAATAGCTATGAAAAATGTTTTTGGGACATATATCAGGTGTTGATTCAAGTTGGACTATCTGTTACTCTGTTACTGATTCAAATGCTCGTACTATTTTTTAATTCTGTACTCCTAAGTGGTCTTTTGTTGTTGCAGGCATGCTCCCTTTGAAGGATCTTGCTGTTAAGTTGCAGGAGCAGTTGATTGTGGGTGCTCAAATGTATGGAAAAAAGAATGACAGAGTACTTCCATGCAAAATATTGAAAGTGATGCAGGAAGATGCTGAAAATTTCCGCTATGTGGTAGCTTGGCTTGATGAAAACAATAATATTATTGACAAAGCAGAAGTCGTTTCTCAAGATTTGGTACAGAAGAAGCCACCTTTTAGTAGAAATATTTTGAAGTCTTTTATCCGCGAATCTACATATCGAAATGCTCCTTGGGTTTTATATGATAATCTGGTTAAAAAACATGGAATCTCAACTGACATTCCAGAGGAGTTAAGAGGAAAGATTTTCTTGAACAATGGGCTTGTGATCAAAAAAAGAAAAAATGAGGTTGGTAGAGACATGGAGGTGGTAGTTTTTTCATCTTCTTTTTGTTTCCTATGAAAAAAAGAAGAGTTCAAGAACACTCAAATATCATAATTTATAGATTTATATATTGGTTTGTTAAATAAATTTATGATTTTTTTGTTTAAAATCTATCATGTTCAGGAAGAGTCAATCAAATATCCAATTGATGATCTATTAGTGAAGCCTAGTCCAGATGATCCTGTTTTCAGTAGTCGTCCTTCTCCATCAAGAGACTTTAATGTTCCAATTTATTGTGTAGGGGATATGTTAATGGTTTGGGATTTTTTTATGTCTTTTGGTAAACTGTTACGGTTGTGGCCTTATCCTCTCAAAGATTTTGAAAATGCAATCATCCATAAGGATAGCAATGTAGTTCTCCTAGTGGAATCTCATGCAGTACTCTTTCGAGTGCTCATCAAAGGTGATGATGAATATTCTGCTGCTGTCCAGAAAAAAGTACGAAAGAAGGTTAGCGTCCCTCAAATATATTCTTTTTGCTAGTGTTCTAATGGATAAAGATAGTTGGTCCCAAATGAAATCTTTTTTCTTGTAATCATGTATCAACCTTTGATTTATCCTGTTGCTGTTTTTGATGTGTATGTAAATATCTCATGCAAATTATTTTCAGATTACAATGATTACTTGGAAAGACTATTTATGTGATTTTCTAGAAATGATCAATATTCCCAAGCTGCGGCAGTATGAAGCAACCATTAAACGAGGACATTATGGTTATGTAGATGTCAATGCTAAATTAGAAATCTTTTGTGAATTAGTCAATCGAGCCCTTGAAACTGCTGTTGTCAGGGAAAAATTGGATGAGTTTATTGAACAGAGGCAGGTGCTGGGGTCTGCTAAAAGGGAAGAAGCAATAGAAGCTGCTGGGAAGAGAAGAAAAGAAAAGAAGCGATTGAAAGCTGATTCTGAAAGCAACTGTGGCGAGAATGGGCATCATCTTGACCATGATGCAAGTGTGTCAACAAATAATAATCACAGAAGACAGAATGGTGACATTGAATTGAATAGAAATGGAGAGCTAGAATCATCTAGGCAAAAAGATGCATTGGATAGGTTGGACTTGCGTACTGTATCTGCATGCCTTGTGTATATCTACAAATCATATTTTTCTCTATTTGGGGGTTATTGTTGTATTTAACTTTTTTATTTAAATATATTAACAGTGGGATCAAGCATTCAAACCTTGATTCAAAAACGACAGCTAAAAAGTTTGATTCAGAGCTGCATGGACCAGCAGAAATTAGCAAAGTATCCAGAAAGGAATCACAGAAACAACCTAAGGGTGATAAGGATCAATCAGAGAAAAGTAAAGAACAGAGGGTGCAAACTGTGTCTCCCTTATTCAACTTTTTTCTGTTACTTATGTTTAAGTAGATATTTTATGAACATTGTTTATTACAGAGAGAATATTTTGATCGGGAGATGGAGAAATGGTGTATTCGTACAAGTTCCTTAGGTAAGGACAGATATTATAATAGGTATTGGTGGTTTCACCGAGATGGGAGGATATTCGTTGAAAGTCCTGACTCCAAGGAGTGGGGATACTACAGTAGCAAGGAAGAGGTACTCGATACAGATAGCCTGCTATATATGCTTTTTCTACAATTATATCTTTTCTAATTTTCAGTCAGCATGCTTGAATAGCTTGATGCATTGATGAGTTCACTGAATTGCAAAGGCGAGAGGGAAAGGGCACTGGAAAAACAACTGGAAAAATATTATAGTAGAATATGGTGAGTTAGATTTGCTTCAGTTGACTTACCTAGAATACATATATAGCTTTCGCCCCTCCTTGATTTCATTTCACATGATGCTCAAGCTATTTCATGTTGCATTCTTCGGTAAAAGCAATTATGGATGTGGTCCAAGTTCAATATTTACATATGCTTACTAAATGTTGCTTGCAAATAAAAATAGAGAAGGAATAAGTCAGAAAATTGTTGTTATATGTCTACTGCTAAATGCAAGTTTCTTAATGTTCTATATATGTAAGGATCTTCAAGTCGTGCTAATATTACGGATAGAAAAATGTCATTTGTAACATTCAATCAACAAATTTTACAACTAAGACAAAAGTATAAGATGTAATAAATGTTATGGAGAGATATAGCCACAAAAAGTGTTGTGTAAATTGTTGTATGAATAACACAACTTTTATGGAATTATTGCCACTGACTGAAGCAGATTTTAACATGAATACAGTTAAATTAATTGTCATGGTAAAACAAAGGACATAATTGCTGTCACAATCAAATTATCGAACCTAGCATCTTTCTTTGAATATATGATATAAAGTGAAACAGTAGTGATATACGGGATTAGGAAACTATGGGGAAATAGGGACTATATGGGATATTATTATTTAAAACAATTTTTTAACAAATAATTTGCATTATGACATTAGTGTTTTGGCAAACTTTTAAATTAGGTAAGAATAATGTTGAAAATTTTGATTTTTTTTTTCACTTCATTAATAATTAAGATTTTATTTTTTATCATCATTTTCCCCTTGACTTGGGAGGTTCCTTCCTTTTTCGTTGTATGTTTATAGCTCAGAACTACAGAAAAGTTCAAAGGATTTGATGCATGAGATTGCCCTGGATGGCTCTGTGGTCCGAAGATCTAGTCGTGTTCGAGCTCCGCCTAGGGAAAATCCCGCCAAAGCTTTCCTCAGATATGTCAATGAGTGGAAAGAAGAGTAGGTGATGCAAGGTGGTCTAACATTTTGTAAAGTTCTTCAAACTGATGAAACTTGAAACTTTTAAGGGACTTGGTTTTTGATTCATTTGGTGGATACATTGCGGGGCGGGGGAATGACTTAATTCATACTTCATAGGTACTAGGCTCGTAGGCTTGGAGAGAATAGGGATTGTTTTTCAATCCATTTTTGGAAGATGGACAAGCATTTATATATGCTTGCTTTTTGAAATTTTATACCTAACATATTATATGATAGTAGAAATTAGTATAAAAAATATCGTTTACTCTAGTATCGTATGTTGCCTGATTTCACCATTTTCCATTTGGTTGTGGCCACGACCAGGCTTTTGCCATTTTGTGACTATTTATTTGAATGAATGGCGGTTAATACTAGAGTTGCTTATATGTTGTCTTCTAATCGCAAAGCTTAAATTATCGTCTTGCGCTGCTATTAACGTTGATGATGCGCAAGCACATTCAGAACTCCCCAAAAGCGATGGAAAATGATATCCTCAAAATTCTTTTGGTTTTGAAACTTGGATTTTTTCTTATTTGGCGCAGCAAATATGACAATATGCACATAAGTTGTGTGCCCTCATATGAGGACTTGAGACGTGTTTGGGTGTTGCATTTCTAGGATTTACAATTCTAGAAAATTAATTAGAAAATTAATCGGAAGAAAGAATAAAATGAATTAAAAAAGGAATGATTCGTCACTAATTCTTAAGATGTAGTGATTCATTATAACATGGAGAGACATCTTTCATATCCTTCGAGATCTACCTTACCATATGTAGTAAAAAAGTCGAAATAAATGATTTTAGTCCTTATAAAAGTTATTAAAAAAATAGATTTATCTTTTCATACTCATGTCACAACGAGATATTGTAGAAGAAAAAATTGCAAAATTTGATCTAATTTATCGTAATTGATTAGTTAACATGTTGGCTAACTGTATTCTGAAACATGAAAAAAAATCATTGGCTTATCAAATTATTTATCAAGCTATGAAAAAGATTCAACAAAAGACAAAAACAAATTCACTAGCATCTTGGAAGTTTGATAAGAATTAGATTTCTTGTTCAAAACAAAAGAAGAGATAATTCTCTCAAAAGTAAACAATTTCAATTTATCAAAAAGTGATTATCCTAATTACAAAAAGAGTTTTATAGCTAATCCTTAATCCTAATTAATACCTTCTAATCTTAATCAAGTCACTTGCCAAAGCCCAAGGCCCAACAAGTCCAACAAGCCCAAGCACAACCTAAATGACCCTCAAAACACAAGCCTATTTGGCCCTTACGTGACATTCTTTCGGATGGCATTTTGAAGCTAAAGGAGTGTGAATTGGGTTGAGCTATGAACAAGAAAGTAGTAGTTCTTTCTCTTAAATTTCTTGAGACACCAATTTTGTCTAATTTAGAGGTTTATAACTCTAGATATGCTTGATTTGACAAAACATGTCGGTGATAGAAGTGGCGATGGATAACTTAGGATTAACGATCAATTTTCAAACAACCTAGGACTAGCGACTGATTTGGTGACGGATGACGTGAGCTGTTTGTGACAGAAATGAAAAATGGTTCTACAGAGGGCTTTGGTCTAAGACTAAGCTATCCTATTGAATATGTATTCAAACTAGAAAGAAAATATAAAAGAAATATGGATACTCCAGTACTATATATTGCCACCTGAAAATGTTATACACAATATGTCATTCTTCAAGTGTTTCCTCTTGGCCTTGGAGCATGGCCAATTCTTTGTGCACTTCTTTTTTCATTCTTTTGAATCTACCCCTTGGCGTAGAGCCTTGAGGTGGATAGGTAGCCTCCTCCTTCATGTCCATTAGGTTGTGCAAATTTGTATTTGCATCATTAGGTTTGACCATTAGTAATGGAGAAACACTAGCAATTTATTCTATAACTCTCTTTTAACTCTTTCATAATAACTCTCTTTTAACTCTTTCATCATTGAGTGGAAGAAATTTACCGGTACCCAACATTCTATTTAGTGTCAAACTATTAGCATTTCTTAGTGATATATTTTTTATTGGAGGTGCTAATTTTTGTAGGATCAATTGCTCAAAATTCATGACAATGACAAGGACAAGGGAATTGTCATACTCATGTGATAGTTATATATATATATATATATATAATAAAAGTATAGTTAAGATCTTTAACCTGAAACCTGCTTCGCACTTTATAAGGTAAAATATGATTATTTGTAAATTAATTCTCCCACGAAAGATTAACTAATATAAAGAATTAAAGAGAAAATAAACTATACAATAGCATTGTAAATTTTTTTTATATAATTATCTAATTATAGATTATCATATATAATAAATTTATTAATTTTTATAGTAATTTTCTTAAAGTGAAACCAAATTAGATGTTATACTATCATGCATGATCATTAAAGAACTAAAAGTGTTTGGTTTTACATTGGATAATTTAAAATCATATTAAAATACTTATTAATGTAATTCTAGATAAAGATTTGATTTCGTGTTGAATAATTGATTTAAAGTTAAAATAATTTTGAGTATTTTTTGTATTGAGTAAAAATTTTATACAGAATTTATTAAGTTTTTTATTTCAAAATAAATTCTAATCCGAATCAATTTTATAAAATAATTTGGTTGAAAATCAAATTTACATATCCAAAATACACCAGCATCTTGAGAGAAAGGAGAGAGTAGTGGGATTCGAAAGGGATTCCAGCAATGCAAAGTGATTATTCTGAGAACTTTTAGCCGACTAAGAAGAACGAACTCTTCCAAATAATGACCGTGTTGTTTCAAATCTGTGCAAGACATGTATCTATATCAGATATTACATGGATACTTCAAATATTTTTTATTCCTTTATTTTTAAACTTTTATAGTAATACTGGTTAGAACATCATCATGATAATTAAATATTTTCTGTATTTTATTATATTTATAATGACTAATGCTCATTTTTAAAAATATGAATTCTCTCGTGATTTAAAAATTGTATGTTAACTTTAAATTAATTTTATATATTATATTATAGACATGTAAGCCTTATAATTTAAAAAACTTATCATATTTTTGTCCATGTTATTTCGTTCTGTATCCCGTACCGTATCAGTGCTGCCTAGAGTTCTACTTCGTTTTCTGTTGCAATCTAAACACTTATTTTTTTTGCATTATTAGGAGGCACTTGAGCTTTTAATTTTTGTCACTGGTAGGACTTGTTTGCTGCGAGAAGGTTGATTGTGAAATACTGAGTAGTATCCTCATTTGTTAATATTACAGTGTGGCAAAACATTCCAAATGGAACCATGGGTCCAGCACATGGCAAGCTCAAGGGAAGACAACGACATTTCCCTTCCTCCAATTATTGGATGCTAAAATATTGTATTGCACAAGGTTTTTATGTACTTAAGCATGCTCTAGTATTGCACTTTTCTTTTCCCTTCAATAACTGAGAATTTCTAGGCTCTATGGCTGTTAGCAATTATTAGATTTTACACCAAAACACAAACAATTCGAGACACATGAAATTCTTAGCATACAAGAAGAAATAAATAAATTTTTTCATGAGTTTTAAAATTAATTTGTGTAAGCTCATTTGTAAAAATTTTCTTATATTAACTTTTTAAAAATAGAAGAATTTTTACAAATTTGTTTATATATAAGTTAATTTTAGTTTATAAAAAAATTTATTTAATTTTTTATTTTTATTTTCCTCTCTCATACATATTTATGATATTCAAACATGTACTTACATAAGTTACAATATCACAATGTTTTGGATAAATTACAATATCACAAACTTCCAAATACGGAGTTCCTAGTTTTAATTGACATCCAGTATACCAAACAACATTTTTTATTTCAATAATCAATTATATAACCATAATAAGTTTTTGCTGGGATAAATTTGCTAAAAAGTGATTTTAAGATTTATTTTATTTGGGAATAAAAAAAAAACTAGCTTTTACAATGTAGATTATGAAATATGATAAGTACGAAGATGAAAGACAATAAAAAAGTTGTTGGGAATTTCGGAGATAATATTTTTTTAGGAGAAAAAAACTATTGAAAAAAAGCATAACCTTCCACAGCTTAGTTATACGAAAAACTTAAAAAAATCACCAAATTTATGCTAATGTTGCAAATGTAATGACTATTTTTTAAATAACTTAAAAAATAACAGAAATAACAAATTTTAGTTGTCTCAAACATCTTATAGTATTTTTGAAAGATAAAATAAGCTATGTAGCTACCGTATAAAACTATTTTATATAGTAATTCAATTATAATTATTATTTATAATAAATTAATTAACTTTTATAATGATTATATTAAAAATTATATTAACAATAATTTATAATTAAATAACAAGATAATAACTGTACCAATATTAAACTTTTTTTAAAAATAGAAATAACTAATTTTCAGTTGAACATGTTAACGCGCATTAACAATTCATTGTAAAAGATTTCAAAGAGAAAAAAAAAATTGTAGTTAACAGTAGTAGTAATTAGAAAGTACTAAGTAATGGAAATGGATTCTCTCCGACGGTATTATCATCCGATAAAATTCTAACTCTTCAATAAAATTTATTAATATAATATATATTTATAATAAAGTGAGAGTTTTAAAAATAAACTAAAACTATCCTCACATTTTGAGCATCTCAGTTATTTTCCCCCACTTTATGGTTTCCGAGTAAGAATACCCACCGAAAACATTTTATAAAGGCACCACACAAATCACTTGCTTCGTCATCTGTGATATGTATTCCAAATTTTAGATACTTTAAATGCACCTATGGCTACACGCGCCGGAAGAAAGGTGTCACACACATAATAAATTGGAACAATTTTCATTGAATATGATTTTAATCATAAGTAGGTTCACTCTTCTCCTCCTTCATCAACTCCTTAGTCACCTATATAAACTAAATAAATAAATAAATCAAATTAATTTATATTAATTAAAAAATTAGTTAAATATCATTTAATTATATCTATCTTATTTAATAATAAATATTTTTTAAACAATCATTTATTTAAATTTAATATAAGATGAAGTTAGTTAAATATTTATTTATGTTTGATATCATCATCCTCTCTCTATATATAATTTTTTTCTTCTTATATATGAGATTAAAAAACATACGAGATGTTTTTTGAATATAAAAAACAAAACAATAATTAAAAAAAAGAGAGATAACTTAAACTTGAATAACTCATTAGAAGACCCATTTTATGCTTAACAGTTTTCTCTTCTTCTCCTGTGTCTTCACAATTCTGAGCATCTTTGTCATCTTTCTTCTCCCTCTCTCGTGTTTAATCATTGAACTGCTATTAGGGCATGTGTTAAATCCAATTGTTTTGGGTTGTAGTGGCTTCAGAACAAGAATCGGTTAAAACCAATTAAGCACTAGTTTTCATTAGTTTTAATCTGGTTCATTAGCAAAGCGATTTTATGGTTTTTTTGGACTGGATCTGAGACCGATTTGGATTTTAATAACTATGGTTACAATACGCCATAAGCCAAATGACTTTGTTTCAACTACATATTTGTTTTTATATTTAGATGATGAAAATGAAAATTAAGAAAATAATACTTAAATTTTTATAACTTTGTTTTTTAATTAAAGAGAAAACTTTTAAAAGAACTCAAGAAATAATTTTTAAAATTTTATCTCTACTTTTTTATTATAATTTTTAATTTTTTTTCTTATTTTCTCTTCTCTCATTCAATCAAAGAGGAAATAATATAATGGGTAAAGAATAAGAATTTAAATGATATCTTATTATTAAGTAATTGGATATTATTGTATTGAAGATAAAAAATAAAAAATAAAACATTATTTTATTATTTTTAATTAAAGCTCAATATTTATGTATTATTAATATACATTTTTTACACTATCATAATATATAAAGTTATAACAAATATAATTTTAAAATAATTATTATAAAAACAAACAAATTAATCATAATAATTCATATGAAAACACACTGCAAAAAAAAAAAAAACACTTTACACTAGATGAACTTTTACTCATTTAATTAATAGATTTTACACATTATCTTGGATCTTTGGTTGATAAAATTATACTATATTTTTCTCTTAAAAATATATCATATCCTAAGTCTTATCAGTCAACAATTGGAAAGGGTGGTAATTAGGGTTTAAATGCGTTGCTAACGTGGTGGCATTTTAGTGGATAAGGGATAATAAGAAAGCTTATTTATTTATTTTCAAGGGTTGGTCATGAGTGTGTTGCAATTAAGTCACACCTGGACCAACAACGACCAGCGAAGCGTAATCATGTCTGCGCCTCCACTTTTGCCCCCAATCACCACCCCTCACTTTCATATTAACATTATTCTCCTTAGAATATTGTTATTTCTAATTTTTTATAATATTAAATAATAAAAATATTTTTATTTTATGATTTTTAGATAATTATTATACAAGTTAATAAACTTATTTTACAACATCATTTATGATGAATGATAATATAAAATTATTTTATATTATTAATATATATATTTTTCAAATATAAAATATAAAAAATTTAATAATTTAGAAGAAAAAAGAAATGTAATAAACTATGTGATAAAAATAAATAAAATAAAAATATGATGAAAATGATAATTATATAATAATTTATAATTAAGAAATTGAAATGTAGTAAATAATATGTCAAAGAAAAAGATAGGTAATAAAAGTATGTTGTATAACTTTCTCCATACATATCACATCTCAAATGTTATTGAATAGACTATTGTATGAATAATGTAACTTATTTTTATTACATTAATGAATTCTTTCAGAGTGAGAAAACAACTTGGTTATTACTATATTTATAACTTCATCACATTAAGTAAAAATTACTCATATTTTTTTAGAAGTTTAAGACAAAAGCTATTCTTAGTAACTTTTATTTTTTGTTTTTAATTCAAGTATGAAATGTTTGGACCTAAAACCAAATATGGTCTTAATTAAGTCAAACGATTTATTTTTTATATTTTAAAATTTTAATCTTAAACTAAAAATATATTATATTACTAAAAATTATAATCTCATATAATAATAAAGTTAATTGCATAGGATTCATTTTCATTTTATTATGTTTTTATTTTTATTTGTTGTGATAACTTACCGGTAATTAAGGACAACCTTCCCATCTCATACTGCTACTATTAGTCTATTACTATTTAAAAAATAAAAAAATACTGAATCGATGATATAAACTTTTCTTCTATATTTAGCGAATTTTACACCTACCAGCGCAGTTAGGGGCATACACCATAAAGTATTTTAAACACTTAATTAATCATGCATCTATAAGAATACAATGCAAAAGAAATATACACATCATAACAGGCAATTTTATTCAGGACCAGAGTGTCACGATTAAAACAATATGAAAATATAAATATAACTATGAAAAGAATGATAAATATTTTAATGATATATACAAAACCTTACCGTTCAATTACTTTAACTTATGTAACTGTCATATGTATTTATAAAGTTTCCTCTTGTTTCATTTTTTTTTCATCTTTCAATTAAATACTACAACTGAAAAATAAGAGTAATTCTTAGAATTTTTTTTAAAGTAAAAAATAAAATAGCAGCAACCAAGCTCAAATTTAGAATTTTGTATATAAGCAAAAATCTCTGCTACTCAGCCAATCTAATAGTTGTTTCTTATAATATTTTTTATCTATATATAATACCCAATAGACTGCTGTAATACTTATATAAATTAATTCACACATGATAAAAAAATAGTAATTTATTCCGTTTAGAAAAAAGTATTGATTACATAAAAGAAAAAAATAGTAGCTTATTGATTACATAAAAAAAAACCACTTTAATGGTATACTTTTCCTCCTAAATGTTATCTTTTTATTTACTAAATCATACAAATCTCATTAAAAAGGAAAAGAAAAAAAAAAACGATAACAAGAAAATCTACATTATGTTCCAGATATAAGTGAGATTTTCTTTGGGGTTACAGAGCGTAAGTGGGATCCAAATGAGTAATGTTATATTTTCTTTTAAATTTGTAAATTTTTTTTCACAGATTAAATTTGTAAAGATTAAATGTTTGTGCAATGTCACAATAAATATTTTTACACTAAATTCATAATAACTATAATTTTTAAGATAATTATTTCATAAATTAATAAAGTTATCTACTTATCGAAATTTATGATTGAATGGTAATATAAAATTTATTTATACATTTTTTAAATACATGGTCAATGATCCAACTTTTATAATATAAATGAAGAAATTTTTATTTTAGAAGAGACAGAATTTACTATTTTTACATTTAAAAAATAATTAATCTTTGACTAATGATAATAAAATAACTTTAGTACAAATTAAAATTAAAAATAATTTATATTATTAATACATAAACTATTTTCTTTATAAATTTAAAAACAATTACATAACTCTATAGTTTTTCTTAATATTTTATAAAAATATTAAATAAAAATAAATATATTAATATTGTAAAAAATTTAAAAGTATTTAATATTTTCTTTATTTAATAAACAATAAAATTAGTAATAAAATTTAGAATGATTGTATGGAAATATAAGAAAATGGTAGGTATACCTAAACAACATGACAGGTGTCAATTGAGGAGGGAAGAAGCATGAAGAAAAAGGATGAACATATGTTGAGGTTAGCAACTCCATACATTCATTGGAAAAAGAAGGTTTAGCTTTTGGGACAGACAGCCCTCATGGCGGTGCCGTCTCTTCAAAGAAGTAAACCGTAACAGCCAACCTCAGATTCTTTTTCTAACCATTTTCAATTCCTATAATAATAATTAATTACTTTCTTCCCTCAATTTTATTATTTATTTAATTCCTCACATAATAATATCGTAGCAACTATACACTATACGCAAACCCCTTGTTTTGTACATTTACCTTTTTCTCTGCAACCCAACAATTTGTCCACAACCTTAAAATACAGTTCCCCACTTGCGAATTTCACAATCATCATATTCCGAAAAAGGTTAAAGTTAAGAAAAAAGAGAAAAAGCAAGAGAATTAGCACTTGATCTTCCGTGAAATGAAATGCTGAAGCTCTTTAGGGCCTATCAGTGTTTCCTTGGCTTCTTCCTCGTCATCTCTATTGTTGTGTCTGTCTTCACAGGTGGTAACTCTCGCACCCCATAAGATCAAACTCGCCAAAGTTTTTATTTTTTAATGATTTTTACTCTTCTTGACTTTGAATTATGTCTTTTGGAGTTGTGGGTTTTGTTGGGGTGCCTTAATTCAGATCTGAGAGCAATTGAAATCGTGATTCAGTTGGATGTTGAAGCAGTTAATGTTTTTTTGGCTTAATTGTGATGCCCATTATGTTTATCTCTGCTTATGAAGAAAATAAAGTAGGGAGCAATGTGCAGTAATTTTAACTTCACAGTTCATTGACTCATTTCAGCATGTTTTTTTTTTTTTGCCTCCTTCTGGGGTATAACTTTTTTTCTTGGGTTAATAAGTACCCTTTTAGCTTCTGGTCGTACAGATTGTAATTTTGACTTGTTTTTGTTCAATTTAATTTCTTAGTAATGACACTGAAATTGAGTCATATATCTGAATTTTCGGCCTTTGATTATTTCTGTTGCAGGGTAGTTCGTGGTGACATACTGTTCATACTTTGATTGCTATTGTAATATGATGAGTTGGTGACATTTTTCACTTTGGACTGAGGTCAACTTACTCGAAGGTGATTTGATATTGTTATAAATTATGAGCTCGTGATAGCAAATTTTTGTATATGGTTTTTCAATCACCATCCATTTTCCTGCGGATATTGTATGTGATGGTTACCAGTCTGATTGATATGAAACTCAATTTTTTGCTTTATACTTGCTTAAAGACTAGCTGTTAACTAAAACTATGTGTGATACTGGCTTCTCAAAAATCTGAAGTCCGAAGAGATACTCTATATTCTATTATGCTATTTATACAACGACAACAACAGACCAAGCTTTTTTCCACTGGATGAGGCTGGCTACATGGATCAAATGATGCTATAATGTTCTGTTCTAAATTATATATTCTACAAACCATTGGCCTCTAAATTCTTATTAATGGTTTTGCCTATAGTTTTTCTTGGTTTCCCTTCGTGCTATTCACAAAGGGGGAAAAGTTGGTTCTCAATTAGGTCTTCAATTGTTGTTATTTATTATTTAAAGCTATCCTTTTAAATTTTTTTTTTGTCTTTATATTTGTAATTGTATGTTTCAAATCTTTATTTTATTGTATTCTTTTGTTGGAAAACCTATCAGAAGGTTTTGTTTGTTTCTCTCTAGCAAAAGCTGGTACACTGCTGAAGTTAATTTAGTTGATATTAACTCTTTGGTGCCTGTTTGCTTTTGCTTTTGAAATATCTTTAACATTTTATATGCTATTTAATTTTTAGATCTTTATCTAGAAAAAAGATGGCAGCTGAGCTAGTCAATGTTGCAACAAGCGAGAAACTGGCTGAAACTGATTGGACAAAAAATATTGAAATCTGTGAGTTAGTTGCTCATGATAAAAGGTACCCAGAAAGCTCTCATCTCCTTATTCGGTGTTGTTTCTTTCTGATTGAACAATGTCCTTAAACATTGGGAAATGAATAGTTGATGCCAATTGTATGATTGTATCACATGAAACTAAACTCATTTAATTTTGTTCATACATAACTTTTTATGTTTCAGATTTTGATTATGGCACCTTGTAAATATGCATTTCTTTTTTTTCTTCTTTGCATAGGAATTGAACCTATGATCTCTTCCATTGTCACTTGAGCTATACCAAGCAGCTAATTATGTGTTTCTCTATTATTGGAAGATAATCCTTATGAATGATCATTTTTCTTTGGTCTTGCAAAAATTGATTGCTGGGTTCCTAGGAATAAATTATTTTTCATTCTAGGTGCACCTTTTTTATTTGTAAATTTGTTTGATTTTTCAAAAGGAAAAGTTACAACTCTTCAACTTGTTGGTTAATGACTAATATCTGATGCGTTACTTACTTAGTGTGTGGTTGGATTATCTTATCTTGTGTTCAACATTGCTTATAGTTATAATCAAAATCTTACTAGGAGAGCTTTTGAAAAAAAGAAACGATTAGATCTTAAAAAATAATCAAATTCAAACAAGCTCTTAATTTGAAATTCAAATTATGTTCTTCTTGGTTCTTGTTTGCCACTACCCCTGGCTTGGCTCTCTTTACTTGATTATGAAAATGGATGAACATGTCAGATTGTCAGGATAATCCAAACGGTGTTACTGTTTTTAACTATCATATCTTTTGAATATGCAGGCAAGCTAGAGATGCTGTTAAAGCTATAAAAAAGAGACTAGGAAGTAAACACTCCAATGCTCAACTTTATGCTGTAATGGTGAGTATAGCAACTTCATTATGAATTTAGTTATTCGTAATTTTTTGTGTGAATTTCTAAAAGTTTTACCTATACTGAAATGTATAAAGACAGTTTGAAACCACATAATTTTGAATATATGCATTTCTTGCTTTTCTGATCTATTGGTTTTCTAGTTGCTGGAAATGTTGATGAACAATATTGGAGAGCATATTCATGAACAGGTGATTGATACTGGAATTATTCCTATTCTAGTAAAAATTGTGAAGAAAAAGGTGAGTTTTCTCCACAAAGAATTCTGTTATTTAGCATTGTCAGTTTTTCTTAACCTTAGTTTTTATTTTCTCGTTTTTGGTTGCAGTCTGATTTGCCTGCAAGGGAGCGAATATTTCTCCTATTAGATGCCACGCAAACATCCCTTGGTGGTGCATCTGGAAAGTTTCCACAGTATTATAATGCATATTATGATTTGGTGGTAGGTACAAATTTGTGACACAAACCCCTGGGACATTCTTATGGTTTGGTTTGGATTTCAGTTGATTAAATAGGTAGTGGCTAGGCTATTGTCTAGGCAAAGAAAGAAAATTTATTTAAACTTTATGATTTTAAAAGTATAAGAGGCTAGGAGTCATTTTTCATTGCTTACTGGAAGGAGTATTTTTTGTGTGTGTTCATATTTGAACTGGACATATTATGCTAAGTGCTAACTTAGGGTAATGATGGTCAGGTTATACTTATATGGTAGTTGCTATATAGGTTAGAGCTATATAGGTTAGAGTGCATTTGTGATGATTAAATGGGAAAGGAACTTTGTGCAATGGTGAACACCCAAAGGGTCGCAAGAGTACATGTTGGGTTTGTAGGTCAGGTTCAACTCAGTGGTCCATGCCCAACGGCTTAAATAGGGAAGGGCCTGCATATGATGCTAGGTGTTATAGGTCAAGAGTTGTGCCTCAGCTAAAAGCATAAGTTTTTGGCACGGTGGTAAGTGCTCTTGGTTATATCCTTTGGTAATAGAGCTAGTACAGGTTCGAATCTCAAGTTTGACATGTTTCTAATTATTTCAAGGTTCAAGGGCAAATTGTTTCTTAGAGGGATGGATGATTTGCTTAAAGGGTTGTGAGGGTACATAGTAAGTCTGTGAGTCAGGTTCAACCCTGTGGTCCATGCCCAATAGCTTAAATAAGGAAAGGGTCACATCTGATTCAGAGTGTTATATGTCAAGAGTTGCGCTTCAACTAACAACTTGGCATGGTGGTAAGCACTCTTGGTCATGTCATTTGGTATCTCAGACCCTATGCTGGTTCGAATCTTAGGTTCGACATATTTCCAATTATCTCAAAGTTTGAAGGCGAACCTTGGTCAAGCTTAAAGTTAAGAGTTATACTTCTACTAACAGCTTAACCTTTTACCATGATGGTACCCTAAAATAAACAATGATGGTGGTATTATTATATATTAGAGTCCCTCAAGTCCATGGATGGTCTGCAAAAAGGCTGGTTATCAAGCATTTACCAGTCCCTCATGTTGCTAATAAACTTCTCTTTATTTCTTACCTAATTATAGACAGTTATCACTTTCATACTCCCTTTGTACATAATACAAGTGGTTGTTACCAAAAGAAAAAGAAAAGATAAAAGGTTGCTGGGGAACATAATTGTTTTTCGAACTCTAGTCATTATGTGCCTTTTGAATGCTTATACTAAAACCAAAGTCATGAGTCATGATATTGGGTTTATAATTTTTTCAGAGTGCCGGAGTGCAGTTTCCTCAAAGGGATCAAGTGGTCCAATCAAATCATCCTAGTTCACAATCACAACCAAGTAGGACTAGTAATGTACCAAACAGGGAGCAGGCCTCACCTAGACATGAAACGGTTGCTCCGCCAGCAGAGTCCCAGACTGTCCCGGAATCTAGGTGACTTTTTCTTTTCTGCTTTAGTGTACTTGTGATTGACAGAATCTTTAGAAGCCCTTTTCTAGACGACTCTATTGAAAATGATTTATTATGGTAAGAAGAATTATTTGCTTTAGTTAGAGGATGGAAACTGGGATGAGAAGATATAGACAAATACAAATTGATTTTGGTCAAATGAAATGAATGATAAGAGAGTTTCAAAATCTATTTTGGGTGGATTTTTTTTCTTAATTTGTTTTTTGAGAAATTCATTCTGAAAATATTTGTTCAAATCTTCATTTTCATCTACTTGTACTTTGCAGCATTATTCAAAAGGCTAGCAATGCATTAGAAGTACTAAAAGAGGTCCTTGATGCTGTTGATGCTCAAAATCCTCAGGTAAGTCCCAATAGTTATAGAATCTGTAAATAATTACATTCTAACTTTTGCTTTATAAATGTTTTCTTTTGTAGGGAGCAAGGGATGAATTCACCCTTGACCTTGTAGAACAATGTTCCTTTCAAAAGCAAAGGGTTATGCATCTTGTGATGGCGTCTCGGTAAGGCTACTTAAAATTTCTCTTTTCTTATTTTTGTCCATACAATTTCCTTCTTTCTCCTTTGTGGACTTGAGATGGTTCAGAGGATGGTTGTCAATACCTTTGCTTCTAGTCTGTTGGCAGCTCTAAGAATTTTTGCTTTGACACTCATTCTATGCAAATTAGCAAACCCCAAAAAAGAAAACTATGTAGGCTTGTTTAGTAATATATACTCAGTAGATTTTTGGTGTTGATCCTGGGTTACACGTATTCAAGGAGGGCAAGGCTGGAAATAATGGATACAGCAACTGATAATTAGATAGAATCTAATTAAATAGAATCCGATTATGAGACAATTAGATAGAATCTAACTCAGTTTCTTTATTTTAGATAGGATTTATTTCTATTTTCTATTAAGATTTAGTTTCCTTGTTTAGGGTTGCCTCTCTATAAAATAGGATGAATTCCAGTATTGAATAACAAGAACTATTTTGGGTATTTGAAACTTGGAGATTCACTGGTCTCTCGAAGCACCAGCAGCACAGTGGGATCCTTGCGGGTTCTATCATGATCCCAAGAAAAGCATAAATTTTGGTTTTTATGTTACTTCTTATTTTCTAAGATGAAGGCAGAAAGAATCTTAAATAACGTGCATGTACACTTTTAAGTCAATAAATGGTTACTCGGTAATCAGTATTTGAACATATTCAACGAGTTGAGTGTTAATTATTCCTAAACTGGAATTGAGCAAGAATTCTTTTCTTGTAATTTTTGCTAATATTGCACATGTATATATTATTATTATATGGTTAATATGTTCCTTAAACTGGTTTTGCATTGGTCTTTTGAAGAGATGAGAGGATAGTTTCTCGAGCAATTGAATTGAATGAGCAACTTCAGAAAGTCCTTACAAGACATGATGACCTTGTTGCTGGCAGAGCTACAACAACCGGCACTCGGTTTGACGACGAAGAAGCAGAGGAGGAAGAGGAGCCTGAACAGTTAGTCCGAAGGTGTCTTGCCTGTTCTTGGAATTCAATTTATTTCCCTTTTGCAATGAAGGATAACACTGGATTTTCAACATTCTTTCATCTGACCAATGACTTTCAGATTACGCAAGGGAAAGGCTTGTGCAAGGCCTGAAGATGAGGAGACTGAAACAGACATCCCTCGCTTGGGTTTGCTTGGAGAGAGACTCAACCGTCCACTAATACGACCACTCTCGATAGAGCCGCCGTCTGCCGTGATCCCACCTCCACGGCCTAAACAGAATGGAGAAGTTCCTCATCATGTTGCAATTCCACCACCACCTGCAAAGCACATTGAGAGGGAGAAGTTTTTTCAGGAAAACAAGGATGGTTCTAATGTTTCTGATCACATGAGAGGCCTCTCCTTACATAGTCGTAATGGCAGCAGCTCTCACAGTGGAAGCTTTGATTTTAGTGACTGATCTCTTCACAACAGGACCTCTTTTAGCTTTTCCTTTCATTTTTGTCTAAATTTGGACTTGGTATTATTTAAGTTGTGAGGAGGTGCTCATTTCTCATTTAGTCTTCGTCAGTATGGAGATGGGAGAAAAAAAAAGGAAACCACATCTGTGGTTTATAAATTACTTGTAATTATGTTCTCGGAGATCTTATGCCATGACCTGAGGTTTGTAAGTTTCAGGTGCAAGTGTTATAACTCATCATGTTTTTTCTTTCCCTGATTTCTAGAAACTTCATTTTTTTTAAACCATTTTAAAACCTTCAAACACAACTTTTACTTATTTCGAAGGAATACTAGCGAGATTCTTCCCATACTTTCTTTCTGAGGCTCTCTTTACTATTTGATTAAATGTATTAAAAGTTATAAATTTGGTAGAACTCATTTTCATTTAATGAGTTAGTGAATTCTATCGAAATTTGTAATTTTTAGTATATTTCAGTACAGTAAAGAGTCTCACTCAAAGAGTGTAAAGTCTAGCTAAAATTTTTCTTTATTTTGATAATCATGTTACTTTTACAAATAGCTGCAAATTGCTTACATGACATATTTATCTTGCTGCTTTTAAGTGTTGTTAATTTTATAAATATTTTTAAAATCATGCATATATGAGCAGCTGTTATAATTGTAGCTGTGATTAAAATGAAATAAAAAATCCAATAAAATGAAAAATGGTCACGATCATATTTTTTAGGATTAAAGTAATAGTAAGAATTATAACATACACTTAAATATAGTTAACTTTTTATAGTATGAGAAAATAATAAACATCAATTTTGAAGTAAGTAGTATTTCTCCCGGTCATTATTGAAGATTGTGATATCAGTTTTTTCTAAACTTTTTCTGTTAACGAAATTATAGAAGTAGCAGCAAAAAACTGTCAAATAAAAGCATATTGCTTTCACATAGAACTTGTTATTGCCTTAGCTGCTCTTCAGCTACAACAACCTAGTAGTTTTCCAACTCACGTAAACCAATCAACAAAGCTTTTAAGTTTAAATACATACAAAAATATTCTGTGCCTAAATTGCATTTGAGAACTCCCGAGTGCATGCAGGTCTTGGATTTGAGTAGCATATGATGCTAACATTATGCACATACAAGCAAACCTGAATGGACTTTATACTGATCCACTGTCAAGTCTTTTACACTGATATAATCATGCATTAAGACAGTGTAAATGAGCTTGACCATGATAACAACTACTAGAAAACTTTATGCGTTAAGAACATGATTTGCTGGTAGTATAAAAGATCCATATACTGACAAAGGATCAAAATTGAACTCAACTAAAAATCCTGTCTGAGAGGGCATGCATGTGGTGTGATTCATTCACCTAAGCGAGGGCCATATTCCCAACTGGTGCAGTAAACCCTTGTCTGCAGTGAATTCAAAAAACAAAAGAAGAAGCACAGCCAGCATAGCTACTCTTCCATTCCAAGTTTCAGCACTTTTTGTAAAACCCCATTCCCACACTATAACTGGTGGTGGCAACTCCCTGCGCTGCGAATCATACGCTGCCAATAACTCTTCTACACTGCCCAGTGGAACAAGAGACTGCCACAAAGAGCACAAACTTGTGATTAGATCACAAGACACAACAACTATATAACTACCAAATAGACCATCAATGAATCTGCATGGGAGTGTCTCAAAAGGAAATATCTCTGGGTTTCAATCACAACTCATAAGAACACTGAATCAACTGTTTCCAGGAATATGAAAACATAAATTTATATGAGAGTTCAAAAGAGTACCTGTCGAGCTTCAAGGTCTGAAGCTGCCAGGGCACCAACGTATGGGAGACTCTCAATGACGGCATCTGCTAAATCGGAAATGAAAGTAGGTTCGCATCCTAGAGCAGGAACACGGCCCCACTTTTCTATGCCAGATTCTAGAGCCAATTCTTTGTATTCAACATCAATTTCTTCAAGAGTTTCAATATGCTCACTGACAAAGCTGTGAATTAAGCACAAGTTAGCAATGTGTGTGAAATGAGATAGATAGAAGTAAACTAAAAGTAGTGTATTTACCTAATAGGAACAGCCAGCAGACTTTTCACTCCCTTTTTTCCAAGTTCAACTATTGTCTCGTCTGTATAGGGTCTTAACCATTCCACTGGTCCAACTCTACTCTGTAAAAAGAATTATTATAGTCAATTGTTAGAAATCCAGAAAAAGACAGGTCTAAAAGCAGTGTCCAGCTTTAGGGTATCAAAAGATGGTAGTTTTATTGAAGACAGACGGACTAATTGTGAAAACTTTCTCCCAAAGATCTTTCTATATGTAAGGTGAACTTCGTGAAATATTTAGAATAGTATTGCCTAGTGGATCACTCAATTGAGAGAATTTCCAATTATGATTTCAGTGAGGACTATATACTAGCATTTTAATACAAAATCTAAAAAAAGAATAATTTGTAGAAATCAGAACTCAGTGAGAACCAGTTGCTGAAAAGACAAAAGGTAGTTACCTGGTAAGCAAGGGTGTAGGTATTAGTTATCTTTCTTGTCTCAAGTTCTTCCATGATCAAATCCACACATTCTTCCATCTCAGCCTTGTATGGATCACCAGCCTCTTCCACATAAGCAAGAGGCACCCCATGTGCACTAAAGAATATCATGACCTGCAATGAGCATGAATTACTTGGACTCGCAATCAAACACAACACAAACAAACAAGAGTAACTCTGTTGGACTCGAGAAATAAAGACAGTTAGTTCTGAATAAATTATATAAATAATCTGGTGTTTAGGCCAGATTTGAGTACAACATCAACAAACACATGATTTTCCGGAGGAGTTTTCTCCTTCAAAACACTATAAATGACAATCTGACACCTTATAATTGCTTTTCACAAGTCCGAAACAACTTATACATCACTATAAGATTTTGGGTTATTAATGACTCCAGGTACAGAAGCAATCTTGTCCTCAAGGCTAAAATAAGGAAAGAGTAAATTACACTAATACCCCATAAAATTTCATCAATTTCACCCAATATCCCTCCTTTTTTTACCCCTACACTAACCCCCTTAATTATTTGAAAAACATTATGCTGACACCTCTTATACATTACACTAACTTACCTTAATTGTTTGAAAAATATTACACCATGTACCTGTATAAGAGAGGTTGCTATAAATGTTAAAAAGGCAAGGAGTTATGTGCAATCTAAAGAAATATCAAAGGGGTGTTAGTGTAATTTACTCTGTCCTTTGCAGATCAACATTTGAATTTGGTTTATCAATTAGACCCCTTGGAATTCTCCTTCTTCTTCATGATCATCTTCCCCCAAAATAAGCACTCTTAACTTCCGTTTAGGACACTGGTGAATTTCCTCCTTCTAACATACTCTTGATAAGGTAAATGCCTAGTGCCACAGTTTCTAAACAACACACATTTTGTGAATAACTAACAGCAGAACTTGCAGCTGTTCCAATTGTGTTTCTGCCTGGTTTCACAAATAGTGAGGTCGGACCAATCGTTGAGGACTCATGAAATAAACACACGAGTTCTGAATAAATTATAGAATCAATTTGGTTTCTAGGCCAGATTTGAGTACAAACATCAACAAACACAAGGTTTCCCCCAAACACTAAGTTCTCTCCTTCAAAACAGTAGAATAACAATCTCATGCCTTTACAAGTCTGTAACACAACTTATATATCACTATAACTAACACATCATAACCTACAACTGCCTAATCCAAAATTAATATAAAAATAACTACCTAATAACTTCCTAATATAGAGTTGCAATTGCCTAAATCAGATTTTGGTTTATCATACTCAATTTCAGGAAATATACTTCTCAGCAATGCCAAACAGAGATAAAAAATAATAACTAGAATTCTTGACAGAGCAATTTCTATAAAACAAACAAATTAGTATACTGGCATTTCACAATCTCCCAAATACCTTAAAAGGTTAATGAAATCAAGTATAATAAGTTACTCTTACTGTTATCAATCCGTTACCATGCTGTCAAGATTTCAATTATAAAAATGACAACGATGACAGAAAAATGTCAAGGAACCATGCCTTTTCTTTTCTAAGTCATTAAAATTTAAAACATTAATAAAATGTTGAACCTCCTCAGGGCAGTCAAAACTCTTCAGCTCTTTCTCAATTAAATTTGCCATGGCCTTTATGTATCCTTCCCGCTGATACCATGATGGTATTACTGTGTGCTGCATGTTAACTAGATACTCATCCTCTCTGAAGAACCAATAACAATTCACAATAATAGAATGTTAGATCATTTGAAGTATAATAAATGAGATAAGCATATTTTTATGGCAATCACCGGAATATACTCTCCAATAGACGTAGGCTTGAGCCACTGGTTGATATTGAAAATTGTGGATAAAGTGGAAGAACAACAAGCTTTGTAATTCCATCCCTTTTAATCTACACAATATATTTTAAAGGATAAATTAATTATAATTAGGTTGGCAAGAAATGACAAAGAGATAAATGATAAATAAATTTGTAAATTTGTAAAAGTTATAATTTCAAGCTCTGATTTTCAGTATTCCTGATTTTTTTATCATTTTAATAAATATTTCTTTCCTTGAGATGTTTTTTAAATACTGTTGGAATTTTTGCACAGACCCAATAGGAGAGTATGTGTGGATTGAGTTGAATCTGTAACAAGCATAGGAGGTGTATCATCCAAAAGGTTTAAACCGATTGGACCCAACCCTTCCATGCTTATATACACTTTTGCTTGTCTTTATTTGCTCAGTGTGGGACTTTAACTTTATAGTTCTCCAACCAATACTATTAACATGATTTGTTTTCATACATGCCTTTAAACCAACTAGTAGTTCATTTCTCACATGACTTTGATATATTATTTTGAAGGTATGAATCCGTTCAAAGGAAGAAGACTCAAAAGGATAACCTGCCATACTGCATAACTTTGAATTTATAGCACATCAATCTTCAACAGTCCCAACATGGCAATAGTTTGTAAGAATCCAGGCTCAATGTTTTTTCACACAAGCACGTGACTGTGTGGTCACCAGAGTACAGTATAAAGACACCAGAAAATATTTCAAGCTAACTACTAATAATCTTAATAAAAATAAGTTTAGAACTCAGATATGTGGTATTGGCCAAGAAACATCTTCATAGGGATAGAAAGCATTGGCTGCATGCAAGCCTCCCAATAATGCAGATCAAATACAATTGCTTCAAGCAACCCTTATTTTGAAATTTTGCAAGCTTTCTTTTAGAATATGAAGCATGCAGCTACATTTTTTAACAGATTTTTGGACAATAACAGGGAAGAGCATCCATCAATGGCATAATCTTAATCAAATTCTATTGAAGTCAACATTATGAACTACCTCCTCAATAGCTTCTTCAGTGAAAGGATGCCAGTAACGCATGCCAACATACACTTTAGCCGGGACATTCTTTTCCCAAAGAGATTTCCTTAACTCTTCAGCCTGTGAAGGAGTTTATTAGATGAGCTAGGACTACTATGACAATAATAGAGGCAAACAAAAATACCTATTTAATGGTATGAATATTTTATGTATCCCATAGCTTTATATAGTTTTTAAAATCATCAACCGAAAATCTAACATAACTTGATTGTAAAATCTCAATGAATTAGTGAAAAATTCAAAGTTTGATTGAAATGGTTGGAAAAATATTAAGGATGAGGTGACAATATAACATTGTCCAAGATAGTAACTTAAGTTCCCTACAGAAAAAATATTTTTGCTGTAATAGTAACCACATAAAAATAGTTATAACTACTATTGCTAGATGAAATTTAAATACACATTATGCTGACTTCTAGAAATCTCTTTGCAATTTTTTGCTATACTCTTGTGCTATTCTTTCACTTTACAAAATCTAAAGTTGAGAAAATTGGCAAGAGACAAATTCCATGACAGGTACATATACACAGCTCAGAACTCCCTCTCAAATATAGTTAGTTCAAATTCTGGAAATTGAAATTTGAAGTCTCCAATGCCTATTTACAAATTTGAGTGTCAAATATATTTCATAATGGAAAGAAATAAGTTCATAGGAAGTGTCATGCCTGTGCATCAGTCATACGTCTGAGAGGAGAGCCACCACCAATTGAAGCATAGCCTTCTTTGCTCTTTGGGGCCCTTACGACAGATACAAATTGAGCCAATGGCTTTTGAAGAAAACTAAATATCCTTGGCAACCGTATTATATCCTGTGTGATTGTGCACAATATCAAACAATAAGAAATTGATAGTTTTAGGTCAATCTCAACCTAAAGGAATCGAAGGATACAAAAGGACAGCTCAAATGCTAAGTGTGTAAAACCAAGTGTATTACCGGGTCAGCAAAAAGGTTAAACAAAAAAGGCTGCACATCTTCTAGAGTCTCTGGACCTCCAAGGTTTAACAGTAACACTCCAATCTTATCATCACCAACAAGAGTTGTATCAGAAACATCTTGAGCCGTTGGAGTTGCTAAGGATCCTACTGAGAACAACTGTTTGTTGAGTGATTGATTAGAAACCAAGGGTTGTGCTTCAGACCACCATGGAGAACACCTGGCTGATGTGTGGTTTTTCAAGGGATTATTGTTACCAGAAGCCTCTACATGAGCTCCAAAGCAGCTGTACTTCTTCTGAGAGGCACAGATTGCATGTGGCAATAACCTATGAAAATAAAAGAATCATACACTTCGGGAAATTCTATTAATCTTGACATTTCCAAAGAAGGCACAATTTTGTACAAGGTGTCAAATGTTTTGATCACATTCAAGTTTAGAAGAGAAAGAAAAGTTTCACTTTGATGCACAACTCAAAGCCGCAAGGAAACTATACACATAAAATGTTTGGAAGAAAGGCTAGAGTTCACAGCTTTGGCAAAGAAACAAAAATGCAATAAAATTTTTAAATCATGCTCATGACCACTCAAAATGCAAAATTTATGCTCATGGACAACATGCAAACTAAAAGGCAAACAATGAGTACTTGATTCTAAGGATATTTCCTTAGGTAAACCAACCATGTAAGTTCTAAATACACTTCATTCTTGCAAACACTACCAATCTTGTAGACCAGCATCTCCAACCAAGAAATGCCATTTTTATAAAATCTAGAAACATTGCCTGAAAATCCTTTCTATAATTGCCCGTGCCAATAACTTAGATTTTAGAACAGGACATCCTTTTTTACTCCATTTTAAGTCATGTTTTAAGAATCCATTCTAGGGATGAAATAAAAATGTTGTTGGATTCCAAAAAACATAAAAACTTAACTTCTAGAAAAAAGGGGTTGCTGAGAAATGCAAAGTTCAGAACAAAAAAATACAAAACACACAAAAACCTGAAAATCATGGTAAATGGAACACTTACAGAGGACACTTGAGGTTACGAGAAGCATGAGTGAGGCATGGAGGAGGACGAAGCATATAGGAGGAAGAAGAAGAAGAAGATGCTGATGAAGGGGTGTGAATTGGAGAGTTCATAGCTCAATAATAGTGATAAATCAGCACTGCCACAATGTGTGCTTAAAGCCTTAGCAACAAAAAAGAGGCTTGATGGGAAAGTCCAATTCTATGAACAAGAATTACCCAGAAATTAAATTAGAGAAAAGTTGATAACTTTACTTAATTCCAACTAATTTGGAGGAGAAGGAGATAGAACGGTAGTTAGGTGAGGTGAGATATGAGAGAAGGAGCTATTAACACTTGTGTTTTTTTTTTTTTTTTTCAGTTTTACTTTTCAAAGGTTTTGAGAGGAGAAAATGTTAGGAATGTTGAGTGTTATTGTATTGTATTTGTATCGTATTCGTATAATCGTACATTATGGCTTCCCAAGGCAAGAAGGAAGGATCCTTGAAGTCAAGGCTGAGGTTGAGAGATAGGGGCAGGGCAGGTGGGATTGAAATGAATTCCCACCACTTATTTTTGGTTTATCTAACTCTTCAGTTTAGTTATTTACTTTTTTTTAAAAAACAAGGTATTTTATCTGTACACTTATAATAAAGAGAAATTCTCAGTTATTTTATAAAAAAATACTAACTAGAGTCCTCACTGTTATTCTAGAATACTAATTATGTAAAAGTAACTTTTTTTTTTATTAAAAGTATAACCATATATTATTTGTAATACAAAACCAACATAATTTTCAATGTTAACCGGCGTCCTTAGGACCATTCCCAGATACGTGTTATGTATATAAAATGCCATACTGATTGCGTCAGAGAATCAAATTGAGAATGATATGCTGAAACAAAATAATGCCTAGATATTATAATTATCTTAATTAGTAATTTTATTTTATTCTTCTTCGAATGAAACAAAATAATGCCTTAAATATTATAATTGTCTTAATTAGTAATTTTATTTTATTTCAAATGAAACAAAATAATGTGTAAATATTATAATTGTCTTAATTAGTAATTTTATTTTATTCTTCTTTGGATGAAACAAAATAATGCCTTAAATATTATAATTGTTTTAATTAGTAATTTTATTTTATTTCAAATGAAACAAAATAATGTGTAAATATTATAATTACCTTAATTAGTAATTTTATTTTATTCTTCTTTGGATGAAACAAAATAATGCCTTAAATATTATAATTGTTTTAATTAGTAATTTTATTTTATTTCAAATGAAACAAAATAATGTGTAAATATTATAATTACCTTAATTAGTAATTTTATTTTATTCTTCTTCATTTTTTTTCTATAAAATTCAATTAACTAATTTATTAGTATTAAATTAATTTTCTTAAGTAGTAACATTAAATTTATCTTAAATTTATATATATTTCTTAAATTAATTCTAACATTAACCAAACATACTCTTATTTATTTTATAAATATTTTTTATTAATTTTTATTTTTTTAATTTCTCATCATTAATACATCAATTATTTTAATTTTTATTAGTTATATATGTAAATAGTCAAATTGAGATTATTAAAATAATTTTTTTATAGGATAAAGTTAAATTTTCAAAAGTCTAAAAATTAATATATTATATTTATTGATTAATGACCTTAAAAAAATTACTCATAACTAAAGATATTTTTATAAAAGAAAAAATTAATGAATAAAATATATTAGATTAGTTCTAAAAAAAATTAAGACAAAATTAAAATTTGAATTAAATAAAAAATATTGAAAAGAATAAAAAATAAAAATAATTAAATTAAAATATTATTTTACTCTCTAAATTTATATCACGTTAGATTAATTTTAAATCGAATAAAATTTTAAAAAAGTATATGAAAATGCATTTCTTCGTTCACGTCCATTTAAAAATATTTGTTCATCAATTAACATAACTTGCAGTGCTAATTTAGTGTCTCTACATGATATCTACGTTATTAGGAACTAAAACAAATAATTTAAAATATTTATTTTTGGTTGAAGAAGAAGAATTAAAAAATATTTTTAAATTTTTATTTTAAATCTAATGATCAGATATATTACATATAAAAATAACGAAAATACTATATGATATTTTTTTAAAATATTATCGAAGACTTCATATATCATATCAATACTATTGATGATATTAACTACTAGAAATCTAATTATTGAAAATGACTATATATATATATTAAGAGACTAATATGATAATATTATACAAATTAAGAGAAGATTTAATCAAATAATTATATTTATTATTTAGTTTTTTATTATACAAAATCACTTTTGAGTTAAAATAATTTATGATGAACTAACATAATTTGTCCTATTAATTATATTCATGGATTATCCAGAAGGTCCATCTATCAATGAAAGTTAAATTATTTGACAAGATTGACCTTCCAAAAAAGTCAAGTAAAAAAAATAATACTACTACACACTTATGTCCATAAGGCTAAGTGCTTAGAAGACTATGAAATGTCTAAAAGGTCGTGTTATCTAATGTGGCTAACCTCTCTAACAAGTTAAGTCAAGAGAACAACACTACAAATGCTTATGCTGGTAATACTTAACGCTTCCGAAAGATCAATTTAACCTAACTAAGCCAACGAAAAGTGACATGAATTTAAGATACAAAGATGTTGACCAATGACTCAACCCCAAAACAAAAGTTTGAATCCAGTTAGAGAGATTCTAAAACTTTCAGCCAATTCCTCTCTAACCCAAAAATAGATAGAAGAATTATCTTTTGATATGACAGAGGTATAAACAATGCCTCCAACATAATAGAAAATCAAACACTAATTTAATATGTCAAAGACACAGATGCACATGTGTGTTAGGAATGCAGACACCACAAAAAAAGTGCCCAAGCAAAGTAGAAGCACGTGAACTAGTTGACACATGTTATGATATTAGAGGGTGAATATATAATAAATAGAACATCCCAACTACCGGACTTAGGTTTTGTGTGTGACAAATTTATCAAGGTTTTTTAATCTCTTTTTGGCTTTAAGACTTTTCGGTAGGCTACATATTCTAATGTGAACAATTTGTTATTTAACTGAAGCGTGATTTATTCTATTCATGTTATGTAAAAAAGTTTATATGTAGGAAAAAAATAAAATTAAAGTTTTCATTATCTTTTTTTAATTCCGTCACAAAATAGTAAACTTTTTATAGTATCGCTGCTTATAACATGAATTTTGATAATAACTATCGCTATTATGTCACATTGTTTTGTTTGAATCGAATCAGGTCTAATACCTTGAATCAATTAAATGAATTAATCGCCATCCTGATTAACAATAATCCAAATATATTATACAGTGTTTTATAATTAGTATAAGAGATTAATGTAATTTTAAAATATTTATAATATTCACTATTAAATGCATCTATATTTCTTTTATACGAGTTTATTGTGAAATCAACATGTCAATTATGGTTAAGAAAAAAGAACAATGATCGTATAATTATCAATTATAAAAAAATTAGTGATTATGTATACACCGTATGTAGGCGAAGGGAAAGAAATAAATACGAAGAAAAAAAAAAGAAAAAATAATAAACGTGATAAGTGATATTACAAGAAAAAAGTTAAACTTTAAAAAAAAAAAAAATATATGAATATAATTATTGCATTAAAAAAGAGTGTTGATAAATTGAAACTACCTACGTTATTATTTTTTATTTTCATTATCTGTCTATTATTATTTCCTTTTTATGTGTAATCAGAGATAAATGTAGTATAATTTAATTAAGTAGATAGATATACATAAGTGTTATATATATATATAATCATATATCTTGTGAGTGGTGTCATATCCCAGTAATGATAGGTAAACATTTCTTTACTATAAATATTATATTGACACTCAAAATTCTTTTTAGAGATTGTCTAACTTATTCTAAGTAAAAATAAAAATAAACATTTTTAGTAAATTATTAATGTAATTAAGTAATTGTACTAACCATATTTAAGCATATAACAAAATTGCACGAATCATCTATGGTGAGATTATTTAACTCCATTTTTCATTTAGAGTAAGTTAAACAATCTTTTTTTTTTATTTTCTACTAAAATCATATTATTTATCATATTTATACTTAATTTTTAAACCTTTCTATCTCTAAATATGAAGTAGCATACGAGTGTATACTTATCAATACCCCTCTTGTATCAGTTTATATTCATAAATATTTCCCTACTGAGTGGTTAAGGAGTTAATCACCATCACTTGAAGGAAAATGAAGTCCACAAAATAAAAATGAAAGAACCGCACTAATCAATTCAAACGTATTGCAGGAGATGATTATGCAATAAAGAAAATGCATAAAATACAGGTGCTTAACTAAGTTTTTCGCTAGTAAACTATTTTGATTTTGATTTTTAGTCATTTAAATTTTTTAATTGATTTTATTCCATCAATTATTTTCTATTAATGTTTTAAGTCTCTATAGTAACAATATTAAACAATAATATAATAATTATGTGTACATTTTGTACCAATTTAAAACTGACAAAAAATATTTGACAAGACAATTTTCAAAAACTACAAAAAGTATTCAATTTATAGAGTCTAAATCTTTTTGTGACAGATTATAAACTATCAAAAAGTGCTTGACTGAAGTATTTAATAAATATTAAATAGTTTGCACTAGTTCTAAACTGTCAGTTCTAAATTCTTTACTGGGACATTTAAAAAAGAAAAATACTCAAAATTGTTTCATTTGAGCCGTTCTAAATTGCTTATATTATTTATTTTAATAAATTTATTCATTTAATATTATAATATTTTCTAATTATTATTTATTATTTCTTTTAATATTATACTATTTATTTTAATAAATTCATTCATTTAATATTATAATATTTATTATTTCTTTTTATATTATACTATTTATTTTATAAATTTATTCTTTAATATTATAATATTTATCTAATCGTTACTTATTATTTCTTTAAATATCATACTTTTTATTTTAATAAATTCATTCATTTTAATATTATACTATAATAAATTTATTCCTTTAATAATACTATAATATTTATCTAATCGTTATTTATTATTCTGTTAATATTATACTATTTATTTAATAAATTCATTCTTTTAATATTATAACATTTATCTAATAATAATTTATTGTTATTTTAATATTATATTATTTATTTTAATAAATTCATTCTTTTAATATTATAATATGTATTTATTAATCTTTTAATATTATACTATTTATTTTAATAAATTCATTCCTTCAATATGATAATATTTATTTAATTGTTATGTTGTTAATTTTTAGTGGTTTAAAACTATAAAAAAATTGTTTAGATTTATTAAAAATTTTAGTGAAGCATGTTTCGGTAGTTTTTTCTCGTCAAAATTTTTTAATATGATTAAACACTCATGCTACTTTACTGTTACGTTATCACCTGACGTAATTATTTTGATGACAAAGATTAAAAAATTGATGAAAAATAATTAAAGAATTAAAATTGATTAAAAAATTGAAGAACTAATAAAGTGAAAATCTAAAACAGTTGAGAGATGAAAAATTTAGTTAATCCAAAAATATATATTGATGGAGATGGTTTATATATATATATATATATATATATATATATATATATATATATATATATATATATATATATATATATATATATATATATATATATATATATATATATATATATATATATATATATAAAGCATGTACGAAATATTAATCTTTAGATTTGATTGTCCAACCAATTTCTAAAAATAAAAAGAATGTAATAGGGTGTAATAGTTAACCTCTTTCAAGATAAAAAGATAAGATTTGCACACCCACAAAAACAATTTATCATTGATGATAATTTACAAATAATAATTTTCTTTTCTCTCTATAGTGCACAATGGGAGAAAGAAAGATATTTAAATACAAAAGGCTAGTTAATTTTGTGTAGTTTAATTTATTGAAACAATTACACATTTTACACACTGTCACAACTAGATTTGTGATGAAGCGACATAGGAAAATTTTTAGGATGGTAGTCGCCACCGGCGTTTTGATTAGGAACGCTGGAAAACCAAGGATGGATAAGGTTAGGTTGGGAACCAGATATATGGGTTCGGAAGTTGGTTCTCGTCGAAAAGAAGTTTTCAACATATCTCTTGGCTTGGCGATTCACAAGATTAATTTAGAGTGATAAGATGTAATAAGGTTATGCGTTAAAGATAATAATGTCTATTCTAAGGGGAAGTCTAGGGTTTTGGGTTGTCGGACTCCATGAGGGATGTGCCCCTCTCGCCCACGTGCCTCGAAGAATGGCGGATTCGAGCCGCGTAGTTCTAGTCGGGATGTTGTTAGAAAGGGCGGGCCAGGTCCAATCTAGGCTTTGGGTATGGGAAAGGATTGAGAGATTTGGCTTTAGAGTTTTGTAGAGAGGGAAGGAATCTAACTATGGTTTCACAAAAAGAGTTTATTACTCTTGGATGCTTCCTCCGACTTCCTGACTTCTTCTTCTAGCTTCATGGTGGAGAGTCTCGCTCCACTCCCGTAGAAAAAATGTCTGACCCTGCTCATTCGCAATGAGGCTATCAAATGGGCTTGGACCTTTCTCTTTATGAGAGAATATTTTATTATATTTTATTTTGAAATTTGAATGTTTAACAGATTTATCCCCTGATTCTCGGGAGAAGATAATATTTTATTATATTTTATTTTGAATTTTGAAAAGCTGACCGGTTTATCTTGGGAGAAAAGAATATTTTATTATATTTAATATTTGAAATTTAAATGTTTAACAGATTTATCCCCGATTCTCGAGAGAAGGGAATATTTTATTATATTTTATTTTGAATTTTAAATATTTAACAGGTTTATCCCCTGTTTGTTGATATGTTGATAACGTATAAAATCTTCAGGATTTTATTTGTTATCAGTTAACGGAAAACCATATCCCCTATTTGTTGGTTTGTTGATAACGTATAAAATCTTCAGGATTTTATTTGTTATCAGTTAAGGGAAAACCAGCTTGTGGTTGTTTATTGATAACATATAAAATCTTCAAGATTTTATTTATTATCAGTTAAAGGTTGTTTGGGCCGGACAATTTTGGGGTGCTACACACACTTTAGAAAGATCCAACCTTTCATATTTACACATTTTTTTACAAAAAAGAACACGTACTTTAAAAAAAAAAAACTTTCATACTTATCTTATATCACACGAAGAGACACATTCTTTTGCAAAACGATACTACCTTTCCTTAATTTTATAAATCTGTCTTATTATCAAGCTAAATATGATTGTATACATAAGCTACCAACTTATTTGAAGATATCAAGCATGCACGAGAAACTGCATAGTCACTATTAAAAGCAACACACATATTTGCTTTCCCCCCATATTAGGTTACTCTAGGTAGTAAGAATACTTGGCATCTTCAGTAAAGAATCTCTATTCTCTACGCACCAAGAAATGCATCCCACCCCACATATCATTCTTTCTCCACCTCCAACTTCTTCACATTGAATTGAGCGTGTATACTAAATTAAGATGAGTTCTTCTAGTAAATACTTTTCTTCGTCCACCTGTTGGTCTTCTCACTTTGTGGCACTTTTCTTCATAACTTCACTAGTTCTTGTTTCTTCTCGGAGTCTTTTCGTTCCAAATGGTTCTTGGAGTTGGAGGGGAGAACCAACTTCTTCTGTGTATATAGAAAATAAAAGAGCTTCAATATTACATGATCATGAAGGAGAGGCTCCATCTCCAACTGCATTTCCTTCTCGAGAAACCAATGAGGTATCTATCTCCTCTAATCAACTTGTACAAGTCACCAAGTCTTGGTTTCATTTAACTTTTTAATTCCTTTCAATATAGTGTACTTTCTCATGCTTTCTTTTTGTGGGGTTTCTTTTCTTTTTCTTGGTACGTGGTGGCTGATGAAAAGCTTGACACCAAGTTTAAGCATAAAGGTAGGGATAAAGAGAACCTTAGAGCTCACAAGTACAGCAAGTTGAGAAAAATTGAAGCAACATTGGCTAGAGCAAGGTATTCCATCAGAGAAGCTAGCAAAATTCGAAATTTGACATCAACCCTCCAAGATCCAGATTATGTTCCTCATGGTCCAATCTACAGAAACGCCAATGCCTTTCATAGGTACATATATATTTTTTGGTCCAGAATAAGTTTCTGCATCAAACTATTGCATGATAACCATCTTGTTCTACAGAGATTTTTATTCTTTTAATTAATGAATTATTGCATGACAACCACCTTCTATCTGGTACATATAATTACGATAATAAACTATATGATGCAATAAGGAAAGAGATGAAAAAATAATGTATTATTTAGATATTTGGAGAAGTGGAGTGTCCAAAAAATCATTGTTCCATTACATGTTTTTGAACATTAAAAAAAAAGGGGAGGGGAAATCATATGGGCATAATTAAAGAAACTAAACATGTATAAAAGTTGAGCTGATAACCTTACTGTACTTTAGTTTCTATTAATTATAGTAATTTGTTCACAGGAGTTACCTAGAGATGGAAAAGGTGTTCAAGATTTTTGTGTATGAAGAAGGAGAGCCACCGCTGTTCCACAATGGTCTAAGCAAAGACATATATGGCACTGAGGGAAGATTCATAAATGAAATGGAAAAGGGGAGGTACTATCGTACTTATGATCCAGATGAAGCTTTTGTGTATTATCTGCCCTTTAGTGTGGTTATGATGGTCGAATATGTCTACGATCGTGGCTCCAATTATAATCATCATCCCCTTGGCCTTGTTGTAAAAGACTACATACACATTATATCCCATAAACATCCCTTCTGGAATCGATCCCTTGGCCATGATCATTTCATGCTCTCTTGCCACGATTGGGTAAGCAATCAACTCTCTCTCTCTCTCTCTCTTTCGTATAGTGGAATTCAATTCCTTAACTAATCCAAGAGCTGTTAACTTATCCTAAATAAAAATAGTGTTAAATAATTTCATCATATATTATTAGTGTAGTTTTGTTAAGGATGATTATACTTTAACCGAATTACATCAATTATTTATTATGAAATTGCAGTTTAACATATTTTTTTTCCTTGAAATAAGTTAAATAACCACTTATAACTCAAATGGAGTAAAAGCAAGAATTTAAAAAAACTCACCCATGCATGTTTGTATTATGTTTTATATTTAGGATAATTTTATATCAACTTCCTTGTATTCCCGTGATTAAGTTGTTAAAGACCATTTTTAATATTGAATAGCATTAATTTAATAAGGATATATTGTAGAAAAAAATTCATGTATCATATATGGTTTGAAAATTTTAACAGTAATGATATAAGAAAGTTAATATATGTTTTCTCTCATATTTACTGAAATTGGCTTAATGTTGGAGATTTGGATAATTTATGCATCAAATCTCATTATTGTGCACAAGTAAAAATATATTTTTTTTATTTATTTTAAATTTAATTATATTTTTGATTTTTTTAAGTATTTCAATTATATAATTTTGATTCTTCGATTTTCAATTATCTAAATATTATGATTATGCGATTTTAATTTCATTAAATATTTAATACATTTTATTAATATGATAATTGATGTGTTACCTAACAATGTTCAAGTTGTTAAATTGTATTTTTGGTTACTCATGATTGTAATACCACATGGACGAAAATATAATTAAATTAAGTTAATATGTATCACTCCATAACACTTTATTCAGTAAAATTTATTAAATATTTAACTAATTGAACCGAAATCACCCTATCGATGTGACCAAAAGTACAACTAATTACATTTGAATTAGATTATTTTAAGATATAAAAAGAAAAGTGAAGTGTTACACAATAGCATAAGTGACAGAAATTTTGCTGAGAGTTGGTAGCCTTGATCTAATAATAGTATTTGGGCACTGGACAGGGTCCGCTTGTATCTAGTTACGTGGATCTCTTGTTCCACAATGCCATAAGAGTTCTTTGCAACGCAAATACATCTGAAGGATTCAAGCCTGCAAAGGATGTATCATTCCCTGAGATTAAACTTATGACGGGAGAAGACACAAATCTAGTAGGAGGGTATCCCCCATCTCAAAGGACCATCCTTGCTTTCTTTGCAGGTCACCTGCATGGCTATATAAGATACCTACTCTTAAATACATGGAAAAACAAAGACCAAGATGTGCAAGTCTACGAGGAACTTCCTCAGGGAGTCTCTTACTACACAAAGCTTAGAAGCAGCAAGTTCTGCCTGTGCCCAAGTGGTTATGAAGTAGCTAGTCCCAGAATAGTGGAAGCAATATTTGCTGAATGTGTGCCAGTTCTTATTTCTGATAGCTATGTTCCACCCTTTAGTGATGTTTTGAATTGGAAATCATTTTCAGTTCAAGTGGATGTGAAGGACATTCCCAATATCAAAAAGATACTCATGGGGATTTCAGAAAGGCAGTACTTGAGAATGTACAAGAGGGTGAAACAAGTGCAAAGGCATTTTGTGCCTAATGAGCCTCCACAGAGGTTTGATATGTTCCATATGACTTTCCATTCCATTTGGCTCAGGAGGTTGAATATCCATATTCAAGATTAGTTATATTAATTCCACCAGACACATTGCACCTAGCATGTACAGCATCTAGAGGTTTCTCAAATGTACTGTGGTGATTGATGATTAATACAATTAGCAGACTTTGTAGATCTAGAAAATTGTTCTCTCTTTATGTTAGTTAAAACCCCTGGAAACTGGAAAGTAAAGATTGACTAGTAATGTTTACGTATAATGGATTCATCATCATCAATATGATCCATTGCTTGATCTGAATTTTTGAGAAAGACACGGTAGTAACATGCAAGTACTTTTTCTCAATGTGATTCTAATTCTAAATTTTCAAGTGTGGCCATGCCTCATTCTCCAAAAGAAATGAGAACCTTTTATGCATATCATTACATGGCTGAGGTTATTGTTCTTTGAACTCTTACCATCTCTTTCACATAAAAAGCATTTTGAGTAAAACTATCTTGGGGATAACAGGAAAAGGTAATTTATATTTTAGCATTAATCAGACAACTATTATTCTCATACATAGCCACCATTGTGATACATGTACTATATTACGAGAACAGAACCATAATTATATAATACACATAAATAGGTGGCTTCTCATACACTAAAAAGGGGTGACTTCTATAAAATACAATATTTTAACAAAGTACACAAGTATTTGAGGGCTTTAACTAATTTGGAATTCCCCACTTGCATGAACCTCTTTGACCCTCTTATCATACTCATCTTCATCCTCCTCTTCCTCCACTTCTTCATCCAAATCTTCTTCACCTTCCCAACCAAAACCCTTGACAGGCCTAGATACTGGAGGTGGGTTTCTTGCCTCTCCTACAATTTTCATTATCTCGTCCACACTTTGAAGGTGAAAATTTGGGCTGTCTCTCTGGTAATAGATAGCTTGAGCTGATTCAGTTAGCTCCCTTGGAAGATTCTTCAAAAACCATGGGTGACTCTTAATATCCTTAATAGTAATTCTCTGTAAACAAGAAACAAAATGGTCTAGCAGTTAGCTCTACATAAACAAGCCCTAATTCCAAATGTAGTTAGTTATATTTTCAAGAGCATCCTGTTTGACAGAAATCACATTTAAACTGGTTTTTTGCTTTGAGGATGTGTAAAGCCATAGGAGAATGAACTAAAGACACAATATTAGTAGAGATCCAAATTCCAAAGAAGGAGATGTAAAGATGTGAAAACTATACAAGGACTTTGATTAATAAGGACAGAATCAAATACTAGTAAAATAACTATAGTTCAGTAAATTCTATTATATTCAAATATACGACCAGTAACCAGGCAAAATTAATAACATTCTATACATGGCACCTAAATTTCAGAAGACAAGTACCACAAGTGTCCCAATTCTCAAACATTATAATTTTGATAAGACTTCTATCCAAATTGTATAAGCTTCAATTTCATGATGTCCTGACACTAAGTAAATATGGAAAGAAGTACAAGGAAGAGAAAAGAAGACCAAATCCATGTTTTGCTGATAAGATACACGGAAAAGTCAAAAGTAAGAGAAATGGAAACACTCCAATCGTACCCATCCACTAAACACGAATTGACCAGATGATGAAGATAAAATAAAGGCTTGGTGTAAAGTTCCTCTTTAGGTATAGTTTTCAATCAACAATAAGGTTTATTTTACCAAAAAGTTTCTTTTGAATATTTTCTCTTCATTAGCAAAATGGTTTGCAAGGTTGACAAGTAAACATAATACTTACAGATATATACTTCTAGACCATAGAAGAGACATGACATAGACGACGATCTGAATTGCAAGGAAGTCTAACCAAATTGCAATAATAGCAGAAAAAAGTTTAGTTCCTTAAGCATCAGAAGTCAGAACATACCCTCAATGGATTTGCAACAAATATACGAGAGAGGAGGTGTCTACAATCTTGAGATATGTGAACATAATCAGGAATTTTGTATTGAATAGCCATTATACGCTGTAGAATAGGAAAGGAAATCAGGATAAGAATCCTGTGAAAATAACACAAGGAACATTATGCAGATCAGTATTGAAAGGGAGGAAAGATACCTGAATTGTTTTCCTAAAATTCCTAGGATCATCTTGGTCCTCAAAGGGATATGCTCCAACCAGCATGACATAAAGAGTCACCCCACATGACCATACATCAGCCAACTAAAACATTATTTAAAAAACAGAAAAAACATTATAGAAATTAGAATCATTAGTACATTGGTTCACAAGTGAGCATGTAATACTCAACATCATTCGTTCCAGGTAGCATATAAGAAAAACAGAGGAACAAAACTAGGATGAGTAAGTGTATGCAAGAAACTCTAAAGAACCAATTCAATGTGCTGCTTATATAGTACCTTTCCGTCATACTCTCGTCTAGAAAGAACTTCCGGTGCTATATAAGCCGGTGTTCCAACAGTTGATTTGGGTCGCGAATGCAGCAAAGATGACTACATCACAAACAAGAAACATTCAAACAACTATAAACAGAAACTTCAAGAGTCCATGATACTAAGTCCAATACCTTGGAATATCCGAAGTCACAAATTTTTAACCGGGGTGCAGGACTTCCATCTAGAAGGGTATTTTCTAGCTTCAAATCTCTGTGGCATATTTGCTGCAAAATAAAAGCAAAAGTTCTCACTTAATGAATTTCTGCAAATGCTGTGATTTCCCACAAACATGAGCACGAGCATACCTTGGTATGACAGAAATGGACACCGGAGATCAGCTGCTGAAAGAAATATCTAGCCTGAACATTACAACCAAAGGAAAGAAAGTGAGACATAACACTGAAACAAAAGCAAGGGAGAAAATTCTCAGAGTAAGCTAAGCTATTAACCTCATCTTCACTGAACCTGCCAGCACTGCATATCCTCTCAAACAGCTCTCCTCCTGCTGCATACTCCATCACTATTGCTAAATGTGTGGGAGTCAAAACTACCTGCAAAATCAACATCTCACTGAAAATTAAATAAAAACAGCAAATAATTCATTAGTGTGCAGTGCTGGTGCTCAACACAAAGTGATCCAACATGTTAAAAGAAAGAAGTAAATCAAATTCCTTGCCTCCTTGTAACGAATTATATTCGGATGCCGAAGGGACCTATGGTTCATAATCTCCCTTGCCACGTTCTCATCAATCTGAAAATTGAAGTAGAAGGAAAAATAAAACATACTAAAATTGAAGCCTTTCATTTATTTTCTTAAAAAAGAAGACAATAAATCTAACAAATACAAATCTTTCTTCGGTTCTGCTTCCGGTGCTACCATATCTTAAATTACTTAATAATAAAAACATGAAGGGGCAGCTGTAATGATCCCACATCCATTATAATATAACAAAGAATAGTGCATATAAGTGGGGTAATCCCACGAAGTGGAAATTATAAAGAGAATCTTAAAACAAGGAAATGATTGGACAAAAGAAGAGACCTTGAGGCCACGCTCAATGTATTTCATGGCTACGAGTTCCTTGGTGACCTTGTTCCTCATAAGCCTAGCCACCCCAAAATTGCCAGCTCCCAAATCCTTAACCGCCTCGTACTTATCCATAGTGACGAAATAGAAAAATAGAATCACAGCAACAGCAACATTCTATATTGTTCGGCGAAAGGGGGGATTTGTAAATGGCGCTGCCACCACTTCGTTATCGGTTATATATATATTTGTCAGTTGCGTGTGTTACTTTATCCATTAATGATCGAATCATTCAGAGGTTATTGAGCTGTGAGTGTGTGTTTGTTGCTATTGGATCTTTAAGAAGGGCGTTTCGGTTGGTGGTAATAAAGCCCATCTTTGACTGACCTTCAAACATGTCCTTCATAAACTGCTTTGTCTGTGGGTCCCATCAAGACCACTTTAGCTTCCTCCTTATTTAATCCCACAAGATACCAAATTTTAATTTTAATTAATTTTATTTGTTAATATAATATATAATTTTTTTTTATAAACATCACATATGCTTAAACTGGATAAAATTATTATGAAATAGCAAAATCTCTGTTCTGAGTATAACACAGTTATATACATAGTTAATATTGTATATAATTAAATTATAATATTGAAGAGGTATAAAATAAAACTAAAATATATTATGTAATATGTATTTTAAAGTAATTAATATTAAGAGAAATATAATATTAAAATGTTTTCAATTAAAGTAAAAAATCTTATTAGTATTAGAAGTTAATGTTTTATTAATAATACATTATTATAAAAATGTATAACTTAAAAAAATAGAAGACATTGAGTTGAAATAATTTGAAATATCATCTAATTTTTTTTTTCAAAATACGTTGGGTTTAATTTTTAAATTCATGTTCTTAAAAATTAACTTCGAGTTAATGAGGTTGAACGAATTTTAAATATCCCTATTATAAACCTTTAAAACGAGTTGGAATTTTTTGAAGGAAAAAAAAGTGTGTTTTTAAGGTATATATATTCTTTAGTTTTTTAAGTTTAAAAATTTTAGTTTATGATAAATATTTATAAACTTCTTAAAGTATTCAACTATTGTAAATTTTTAAACATATATTTTTCATTAAATTTTTTATGCTAAAAAAATAAGTTGATGCTATACGAGTTTTGCAAATTTAAAAACTAAACACATCATATAATTAACTTTGGTGAATGAAATGCAAGTACAGAATAACTCCAATAAATAAATTGCTAGTTTATTCAAAAGAATAAATAAAAATTAACTGCCTTGTTACTATTGGCAAGTTTAAGTAATATTTTCTAGTTTTTAATGCAAAATGAGGCTGCAACCCAATGGAAGAAGTACACAACATCAATAAGCTATTGCGTAATCTTGTACCATTACGTGTTTATTGTCTAATAAGTCAATTTTTATGTAACATATATCTAAAATTTTTAATGTATAAAAAATTAATAATAAAAACTGTGTCATATAAAAATTAATTAAAACTATAATAATTTTGAATTATCCAATAATTTTTTCACAACATCAGCTTGGATCAGCATGCCTTGATTTCTTGGAGTATAATCAAACTCATTCAATCTTTAATCTTGCTAGAAGCTCTAATTAATCAGCATTAATTCCAGTTAGCAACAAAATCACCTTTATCTAATGTTGTCATATGAACTTGACCTCCAAATCCTTTTGACATAACCATGTGGCATGCTATAGCTGAGAATTGCCACTTCTCGCCAAATGATTATGCATGGGCATTTAACATGCATGCTAATAATTGAAAATGAGTCTTTTATTTTGTTATGGACCAAAATTGAAGACTCGGCTTTATCTAGAACATCATGCATGGCGCCCCATTCTCCACGTTACTTCAGAAATCTTTGGTACCCTGACCCATACATGACTTTTACTTTCTATTTCAAGGTTTTGGTACCCAAGTCATCTGACATATAAATGATTGATGCATGGTGGGTTCGTTTTTCAGTTCAAAATTTTCTAAACGGACATTCGCATTCACATGCAAGCAACAAGTTATTACTACTAAGAAATTGGAGTTCTAAAATGTATGTCAATGACCAATATTAACGGCTATACAAACACACTAGAATTTAGATAGATATATAGTTAATTTCATTATTTGTTATAATTAATAAGTTTGTATGGATAATTACCTTACACCGCTTAGAGTTGGATAGTTCGACCCAATTAATTATGATACACTTAATAATAGGTAAAAATCATGAATGATATATATGCGTAACTTCTATTTTCTACATGCATGGAGATGAAATTTAAATTTTTATGTGAATAAGTTTTTGATTAATTTTAATTTATTATGTAAAAGTATGTTTCTTAATAATAATATACTACTGAATGTTTGGATCAATATTGAGTATTTTTTAATTTAATCAATAATTAAGTTGAAATCATCGATATGAAATTGCATTAAATACTATAAAAATTTGTTACTCGTAATAGTTTTATATATTTCATACAAGATTGTCTTGTGAAAAGAATATATGTAGTATTAAAATAATTGAATATTATTTTATTAATGTTTTAAAAAAATCCAATACTTTATGTGAACTACTAAAAATATAAAACAAAATGATAAATTTGATATTTATTTTATATTTTCTAGGGATTGGTTTAATAATATTTTTTCTAAAAAAAATATGTGGTTTGTATTGATAATGGAGACCAATCTACGAGTTTATTTTCAAATCATTATAAACATGGATTTTCTCATCTTCGAATTGTTTGACTTTTTTTTGGTGAAAAAAAATAAGGAATGGTTTTCAACCCTATACAAATTTTCAAATTGTATTTAGTCCATGCGAAAATAGATCTTGTCTCAGATATTTTTAACTAACCATTTTTTGTTTGCTTTTCTAACATAATTTTTTAATTCCAAATTCTAAATAACATAAATATAATCTTAACACAAACAAAAAAAAAACTCTTAATACTAGTACTAATGCAAGCAAGGTTTTATTTCAAAAAATTATTAACGTCCCCACGGTTATGTGGGCTCAGCGTCCAATGCGTTATTAAATACGTGTATAAATATAGTTTTTATTTTATTTTATAAGTGGCTGAATATAAATAAATATAATTATATATGAATATTGATGTGATTAATATTACTACTTACGAGACCAAATTAATCATTAGACATTTTAATAACTTTATCACATTATTCAGTAATTACTACTTGTGAAGTAAACTTAGTATTTCAATAACTTCATCATAATACTATTAATTATTTGTAAAATAAAATTAATAATTATTAGACATTTCATTCACTTCAAGACACTAATCATGTATTGATAATTGTAATAATTATATTTATTTATTTTTAACATAAAATTAATTATATTTGTATATATAGTTAACTATACATAATAATTAATAATCTAATGACATTATTAATTAAGATGTGAGGTAAAATTAATTATCACTTGACATTTATGATAGTATTAATTACATATAAAGAAATTATATATAACACATTTATTTATTCTTAATAATTTATAAGAAAAAATTAATTATATGCATATATATAGTAAATCACATTTATAAGATAAGATTAAATATTTTAATAATTTCATGATGATATTAGTCGCATATTAATAATGATATATAATCGCGTTCTTCTATTCTTTATGAGGTGGTTAAATCCAGGTGGAGTGGTTGCTCTTATTTCACAAAAATGTATAAAAAGAAAAGTAAATTGAGAAGAGTTAGACTTAGACTTAAGACTTAAGACGAATATAAATGTGGTGTTAATTGGTTTAACTTGGTTGTATTTGCATAGAAGTTAGTGGCACTTTGGTCCCCATAGGTTGTGGCCGACATGGTAGCACCACTGCTCTTTTTCCTTGGTCAAACAGCATCGTATATTATTATTGGTTATCAAACTCGAAATGTCAAACGTGTTGGTGACGGCAGGGCATGTGAGTCACGTGCAGTTTTCACTTCCATTCCTATTCTCTCTCATTGCTTATTACGTGCAGATTGCACATCATTTTGTCATATTTATAAAATATATATTTTTGGTTTGTTTGTTTTTAATTTATTACTCTTTAGGGTTCTGCAATTATAATTCATAATTCCAAAGGAACTGATTTGTAGGATCTTCCAAACTAATATTTATTCCAAGTTTGTACCCTCCTGTTATGGTCACTTGTGAAGATGAGCCAAGTGCATAACAGAAGCTTAGCGTTTTACTATGAAGGAGGAAGAAAACCCTTTCTCCACTAACGTTGCTGAAACATCAACAAGCAAGGAAATATAACCAAAATCAGGAACATTGTCAAACACGGATCATGATTGTGAACTCCTTCCTTAATCATTTTAACAGCAATTAAGGAATCACTCCCACTAGGATCTTTGAATAGCCCCTAGTAATGCCCAATTTGAGTCCGTATTTGTTTTTTTTTTTTATGTATAAGAAAAAAAAAATAGCGAAGGTGGTTTAGGGTTAGGGTTAGTTAGATTTAAAAGTAAAATCGTACGCTTTTTTTTTGTTTATGTATTTTAATCGTTTATCATATTTTGATAAAATTTATATTATAAAATTTAAATTTTATAATTTGATGATAATGGATTATTAAATTTAATAATCGTTTATCGTAATATTTTAAAAATTGATTATTTTAATTTAATAGATTTTTATTTGTTAAAATTAAATATTATTTCTATTTTATTAATTAATTAAGATATAATTTTCTTTTTTATTTCTTCTCTATTTCTCTTAAATCAAACATCTTTAAATCTACTCTATTTTTCACTTATTTTTCTCTTATATATTTTCATCTACTGCTCTATTTCACATATATTTATTTCCCTCCTATCAAATAAATCCTTAATGTAGGTTAATTAATTAAAATAGTCTTATATATAGGGACATAGATAGTATATTTTAAATTTTTAATATTTTTACTTCAAATTTTTTGAACTCTTTTATTTTGTCTCTCATTTTCTCCTCATTTTAACATTATTTTAAATACTTAAAAGTGAATTGTTAAACATTCCAAAATTTTACTCTTCATCTAATATCTAGATTTTCTATACACAGTCCTTAAGAAAATGGTTATAGAAAGAATGAGAGCAAATTATTCAAACAAATAGAATCAAATGATTTGTTTGTTTATTTTATTAACCCTTAACCATTCTAACGACAAAATATTAGTGACAATTTTACATGGTTTTTGGTTAAAGGGGAATGGAGAGGAAGAGATCAATTTTTTCTAATTCTTTATTTGATTCAATTTTTAGGAAGGAATTGGGAGCATCAAAATCTCTTCTCATCTAATTTTTGCTTTCCTCCAATATTGGAAGAATTTGAAAGGTAGTGAGTGACTTAAAATATTTCAAGTATAAAGACTAAAATATTTCTACTTGTTGTTTGAAATTTAAAATTATAAAGATACAAAAATAAAATATTTTTAAAAATCTCTCCCTCTTTCTTGTGAACTATAGTCACCTCTTCTCCTCCTTCTCAATCAAACATAATATCTAATTAAAATTTCTCCCTTTTTTTGAACCAACTAGTCCCTTAGTGGAATAATAACAATACAAGCTCTAAGCATCAAGGAAGCTACAAAATGAAAGTGACAACTACCATACTAAAACCAACAAGGTTCAACATTGTTGGTAGATAGCTGAATTTCTTAACCATTGTACTGTCCGAGAAAATAAGATTAGTGCTATTAAACTTAATGAACGAGATAAATGTTAACACGCTTGTACCTATTAAGAACAACCTCCCTTAAGTCAAGCACAAATACTCAACAAATATTGTTCTTTGGACCAAAAATATACATTTTAACATATTATGACTTAGTCAAAGCGTAGCCACTTAAATATTTCATAGGTAATCGCCTATCCCACTAACTTGTAATTGATAAGTAACTATCATTCTCACTAACTTAAAAACTCGTGAATTATTAATAAAAAGATAAACTACAAGTTTGAACTTAACTTTAATCTTATTCTTTAACTATTATTAATTATTAGCCAATTTTAACTTTGGAATGTTTTCACAAGTATCATCACCTGCCGCTTCAAGGAGACTGAACAAAAAAAGTAAAATGAATGGTCACACACACCACCATACGATGAAAGGAACCTTATATTTTTGTAAATACAAACATGTTACTAAAGATTTCATTCTTGATCATGTAAATGGAAAAGACTTTATCTGGATAGAAAAAAATTAAAATCTCAATGTCTCAAAAGAAACTAGTCTTAATCTATCAATTAAAAAGTATTTTTAGTAAAAAAAAAATTACCGTACCAAAGCTTCATGTCAAGGTAGTTACAAGTAGTAAGTATTGGTTACAAAATAATTTAAATTTGAGAATGTTTTAACCTGATCTTTCACTTAACACCCGTGCATATGTAATTCTTCAAGAATTGGTATTTTGAATTCAAATTTGTAAATAATTGTTAGAAGTTTAAGCAATTTTTTTGGTCTAAAAATAGCACTTTAGATGATGAACTGAGTTGACAAAACATTTCCTCACATTTGTACTCAGAATTTTTAGAAGTTCATCAAGTTTGCCGTTTATTTTACATTTCCTGCAAGTTTTACATTATTCCAATTCAATTTGGATTCCTTTATACACTTCTTGCATCTTTATCCAACTCATACTTTAATTTCTCGTTCCATTCTTTTTCTAGCATTTCCTTTCTACAAATTAACTATTTTCAACCAATAAGTCTCTTATCTTTTTAATTTCGAAGCACATTATTTTTTCTTGCAACATTATTTTCAGCACTCGGTATGTTTGTTGCATTTTACTTTCCTTAAACATTTAATAGCTTTACTGTCTAAGTTCCTTTCCTTTTTTTTTTTCTCCATGCATGAAATTATAAAAGAGTATTTCGGTTGGTTACCAAAATTGTTTATCTCTTCTAAAAATCTATTAATACTTATAAGTGTACTATTCTTCTCAACAATTTTTTTTATACACAAAAGTTTATATCAAACTTTTAATTACATACTTAAAATATTTGAATTTAGTGTCACTCAAATCCACTTGTTGGGTTTTTTACCAATTCTTAGGCGAATTATTATTTTATTCAATTCTAATCAATTTAATTTCTGTCAGTTTATTTTTGTCAATCGATTTTTCTATCAAAAGGTTTATTTTTCTTCGTCAACTCATTTTTTCTTCACCAAATCTGGTGAAGCATTTTTTCTAGTAAAAATTGTATTTTTCAACGTCAAAGGCTTTATGTCAACCTTTTCATTTTGAATTACTGATTTGACAAATTTCAAAATAATTCTGAAAATAAGAAAGTTTCAAAATAACAAGATTAGTGTAGAGTTTGAGACCCCGCAAGACAAATGTTATTGGTGAAAAGACTTGAGTTTTGTTGACAAAATTCACAATAAACAAAATGAGAATTCTTCAGTAGGGGCAACTGGCAAATTTCCTTTAACAAAAATCACCATAAACAGAGTGAAATGACCAACACAAGTTGACGCAAAATGGTTAAAAATTAATAATAATAATAATAAAAAAAAAAACTATCGGTTTTGTCACGAGTAAAATTAAATGTGACTAAGAATGTCTTTCGATATCAGTTTCCTCCAAATTCAACCCAATTCAACATTATTATTTCTATATTTATTTATATATTAAAAAGTATAAAACTTTCGTTTAACTCCGATCAAATAGATTTGCAAACACACCCTAATTGATCTGAGCCAGTACGAGATACTCCGGTTTAGATGAAAGAAAGTTATGCTCTGAAACAATAAATTCTACTTGATATTTGAGTTGGGCTCACTAATTAGACTTGGGCTGAGTATAAGACCACCAATTGTTAACTATCTACAAGTTTCAGACCAGTTTGTACGCATAAGAAGGATACCGTAACAAAAAGTCCCACCGAAATTGGAAAAGAAAACTAAGTTAGACCCAAAAATATGAAATAAAAACCAAGAATACCAGTGAGTTCATCAAGGCTTTTTGCCTCTAATTTACTAAGTACAGTCCCATCTTTCTTTCTTTCTTTTTTATAATTTCACCTAAATATCTTTTTCTTTTATTTATTTTTTGTAATAAAAATTAAAAAAATGGAGCTAATGGTGGAATGTTTATGATAATAGACTACTAAAATAAAGATAAAAGACGTTACTAAAATATTGTGTTGATTAATGTATTAAAAGTAACTAGTATTGATCTAGCAGGTAGTATAATATTCATTCACTCCCACATTCGAGAAACTAGATGGTCATGTACTATCCTAGATACATCTTCACTTTTCCCTACTCTACTTTCTAGCATCTCCACGAGAAAGGCAACAACCAAAACAAATGATATTTTATATTTAAGAACAATTTTCTTTTGAAGTGGACAAAGAATTTAGAAAACAATAAAAATGAGATGTAAAAATAAGATTAAAAAAATAACAAACTATGGTTTAAAGAATAATAAAAATGAAAGATATAAAAATAGAATTTAAAGAATAAAAAAAATAAAATATAAATATAATTTTTTATTATTTTATGAAAATACTTTTGATAATAAAAATATAAAAGATGTAATTAATAAATAAATTTAAGAAGTATAAATAAGATAATTGTTTAATTCAACATTGTAAACGTAGTTATAAAGCTGGATCCTGTATTTAAAACGAGTCCAGTAAATAATTTTTTAAAGACATAAAGGATGAAAGTCCCATCAGCACGCAGCATAACAGGACCATCCTACTAACTAGTTCGCTGGAAAAAATAAAACGATGATGGTACGACAACATGGGTATTTAAAAACGAAAGAATTACTTGATACAGTTGTTCAATTAGCTTAGGAATAGAATTATAATAAATAAAACAATAATTGGATGTTGAATTCAAATTCTAAAGTAAACAAGTTATTAGCAATGATTGTTAGCATAAATATGAGTGGGCACAGGGCAGAATTGGTAACTTATTTGAGATATTGAATAAAAGGAATGGCACATTAGAGGTGAATAATGATGGACGTGGGGCAAAGAAAAACTGTTAAACGGCTTGGTTGCAATTGAAAGCAAAGGAGGTACAGCCAACAGTAGCAACAAAGCAGAAACACGGAACGCATCCAAGGCAAATGTGGGGGACTCACTGTCCAATCTCATCATCAAATGCCAATTAACGGAACTCTTTTGCAATAAAATAATCTATAAACCCTTCAAATTTTCCAACAGAAAGAAATGTGAATGGGACCGTTGGTTTCTATTGGGCCGTGTAACTTGCCAGTAGGCCCACCTTGTTTGGTACAGAGTGTAATTACACCGTTACATCCGGGCCGGGGTCCACTTAGTGGACATTGGGCCCATATTCCGAGCTGGCACAGTCTGGTCCTTCTCTATAACTCCCTCCCCATTATCCCCTCTCTCTTCATTCACATCACATTCTCTCTCTCTCTCTCTCTCTTTTCAAATTTAGTTCAGATCAAAGAAAGTGTCACTGTTAAGTGTTCACCATGGCTGAGGAAGCTCCTAAGACAAGCACACCTCAAGAGGAAGTGGTGGTCACTGACGTGGCACCTGCTGACAAACCAGACACCGATGTTGTTCCTATGGAGAAAGACGCAGAACAACAACAACAACAACTAGAACAACAAGAAGATGACTCACCAGAGAAGGAGAACATTCCGGAAACCGAGACGGAGGTTTCCAAACCGAGCGGTGACGATAACATTCCCGATTCCGGTTCCTTCAAGGAAGAAAGCACCATAGTCTCGGACCTACCAGAAACCGAGAAAAAGGCGCTGCAAGAACTTAAACACCTCATTCAAGAAGCGCTCGACAAACACGAGTTCTCTGCTCCTCAAAATAACCCTCCGAAAGAGGAAAAAACCGAGGATGGCGCCGACAAGAAGGAGAAGGAAAAGCCCGCGGAGGAACACGTTGCTGCTGTTTCTGTTTCTGTTGCTGAGGTGGCAGAAGCGACAGAGAAAGGAGCTGCAGAAGTTAAGGTAACTGAAACTGAAACTGAGGTGGTTGAAGAGAAACTGTCTGTAACTGTTGACGAGGATGGAGCGAAAACTGTGGAGGCTATTGAGGAGAGCGTGGTGTCTGTAACTGTCACCGAGGAAGCGAAGGTGGAAGGTGGTGGTGGTGGTGGTGGTTCTGGTTCGCCCGAAGAGGTTTGTATTTGGGGAGTGCCTTTGCTTGCGGACGAGAGGAGCGACGTGATTCTGTTGAAGTTTCTGCGTGCGAGGGACTTCAAGGTGAAGGATGCGTTTGCGATGATAAAGAGCACGATTCGGTGGAGGAAGGAGTTCGGGATGGAGGAATTGTTGGAGGAGGAGTTGGGTGATGATTTGGAGAAGGCCGTTTACATGCATGGCTTCGACAAGGAGGGTCACCCTGTGTGTTATAATATCTATGGGGAGTTTCAGAACAAGGAGTTGTATAAGAAGACCTTCTCTGATGAGGACAAGAGGGTTAAGTTTCTCAGGTGGAGAATTCAGTTCCTCGAGAAGAGTATCAGGAACCTGGATTTCACACCTGGTGGTATAAGCACCATCGTTCAGGTCAATGACCTCAAGAATTCTCCTGGACCTGCCAAGTGGGAGCTTAGACAAGCTACCAAACAGGCCCTGCACTTGCTTCAGGATAACTATCCTGAATTTGTAGCCAAACAGGTACTATGCCCCCCTTTTAAATTGTAGCCACACTTTTCTGCGAATTAATGCACCCTTGGAATCAAGCTTTTGAATTGAATAAATGGGCTAATCACTGTTATAGACTATTTTTTAAAACTTGATTCAATCATAGATGATTTGTTTGTTCCCTTCAATTTTCAACACTAATGTGTATTTTGATATTCTTTATTGTTTTGTTGGTGTAGGTGTTTATCAATGTGCCATGGTGGTACTTGGCAGTGAACAGGATGATAAGCCCTTTTCTTACTCAGAGAACCAAAAGCAAGTTTGTCTTTGCTGGGCCTTCCAAAACAGCTGAGACCCTTTTGAGGTGAACACAGAGACACTCATTTTTTCTTGTTTCCAGTTTGCCTTGTTTCTTGTCCGAATGGGTAGCTTAATTTTCTATATGGATGTTTCAGATACATTTCTGCGGAGCAACTTCCGGTCAAGTATGGTGGACTAAGCAAAGACGGGGAATTCGGAATTTCCGATGCTGTCACAGAAATTACAGTGAGGCCAGCAGCAAAACATACCGTGGAGTTGCCAGTTACTGAGGTGGGTTTTGTTTTACTTTGTGTTTTTTTGTCGGATTGATTGAGGTAGAATCCAATGAATGCAACATCGGAATGCGGACTTTTTCCTAGGATTCCCCTGCTCTCAAGATTTTAATATTATCCTTTTCGTTCTTACTTACTATTTCTCCCATTTCATTCGACAAATTAGGCAGACCCATGCGCCGAGATGAGATGTCTCGGGCAATACACCATAAATTAGTAAATAGGGAATAATAAAATAAACATGGAAATACAATACTCCAATTGGAAACCGAAGTGGCCTAATCCTTTTCCATTGCCAATTACAGTAAGTTGTTGTTTTCTACCATCTAAGCTAGTAAACAACAAACGTGATGCTTATTAGCTAGGTTATTAAAATAATAACTGATCTTGAATAAAATATACACGGACCATTGTGATGCTTAGTAGTTAGGTTAGTAAAATAGTAACTGATCTTGAATACAAAATTTGTCAGCTATTTCAAATATAGCATCCAACAATAATTTATTTCAAATATAGTTATTCCATTACTATGACTTCATTAGAGTAGGTAGAGAATTACTTAGCATTTGCCTTGATATCCTTTTGTAATGCATTGAAATTTTTGTTTGACTTGGGATCATGCAGAACTCTCTACTCTCCTGGGAGCTCAGAGTAATAGGGTGGGACGTAAGCTATGGTGCAGAGTTTGTGCCAAGTTCAGAGGGAAGCTATACTGTGATCATCCAGAAGGCTAGAAAGGTTGCTTCATCAGAAGAACCTGTGCTTTGCAACAATTATAAAATTGGTGAACCTGGGAAAGTGGTTCTCACCATTGACAATCAAAGCTCCAAGAAAAAGAAGCTCTTGTACCGCTTGAAGGTCAAGCCTTCCTCTTCTGACTGAGAATCTCATCATTGTTGTGTACATCCGCAAGGTGGAAGGAGATGAGTAGTGCCTATGTTCTTGCATTCACTTCTACCACCCAAGATGGACTTTGCTGCTAGAAGAGGAAAGTTTTAATGTTAATTGTGATCATGTGTTTCAATTATATATACTTTTTTCTGTGTTTCTTTGATTATTTATTAATGTTATCATTGTTGGAGGGGATCTTTTGATTTTTGAATTCTTATTCATATATGGAGGACATAATTGCTCTATTTATCTGTATAAATTTCATGTAAATTTTGGTGGGGCCTTTTTATCTATATGTTTGTCTTTTTGTCTGTACCTAAGCTTAAAAATATGTTTGATCTGTCATGATCCGTGTTCCCAGCACTGATAGAAAACATCATGCAAGTATCTATCATGGGTCTGAACTTCTAGAATTTGTCGCCCTGTAGTTTAGACTTTAGATCAGCTTTGTTATTTGCCATCTTTTTAAAGCCTTGGATTTTCTCTGCCCTTGTGGGATTTCAATTTAGATACACAAAAGTAACTTCTATAATTGATTTGTGTTTTAGGCAGTTTGAACTTTCAACTCGACCAAGAATATGCAAGCGATTCAAGCAAGTACAATTTTTTAAGAGATAGAATTTCTTTTAACATCAACAATAGTCAATCATTTCTTATAATTTAAATGTAACCCAAAATTATACATTTACTTTGGCAGATGGAGGGGACTAACTTAATTTTATTATTTATAAGAAATACTAAGGTGTTGTTACTCGCAATTTATAAATGAGGGTGACAATGAACATAATTGTTTAGTTGGATGACAATTCTCCTTGAATGGTGTAGATAGATAATTTGAATGCAATGTGTAAATTGACAAATGTGAAGGCATTCGAGGGTGCATAATCCATATTCAAAGTCCAGCAATACAGTGTCTGCTTTTACTTTATTTGCACCGAATTTCATCACTCATTACTCCGTGCTATCTATCTTTCCATCCATTTAAATATGCTTTTTCATGTACCTGTTTGCCTTCGTTTTTCAAACACACCCTTTTTGAGTCTTTTAAGGCATCAAGAACTGAACTCGACGACCACCACCAACAACCCTTCGCCACAACCCACCCACGCCAGTTATATTCAAATGTTTCTGTAGTTAGGTGGTGAATGAATGCATAACCTCATACTTTAAGATAACAAAATTATTATAATTAAAATTAATAACAAATTTTAGATTTATAGTAAAAAAATTTAAATTATAATATAAGATTATTGTTAAATGAAAATGAATAATCGGCTAGAATTTAAGTACATGAATCAAAATAAAAGATAATGGTTTTAGATAACTGAGATATATACCTTTTAACTAGTTGTGATAATAACGTGTGAAATGCAATTTTCAATAAGAAAATATACATTACTGAATTTGTGAGGATGAGAAGAGTACTAACTTTTTATTTCATAAAAAAAATCAAAATAAACAAAGATACAAATATAAAGCTTTTTTTTATGAATTACTATTGTTTATTTTTTTATTATCAAAATTTTATCTTATAAAATATAATACATTATTTTATTAATTCAAAAACTCATTGAATTTCATTTCTTTTATAATTTTATATTAATTCACTACTTAATTTATTATATAATATTAAGAATATATAACTAATTGTTACCGAATTAATCATAGTTTAATTATAATTAAATTAAAAAAACTGAATGAATATGCTTATTCGGAGACTAGATTGGATTTTAAAACAGTTGTTTTTTTATCATTAGTCATGATTAATCAATAAACATTTTCATATTCTTTAATAGTTAATGTACTTTACCAAAAAAAACAAATTACTGTACAAAATTTGAAACTAATTAAATATTTTTTTTCCTGGTCTTAAAAAACAAAATTTTAAACAATACACTGTTCTTGCAATACTAATTTCTCCGCAACATGTCGGCTCCTTATTATAGATCAATTATATGTCTTTGGGGGCAGATACATAATTCTTTCATCGATCCACCAAAATAAAGGGAAAAAGAAAATGGATAAAGGCATAGAATTGAGATTGAGAGGAATCCAATTTTAATAAAAGGAAAAAAGATAGATACATATTTTATGTATTTTTTTAATTTTCTTAATTGAAACTATAAGTTTATCTTAATGTAATAAAATTCATCGTTAATAATGTTTGGATGGAAAATTTTAAATTTAAAATATCATATATCAAAATGTTTTATTTTGATATTAAAATTAAAAAATTATAAATTTTATTTCTTCTTATACGCTCTCTAGTCTCTTCACTCCCTTGAGCTCTTGAACTCTCTCACTTTGGGTGCTCTCTTTCTCTCTTCTACACACCTTATTTTCTCTTTACTTCCTCTTCATACCACTTCTCTTTTCATTTTGAATATGATTTTTTAAACAATTATGTGAGAAAAAAAATATTAATTTAGGAAGTCACCAATCAATTAATTGCATATTATGTTAAGAAATCAACTGATACCTATAGTAGTAAAAAAAAAATTGACAGCAAAGCATACATAAACAAGATTTCAATTGATCATTTAATATTCTACTATAGTGTATGGAGGGTATAGAGTAACTTAAAGAATTTCCAAAGAGAATGAAAAAATAAATTTATACCATATATAAATGATTAAGATTGAAATTTATTTAATATTCACATATCCATTTAAAATATCTTATAGTTATTGGTTTAGATTTATTTATCGCATTCTCTCACTTAAAAATCCTTCCCACACTTTGAACCACTCCCATGCTGTATATATATATATAAACAAAAAAAATCTGAAAAGGTAGGTAAATAAAAATCGCATTCAAAACAAATCACTATACATACATACGGTTATAGCTTAGGTATGATGATTATCCTGAAAGCAAAATAGAAATCAATTGAATTAGTAAATAGTTCATTAATTACAATTTAACTTGAAATTTAAATTTAAAGTATTAGTTTAAAATTTTTGAAATATTTTCTTACAATTTTTTCCGTTGCTAAATTCTTCTAATATTTGGGGGATATTGACTTTAGTGATGTTTTAGCACACTCCAGTAGCTAAAAGGTCTTCAAATATTTTGCTTGATTTACAGTTGAAAACATTTTGGGGGGTTTAATTAGGGTGGGTCCGTGGGTGCAGGCGAGTACATGTTGTATAGATTGGCTGATGATTTTTTTTTTTTTTTTTATATACTAGATGATATAGTTATTCCTTGTGCTCTTTCTTTTGTTCTGGTTATACTTTTGTGTTTAATAATGATGTAATACAATGAAAAATAATTTCTCTTTCATCTAATTATATATTATATAAGGATAGTTTTTACAAATATTTATTATAAAAATTAATAAATTTATCATGTAGAATGAGTTGTGATTAAAACACACATAATATATGATCTATTTTTCTTATACTTTTTATGAAGTACAAACTGATTATTTTTAATTTAAATAAATTTATTTGATTATTCAAAAATATTCAAATAAAAATTAATTCTTATATTATAAATTAGAATCAATAATTTAATTTATAGAGTAAAAAAAAATTTTGTTTATCTTTTTAATAGATGCTCAACATTTTTCTTTATTTCTTTGAAAGTATACTTCATACATTTTCTTCGTAATTAATAAAATTTTTTATACTTATTTTATCTTTATATATGTACTTGATCTTTTTATTATCTATGTGTTTTAATTTAATTTTGTTATCTTTATCTTTAAATTAAATTTTTATAATTTTTTAAGAAATTATAAAATAGTTAAATATAATCTTACATTACAATTTAACCTATTTATTATAAAATTTAAATATTTATATATTTAAATTTATATATTTATTATACTTTTAATTATAATATAATATATATAAAAATATTTATTTATTATAAATTTTAATTATATAAAATAAATATTTATCTTATATAATGTACATATGAAAATATTAATTATTAAAAAAATAAATAAAATCAACCGAGTCAATATATAATAATGAAAGAAATTTAATCACCGGACAAAAAAATTGATTATTTGATCTAAATAAAGAATTTTAAGAATAAAAAAAATAAAATAATTTTAATTAGCCATTCAAACAAGATAATTTAATAATAACGAGAATTCAATTGAATTTCTAAGAATTTTAAATTCTCCGAAATTTTAATTTCTTAATCCAAATATAGTATTAAAATCGTTATTAATTACTGACGTAAAATTACAATTTCGATTGAAAGATAATTTTAAAGGCATATAAAATGGTGACATGTTGAGAAGTTTGGACAAAGTTTTAGATGAAGTAAAAAAGAAAGACGGTACAGTTTAATTTCTTTCAATTAATTAAAAATTATGGTAGGTACAATTTTTTTTAAGTATTTTTTATAAAATTAAATTTATTATATATAATTATTTATAATTAAATGATATAAACTATTTTCTGTATAAAGTAGTACTCAAATTTTATCTTTAATAAAAATATAGTATAATGGAACATTGAGGTTAAAAAAACGTGTGAGATGGTTCCATTCTGGATTTGTTCATTTTTGACATGCCAAGAAAATGAGTGTCTGAATCTGATCTGGCAAAGCACAAAGGCAAAGGCCACTAAGCCAGGTAATGACGATAAGGTTAGGTGTTTTCTTTTCATTTACTTTAAATGTTTATTGTCTCAATAACCTACACAAATATATTCGTTTCAATAAAAGCCAATATAACAGATGGAATCGTGTTTAATTTTTTCTCTCAACTTTTATAGTTATAATTTATAATAAAACATTATAATTTTTACAGTTATTATAAAATGCAAGGAATATAATTTATAATAAAGCATTATAATTTCTATAATTAAAACAAAGTCAAAATGATAATTGTTTTAAAATAAAAAATAACTAACATTGTCAATTATGGTAATTGGAGAGTTTTTTAAACATTAGTAGGTGTTTCTCTTACTTTTCCTTAATTGTATACGCGTAAACATATTTTATTTCATCATACGCACAAAACAAGCATACACTATAATATTGTATACGTATAAATAAATAATTTTAATTCATCTTACACATATTCGGTTCATTTAGACATATATGTTTTCTTTCATGGCATGTTATTTTGCAAGTAGATTAATTATTAGAACAACATTGAAATTAGCATTTTATATTTAGGATTTAACATTTTGAAAGTGTAGTTCTAATTTATGATGGCTTGACCGTAACTTGAAAGGGTCAAATTAATAACTACATTAATTATCATGTAAGTTTCTAATAAGAGGAAACATGGCTTTACCGTCTACTATAATTGAAGCACATGTGACGTTAATTTTAAATTAGTGAAAATACATGCTTGTACTACATATTTTATTTTATTTTTAAAAATTAAAATTTGCGACAATTTAGTCAATATTATTAATGTCAATGTCAAGGCTGACACTACCATGTCAACTCTATTTGTTGTAACTCTTGTAGTGATATTAATAAAAGGAAAGCAAAAAATATGTAGGGTATTAATTAATTGTTGCACTAATTTTATTTATACATCCTTTAATATTTATGGTATTTTTCAAAAATATTAAATTTTGGAAACATTTTTTTAAGTATTAAAGTTTTAATACATTTCAAATTTTAGTTTAAAAAATGTGTTAAAATTTAAACACTTCTATAAATAATTTCTGGAAGATATTAAATATATTTCAGAAACTAAATTCTAGATATCTACTGATTAATAAAAAAATGTCCAGAAAATTAAAAAAGGAATATGAAAAGTAAAACCCAAAATTTATGGGCTCCGAGGTTTTCACAAGCCCAAAATGAAGGCCCGAATTCTGTATTGATTGAATACTCGATGAGATCGTTTTAGATTTTCTTCTAATTATTAAAAACGATCCTTCCTTTACCTTACAGTTTTCTTCACTTTTCACACAGACCATTTAACTTTTGCATATCAAAATATTTATATCGTTTTTAAATTTTATATATTGGAAGAAATAAAAGTAAACATAATACTATTTCAAACTTATATTATAATTATTCAATTTTTTAAAATGTAATACCAAATAAGGTAAATTTTTCATGTGCAAATATTATTACTATAACTTTTTATTTAAAGAATTCAAATTGGACACTAACTCTAATATGGACAATCATAATCATTACTAGGGACAAGAGAGGCGCATGTGTCTCTATATTACAAAATAAAATAAAATAAAAAGAGAAAGTAAATGTTAAATAGAAAATAAGAGAAATGTAAGAAGTAGAGAATAATTTTGAATGTAGTAAAAGAGTAAAGTAATGTTAACAAAATGTGAACACCAAAATAAACATTGTCTTTATATATTATATTTTTATAGATAACTACGATAAAAAAAAAACTTGGAATGCCATCCCAATAGATATGGCTAGCCATCAGGTCCTTCGAGACTCTAAAATTATTATTCATCATATTTTATTTTATTATAATTTAACAAATAATATATATTACTTATTAAAATCATTATATTATATATAAAAAGGTGAGAATAAGAAGTGTTCAAAAATAACTTTAAGCAAGAGTTACTCCTTTTATATATATATTTAAATAACATTTAAAAAAATAAGTAAAACCTTAGAATAATAAGAAAATATACATAATTCATCAAACAAACAAGAAAAAACATAAGTAATTTAGATTTTAGAAGAAAAAAAAAACTGAAGATCAATTTGAGAGACTTGAAAACAACATGAGTGACAAGCCTATTAGAAAATTTACAATTGGCTCACTCGACCCTACAAGAAATGAATAGGCTGGAGCTTTTCTAAGCTACAAAGGAGCTCATATTCTCTTAGCCTTCTTCTTTGAAAGTCTCTCCCTAGTTACCACACTCTTCAAGTCTAGAGTCTCCTTTATGTGCATGTCGACGTCATATATCAATTTATTTGTTTTTCAAAAATGATTTTTGAATAAAAAACTTTCAATTTAAAATACCATTATTCGTATATTTATGTTACAGAGTAGCTTAGCTATGATTAGACCAATCTCTGAGCATTTTGGACGTAGAGATAGAAGGTTAATAGAGTAGCTAGCTTGGAAAGAAGGTATGGGGTAGGTTATTGTGTCGTTTTCCTCTAGGAGTTAATTACATCCCCATCGTCATAAGAAGACTGAGTGCATGCGTTGCAGGTTGGCACGTGAAACTGTCTGGAACCTCCCCACTCAGCATTCACTATGCAGGTACACTGCTCACTGAATAGTTCACGTGAACATTGCCCCATTTCAATTTTCAAATCTCAAATATCCAACTATCGTTACCCATCCACACGCCTCTATCTCACACGTCATGCGCCTACGCTTGCTTCCAATTAAGTACTATATAATAGCGACACCCCAAGTGCTTCTTCACTCATTGCACACAATTAATTACAATAGATAACAGGTTTAAGGTGGTCGTGAACATGGAGAGGAAATCGTTTGGGCTCTTCTTCTTTCTCCTCCTCCTTGTCTTTGCTTCCCGTAAGATTCCATCACTTTGTGTTTTTGATCAATATATATATATATATATGAACATTTTTGTATAACTGTATTGATGAATTGGATCGCAGAGGTGGTGGTGCAGACGGAGGGAAGAGTGTGCGAGTCGCAGAGCCACGGGTTCAAGGGCGCGTGTTCGGGTGACCACAACTGTGCGCTGGTCTGCAGGAACGAAGGTTTCTCCGGTGGCAAGTGCAGAGGCTTCCGCCACCGCTGCTTCTGCACCAAGATTTGTTGAGATATATATAATCAACAAATCTTAATTGCTATGGAAATCAAATAAATTCTACTCTTAATCCATTTCAGAGCCAAATGATTTGCTAATTAGATAGCTTTTCTGTGGTCTATCGTCTGTTTGTTGTTTATGCTTTATATGTTGAAGTTTATAATTAATGCCGCTTAATTACCTACTGAGTCTTCAACACTTACAACATTGGGATGGATCAATCATTCTTCTTCTTCCTTCCGTTATTCCTCATTTTAACTTTCATTCATAATAAAAATAATTTTATTCAACATATAATCTAATACATATACAAATATCTGATAAACCAAAAGAATGTGACAATATTAACTAATACCGTCAACAAGATTCAAACATGCATCAATTAAAAAGCAAATGACTGACATTCCCCACGTATGGCATAAAAAAGAGGACCGTATCTTGATCAGATAGATCCCAATCCACAAAACCGTCAAAGAAATCTACTTTTATATTGCAAAAATATATACATTTCTTTATTTTACTATAATAATTTGTTTTAATTTTTTTTATTTGATCATTTAATTTTTTTTATTTTACATAACTATTTTTTTATTAACTTAAGTGGTGAAGTAACTAATGCTCCAACTAAGAGAAAGCATACACATAAATCATACACAAGATAAAAATTTGTGTAAAAATAGTCTTGTATACAATTAAACAATTAAAAAAATATCATATTAATTTTTTAAATATTTATTAAATTCATTTTTCACACAATTTTTTAATATATTAATAATTATTTTTTCAAAATTTAATTAAGTTTCATAGTTAACGAAATAAATTTATATCTTGAATCAATAAAAAATTTCAAAATTTATATCTATAAATAAATTATGATTATTTTATTAAAATAATAACATTGTCACATCTTAAATAATCAAAATAGATGAAAATGATTTTTTTTCTTAAATAAAAAATCAAAAGTTATAATTTAATCTTCTATTTTTCTCATGAAGAAACTTTTTCTTGATAATCTCAAATTACATAATTTAATTTCTTTTATCTTTATTTTTTAATTGGATCATAATCATTTTTAAAAAGATATTAGTTAAAAATAATTTCATAAATTATAGCACAATTTAAAAAATAAAATATATATTTTAAAATATTTATTTAGGTTAAATTTTAATTATATAAAAATAAATATTTATAACGTGAAATGAATATGCTTAAATAATAGTTATAATAATATGATGATAATTCCTGTCCTCTTTTTTAAGGAGGCACTGCATTGAATACAACGAGTTAAACCACTGCATTAGGCAAGACGATGGATAAATCAAGTCAATATTAACCAGAATATCAAACCTATAATATAAGATCAAGAATAATAAAAAAATAAATAACCTACCTCCTCGTATTTAAAAATCCGTTTGAAGATGAGACACAAGAAAATTTTTTAATTTTTTTTTATTTATAAGAGGAGATAAAAGAAAAACGAAAGGAGCAAAATTTCTCCTCTCAATCTCACTTTTGTTTTCCTTCAATATTTCAAAATTTGGAGGAGAATAAAAAAATTTAAACAAGACTAAAATATTTATATCTATGTTATCAAATTTAAAATTATAAAAAAATAATAATAATTTCTAAGATCTTTTTTCTCTTCCTCTCTCTCGGTGAACCAAATAAAAAAAAAATCTCCATTGTCTTGTATATAAATCTCTCTCCTTTCAATCAAACATAATAAATTTAATTAAAATCCTCCTCCATTCAAATCCTTTCACTTTCTTCCTCTCCACTCCTGTAAACCAAATAGACCCAAATGAAAAACTCTCATCTCTTCTCCTCCTTTAAATTAAATAGAACTTAATAAAAAAATACAAGTCCATTTTGATTTGCAGTAACTCCCATCCAAAATAGATTTAAATTGGCACGAATTAGTTGATATAGCAAATTAAAAACAATAAGCGTCAATTAGGAAGAATGTCAACCCTTCCACGAGATATTATGATATAAAGTAATATATACATGTAGTAAAACTATTAGCTACATTAATTGTTATAAAAAAAAGTCATTTTCGTTTGTAAAAAGAAAATTTAAGATGGGTTATTTTCGATATTTTAAATTGGTTTTATGAGTAGATATATAATCAATCAATATAGAAAGTGAGTACTTTCTAGATTAATTTCAAAATTAATGTATAATGTATTTTTTTTTAGACTAATTGTGACCATAACCGATTTAGAAAGTTTATTATTTAAAAAAAATACCACCACCTACCATGTCTTTATGATATGTAATAATAACATATAACAATTTTATTTTATTATTATATATAATACATCTTGCATATTAAAATATACATATAATTTCTCTATTACAATGACTAAACTTAAAACATATCTTTCTATTTTTTTTCATACAATAGAAATTTAATTTCATTTTTCGAGGAACACTTTTTTCTTTTTTTTTTCACATTTCTATTATTATAAATTTTTACTTTGATTATATCAATGTATGACAAAGTTACCATCATTGCTTCATATATACACTCATTTTCTGCTAGATCAAACTTAAGAAATACTAAAAAATATGTCTTAAGTAGTAGTTAAAAAATATGTCTTAAGTAGTGGTGATAACTTTATCAGAGATTGATGAATATAACTTAAGTGGATCAAGGTTCATAATAATAGAAACATGAAAAGAAAAATAGGGAAGGATAGTTACTTTGGAAGAAAGAATTGAATTCTCATTGGAACTTTAAAAAGCCATTTTTTTCACGCTAATTTGACAAACTTTAGAAACACATGGTGCTTTGAGGAGTTCACAACAATGTTTGGAGTCTTCAATAAAAACATAACCCATACCTAATTGGTATTTGAAATATTTATCGTAATATTATGTACAATTATTAAGAGATAATTATTTTTCTATTATAGATTATTTTAATTTAATTTCTAAAATTTTTATTTTCATATATTATACGATAAAGCAGATGTATTTTGATTTAAATAATCTATTTTTAAAATTTTCACGCCAATTTAAAAATCTAATAACTTTAAGTGATATTTTTAAAATTTTCATTTGCATAATTTTATTTTATCATTTTAATAATAATAATAATAATAATAAGTTATCATGACATGTTTTTTTATTATGTTTATTTTCCTTTTTAAACTATTATATTATTATTGTAATTATTTTTTAGTTTTCTATAGATTATAATATTAGTTTATTAGTATTATTTTTATTTATCATTTCTCTCCTATTTTTATCTTTATTTTTTTAATCTAATAATTTATCGAGTAACTTGATTTTAACCGTTAAATTAAAAAAATAAAGATAAAAAAAAATTTGAAATAACTAGATATTTTTAAAAGAGTAATTTCTATAAAAGTAATTAAAAGTAATTTATACTTTTGAAAAAAAAAAGACCATATTCTAACTTTAATAGGATCCACAATTGCCCAACATCAGTTTAATAATTTTGGGTCAAAAATATCTTATTCACGAAACTAGACCTCTGAGTATGGTGGTTGCGAAAGTGCTATTTGATTAGCTGAAAAACCATCCCAACCACGTGTACCACAAGCACACTTTTGACACAAATTACAAGCTTAATTAGTTCTGATCTTCGTCACCGTCCCATAACCTCTTTCCAGCTATGCTATTCTTGTGTTTTGAATCATTTGTCGGGAATCAATAGTTTGTATTCTTTTTTCGTTAGCCCTTAGCACAATATAAGTGCCCTTTTCCATGAATTACATGTCCTTCAGCCAGGATGTGCAGTATTCAAATGACCGACCATTTTCTGCTACACCTGGACAGTCATGTCGGTCGCTCCTTTCACGTGAACAGATTCCTCAACCAAGATTTGCCTCCTGTCACACCAAAGTACACATTTAATACTTTCTTGGAAATTAAAGGAATTTTTTACGTTTTCATAACTAGTTTATTATATTTTTTATATAAATTATTGGGTAAACAGTAAAAACCATTCTAAACACTATTATATTTTATTTATAACTTAATAACTTAAATATATTGTTTATTTTTAAATTTAGACTTTTATTTTTTCAACTTCAAAATCATTTTTTTAAGTTATCAAATTTTAAATTATTTTCTTTAATTTTTATATTTCGAAAACAATTAATTTTAGTTCTTTATTGATATAACAAACAAAATATAAAAATTATTATCTGTTACGTATATAGTTAAGAATTGAAAATATTGAAAGAAAATTTTTAGAATTATAAATATTATTACATAATGACTTATAATCTATTTTTTTTTATGTAAAACGAGATATTAAATCTAGTTATTTTTAAAAAGTAAGAAATACAAAAAATAACTTTAATCTAGATAAATAAAATTAAAAATATCTAAATTTAAGAAACACAAATGTATTTAAGCCAATTTTAATTAATATATGTAATTTTACTTTTTAAAAGTAAAATCTTACTTTAAAACGAGTAAAATTTTAAGTAGAATATAGCGTACGGAGCGTGTTTAGAAATACAATTTCAAAACATAAATCACATAAAAAATGCAAAAGCTATCTCTGGTAGCTTCACTCTAAACGTGGATAACTGCATCACAAACGCGTGACCAAACCGCATCACAAACGTAGTACATTTCCAGTGCTAGCAAACTTACGTTTACGTCTACTTTTGGAAATTTCTGGTACTCACCGTTTACTCCTTTCTTAGCTATCTATAAATAGATATTGGAGAACCTAACCTAACCCGTATGTTTATATTCAGGGTTATTATATATTGATCTAGGAGTGGGTGCTGCGTAATTAACTATGGACAAGGCACGATTTGGGGTTTTCTTCATGTTGCTCATTCTCCTTGCTTCTCGTAAGCCTTATACAATTACATATACATAGAGGAATATTAATAGTACATACGTGCGTAATTAATGAAATGTATTTGATTAAACTGTGTTTTATTGTTGTGTTAATGTAGAGTTTGTGGTACAAACGGAGGGAAGACACTGTGAGTCAAAGAGCCATCGGTTTAAAGGGATGTGCCTCAGCCACCACAACTGCGCTTCGGTTTGCCATGTTGAAGGCTTCACCGGTGGCAAGTGCCGGGGATTTCGTAGACGATGCTTCTGCACCAAGCACTGTTAGTTGGTCCATGCAAATGCTGCAACCTCTTTCTTCACTTTTCTTGTTTATGCTGGGATTAAGAAATAAATACCCCCCCCCTTAACCAGTCATGTTTCTCTAGGTTCAGTTTCTTTGTTGATTTTATATATTATGCTTTCATCTTCCTTGCTTGTGTTTCAATTTCTAGTGTTGTATGTTTCGCTTTCGTGGTTTATTTGCCATCAATCCTAGTGAAACTACACCTTTTTCCTTTCTTCTTTTCTTCATTAGGATTGTTGTTAACTTTTATCTACAAAGAAGACAAATTTATTTTTATTTTTGTTTTTGTTTCACTTGAAATTTTAATTTAGTAATTTATCTGAATTTCAGCTCAACTCGATCAAAATCTAAATATATTCAATAAAATTAAGTTAAATTAACTTTTTAACATAATATATTAAATTATAAATATAAATTTTTTGAATTAAAGTATATTTTATATTATATATTTTAAAATAAATAATATTATTATAAAATATAATATTTTATAATAATACATAATTATTAAAAATTATATTTTTAATAAAATACAGGACACTAAATATAACATTATATTTAATTATAAAACTCAAATCGCTCAAAATCAATGTCAAATTAGATTAGTTAGTGAGATGGGTTAAATCGTGTTCGCGTTCGCCCTTTCTACAAATATGTTCTCGTGCAATAATTTTCAAGCAAAGTGTAGACTTATACAAAGAATTATGGGATTGGGATATGTCCACTATTAATAAATGGGCCTAGACGATATCAATATTGTAAAAGCCCAAGTTGGAGCTTGATTGGGTTTTATGTTTTGCGGCCCTTCGTATTGACACAATATAAAACCCTAGAGCATTTAGCACTTTATCAATGTTGGCCACGTCAAATTCTGGAAGTTGACCAAAATCAAAACTTATAGCCGATATGAGAACTGCAATTATTGTTTTTAAATGTAATTAAATGCATGACCCAACTTCGTTAGGTAAGATAAATCATGAGAACAAAAGTTTTAGTTAGTCTTCTTGTCCTCATCTCAATAGTGTCTTGCTTGCCGTTAAGGGTTTGAACTTTGACTATGGGGCCATGTATAGTGATAGACTATTTGCACAGACCATGTTTCCTCCAAACAACGAATAGGTGTGTTAGGCCATGAGATGAGACAAAAACATTATAAGTCAGATCTTAGCCTCAATATATATAACCGCCGCGATAAACCCTAGTCATCGTTTACTAGAGGGAGGAGGGGTTGAAGATTAATAATAATACGTACCTTTGCAAAAAGTCTTACCTTTTCTTGGCTAATTTTTTTTTCCTACAACAAATCAATTTTCAACATCAAATCATGCGAGATATGCAAATTCACAAAATAAATATTATAAAACTAAATAAATTTCATAATAAAGAAGTTATTGTATTCTACACTAAAAAAAAAAAAAACTATATATAGTTCAAATTAGGTAGGACAATGATGGATAACAAACTCTTACATGACTTTATAATAAAAACTCAAACTCGAAATTTCTTATTAAATTATAATAGTTTATACTAATTAATCCATGTACTTGGTAATTATTAAAATTAAAAAAAGAATTTAATTAAAAAACTAATTTATTAGGTAAGAAAATTAATTAATTTAAATATCACATGCTAAAATTAACTCTATATAAATATCAAATTGAACTTAAGAATTTTTTTGTATTCTACTCGTGCAAATTTTTATTTATTTATGTTTATTTTTAATTCCTACCGGTTTACGCATACCTAATTATATACAGCGCGTGACGCCATGCATATACATAAAGTGCTAGTTAACTAAACTCTAATTTTGACGAGATGGAACCCGATTCTGCATATCTAGTTCGCTGGTTAAAAAGATTTTACAAAGATATATTAATATAAAAACATATCCCTTGAAAATGAATTGGCATGTTGGAATTAGGCACTCGATTCAGAGACAATAAAAGCTGAATGAAAACACATGGATTTGTTTTGTCAACGTGGAAGAAAGCGTCAACAAATTATGATGCCCTTTTAATCATTTTAGAATTATGGAATATATGCGCAAAAACATGCCGTTGAACATTGGCAAATTATATTGGTCCTTCACTTTTTTGGGTGTTCCTAATCTAATCTAGGCGTGGGCCACATCAGAAAATCTCTCAGTGGTGACAAATTAATAGACTCTTGGTCACAGTCAAAATACCCCAAGATAAGAATAATAGGAATTCCATAAAAAAATAAGATTATAATGAAGGGAGAGAAGTTGAAAAGCACGAGTGTACTAGAGTGTGGCATGAGAGGAGCAAATGAATGAATGAGTGGCCCAGGTCATTCCAATAGATGAGGTGGGAGAAGCATGTGGGAGAAGGAGGTGGGTCACCAACCTCGCAGATTCTTCTCCTTATTTTAAGAGTAATTTTCTTCTAGTGCTTCTAGAAGCAACAAAAAACTAAGGTAGGAAGGTGAGCCTTACCAACCATGTCCATAAAAATATTTAAAATTGACATGGCCGGCTCAAAATGGCATAACTGTGTTGGATGGGAAAAGGAGGTTGGTTGAACTTTGAAAATGACTAATATTTCTCCAAGATACCCATCATTACCAATATTATAACTAGATAAATCTATCTACTATTCTTGTCACCTCATACTTCCATACCCTTATTTATCATCTTCTAAACCATTTTGTTTTCACGGGACTCTAACTCACAACATACTCCACACATGAACAAGATATGGTAATGGGTCCACTAAGACCAAAATCAAATTTATTTATTTCTTCCGGTATATGTAATACTCTATACTTGCCTATATATTTATTCTTAATTAGCATTAATACAAATCTGGTCAATTAATAGGAATACGGTAAATTTTGAATCTTTCTAATGATGCAAATTAATCATATTTTAAATATATTTTACGGTAAAGAAATTGAAGATCATATAAAAAGAAAATATTATCATATTATTTGGGTAGAAAATGTTCTAGTCACATATGTTTATCAGATACATTTATGATTGATCCATTCAAGTATGTGTTTCATTTACTTGTTTTTCATATCTGATAGGATGTTAAACTCGACTCGGTGGGTGATTATTCAAATTATGAATCTTATTTTTTCGAATTGTCGAATAATGTCTACTCACTCATTTACAAGGGAGGTTTCAAAAGAAATTAAAAAATAAATATAATATTTAACATGTATATATCTCGACTTAAAATTAGAAAGGTACACAGTCCACTTCAAGCTAAAAAATGAATAAAATTTAAAAAAACTGAAAAAAAATGAAGATGTAATTTGACCTAATTGAGAAAATACCTGAACTACTTAATTAGCTAAATGTTTAACTGTAAGACAAGTTCAATATATTACTGTTTGTTTTTAATTTATTTGCCTAGTGGGTGAAAGAAAAGGATACTATTGATGAGCACTAGCAATCTCAACCATGGATGGTAGGGGACGTTAGTAACTGGTATCGAACCTGAATTGACAAGAGTAAGTGGAGTCAGTTGAGAGTTGAGACATGCTTCTAGAATCCTTTATCAGAAAAGAAAATAATAAGTAAAATAATAAAACAAGTAGTTAGAAAACAGTGGAAAGGTGGAAGGACATGAACTATAAAAACTTGGGGAAAACAAATAACTAATAAGGGAAGATAAGAGTGGGTTTTGGTTTTGTACTGAACAAAAAGTTTGGTGTGCATTGCCTCATTTTAAACTTCTCAATCAGTGGGGGCAAAATGCTTTTGCTCTGGTAGGTCTTCATAGCCTTTATTTTGTCGTTTGGTAGGATTTTAATATATTTTTTTTTTAACTGCGGCTCCGTTTATTACCACTTGGTCCTTGCATTGTGCATATTTTATGCCTTACGAATTCTACTCGCATTGAGTTTTTCTGTTTAACGTTATAATAAATTAAGTTCATTTTTCCCCCTTTCATATCAGAGGCAATTTTTAATCTTTAATTAAAAAGATGAAATGAAATTTATAAAGCAATTTCTATTATAAAAAAAAAACTAATTAAGCATTGTATGTCAACAATAAAAAGGCTTACATTTATTCCCATCCCTAGTCCTTGCTCCTATATAGCTTGCTCTTCATTCCTTCGTTTTAGTACTACTTTAGTTGGGAAATGTTTTCATTTAATTAATGTTATATTATCTTATGATTAGCTTTCGGTAACCAACATGTTTTAATGTTTGATCTGACACAAATACTGCACTTAAGTTTTATACCAAATTTTATATGAACAGGTGACATTCACACAGTGACATAGCAATACACACGGCGCAACTATTAGAATTCACAATTCTGTTTTCTTCTTTCACTTCTCAAACCATTAAGTTATTTCACTTATTTTAGTTTAAAAAATAAATAATATATCATATATAATATTAGTGTACAAGTTAATTATATTTTTAAATAATTATTTAATATTAAATTTAGTTTACAAATAATAAATAAACTCAAATATATTTTATTTCTATACAAATACGAGTTTATCTAGTTTTAGTTTTAAAAAAAATTATTATTAAATTTCGACATTTTCTTAGTATTTTTTTAGACATTATTATTAACTTTAATTAATTAGTGATGACATGACTAGTAAAATAAAAAATATTAATTAAAATAATAAAATATTTTTTATTATCTATTAAAATTTTTTTACAAGTTCTGACTTAACCTTTTAACATTTTTAAAAATTTGGTTTGATCAATTAATTTATTTAAAAAATTTTATATTAAAATCCTTAAATAAATCAATAAAACTAGTTTTAAATAATTTAACAAGTTAAATAGACCAATAAACTAACAATAATAATTTATTTTAAGGATAAAAATTTATTTTACTTTAATAAAAATATTAAAATATTAAATATATAAATATAATATTATATTAAAATTTTAATTATATATAGAGAGATAAATATATTAATTTGTTAAGTTTAATATACTTTTTTATCAGCTCAATCATAACCTATTTAAATAAATACGTTTTTCAAATGCTCAAACTTAGCATCTTTCTTAAAAAGTTAGGCTAAGCTAAGTTTAAAGAAATTAGGCTATAGGCCTTTGTCATTGGCATGACCTATTCTCATCCCTATATATGTTAATATTAAACTAACTAGAAATAATGATAAGAACTAAATTTTAAAAAAATGTTAAGGACCTAAAAATAATAAATTATTTTGGAAGAATTAAAATTAAATTTAGTTATATTTATTAGGATTTAGAACATATTTAAGTCTAATAAATAACAAAACTATATAATAGCATTATCAATAATATATAATATAGTTTATTATTTAATTTGTTTTCATCCAATAGATATAAACATATAATTACTTGTGTCTTTCATCTTATTTTTTGTATTTTTTCCATCACATCACTAATATTATATTATTTATTTTAATATTTATATATTTAATAATTTTTAAATTAAAACAAAAAAATTAATATTATTTAAAAATATAAATATTATAATATTAAAATAAATAATATAATGATTGTGATGTTGTAGAAAAAAAGATGAGAAAAAAATGAGATTAAAAAAAGAGACAAAAAACAAAAATTATTATACAATTATATTAATTGAATGAAAAAATAAATAAAGTAATGAATTATATTTTTTTATACTTTTTAATTTTTATTAAGCTCCAAGTCATGTTTGCAAGTCATTGGTTGCGTTAATGTTTGATTATTAAGTTCCAAAAATGTGCATACATGTAACTCTTGTGTTATAAATTTTTTGTGTATCTATCAATCTCTGTTTAAAGAATAATTTTATTTTTCAAAGATAATATATCTATTTATCTATTTTTACATATAGAAAAAAGAAGGAGTTCACTCTAAAATTATGTTATATTGTTGATGCATAATTTATGATTTCTTAAAGTATACTTTATTTAGTAATTAAAGAAATTTTACAACCTTTTTTTTTTACAGTTAAACTATAGCAAATATCAAAATTTTTTATTAAAAAATTAACAACATAGTTAAATTAAAGAGAGGATGAAAAGTAATCCAACCTTTACCCTAAAAAAGTCCAAACTTAAAATTGTTTTATAATATTAAATTATATATATATAGTAACTATAACTAGGACCAATGTATTGTAACTATATATATATAATAATTTCCATCACCATTTCAAAATCTTACAAACATTTTAAGAATAATCTCGTTCATGTAAAGTCATAATAACCAAACATAACAGCTCAAATCATGTTAATATGCAAACATATTAATCGATGGAAAGTGTCCATATTTTTTCATATTAGGCACTTGAACAGGTGTGGACTGTCTGGTCATAAGATCAACCAATTAAAAAGATCCATAACATGTCAAAGATAACACACCATCTGAATAAAAGACCGATTAACAAAACTCATGGATCCCAATTTCATACAGGCAATTGAGATAAAAGAAGTTTAACAATACTTTGGCACTAGGATAAGGGACCATCATTGCCAACAATGGAAGGATCCCCCAAGGAGAACTTTAGCCCACTAAAAATAACCTCAAACAACATCTAACACCAGATAAAACGAAAAGGTAGTAACATGCAACCATGCACTATCTTTGACATGTCAAAACATACGACAACATGGTAAACGGCGTATTAATACTGTATAATTGCAAATATATGTCACTCTCAGTATCAATTAAGTGATAAAATCTGTTTTATATAAATTTAATGTAATATAGGAGATACATTCTTATTTACATTATATGATGTCTAATTAAATAAAAAACTAATAATAAAATATAAAAATAATAAATAATGATATTCTAAAATATTTTAAAATATAAAAATAATATCATAAAAAAATTATTTTCTAACTCTCTCTAATATGTGGCAAGACAAAATGACAAAAAATTGTTAAAAAAAATACTCAATATAAAAGAAGAAGATTGTCTCGCAAAGGAGATAAGGTTCATGAAAAAAGAAAAAGCCTAGACTCATTGAGATTTCTTGAGTCTCTTTAATTTTAGGATTCTAACCGAAAATATTAATCACTTTCCTTTTAAATTTCTTCCATGCAAACTTACGAGACATTGGAGTCATTCTAATTATACGACACTTGTTATTGTCTCCCAAAATTGGAAGAAAGTATGAAATAGTTTAACAACAAAGTTTCAAGCTACTCTCAAATCTTTCCAAAAACAACTTTTATAATCGATTATTTTTGCTTTGATTTCTATCGTGAAACATCAATGTAACGGACTGTATTTTGTCCAGTAGTTTTACTTGAATTTTATGAGTCGCAAAGTTACTATTTACTATTTATTCGCATATCAACTTCTAATTTATATTCCGCTAAAAAATCTAATTAACATTTGTAATAATTATATACTATTCTCAGTGAGATTATTAATTTTAGTAATTATTGCAAAAGTCATATAAAAATATTTTTTAATTGGTTGATAATGTAAAAAATATTACCATCATCGTCCATAACATGCAAATTTTCATTTTAAAACTTTCATTATATCTTTTAATTTAAATATCAATCTATTGTAAGTTGTATTTTTATATATTTAAATTATTTTAACATTAAAATTGAATTTGCTTCCTTTATTATATATATTATCACAATTAAGGTCGCGACGAAGTCGATGAATGGATTGGGGTTTGAAATTCGAGTTTCTATCAAGGAAGGAATCCAGATATCGGAGTTGTCACCAATATTTTAAGATAAATATTGGAAAATCTAAAGTTGAACAAGACTAATCTAAGAATTAGAATGTGGCTTCGAGAGTCGGTTACATATAGGGATGACGGCGGTATCCCATTGCGTTTGTCTTAAGACAGTTATCCTAGATGTATAAAATAGGACGTGACTCTTACACTACATCTTTCACCTTTCTTGGAACGGGATATTTATAGGGAATGAATGAAGGATATTTTGGTTTTTTGGGTGAACTTGACAAGAGTCGTCTCTTGATCCTACGTATTTCTTACTATAATGGAGAAGTCAAAGTTTACATAATTCTGACCAAGGCTTAAAGGGTTAGATAATGAGAAAGGCCGAGACCAACTCAACCAAGTGAAGGTGGTGACTAGATGTCGACGGGACTAATGTGTTGAGCTGGATTCGGTGAATGCAGGTAGTTTGAGAGTGAGGAATGTTCCTCGGCCAGACCAAAGAGCGTCAGCTCTTGGTCGGTCCCAACTTTCGGTTATTACTTAAAGCAGAGGTGATTCAGAATCAGCCCATGGACTACAGTATATATCCTTATACTATTTAATTTGGAAAAAGGTGTTTGTTTAGGAGCTAAATATTACTAAACAGATATGTATAATGGGAAGATCTACTGATTTTCACCTAATATCCAAGTGTTGTCTATTTGCTGTCTACTGAAGAGTGGATACGTCTTTGTTTTCCTTCTCTTCTCAATGTCCTCCATGCTTTTGAAGACTCCTTTCTACTCTCTCTTTTTCACTATTTGCCTACTCTCTGATTCTCTCCTGAGACTTTGGTGATAAAAATTTTCCACCTCCTTGCTTTCGTACTTGGAGCCTTTTTTAGGCCCGCTCACCATCTTTAGGATCTTCCAAGGAGATTTTCTATCATTAATGCAGTGACTCTCCCCTAGGTCCATTTAATGATGCGGTGCCTTTCAAGGGGCCTTCCTCCATTAATGCAACGGGCCGACCTTAAATGCGGTGGTGACCGCTCCTCTCTTTTTTGACCGTTGCCTCCACCACACTCCCTGCTTTCTCGCGAGATAGCAAGGTTGAGATGATTTGACCTAAAGCGCACAGCTTCCCATCTCGGTGATACCTGCCCAAGGCGCATTGGGGAGCACAAGGCCGCCAAGCCTGCTTCCCTAGAGTGCTTTTCTTGACACCTTTTTATCCTTTTCTCGTTTTTGGAGGAGCAGTTTACCTGAACTGCTCTTTCCTATCCCCTTTCCTTTTTATCACCGGACAATATATAAACTATTCACCAATAATATAAAATAATTTTATATTATCATTTAATTATAAATTATTTATAAAATAATTTTATTTTCTTTTATAATAATTATTTTAAAAATTATAATAATATAACTTGGGATTAAATACGAGTATAAAAAGTATCTACTTACCATTAAACTCTACATGTAATATAACATGTGATTTCTAATAAGATTAAATAATTAATAAGAGATGTCATTTCTAAAGCGCAGAAACCCTTAATCAACTTTTGCATCATCACTTTTTCTTTTCTGGAAATAACGTGCAATTGAGTTAGAAATATGTAAAATATTAGTTACACCAAACACTACCTAAAACCAAAACCAAAAATTCATTTCCGTTGACTTTCACCGAACATCACCTACATCTAAAACTAAAATTCTTTTCCATTGATTGGTGATCAATAAAAACAAGTTGATAAGTATTCTGGACACTCGTGATGTGTATCTTATGTATTTACTAATTTTCCGATAAACATTTGATTCCTCTCTTTGTCTTCGGCACTGGAAATGGAGATTTCAATGCCTCAAAACTCGTGAAGGCTGATGCTGATGGTTGTATTTGTGGGACATTATCTCCATAAATCGTGTTAATTGTAACTTGCAAGTAACTTAATTACGAAATATTGGAATAAGAAAACTTCGTATTTCTACGGGCACTGCTTGTGATGACGCTAGCTGGCTGCTTAATATCATTATTTCCGACCAAAAACAATGGATAAGTGAAGAGACTATTAGATGCTTGCATATGAATATTAACACACTTCATTTTTTAAGTTAATATTAAATGAATTATAAGCAATTTAAATAAAATTAAGGGTCACAACAAATTAATAATTATTTTGACTAAAAAAACGCAGGATAGTAAAAAAGGATCATTTAAATTTTTTAAATGAGTGACCATAGGTATATAAAAATAGTAAAAAATTTTGAAAATAATGTAAAAGGATAAAATTATATATATATATATATATATATATCTTCCACCTAAAGCAATTCTATTTGAGGGGAGTAGTATCATTGGTGATAAAGCTGGAATAACTAAATAAACTAGAATAATTTAAAAGATCAAATTATATATAAATTCTTATTACTATATATTAATTATTTAAATATAAATTATATTAGTTCTTTTTAGAAGTATTTGTAGTTTGTAACTTTTTTATATTAATATTTAATTATGCCTATCTTTTGGAGAGTGTGCATAAATATTTTTAGTTTCAATATATTTTATTTTTTATATGAATTAATTAAGTTTTTTTAATAATTTTTAATATTTTATTAATATTTTTATTTTTAGTTTTAGATTTTATTTCTTTAAATACTTGTATAATTAATAAAATAAATTGATTATTAATAGTGATTTGAGTTACATCGAAAGACATTTTTACATATCTTTCTGTATATATACAATTAATTATTAAAATATAAAAATATTGGTTGCACTCATTTAATTTAAAATATTTAAAATCACCCAATGAAGAAGTATTCTATTATCAATTAACAGCTACAAATAACCATAGTCAACTGAACTAATAAAGGTTTTATTTTTGTTTTGATGAATACCTAGGATCCTTCAAATTGCTCTTTTTTTCTTAAACAGTGATATTATTTCATGCAAAAAAAAATTAATTACAAAAGCTATTAATAATGAGACAATCTTATCTTTAACCTCCATCCTTAAGTGGTGAAAAGGGAGAAAAAAAAAGAAACAAAGTATATTATTTTTAGATTTTTTTTTAGTACCGAATACAATTACTTTTTTACTAGAGATAATTTTATTGGAGTGTGGTAACATTATAGGTGATAAGAGAAAGTAAAGAACTCTTTTAAATACATTCGTTATTATTAAATAAAATTTATTAAATTATTTTTTATTCTTTTTAAGATTCAATTTACTGATTTATTGTTATTAAAAAATTTAGTTATTTTCTTTTATAAATCACATGTTATTCACAAAAGACAATATTATTCATTCATATAAGATTATTATAAATGACAAAACTTATTTTTCATGTGTATTCAAGAAATTAATTAATTTAGTTAATAGTATTAAATTTATTTTAAATTTATATTTTTTTTCTCTAAATTTATACATTTTTATTTTTTTAAAATATTTTTATCGCCTTTAATTCTTTTAATCTTTCTTCTCAAAAATCTGTTTATTATTTTTTACAGAAAAACAAAGTAAAGTTTCTAAAATATTTTATATATGTAACAAAAATTAGACTTTTAAATAAATAAAAATATTGATATATTATACCAACTATTTATTAAACTCAAATAAATGACTTATAATTAAGAATATTTGTTTTAAAAAAAATAAAACATTCTAACGTGGTTGAGATAAAAACAACCAAGTAAAACTTCTAATTTAGTTGTGACACAATAAAGTATAAATTTGTATAGATTTTACCTTGATTTAATAATTTCTACTCAAAGATTTATAATTTTTAATAAACTTTAAGTAACAATAAAAAATATATTACTAACAGTAATTTTAAAAAGAAAGAATGTTCACCTTGTAAATATATAATATAATTACATGTGAAATAGCGAAAGTGAGGAGTAATTAAAGTAGAGGAATTCCTACGGAATAAAAAAAAAAGAAAAAAGTAGCGAAGGAGTTATAGAGGTGAAAGTATGAATAAAGGAAGAAAGAGGGGGGATAGGTGGAAATAAAAAAATTGGAGGGAGGGGAGGGAAGGGGAAAAAGGAAGTTGAGGAACATGAAAAGCAGAGCTACCTACCAAATCCAGCACTAACTTAATTGTAACCACTCGTCTTTCTCACCAACTCGGTCAAATACTCTCTCTTGCATTACTTCTCAGAAAAAGAAGGTCCCCGAGTCAATTGCACCTCCTCTTGTTCTCCACCACCTCCCATTTATATTCCTTCCAACCCCTTTTCTCACCAATTACTTTTCAGGTTCCATTCCCCCACATCATATCTTATTTCTCTCTCTCTCTCTCTCTCTCTCTCTCTTTCTCTCTCACCATGGGTAGATCTCCTTGTTGTGAGAAAGAACACACCAATAAAGGTGCTTGGACCAAAGAAGAAGACGAACGCCTCATCAACTATATCAAGCTCCACGGCGAAGGCTGTTGGAGATCCCTCCCCAAAGCTGCCGGTAACTTCTTTTTCTTTCATATAATTATTCCCAACCCCATTTCTAACATAACATAACATAACATTAACAGGCTTGCTTAGATGCGGCAAGAGTTGCAGACTCAGATGGATAAATTACCTCAGACCCGATCTCAAGAGAGGAAACTTCACTGAAGACGAAGACGAACTCATCATTAACCTTCACAGCTTACTCGGAAACAAGTATGTATCAACACCCTTCTCCTTCTCCTTCTCCTTCTCCTTCTCCTTATTATTCTTTTTCATCTCCAACTGTCACATCATTTACTCAACAAAAATCATTATTTAATTTACACCATTCTTAATTAATTTCAAATGATTCAATTTCTCAGATGGTCTCTCATAGCCGCGAGGTTACCGGGAAGAACTGACAACGAAATAAAAAACTATTGGAACACTCACATCAAACGAAAACTCTACAGCCGTGGAATCGACCCGCAAACGCATCGACCGCTCAACGCCTCCGCCACTCCGCCCACCGCCGCGGTCCCTGTGCCCACCGTCACCTCGAGCAACAACAATATAAACAACGACAGCATTACCAGCAATAATAACAACAACAACGGTTTTCAGTTGGTGACTAGTACCTACGGAAACACGAAGGTTGCGAATGTCGGAACCGACTTGGTCGGTGAAGATTCAAATAGCAGCAGCGGTGTTACCACAGAAGAAGCCCTTCCTCCTTATCAACTCAACTTGGACCTTTCCATTGGCCTTCCCTCGCATGTTTCAAATTCGGTGAACCCAGAAAAGTTGAAACAAGAACAACCGCATCAGGATCAGGAACGTGATAAAAAACCCCACGTTTTGTACCAGTGGTATCACGGGAACATTACCGGGCAAGGTGTGTGCGTGTGTTACAGCCTAGGGCTTCAAAGCAACCAAGCTTGTTATTGCAAACCCATGGCTGCTTCTACTACTACTACGGTCACCACCGATAGTAATCTATATAGATTTTACAGACCCATGAATATTTAGAGCTAATTAAATGTCGTGTTCTTGTGACTTTAATTTGCTTTCTTAACATGGATATAGTGTTGTAGAATCCCAAAATTTTGAGCAAATTCTAGATCATTTTTGTCTCTAATTTTTCGTTTTCGGTTTAGTCTTTTATATGTCATATTGAATCCAAGTAAATACAAATTCTTCCCTTAACTTTTTCTATTTCAGATCGATTTCGTTGAATGTGAAATTAACGCCTTGTAAAAACTTCCTATTGTGCTTTACTTTGCCCACACTCTAATACATGTTGAATACAAGAGTGGTTCCATTATTTTCAACACTTGAAAAATATCTTTTGAACATAAAATAAAATGTGGTTTCTTTTTATTTTAGAAAGTATTTTAAAATATATACAAATATAATTACATACGATATTGTACTAATATTATTTTTATTATTCAAATAATAATAATTATATGAAAAATATATTCATTCTTCCTTCTTCCTTCTTTTTCTTAATACTAATACATGAGATTTCACAAGTAATTTTATAAATTTTTCTTTTTTTATTTTATGTACTGAAATTAGCAAAAATACATTACAATTTGTAAAAGCACTTCTTAAATGTTTATCCAAACATAGCCTGTTAGCAAATTTGAAACTAAATAATGTTTCATGTAAGTCCATTTTAACCAACATTCCACAAAATAAATTTCACATCCAAAGGCTAATTTGACGTGAATTTACTCTTTGTAAACTGCAGACATGTTTTTAAACACTCATTAAATTATATTGAGATGAATTTAAACTAATTGACCCATATAATTATAACATCTAAATAGTTAATTTATATTAATATGGTATAATATATGATCGATGGATAATTTTTTTCCTTAAACACGTACTTAAGAATCGGATTCTCATATTCGTATATATTAGAAATATCATGCGTAATTTTTTAAATCAATCTCAATATTTTTAAATATTAGTCTTTAGTTTGGATAAAAAGATTAAAAAAATAGCCTATTTAAACTCTCTTAACTCCATCTAACAACATAAAATATTGTAATGGGCAAAATGATGGACCTTACTTGGGTTGGGTAATTTTGATATACGTGATTTGTTTGTGTTGAGAAAGAGGCACTTAATAAACTGGTAACAAGTTATTGGGTAAATTTTGAATATTCCTGGCGTACTAGTGTAGTGGACTCCTCCTGGTGGGTCAGTAATGAGTTGTTAGACATTAACTATGTTTGGTAAGTTACAGTAAGTTTGATATATTATCTACACATAGTAGTGGCAAGGACAGTGGTCACTGGTCAAGTTAGCGAGAAGCTAAGCTAACCCCAATTCATCTTATAGCTAGTGTTTAGGTAGGAGACAGCTTTTGAATGCATACCTACCATTTACTGTCACTGGAACAAGACAATTATGGGAAAACTGGACTATACTTGACAAAGTTACTTTCACATTGATTGATATATCCTACAAGCTCATTTGCTAAAAGCCACTATTTAAGTGAGTAGCTAGCTGCCCAGCTCCTCTATGTCCTTTCTTGGTCTACGCAATGTACATTTTTGTATTTACCTACTGTAAACTGATAATATATATTTATTTAGTGTTAACTTTAAATTCAATAATTTTTTTTTTTTAAATTGAAGAATGTTGATGGCGCTGGTCTTTGATTGCAATTTTGTTCTCTCTATAAAATAAGATCGATTTCCGCATTACGAATTTTATGCGCTGAATTTTACTGCTTAAACGAAGTCTAAAAGTAAAGGTTCTACATACGCGGGTATGGCTCATGCCTTGACCTTTGAAAAATATATATATGCAAATTACATCGAATTATCACTTTCTTTGTTCATGATATTAATTAATTTCGTTACCAAATATTGACGCATACGTTTCACTTGTGACTTCGTCTACGAGCCACTGACTAACTATTTTTTAATTAAAAATGATTCTAATTATAAATTTTTTAATGATTCTATTAATTTTGCTAATATTTTAGCAAATGTTCCTTCTGAATTATTATGTCGTATAATATATCATTAATAATATTTGATATTAAATAAATATTACTAAAAATATAAAAAAGTGTTACTAAAATAAATATTTCTAATATTTTTACTATTTATTACTAAAAGTAATAAATGTACAGTTCACATCTAAAAAATTTAGTCTTTGATACCGAGGAAGTTTTAATTTTGTTCTGTAGATGAAGATGAACTATACTTGGGACTCATTTGGAACTTTATGCTCTAATTCCTTGTGTTGATTACACGGATATATTTGTTAGTAAATAATCAGATTTTGAGGAGTTGATTTCATTTTTCTGTAATAGAAGTTTTTTTTCGTTAGTTAATAGAAGAAATATTTGTACGTAGACTTTAAAAAAGGCCAGTCTAATGTTGCAATTCGTTAGGACAGAACTTGAACGCTGCTCAATTTATAACTGTAGTCAACGTAGGAATTCTCAACCGAAACAAAATTAAAGTTGAAATCCTACGTATATAGCTAATTGAATATAAAAAAATTCCAAACTTTAAAGAAATAGCCAACGAAAAAAATAGTTTTTTTTTTTTTGTTGAAAAATTAGGTTTTGAAGTTTTCCCGTCTTCTAGAAACGGAATTATTATAGATATGTATATTAATCCGAATTTGATCATTAAAAAATGTAAGTAACATACAAAAGAGGTGTGGTGATTAAAGAAAGAAGAGTCGAATTAAATTTTCTACAATTAATTATCAGCAGATGAGTTTTCCTATTTAAAAGGGAAATACTAAACAAAGTACATACAATGAAGAAGAGAGTTTATGTCACAAATTTAAGTTGATAGATATATCCCACTTATCGTGGAAAAGAAAATTAAACTTTTAACATTTTATAATGAAAAAACAGTAGTTAGACTAGGGCGCGGCTATTTGATAGTAATAATTAGCAATGATATTTTAATTAATGATATTACTCAATACGGAGTATATATTAATTAATGTATACTACTATTGAAGTTTTGGAACGACATTCAAATAACCTACAACGCTAGTTGCGAGGGACATGGCCCATGGCACGTGGTTGGGCAGGATGTAAGTAAATATTCGGAAAAGAAACAAGTTTCTCATTCCATGAGATGTATATAACTACAATATATATACTGATCAAAATATATAAGTATATAACTATAATATATATAAAGAAAAAATTATAATAATAAAATAATTTTATACTATTATTTAATTACAAATAGTCAGATATAATAATTTTATAATAATTATTTTAAAAATCATATTAACACTATAATTTTTATGGATTAACAAAAATTAAAATGCTTTAGACTATGTACAGTGATTAAATTCTATAATACATTACAGAATGAAAAGAACGAGATTACAAGAAGTAACAAATGCAGTAGATAACATGATAAAAAATATATAGAGAGAATATAAAAATTAAGGTGGAGTATATATACAACCCGATAAATGGAATAAAAAAAAACACTGAAAATGGTGTGTGACCACTGTAGAGATAGATAGCCAGGGAAAGTGTTTGGTGGGGAGTGGGGCCTATGAGACAAAGACAGGAACAGAAGAGGAACCGAACACTGAGCGGTTTGGGTAGGTAGATGTTGGTGACCTCAGCTACGACACCCACCCTTTTGTCTTTCTTGTAAATTCTTTCTTACTTTGCTTTATATATCTTCTTCGCTTCTTTTGTTTTTCTTTTTAAATTAATATATTTTTGGATTAGTTTATTTTTAATTTAAAATAATTGTATCTTTTTTTTTTAAGTACACGACTTATTTCTTTATCTACGTATGGGTATTGGTTGAGTAGAGTGGAAGTATTATAATTTTTTTATATGTTTTCAATTCCAACATATAAAAAATAATTTATTTTTTAAAAATTAATTAAAACCAAAATTAGTACATGTTTGTTCATCATAATGTTTTAGGATAATGTAATCTGATTATTTTAATGTATGAAATTGTGAATGAAAAAATGTTAAAAAAAATTGATATGATTTTTTATCATATCATGTCAATGAATGAATTTAATAATGGTATTTTCAATTATAGTATCTTTAGAGTGTAAAATATTTTTTTCTCAAAAAATTTGACAGAACATTTTTCATGAGTTTTTTTAATTATTTTTTATTTATAAAATTCAAATGGAGATATATTTAAAAATTTTAACTATTTCAATTACTTGTTATTATTTCCAACAGATGATAAAATATAAAACTATATTTTAAAAAAGTTACATAATTGTAAAAGGAAAATATATAAAGAAACATATCCTAAGTTAGTCTAAACATACGTAGCGAGCCTATTGTTAGAAGTAATATTGATATATAATTATATAAGTAGTGGTGTAGGCAGAAATATATAATTGTTGATAGAGGGATGCCACGTCAGTAATTTGTGTTCTGGAAGGTCTGGGTAAATAAAGAAAAGTCGCACGTTACTTGCACCTAATTCTTTCGTTTTCATCTCCATGTGACTCTCCAACAGTTCCACGCTATCATATCTCCCCACGATTATTGTGGTTTGGTTCGGTCTATCTCCACCTATTTTGTGCTCTGTCACGTTAAGTTTTTCTCCTTCTAGACTGTTTTTTTGTGTAAGCTATTTATCTAAATGTAAACTTTATTTACTGTATTAATAATTCTTTATTGCTCATTTCGCATCGATAAGTTCAGATAGAATAAAAACTTTTAAAAAAAATAAAGTTAATTCGATCAATTCCAATAAATTAGGTTAAATTAGTTAATATCAGGCTCAAAAAGTTATTGGAACTATTTGTTCTAATATTTTTATTTTTTATTAAATATATTAAATAGCATTAAAAAAAATCAAACTAGGTTGGTCAACCCCATTTTTAAACTCTAAATATTAGAGTCATCACTCCATATAAATATACACCTTGGTAGAATTGATAAAATAGATAATCCAATCCTATTAGACAAAACAAAAGTGAAAAATGAGCTGGTCCAATTCAACATGAAATCTATATACAATTACTCTTTTCCTAAGTTGTACAAACTAAGTTGGTTTAATCTATTTTTTTTTTCATAAAAATATATATCAAATTTTTAAAAGAAAAAAACTAATGAAATGGGTCTCATCATTTTTGAGTCGTTTTTCAATAAACTTGGTCAAACCATTTTATCACTCAATAGCTTGGTCATCTCATGAAGAACAAGTAGACAAAAAGAATATTTTGTTATTAACAAAATGCTTTTAAGATATTAATTTTTATATAAATAAAAGAAATATAATAAGCACAACAATGTTTAAACTTGAAGCTTTATGTATATTACTTAAATTCCTCAACTATTGAGTCAATTCTAATGGTGTATAGTGTAAGATATTAACTAAATAAGAAGCATGTAATATTTTTTTATGATTGGTTAAAATATGACTTAAATAATATTGTACTTTTAATATAATAAATATTTTAATGTTATCTATTCAATAAATATTCTTTTAACACATTATAGCATTTGTCCAAGAATTTAATTGCATTTCTTTTCTTTGCAATTTGGATGGTGTATTTTGATATTTTAATTTATTCACAAATTTACTAAGCTCTTTTATGTTGTAAAATTAAGTAAATTCAATTCTTCTATTGATTTTCTTCTACCTAAAAGTTGTTGATCTTTATTTTTTACCTAAAAATATTTACAAGAATTAAATTATTTTAAATATTTTTATTCTTAAAATTCACGGCCAAAACCATAAATTTACCTAATTAAAATAAAAATATCTCAAAATATCCCTCTTTAAATTCTAATTTTACATTCTTAAAAAATCCTTAAATATATCAAAATTTCACTAAATTTCATAGTTTTAAAATTTTTTAAATTATTTCATAAGTTAAATTTATCATAAAACCTCAAATATTTGAATACAAAATGACAATTGAGAATTTTAGATAAAAAATTTAATAAAAGAACCAAATTTGTTTCATTTTAAACACAAATGAACTTAATTAATTTAAAGAAAATTTGAGAGATTAAATTCACATAATTCAAACTAAAAGCACATCTAGGCTAAATATATTTATATATTAGCAAGTTTCTCATGCATTGCACGTGTATTCTTAAATTTATGTATAATTAAATATGTAAATTAATAAAAAATAATTATTAGTGTTAAATAATTATGGTGAAATGACCATCATAAAAGAAAAAGAAAATAAATGACTTCCTTAATAGTGAAGATTCAATTCTATTTTATTAGATGTAAATAAAATAAAGAGATGAACTTTTTGAAAATAAAAAAGGAAAATATATAAATAAACTATTTGAATCCAAGCCTAGCATATTTATGTCTATTAATTTAATAATTGATAAACTGAAATCTAACTCAATTAGTTGATGAGGGTAGATGAATATTATAAACTCTGAAATACTTTTTTTTATTCTTATAGATCCAAAAAAAATTTGATATTTGATATAATGGGTGAAAATTCAAAATTCAAATTTACTAAATTTATATAAGAAGAGAAGTGAAATAACATAAAAAAAAAATATAATAAAATAGAAGATACTCAATGTAAGAACATTCACATGAAATCCTCCTGGGAAAGAAAGAAAAATCTAAAAATTTCCAAATTCAAAAAAGTGAATAAAAATTCCCAAATTCATAAAAGGGAATACATAAATTTATAGTATATTAATAAGGATTCTTTGCATTGTACGAGAAGGTTTAAAGTAAAAAATATAGGTAACTTTTTTCTGTATAAATTGTTGGTCTCTTTCACTAGAAATTTTAAGTATTATTTAATATAATTATATACCCAGCATCCAAAGTCGACACCACCAATAGTTGGAACGATCCTTGTCAGTTGATCTATGTGTAATAGTTTAGATACAGTGATAAAATATTTAAAAAAAAATGAAAAGAAATTTATTTAGAGTTGAAGTATCGAAGATTTGAAATGATAAATAAATTTTCAATATTAAAACAAATTAAAAGTAATTAAAAGTGTTGACGGTAGAAGATAAAGAAAAAACAAAAAAACTAGTGAGATAATGCAAGAAATGCATGCAAAACCGAAAGAGTACAAGATCACTGGTGACAGTTTGTAGAAGATATAAAAATTATGATTTGATCTTCAATCGCAGTAAGTATATCAGTTATATCCAGTAATAAAAAAAGTAGGTAAAATATTGTTTTTTCAAAGATTGATACAGGTACTAATTAGTAATTATTACCAAATCAATACTACTCGAGCAAACAAAAATTAATTGAAAGGAAAAAAATTAAAAACTAATATTAGAAAGGAAATTAATACATGCAGTAAACATTTGATTCATATTCAACACAAATTATAACATAAAATTGTAATTTCAACCAATATATAAAGATATATCTAAATTGAGATCAATTTCTTCATATCAATAAAGATAATACCATAGACAATCTCAAATTTAATTAGGCATCGAAAACAAGTATTATTATTAAGAGCCCATAACCATGACGTTCTAATTTAAAAAACATCATAATTTCGACAATCAATGTCGATCAATTCTAATTTTACCATCATTTTACAGAGATCTAATATCAATTCAATAGCAGTGAATTATAAAAATGCTTTGAGCACAAAGATTGTGAAATAAAGTTGTATTGAATGCAAAGAAATCAGTTCACGCAATCTAATCCAAATTCATCTATCTTAACCTAAAGGAAATTCATTACACATTTACACATGATATAACATAAAGAAGAAAAAAAAAATATAAAGATTATAAGATAGATAGTGATGTATACACTATATATGTTGTTGATAGTTCCTCTTCCAATGAAAGAAATAGTTAGATATTTATTTCTTTATGGATCAGTTGTTAGAAATTTATAATTTCTTCTAATTACGTGGATTTTATATTTTAAATATAATTATATTAGCTATTTATTTAAAATGATTATAATCTTAAGTGATCTAATTAAGTAATCGAAAAAACTTCTAAAAGGCTTGATATGGGTTTAACGAGTGGATACTCAGGTTAGCCCGTTAGGGGATAATGGGAACCCTATATGTAGGCTAACACATCAAGAAGATTATGTACTCAATACACAAAATCAAAAATACATTCTCTGTTCTCCCCATCAGAAAAGAGAAGCAAAAGTTTCCAAGAGGAATTAAGGTGGTTTGGTTGAGGAAGACCACAAACCAACGATTCTTAATCATCGCAATCACTAAAGATTATGTTGCAGTCTCTTAGACAAATGGATCCTCCAGGTATTTATTTATTTATTTATTTATACACTCTTATTTAAAGCTTTGATGATCTAGTATAACGGTAATTTATTACAGGAAACCCCAACATAAATAAGATCAGAAGGAACCTAAGGGTTGGAAGTCTCCAATAAAAATAAAAAATAAAAAATCTAAAGATAGACAGATATTTCCAACAAATACCTTTCTTTTGATTAAAAACTCGTGAAATTATATCTTTTAAGGTTGGTCCTGGCACAACAATCTGGTGTATGACATTGCCTCACATCGCACCTAAGTAATAATCCTGGTCCTAGACACTATGGGATTCGAAGCTTCCAGTGCCTCATGCTGAAATGGATGGTGTTACTCCAAAAAATTATCTCGTGATCCTTCTTGGGTGTCTATGAGTATATGAGAATCCATCCTCTAATAACATACATGATAAGTCACATACATGTCATGTTTATTCATTTCTTAATAAATATTACATACTTCTTATAAAGAAAAATATAGATACAAAATTTAAACACAATCATATTCTATTAAATCTTGATATGATTGTGTGTCACGTGCAAGGTAAAACCCTTAAATTCTAGTAGTAATATATATATATATATATATATATATATATATATATATATATATATATATATATGAAAATTTAAACACTATTTAAATATCAAATTAAAAGAGGTGGGGTTTTTTCAAAGTATGGATAACTTATAGACTTTATTAATTGTTCTTATTTTTAAAAATAAAACCACTAAAATCTTATTTGCATTGAAATATGTATTAAAAAATGATTGCATAATTTAATTATTTTATAAAAAATAAAATTAGTAAAATCTTATTTTCATTGAATTATGTATTAAAAAGAAGATTGAATAAATTAATTGTTTTATTTAACTTTTAAACTTGAATATACAAACTTAGCAGTTAATTTTACATAGTAAAAAGTAAGATTAATAAATTTTAAATAAGCTTTTAAAATATATATTCTACGTTACTAAAAAGTCATATTATATTTCTTTTACTTAAGGCCTTAAATGACCTTAAGTATACCCTAATTATATATTAATAGTCTTCTTCTCGAATTTTAAGAGAATGATCTTGTGCTTTGCATAGTGTTCAATTTTTAATAGTAAGACAAAAGGATATATTTGATTATGGATGTGAAGAGCGTTTCGGTGTCAGCAATGGTAGGATGCTCATTTGCGATGACTTAATGGTCAAGTTAGTGGATGTAAAGTTATGAGGTGAAGAGTTAGAAAAAAAAAATTTCATAGGTTTTATAGATCTATTGACCCGTCATTTGTATAGTATATGTTGTGAATAATACATTTAATTATTTTCAAGATGTTTAGAGGAATTTTAGCCAATTGTTAAGTGATTTAAACATACAGCCATCCATTATTTGACATGCATTTAATTCTATGAGATAAGGTTTGTATATGTGATATGTCTAGATGTTGAGTCGACCAACTTTATAATGATGTGAAATACGTAAATATATATAGTATAAGTAAAAAGTATAAAAATATTAAACAATAATAAAATTACTATCTTAAAACGAAAAAGAATATACAATAATTCTATTTTATTAATTAGTTAGATAGTGGAGAAAATAAATAACTTTGTATATATATAAAAATTTTGGTATATATTATCAAAGAAACTTTTAATCTAATGATTAAATTAATAAAAATTATATTTTATATAAAGTTATTAGATTGTATAATGGTTAATATAAATTATATTAGTATCATTTGATTCTCTTCGTATGTATGAATATATATATATATATATGAGAAGATACCTATTTATTCTAAGAATAGAGTTACTTCTCATCTTTAATATTTTTTCAATCTAACGACAATAATGAGTGTTAGATTAAAAAAAGTAAAGAATGAAAATAAATAGTAACTTTTTTAGAGTAAGTGAATCATATTATATATATATTTAATACTTACACTTAATAATTTTGGATCTCAAATGATAATTTAAATGAAAAAAATTTGTTTTTTATTAAATAAAATCGTAATTTTTAAGTTTTCTTTAAAAATTATATAGATTTTTGAAAAATGTGTTATACACATGCTTTGTAAAATAATTTTATACATTTTTTCAATTATAAATTACAATGAACGGTAAGTTAATTGGTTTTATAATAATTACCTTATGGTCATATTAAATTTGTAATTAAATAATAATATAAAATTAATTTTTTAAAAAATTTAAATTATTAGTTACTTATATTATTTTTTTTTTCAAATCTTTTTTTTTTTCAAAAAATTTTGTTTAAATATTCTTTTCATCTCAAATCCTTATTACTTATACTTTAAAAACAATTTATTTAAAATATAATATTTTCTCATGATTTCAAATTAATTATTTTTTATTTATTTAAATTAATTATGTATATTTCTCTGACAACTTCAAAAATTCTTTAACTTATATCTAAATTTCAATTAAACTAAAAACACTATAATAATATAAAATACTTACTAATTCGTCAATATTTTAAGTTGCTCAGTGCTTACCCAAAATTGCGAATTTGTGTTTTAGGAAAATAATATTTCATTTCATTGAAAAATATTCAACGAATTTGTAGTTTTATTTTTACCGGGAAGCTAAAATATATATGACTTTCTTTTGATAGGTTTTTTTATTTGTAAATTAGTGACGCTCTTTAATCATTTAGAATAAATATTTAAGTTATTAAATATATTAATATGTAGATTAATAATTTAATAAAAAAATGGATAAGAAATTGTAATTAGACTTCTGTTTTAGATGGCTTATAATCAATTGAACCATTTAGGCAATACCCGTTGAAAAAAATTACTTGCATTTGATCTATCTGTTTAAAAATGATTTCTTATAAAAACAATTTTTAACATATAAAAATTCTAGCAGTTAGATAGAAAGTAATTATTTTCTCATATATTCCACATTTCCAAGCAATGGTTGACAAAAGTGGATTTTCTTTAGTTATAGATACACAATCCTAATTCTACTGTTTTTGTGTTAATGAAAATATGCTATAATTTGTCCTCCAAAAAATAGAGCACGCTATAATTTATATATACATGAGTCATAGATGATAGATCTATAAAATTCCTTCAACATATGTTGTCACACTTGGGTTAGTGAGAATTTATAATATATATATAATAATAATAATAAACACATGAATATAATACTTTACACGCGATAATAAGCTTTTGAAAGGAACGAGAGAATCAGATACTTACAAGTTGCGAGAATTGAACACCAACCCTTTTTAATTTTTTATTGTTGAACTGTGTCTTATTTTATTCACAAGGAATATACAGCTTTGTTATAGCTGATAATTTATTTGCTTCTCATATAGGATACGATAATTTATTTGCTTCTCATATATATGGCCTGCAAAATAAATAAGTCACACATGTTTATAGAAGCATTGAGTGCTTGTGAAGATTGCACTCCAATCATAAGTTCTTATTCAGATGTGATTCTTAATAAGAAAAATAAGATAAACACCTAATGAGATGTTCTAATATAATTTTATATTTAAAATTCAAATTCAAAACTATTTATTAAGTTAGTTAAAATAATTTTATTTCAGTTAATTTATACACTTAATGATAAATAAAGTAAGATATATTTTGAATGTATAAATTTGAGACGAAAACCCTAAATCAAATCAATCATTTACTTTAAAGTCAAATTAAGTAAAATTAATTCATATCATCAGTTATAATTAAGATGCAAAATTAATCTTAATTATAGATTTATATCAAAATATATACACAATGTGAAAAATTAATTCATGTAGTAAAATAAATGGACTCTAAATTAGCATCATCATGTTGAGCTTGGAGAATATAAGAAAAAAGTACTTATTTAAGTGTTTACTCTTCCCTCAGCCTTGGTATATGTGCATTTATTAATGGCCTCTTTATTGAGTTAAACACAATCTTTTAGCAAAAAAATACACAATTTATTATTTGATTTAATTATATAATTTTGAGAAAAATACGTTTTGTTTTAAAATTTCTAAATGATTAATACAATTTATTATCAACATAAATCTGTTTATATTATTAATATATAAATAAATAAGAAATAGTATTTAATTGATATTATATTAATGTATTTTTCTATATTTAAGATGTATAATAAAACATGAAAATTTATAATTCATTAATTAATAATAAATTTTTAATTTCTATTTATTTAAAATAATAAAAATAGATATAAAAATATATTAAAAGATTAAATTTATGAAAATTCAATAAACATTTATTAAGACAAAAGAAGATTTAATAAAAAAATTCAAAAATAAAATTAAAATAATATGTGGAAATTATAACAAAAACCTTTTATATTATTTATAGATATATTAAAATACACTACATGGTTCACTTGATCGACTAAACAATCACAGGATTTAGATTTGAATTATTTTTCATTATTCAAAAGAACTACAAATAAAAAGGGCTAATAAGTTTATCTTTGCATTTGTTCAGTTAAATTATTTGCTTTTCTTCTTTGAACTGTTAGGCAGCAACAGCTCTTCTCCAAGAGAAACTCTACTCAGTGCAGCATTTTGTTTTCCGCAAGAAGAAAATATTATAACCAAGTCTGTCCATTATTATTAGGTCAAAACTGAAATGAAGTTTTATAGGTATTATTAATACTATTATTAAAGTTTCACTTCAATAATTCATATAATAAAAGTTTGTATTAGAGGTTAATATAAATTACTGAAGTAAAATTCTAATTGTAATTAAAAAAAAGCATAAAAAAACATTTAAAGAATTGTAAGCAAATTTTATTCTTATTATTATTTTTACAAATATTATTTGTACAATAAATTGTACAGATGAAATGAAATGACCCAATTTTTTAGAGTTATTGGTTTATGCAAATGAAATGAAAAATAAACTAAGGGTTAAACTCTTGTGGAAACTATAACTTCAAATAAATTAATGTGACAAAAATGTAGCAAGATTAAATAAGAATATTACAAAAACAATATATTAATCATCTTCTTCATTCAGAATTGTAATACAGAAAAGACCCAATTTTTTCTTCGACTCCAATTTTAATTTCTAAAAATGACAATTGTTTGGGGTAGCTAATGATATATGAAATGCCTGGCATAAGGACAAAAATGATTCATAAAAAGAAATTGTTTCCTTACATGCCCTAAATTTGGATCTCTATATATGCAGGCCACAGAAATATTTGGGGCTACCAATTGGCATTTGTCATGTATATAAAAGTGGTAAAATGGTTAGTTCTAGCTTCTAGACTTGTTTAAGTATAGGGTTTGAATAAATAAAAAAAAAAATGAGTTTTTTTGGCCTGAATAAAAAAGAAATGAGTGTTTTTACATGCGGGTTTGGTCCAAGTCACGTTATGTTTGAGGTATGGGTTTGGGTTGAGTTTAGACATATATCTTGTGTTAATAAAAAATTGGTTTTTTTTTCTTACCTAATTCAATGCGGCTAGAAACCAAAACCGGGCTAGCTTGAATTGGGTCAAGTAATGAAAAGCTAACAAATACTTGTCTTTGTTTTTAAAAGAAAGGACAGTTGCTACAATGCTCAAAAATATTATTTGAAGAAAGGGTTAATACGTTCCTAATCTCAATAAAATTACGATTATTTGGTTTTAGTCTTTAAAAAAAATGTTAGTTTTAATTCTTATAAGTTAAATTTTTTTGAAAATAATCTCTGTCATCATTTATCGACAATGTAATATATATTTAAACGTGTTAAACATTAATCATCACTTATGTAACATGTTTATATGTATGTGATGCTATTACTATTGAATGATGATAGGTATTATTTAAAAAATTAAATATATAAATATTAAAATTAATGAATTTTGTAAGGATTAAAACTAAAATATTTTAATTTTATAAAAATTAAAAATATATTTAACTCATAAAAAATCATAATTTTAGGTCAAATAGGTTTTTTATTTTTATGTAATTTCTAATTTTAGTTCCTACAAGTTCTTTTTGTCCATTTTTAGCTTTTTTTTATTTTTAATCATCAACATTAGTCTACGCGAGAGACATAAAAATGGACCTAAAAAATATAATTTAATTCTAAAAAACTATTTGATGAATAAAAATAAACGAAAGACAAAATACAAATTATTACTTTTAAACGGGAGGGAAATTTCGGAAGATAACTAGATATCCTTAGTTAGTAGCATGAGAATGGAATAGGTTAGAAAATTTGTATGAAATTTTATAAGCACAAGAATTTGAGATAAACCAAAAGCGTGATGAGTATGAGAATGCTTTTACTTTTGTAGAATTATTCATTGGGGTATTTGTGTTCACAGAAAGACGAGGCAAATTTAATAGCACAAGAGTGATGTCAATTATAAATATACTTATAATCCAGCGTTACAGGGAAGATAATCTTGTAATTATTTTTGTCGGTGACTTTGCAGCAAAATCCTGATCCTGCAATGTACTCCTCGTAGACCACAAAAATAATGTTAGTAAAAATTGACCAGTAATAAAACAGACCAAAAAATGTCAGTACAGCTGTACAGGGGAACCGGAAACTCCCTTACTTTATATTTTGCCATTCCTTACGTTCTGACTTCTGAACATGTTGCTCAAAAATGGGATTAATTCTTCAAGATAGCCCACCAAAGTCAACAGCAAGAAAAGGTCTCGTGGGTCAAAAAAACCTACTAATTCAAAGCCTGTGGGCCATCATGTATTTTCTGCAGTCACAAATTCAAGATCCTTGCTTAATGGTAACATTTTTCTTTTTTCTTTTTTCTTTTTTTAATGAATCTTAATATTACCTAAAAATATATAATTGAGTCCGGGTTAAGTGGACTTCAAATCATAAAGGAAGAGGGGCCAATTATTAAAATTCATATCAACTACATATATTTTTCTCAGAAATGAGAGGCTGCCTTTACTCGCCCTTAATTCTATGTAGGTTGCTTACTTAACTGTGGTATCATGTCCATTTCGAAGATAAATACCATAGTTTAATAATAATAATAATAAAAAAAAAAGACACCAACCATATTCATGATGTAGGTAAATAACAAGTTAATGATAAGTCCGTTTGGATAAGTAATTGAATTAAAATTTTATTGAATAAATATTTATGTTAAGAAGAAAATATATCTACATTAAAGAATTTATTAGTTCATTTTCTAGTTATAATTTGAAAGTAATACTAATCACGAGCTTAGTTTCTTTTTATATATTTTTCATCTTACATAGATATAAATGAAATATAAATTATCTATTAGATATTAAACTAATAATTTATTTTAAGTAATATTTGATTTCAATAGTTTTGTATCTAATTTAATTAATTTTTATATTTTTAAATATACAAAATATTTTGTATTAATTTTAAATATTATAAATTTATTAAAATTCATTTTTATTGACAATATAAATGTAAAATAATTGAATTGTTTTATTATTTCACATTCAAACATTTACTTAAATTTAACATTTTTAAAATTTTAAACATAAATTTATCATACAATTTTATACACATTACAAATAATATATATATATATATATATATATATATATATAAATGCTAATTTATTAAAATCAGCTTATAAACTTATAATAAGCTATTTTTATAATTTTTTAAAAATATAAATACATATTTATATCACAAGATAAATTTAAATAATATTTACCTAAGTTCTTCTAAACATTCCAAAATCATAATAATTCTTAACGTATCACGAAATCTTTTAAACCGTAAGTTATACCAAAAATAAAATGTTTAAGTAAACCCCCAAAAATGCTCTATCACATCAAGGTAATGATAACCTTTAGTGGATATATTCTTATTTCATTTAAAGAGTCTCTCTTTCCATTTTAAAGTTGAGGTGATCAAAATCTTGTCCCTCAATGCATTCTAACCCAAAATTAGGTTTTGCATTATATATATGATAAATATTTATCTTTACATAATTTAAGTTTAAATAATAAGTAAATAATCTTAATATATAATTAAATTAAAATTCATAATAAATAAATATATTTAAATATATAATTTATATGTTAGGTTTAAAATAAATAATTTAAATTGTAACATAAAATTATTTTTCACTGTTAATATATATTTTTTAATATTGAAATTCAATTTAGAGATAAAAATAAAATATAGTAAAATGAAAATATAAACAATTAAGAAATTCAAATAAAGATAGTTTTAAATGGTTAAGGGAAATATTTTTGTTAATCACAAAAATAATGTGTGAAATGTACAAAGAAAATATTGAAAATATTTAACGAAAGAGTAAGAAAAATGAGACTGGAAATATATTTATGGAAGTAATATTCATATTATGATTTTTTTCTGTATTTTAAATCATAGAAGTAATTTATAATTATACATACAGTAATATATTAAAAAAAATACTTCAAAACTTGTATCCATCCCTGAGTGTGTAACACGTTCAATGTCTGTTATTAAAACTCGTATGATTGACAAAGAATGTTTGCACGATCGGTATTAAAACTCTAGTATTTATAAAAACAAAGACATGCTCATAATTATAGGTTAAAAAACTAGTCTTAGAAAAAAAGACCGTCAAAGACAAATGGTATATTACTATATTATACATTACCTTATACGATTTTTTTCCTCACACATGGCATAATCTCCTAACAGTTGTCATGTTAGGAAAAATGATATTAACAATAAGAGAGCGTTGTACATTTTACATTAAGTGCAAATTCCTTTGTAGCTTTGAATGTACCGTGATACTTGTCCTTACACAATTTTTTTTGGAATATAGTGCAGTTTATAGAAACCTGAACATTTCATCACAACATCGACCAAAAGGAAAAAGCTAAAGCCTTGAGTGTACACCACAAATGCACTAGCTTTAACCTCTCCATTTGTCAAATCCAATGGATGCTTCCAAGTTCCAAGTAAGACTTGTCGAGGGTAGTTCAGTATACAGCCAATTCTTGTAACAGGCATGAATTTTGTAATGAGATTTCAATCAGACAAAAAACCAGTAAACACTCCAAAATACAAGTTGCCGAAGAAGATACCAAAATAATGACACTAAACCTATAGTCCTAAAAAATAAAATGCATTTGAATTCTTCAGTTGTAATTTACAAAAACAAAACACCAAAACCTAGCCCTCCAGCATCAAATCAAGGGCCAGAAGCTCCTGAAGACTCAGCAGCATCCTCTAATCTTAATGTTATGGGAACTTCTTCAATCATTTTGCCTTTATCTGCTGAGCCTTCCACAGCTTTGTTCAACCTTTTCAACCATATATCATAGTCAACAGGGTATGGAGTTCCACAAAGGCTATCAACATAATCAGCAAATGCTTTCAAGAGAGCAGAAACCTGACCAATATGTTGCTGGATCAATCGCTTCGCCCAGCTTCGCTCTCTCCATTGTAATGCAGACTCAATAGAATCTTGTAGAGACATAGTCCCTCCACAAACAAAATAGAGGATGTAGACAATGCTTTCAGCATCAGAAGAAGGACACAGCTTGCCATGCTGAAGTGCATGAGACGATGAAAATTGCAAATTTATGGCAGGGCTGTCCCTATCTTCCAACACGGCACGCCCCCAAGATATGGGGACATACATGGTAGCTTGGTTTCTAACACCTTGTTTTTCAGCAACACGTATTATGTTCTCAGGACAAATATCACCATGTTGAACATTAGCCATGGCTGCACTTCTCAGAGCAGCTAAACAGTCCCGGCACAAGCGTGTTGCTTCATCCACAGAAAATGACCCCTCATTAGCAACTACAGATGATAGTGGCTCCCCTATTGGAGATGTCACCAGTATTGGTGTCCCACACCAAGGGTGATCACACCTTCCCCCAGGGCTCTCTTTCTTGCATGGTCCAGAATGTAGAATCCTACCAGAGGCAACAATTTCAGGTAAATATTTGCTCAAGATTCCTTGATTCCTCAAAATGTTTAGAACTTTTGTTTGGCGTTGCACTTGGTACCAGAGGCTCATATCCTCCAAAGAAGGCTCAAGTCTAGATGGATGAGCACCAACATATAAAGTCAATAACTCTGAAGGATGATCAAGACAAACTGCACTATAGAGATAATAGTTCCCTCCTACCAGAGATTCATGAATTTGGAAACTTTTCTGTCCCTGCTGTGGATCATCCAAGATCAATATGTCACCACACCTGAGCTTCAGACGCGATGCTCGGTTTTGGGGAAATAAGTCATTTTGATCAAGCTCGACAATCTCTCCTGCTTGATGGTCACTTGTTACATGATAAGGAACCAGTGCATTTTCAGTCTCAATGATGCAGCATTCTGCCCTCCGCTTCTGAAGACGGAGGCTATGATCTGAAAGTAATGAGGCTACTGATTTTCGTGGTGGTCCATTCCATTGTGCAATGGAGTAGAAAGTTGCCAATAGTACTTGTAGAGTTCCTATATCCCCCCAGTATGGATTTCCTAATCGGTTCCATAATGGTTCCACTGGTGTAAAACCAATTTCAGCATGAGTTTTGATCCATTCAACCACAGATAGATATGGATCGCTTGAATTCAGTAAATCAAGTTTGCCAAGGTCACCACTGAACTTCATCACTGCTCCACATTTAGAATCTAGAACTAGAATGAAAACAGAGTCGCTGTTGACAGAACTAATCTTGCTCAAACTCCGAGAAACAAGAACATGGAAACCATAAAAGATAGCTTCACAAATAGTGCTGGCTGATACTCCTGAATCATTGTCCAAGAATACTTCTGGCTTGAATAAGGCAAACTCTACCACATGATCCCATCTAAATTTTGAATCAGTAGCAGTTTTAGACATCAAAGCTAAACCACTCACTTCCCTCAGCCTGCCCCTTGATATTGCCTTTTCAACACTATTGAACTTCGAACCAATATGAGAGGGGCAAGAGACACATAATGGCAGTGGTCCACTTTTATGCCAAAATGTGCGCCAGAGTCCAATGATAATGGCATGAAGGAAATCTTCTGCAGCCAGATACCGATCTTCTATAACCTCATCGGAAGCGTCAGAGAAGATTGACATACGGACGAGTTGCTGAAATGGAACCCCCTCTAATGCTAAATCAAGTTTGCACAATTCATCGGTTGTGAAGGGAGAATGAAAACTTTGCATCCCATCTGCTGAATCACCATTTAGATTCTCCAAGACCCACTCCTCAAGATATTGAGTGAATAACTCCAGGTCAACCAGTTTCCTTCCATAATCCTTGAGCCCCTTTAACACTCTTCTGTTAATAGGAAGAAACTTGCTCAATCCTGAGGTCCCAGAGACAGTACTAGCAGAAATAACTGTCATATAGCAACCATGTTATACTCATAAAAAAATAGTAACAACCGTATATTAGCAAATGGGGGGGACTACACGTTTTTATTTGGTAAAGTTAAGAAGAGACAAACCAGAAAAATACATCACATGCCTCCATAAAGTATTTGAATGTTACTATCATTAGATGCATTACAGTGTGTTCAAACACTAAGCTAATAGCACCCACCAAACGTATTTGAGAGTATGTACTATTGCCAAGCTTGTGTATCATCAAAAATTTCTTTCCATACACATTTGTTAAGAGTCTTCACTCTTCAGCCATACACTTCATTATTTCATTCAACTTTACAAACTACTTAGGCATTATTGTCCCTCATATATTTCTCAAACACGAATAGGTCACTAAGCCAACATTATAAAATCAATGTGTGGGAGAGGTTAAAGCATTGGAAAGTCAATAAATACCCCCAATTGCAGAGCAATATTAAATAAATGAAGAAATCAATACAAACCAGAGCCAGACTTCCTGAAACTTCCATCCAGACTTTTTCCTGGAGATGAATCCATTCCATTTTGCAGATAACCTGATTCACATAATTAATACAGTTAAGCATCAGATAAATCTTTATATACATATATGTCCTGATCAAATAAATAATATAGCATTTTCATAGAAGTGAGGAAGTTTTTATGTATAAACCCTATTAACATTCTTCAGTGTCTCAATTGCAATAAAAATAAAAACTGCATTTGAGAACACTAGAGGCATTAGACCGATGAATCCATTTCTCTGATACAATTTACAAGGAACAAAGTATACACAAAAATATAAAATAATTATTTTTATTCCTCGAGAATGGAAGAAACTAAATGTACAAAGCAAAGCTGTTATATTTTCATTTTCCTTTCTTCTTGTTGGTTTCAATTATCCCCTCTCCCAACTAATTTCTATTTAATTAATTTGATGCAAAAGAGAGTTATCTTCAACAACAAAGTGAAAACAACCAGGTGAGGCTGTAGGGGAAATAATTGCACCAGCAATTGCAGAACAATAAACATTTCATTTTATTGGAAACTATAAACTATTTTGCCAGTGGAATACAAAAATCACTTTATTCAACATGCCAGGTATATAAAAGGAAAGAAAACTAGAAGCTTTGGCCAGTCATATGGTTTACAGGAACTTGGTCCCTCTGGTTTCACTGAAATGAAATTGATTTCAGTAATGTAGCTCTTGATCATGATTTGTTACTACGAGAGCTGGGTTCTACTGCTCCTCTTATGAAAGGGCTTTGTTCTAGAGTGCCAAGCATTTCAACAGGGTGCCCAAGCACTAAACCAAGAGTTGTTCTTTTCTAGTATTAGTTTTTAATTCTTAATCTTTTCAATTGATTTTGGTTTGCTCAAAATAGTATTGATTTGGCCGTAGTTGGTATTTGTATCAATTCTTGCGGAAACGATATTATACTTACTATTTTATTACCTAACACGGCTAGTGTACTTGCCATGATTGAAGAAAAAATCCCAACTTTTCTACACTCTCCATCATCCCTATTAATAAATATTTTAGCTTAATAAAAAAATGGCCCGATCCTACATATATTCTCAGTGGTAAAACCTACAATACATTAAGTGACCTGAAAACAAAATAGTAAAGAAAAGTAGGGGATAAAAAGGCTTTAACTCCTACAGCAACCAGTGATTTAATTTTAATGACAGTGCTGCAATCAGATTGTTTAGTATATGAAAAGATAAGGGATGCAGGGTTACATGAATCAATTTTATCTTCACTTCTCCGAACACAGTTGCTGCGGCTTAAGTACACATAAAACAATCTTTATCCATATTGCATATATAAATATATGCAAGAGATCTTTTTTCATTGATTGGAAGTCAATTTTAACAGAGTAAGACACCGTAGTTTCTTTTCAATCCATCTGTTCTCTTGACATATTTAGTCTACATTTCGTTATTGTTTTTGGTCGGTTCACAATTCACATACATCTCAAGGTACAAAATATTCATCACACAACAACATTATCCTACAAATAAACAAAAGGACAAAACAGTAAACTCCTCACATTGCTAATAGTAGATAGAATGAAAGCAAGGAAGTTGTCATAATCACGCCGAAAGTAATTCCAGAGAATAGAAGACATACAAAAATCAAAGAAACACAATTACTTATATATGTATTATATATGTATGTTCACATGGTTTTTATATAGTAATTGAAGTGATCCATGTCAGCATACATAAACAAACCCAGTTCAGCAAAACACACATTGTGAAGAAAAAGGGAAAAGTAAAAGTCACCTAATTGCATCGCGACCCAAAAGCTGAAAACTCTAACGAACAAGATTGGAAGATTTGAGGAAACCTCGAAGGCCACATTGCTCAAGCCAAGAGAGGAAACGGGCGAGGAGGGTGACAGGAACGGACATTGGAGGCAGAAAAAGAAGAAGAACGTGGGACGTCGCCGAAAGTGAGAACGACGAACGTGGTAGATCTCAAGGCATTATAGATGGTGGAGGAAAACGAAGAAGGTGTCATCTTGTTAAAAAAGCTGAAACAAGACAACAAGACAAGAAGCACTTGCTGTATATCTTCTCTTGTTAGAAAAGGGAAAGATTTGTTATAGCTGTTGGTGTTGTGTATGGTTTTTACAAGTTGGGAACAAGAAGCACTGTTAAGGATTCGGACATTGTAGGAGACAGTGATGAGGTGGGTGAATAAGAAGAGAAAGGGAGCAACAACAAAAGTATAAAACATCCAGCGACGACAGGACGAGAAGCTATAAATAAAAAAGCTGCGGAAAACCCAATGACCTTGTCTCCACCCCATAGGCCATAGGTCTTTCTTGGCAGTTGGTCCCATCGATAATGATGTTTCACAATGTCACAATTTCTCTCCTCCACCTTCCTATCCCCAAGCGCGTTACTTCCAAACATTGCCTCTTCGCACTTCCCTTCTTCACTCCTTATATTTGCCCTTTGTTTACCACCACTTTTTCTTTTTCTTTTTTTTATTTACTTTTCTATTAACTGAAGTTTGATAACAAAAAATTATACATTTTACTAGAATTAACTGGAGTTCAATAACGAGACTGAGACGATAAAGTTTTCCTCTAATTCCTCCCTCGAATTATGAAATTCTTTCTCGTTTTTGTCTTTTGATGAAAAAAAAAATGTTGCTATTATTTTTTAAAATTATTTTAACCTCAATTGTATTTTTAGTTTTTAATATCATTTTTGTACAATTTTTCTCTCAAATTTTAATTGCCTCAATCGAGTTTTTTTTTATTTTTCTTCTCATTTATAATCGGTTTCATCAATTTGATTTTATTTAATATTTAAGTTATTAATTTTTTTTTACATAAAAATACTAATTTACTCACAAACCTAATTCACACATCGATTAATAATTAATTCAATTAAATATTAAATGAAATTAAGATGAAGAGACTTAAGTGTAAGAATTTAATGATATAAATTTTAAAATAATTATTATAAAAATTAATAAATTTATAATATATAATTATTTATAATTAGACGATAAAATAAAATTATTTATCCGTAGATAGCTTTTTTTAATAATAAATAAAACTTGATAAACTCAATTCACATAAAACTTATTTTAAAAACAATTCACATATAAAATAAAGAACTAAAATTCATCTACCGCATTTAGACAACTAACCATTGTTTTATGTTCACAACATGGAATATGTATTTATTCTGGCCCAGCAGTATTTCCTTCTCTACATCAAGAAATAGAATGAAATAATTAGTGTCACAGTAACCCTTAGTTTATGTCAATCCAAAAGACACTAAATACTTTTTTAATATTGATTGATTTTGAATCAAGTTCCCTCTAAAACATTTTGCTTATAATTAGTTTATCATTTTCCCTAATCAGGATTTTATGAAGTAGATAGTACCTAATGTAATAAAAAAAAAAAGTGAAGCCCTCATGAATAGTAAAGATTTGGTCATATCTGATTAACACTATCTCACTTTAGAGCATAACAAACTAGTCACGCTGACACTTGGCAATAAGGAAGAAGTACAAGGAAGTGAAGTGAAAATGGCAGTGAGGCACAGTCGCTCCCTTGGAGCGTGAGTGTTGATCACAATTTGCTGTCATGCTCCCTACGCTTTTCCATGAATTTTATAATGAGCCTCTTGGTTGGCTGCATTTGTGAATGGGGTCATGGCTCTCACTCTGCTCTGGATCTTTCTCCTTCTAATAGCTTTGGATTGGTTTAGTTATCAAAGTAAAACCAAGTGAGACCAAATTCCTTGCTAAGTGAGGCCAAATACATACATATGCATTAGGTCGTCTTCTTTTAATCCAAGTGAGAATTGGAATCTCCTTGATTAAGAACAGATCCAAATACTAATTATATTTATGTGCATGTGTACAGGCTTGTGGGTTTAGATGCATAAAGTAATTATCACCGAATGTGCATTGAGTGATATTCATTACTATTATTGCACGTTGGCATTATACTGTCTCACCTCTGAAGCAATCTGCAATGATTTTATTTTATGTTTCTGGGTAGAATGATAATTTATTTTAATACATGGTCTATAAAATAATTTTGAAGTATTGCTGAGTTAATTAAGTTACGTAATTGTAAATTTTTTATACTTTTTATTTTGAAAATAAAATGTTTCTAAAATATGTTAATAATTTGAGAATTTTTATCAAAGTTTTAAACTAAAAAATTTTGTAAAGAAATTTTTTATCTTTCATAATTTTTGTAGTTTGAGTTAGTAAACTACCATAAATTGTTACTTTCATAGGACGATAATGGGACAAGTTATTTGTTATGTCGATCAAATCATTTATTCAAACTCGAATATGATTCGATCAAGATTTGAAAATATATAAAATAATAATAGTTCTATTTGATTTTAATCTAACGTATCAATCTTAATGTTATATATAATTAAATCATAAAATAAAATAAATATAAAACTTAAATAAATATATTTTATAATGTATATTTAAAAATAAATAATGTTATTTTGAGTATAAGATTATGTTATATAAAATAATATATATTGAATAAAAAAATCTTATTGATACTCCATTGTTAATATATATATATAGAGGGGGATTATCAGATAGGTAGAACAACCTGAAATGTATCAAATGTATACACAATCTAATTTCAAAATTTAAACTCGTCCAAATCAATCTCAAACTTGTCCTTGTTAGCTTACTAGGTTAGGTCATGCTCACCCACGCATTTTATCATGGTTTCAAACCATCATAAACTAATTTCAAATATTCAATACAATAATTATAGAAAAACAAAAATCCAATTACATTTATTCTAATTTAAGAACTAGCTAGAAATTTCAAAAAAATGATGATGGATTTCTCGAAATTAAGGTGAGTTGTTCTTTTTTCAATTGTAATTATTTAGGTTTGATATGTGTCTTGCATATGTAGGTTTAGCTTGTAATTAATTATTTTTTCAATTTTCTTTCAAAACTTTTCTTATCAATTTTTTCTATTATTATTTTTTGGTATTGGGGTATAAACTCTTCTTATTCTTGATTTTTATCATGTTATTTTAAATTAATTTTTCGGTAAATAATTTGTCTCTTATTTATTTATTTATTTATTTGTTTTTATTATTGGTTTTATCGAGAGTTTATGTCATGTTTTTATATTTTTAATATATTTTATTTAATATTAAATATAATTTATTTATTTCCCTTTATAGTATGCATGGATGTGATGAATTTGCTAAGAAGATGTTAGCCAGTATAAACTTATTATCATATGTTGTGTCCAAATAGGCTCAAATGATTTGTGTCATTTTAGAGTTAATTGAATTCATTTAAAAAAAAATAATATATTTCTTATAATTATCCCTTTTTTCTCGTAAATTTAATTGATAATTGATATTTTTACTCAAATAGTATTTTTAGTAAAAATAATTGAATTCATTTAATTGTTATAATTATCAAGTGATTTGATGGTTAATATTTCAAAATTTTAATTTAACTGCAAAATACTATGTTTGTCAAATCAGGTAACATACTTGCTTTCTAGTTTTCCAAACAAAAATATATTATTTTTGTTGGAGTGTCCAAATAGGAATATCAAATATATCACTTAACTCAATGTCAAGCGCATATTTCATATTCACTTAAAATAAAATTTATACATATTTAATGTAAACATAAATAAAACTAAAAAATTATAAGTATTATTTTAGTGGTATATTTATAAAATAATTCATTATTTCATAAAAAAATAAAAGTTTTATCTTTTTAAATATATTTTTCTCTCATGTTTGTTTTTATTTTTCATATGTAATTTTAATTATGAAAACTTAATAATTTTGAAACAATTCAATATTCTTTTATATTTATATATTTTATTATGTAATTACTCAAAAAATAAATTATTAAATATAATTTTAAAAACTTAATATTATTTTTATTCACACAGTCTACATGTGTCTCATGCATCGCACAAGTACAACTACTAGTTTAAAAAAAAACACTAAATCCATGTAAGCCTTGAAAATCTAGGAAAGAATTATATGATGTAAAAATTATTCTCATTACATGTTCCGCAATGAGTTAAAAAGATGCATGTCTAAAAAAATTATAATTTCGCCTTTGTTTTTAATATACGAGTCATGATGTTTTTTTTATAATTTTAAAGTGTTACATTTAATTTAATATAACATAAATACACAAAAAAATAATATACACAAAAAAATAATATAACAAACATAGGATCATAAAACATTGTCAAGATCATAGTTAAATATAATGAATCTTTATCATATAATAATTAATAAATAAATTATTAACATTATTTTACTTAATTTTAATCATTTATATAACTCTCCCTTAGTTATTACACACACAATATTTCTTTTATGTATAAAGCTTATAAGATCAAATATTATACGTAAAGAAAATATAATTGAGCAAGAACTATGTCCATGCATGATAAAGATTGACCAAATTTAATTAGTTTTTTGAAAATATTTTTTTCTCAACAAAGATTAAAGAAGAAAGAAAGAAAAAAGATATGATATTTAATTGTTTGATGCTCAAATTTCATGTGAGAACATTCCATCAAGCTAGTTATGATTTAGTTCAAAGTTATAATTTTTTTTATGTCATGATAAAGGATACAACAAAAGACTAAATGATTATTTTATTTATTGCGAAAGATTTTTCTTTAATTGATTGAAGACACAAAAAACATCAAGATATAAATGTTATCTTTCTCCAATTTTGTATTATTTGTATGTATCTCTCTAATGTGTTTAAGAATGAGAGAAATCAATATTAATATTAACTATTAAATTTTGATTTATTATACATCACATTAAGCTCATGGATGAAAGCATGGAGAAAATTTTAGGTTAAAATAGAAATTAAATAAAAAAATAAAAATAAATCAAGTACAACACACAACAAGTGATAAAAAGATATGAAAAATGTGTAAGAGAAGTGTTTTTTTTTTTATCTTTATGAAGACGGGGGATTACAAACATAATTGCAACTCCATGTTTGAGGACATCTACAATTATAATTTATATGAAACGTGAGACTTAATTGACAATTTAAAACTAATTTCATGGACCAAATATAACCATAAATGATTAAATTTAGAAACTAAATTGAATATAATACATGTTATAATGTTGTATGTGCCAAGAAAGTTTTAAAAAAAAATCAATTTTTATTTTAGTCCAGTTTACTATATCACCAAGTGTCATCCAACGAAGATTGTTATTCAACATCTTTTTTTATCATCTGCATGTTATTCCTAGTTTTTCAAGTAGAAATCTTTTCTACCAACTATATTTGTTTTTGGCAGCACAAGTTTTTCCATTTATACGTCTTGTTATTTAAACTCAAGGGAGGGTGCATTGTTGAGAATGGTTGTTTCCTTGAATAAATAAACGCAGTTCTTTGATATCATCTGCCTGTCGTTCCCAGTTTTGCCAATATGCTCAAATCTTTTTTGCCAATGATGATGGTTTTGGGCTGCACAATTTTTTTTACTTATGTATCTTATTAAAGATATCTAACTGGTGTAGTTTCATGGCGGAAATTTATCCTGGGGATGCTCACAAACTTTGGTAGCATGGCATTAGATCAAATTCACAATATTGTTTAGGTAAGAATGGTTTTACTCTTACCCCTGAACAAGAACAGTTCTACACCTTTATATATGTTATGACACAGATAGCATGATCAGTTTGATTAATTGCATTATTGTATTATCGTGGATGTTTTATATTGCCGATCCCACATATGACACGTCACTCCAACAACTACAAAGCTTTTTATCTGGTCTAGTCTATGAGGAGAAGTTAGAACTTCGGGATGGAATGCACTTTCTAGAGAAGTAGTTTGATTATGGAGTTGAAATGAAAGTCATGAGTCTTGAGCAAAAATGTGAAACTTCTTAATGTTTTCCAGAGCCTGAATTTCATGAAATTGTTATATATTTTTTTCACTCATTTTCATTTCCACTTTATATATTTGCATTTGTTTTTGGTCTCTCTTTTTTCATTTCTATTTTTCACTCTTTCTAAAGTTGTCAACTTTTTTTTTTTCTCAAAATTCAAGGAAAGCCTTTATTTTAATTGAATACCAGCAAAGTGGTAATTGCTGGGACCTGATGTGCCGATACTTGTGGGATTGAATTCACGGATCTCTGAACATTTGACATTATAAAGCTAAAAAATGATGCTTGTTACACTTGCTTGTATAGTTCTTGACTGCTGTTGTTTGATCCATCTATTTGCATTTGCAGGGAACATACCAAGTAGCTAAATGGAATAGCCCAAAAGTTGCAGTGAAGATACTTGACAAGGACAGTTATTCAGATCCTGATCCCATGTATGTATACACCTTAGCAATTGAACATGTTTGTGTGTGTCTGTATGGTGCTTCTTGCCAATGAACCGGGTTGTTTGATGCTGCTTGGCTAAGTTCCTGTCACTGCATATATCACTATTTTTCACTTTGATTTCTGGTCAAGTATATAGTCTAAATTGTTTTTTGTTTTTATACTTTATTACTCAACCTTGGCTCTAAATTTTGACCATTTGAATAATTCACCCAGAAATGCTTTCAACAAGAATGTAGTCACAGATCGAAGTGCTAAAAGAATTGGAAGAAGTGGCAGTTTTGGAGGGTCCCTAGCTCCCTTTCAGGCTCTGTCTCTTGCTATGCTATTCTTAATAGTAGTGATTAGGTTAGTTAAGTTGCAGGCTTTTCCCCATGTGAAATCCCATATCAATTTTATTCATTTGATATTAAAAATATTTTTATAAATAATGGCCTAAAGTTGAAGTATAGTATCGTGATCATCTTGAATTATTTTGAGATTTTATTTTATTGTACAATAATAACTTTATCTTTCATATTAATAATTTTAATAGTTGAATTTGTAACTACACTTTGATCAAATTTATGTATTTCATCATTTTGCTAGATCGAATGAAGATCTATTTTTATTTTCTTTAGTAACTTATCTAAGCAAAATTATATTGTTATATGTAATTTTCTAGGATTCAATATATAAAAAATTACATTTTATTGATATGCCACATTTCTCACTTTGTAATTTTATCAAAAAGTTTTGAAGTCTTACCTAGATCTATATTGTAGTTTTCATTAGTGTTATTCCTATATTTATGAGAACCCTTTCCTCTTCTGTTACTTCCTTCGTTAGTATTCTTGATGCTAATAACATCTCTGTGAGTATTTTTTTTATTCTTTTGAAAGAGAGACATTCTGTAATCTCTCTTTCAAATTTTTTTTAGTGTCAAAATTGACCTTAATAAAATAAGAAGAGAGAAATTTATTTTTTAATTAATTTTAAGCCTAAAAGATTTATATTAGACACATTTTCATTAAAATCATTTTATAAAATGATCATTAAATTAAAAATAATCTGGTTCATTAAATTAAAAATAATCTAACAGTTGTGTTGTTTGTAGAACATATATTGATGTATCGTTAAGTTTCTGTTCCCTACTGTGCTAGAAATAAGTGAAATCCTCTGAAATTTGATTTTTGTTTGGATTCACATGGAAAGCTATTTAGGATATTAGTTTTTAGGGGAAGTCCAAAAGCATGTAGAAAATCCAACTGTTGATGTTTTTTTTTTGGGGTTTCTTTCTTTTTACGCATACATAATAATGATGATTTTATATTCTGTTTTTTTTTTTAATATAGTGATCAATTTATTCATTTGTTAAAAACATTTACTGTGGTGGCCGATAGAAATTAGAATGTATTATATCTATCTAAGCAAAATGCACCTTCATTTTTCTAGGGGGTATTATATCTAAACAAAATGCACCTTCATATCGACAGAAAATATGAGGTTGAATGTGATGTTATTCTATTTATCTGACTGAACTAGAACAACTGCAATCAATCAAATTAATACTGCAAAATATCTGTCTTTGCAAAACTATTAAATTTTTTCAGTTTAAGAACATTCATATTCTGATAATAGTAAAGCAAACATATCAGTTTAACATGTCATAGTCTGATAGTCATTAATTTAGTTTTTCTTCTTGACGATAGATCGATGCAGTGGATCCATAAGGAAAGCTTGAAACAGAGAGCTTGCTGCAACCAACGGGTGTTATTTATTTTAGGAAATAATTTACATGCAGTATTGTTGTTTAATTAGAATTAGAATTTTATTTAAAATAAAAGTTTTCAGTGCAAATCTTCGTATCCACGGGACGAGGTAATCGCTCTTTCCATTTTCGATTGCGACCAAATTTCTATTTTCTTCTCGTAAAATATGACATGCCATTACTATTTTCAGAAGATCATCGATTTTTTTAGTTTTAAAATTCCATATATTTTTTAAATATTATGTTCTTACTTTATTTTTTAACCATTACTCCTACTTACATATTTCAATTCTTCGATATGTTTTAAACAGTCATATTTTTTTGTTTTCGTTAAATTGTTGACTTTGTTTAAATCATTTTTTTTAGTTTTGAACTTTTTATTTCTACAGATTTTTTATAAAAATATTTATATATTAATATTTCCATTATTTTTAAGAAATATTTTACAATTTTTTTATAGATAAAATTTAAAGAGAGGGAATGATGTCCTAGTCAAAAGCAATGCGATATGCAATACCCTTTCTTGTTCTACTCTACTAATTCTTTAAAGTTTAATTTTAAAATCTTATCATATTTTATATTTTTTTATTTCCTATTCTAAACATCACTATATGTTCTTCCTTTTTTAACATTTTTTTTCAATATCATCATATTATTTTTTTATTTTTCATAATTTTAAACCTTTTAATCTAATTAATTTTTAAACTTTTACGTATTTTTTTAATACATTTTTTAAATTTATACAAAGTATTTTCATTATTTTTTAAAATTATATTATCATACAAAATACATTTCGCAAACCTTTTTTTATTCTTCTTGTATTTCTATTTACTTCTCGTAAAACATAATAGGTAATTACTCTTTTTAAAATATTATCAACATTTCCTTATTTTTAACTTTATCATATATTTATAAATATCTCTTTTATTTTATTTTTTTAAAAATAATTTTACATATTTTTATTTTTGTTTTCTTTTTTAAACATCATATTTTTTATTTTAAATTTTTAACTTTTTTTAAAATATTCCTTAATCTAGTTGTGAGATTAATTTTTTATACATTAACAGAAAAATATGATATGTTTGAGTTGTCCCTTAATCATCTTTATTTGAGATGTCTCTTGATTTTGCTACAAAATGAATTCTTTATTCATCAATTGAAATAAAGATGATATCTTTGAATTGTCCCTTAATCATCTTTATTTGGATGTTATGTTTGAGATATCCTTTAATATGGCAAAGGGATGGACTTTTTTATTCATCAATAGAAACAAAGATGGTATCTTTTATGTTTAATGACCCTAAATCGAATATTGTGTTTGATTTGTTCCTTAATCATTATTTTATGGATGGTATGTTTGAGTTGTCCTTAATCTACTTAAAAAATTATTTATTCATCACTAAATAAAAGATGATATTTTTTAGGCTTAATGATCCTTAATGGAATGGTATTTTTGAGTTGTTCCTTAATAATATTTTTTCAATTGATATATTTTAGATAACTCTTACTCTAGCTTCAAGATTAATTCTTTATTTTCAATAGAAAAAAAAAACAATGATGTTTTTTAAGCTTAATGACCTTGAACCACATGGTATGTGGAAGTTGTTCCATAATCTGACTACACTAAATTATTTATTCATCAACGAAAAGGAGATGGTACTTTTTAGGCTTAATGAGCCTCAATAAAATGGTTTGTTATAGTTGTCCCTTGGTCATATTTTTTTTGAATGGTATGCTTGAGAAGTCACTTATTCTGGCTTGGAGATTAATTATTTATTCATTGATAGGAGAAGAGATGGTATGTTTGAGATGTCCCTTGTTCTAGCTAAGGTATAATGTGAGGTAAATTCTTTATTCATCGAGTGTAAAAGAGATAGTATGTTTGAGTTTTTTCTTAAATATCTTTATTTTGATGGTATGTTTGAAATGTCCCTTTTTGGATGCGAGAAGAATTTTTTATTCATTAGCAAACAAATATATAATATGTGTTGAGGTATCCCTTAATCATCTTCGTTCTGATGGTATGTTTGATATGTCCTTTTATTAGGTTGTGAAATGATTTTTTAATTCAACGATAAAAATGGAGATGATATGTTTCAATTGTCCCTTAATCATAATTTATTGGACATTATATTGAGTTGTCCCTTAATTTGATTAAAAGATGAATTATTTATTTGTCACCAAAAAGAGATGATATTTTTTAGGCTTAATGACCATAAATTAACTGGAATGATTGATTTGTCGCTTAATCATTGTTTTTGGATGGTAAGCTTGAGATGTCCTGTAGTCTATTTGTGAGATGAATAATTTAGTCATCAACAAAAAAATATATGGTATTTTTTAGGCTTAATGACCTTAAATCGAATAGTATTTTTGAATTGTCACTTAATCATCTTTTTTAAAATGATATGTTTGAGGTGATCTTTTCTATGGTTATAAGATGGGTTTTTTATTCACCAACAATAAAAGAGATGAACCACTAAATCTAAGCCATTAACTTTGATTTAATTGTTGAAATAATTCTCTCCCACCTCTCATAAGAAACTATTCCCTCACTAGATATGCTTCTCTCCCTCTCTCTCTATATGTGTATACACACACAAGGAGATATGTTTAAGTGAAGGGTGATAATGAAGAATAATTATCTTAAAGTTGCTCTTATAATAAGACGTTTACTTAATTCACATCTATTAAGAAAATTGGTTAGTTTAGTTAGGAGTATTAAATTTGTTAATAATTTGTATTACTTTTCTAAAATTATTCTTAACATTATTAGTACACACCATCTCACTTTTTTTCCCTTAATTATTTTTTGTCTAATTAATTAAGGTATGTTAATCATCTTTTTCAATTATCATAGGAGATATAATGAATTTATCTTATTAATTTAGAACATTTATTGTAAAATAATTAAGGATAGTTTAGTAAAAAAAATTAATGCAAAAAACATTTGAAAAGAGTATTATAAATATAGACAATGTTTTTTTTTTAAAAGACTTCAGATACAGAAGGAGGTAGTAATATATTCTAAAATTAAAATACAAATTTTTTCAAAAAAATATTTGTATAGTATTTAGAATTATAATTTTAAAAACTAAACAAATAAAATAATAATTTTATATAATCTAGTTAATATTATAAATTTTGTAATTAAAACATTTTAAAATTTTAAAATTTAAATTAAACGTTATGTTCTAAAAAATTGTATGTAATTTAAACTAAACAATAATTTTCTCATTTTAACATAATTTATATTATATTTTATCATTATCCAATAAAAAAAAATATTATTATTATATTCTACTTTCATTTTTTATCTGACCACCAAATAAAATTTTAGGTCTTAATCTAGTTTGTGAAAAACATAGAGCAATCAATGAATCACATTTCATTTTCAAACTAACTTTAAATATCTAAAATCGAGTCTAATATACAAGTTTCATTTTTTTGTATTGCAGTAGGATGCTTCAAAAAGTTTAGAAGGAAAAATTGTACAATGAACAAGAGATATATGATGGGTTCAAGAGAATCAGATAGGAGAAAATAAGTTATTGGGATGATGGTAAAACCAACTCAAATAGGACTTACTCTATTTTATAGACCATGAGTCCTTGCCCATATACTTGTCTCTACCAACATTTTATTTATTTTTTCATTCTCTTGATGTCTCTAATTATAACTTCCAAACTTTGAGTTGTTTCTCCACTAAGTCTTGCCCATTTCTTATAAAAGAGTCAAGGCGGTAAAGGTTGGGGTGATAACATTGGAATTGGAAGGGAAAGTTGCATCTAATAAGTGCCACATGTGATTTTTTATGAAAATCTATGTGATCTTCTTATAACTACACATTGTCTCCAAAACATGCACAAGTATCATCTCATGGGAGCCTTGTCTTAGGACTATTAGGAAGAAATAACATATTTTAAGTGTCATCTGCTGGTCTAGATGAAACCAAAAGACACGTAAGTCAATATTTGAAAGAAAAAAAATATAGTACATCATTCTTAAGAATGAAAAGTTTCGCCTAGGATTCTTGATACATCTAGAGAACTATAAAACATCTTTTACAATTTAAAATCTCATATAGTAAATTAAACATTGATAACATTCAAATTTTAATTGAAGTGACTTAAATCAAAGTTTTCCCTCAAATGTCTATTAAAGAAAATGACTACAAACAGTGAAAAAAGTTCACATATGTGAATTGTTGATTACTTAGAAACCATAATCAATTTTATCCATGGTAAATTTTTAGTCAGAGAGTGTGGTAGTTATGAGTCAATACAATTATTTTTAACAATAAGATGATAATTACACAATTATTTATATCTTTCAAACACTTTGGTTAGTGTAGAATCTAAAGAGGTTTGATAAATAATACTTAGAGAAGCAATTTAAAAAAATAATGATTGTGTGAGAAATGAATATGATAGGTAGCTAAGAATTGGATATTATCCAAAGTTTTTTTTCTGAAAAAAATAAACTTGTGATATTATTTTTTATTCACTTGTTTGTCAATTCAGGCCATCGTAATCCATTCTACCTGATATTTTCCTAGTCAAATTAAGTAGTTCTTAGTGGACTATGGGACAATATTTTCAAAATATAAAAATAAAATATTTATTTTTATATAACAAACTAATAAACTATTGGGGTTGAATTAATGGTTGAAATTTTAATAGAATGTATATGATTTAAATCTTATTATCATCATTGTATTTCATTAATTTACTAAAGCAAAATTAATAAAACATTTTTAATCACTAAAAAATAAAATAAAAAATATATACAAATTATTATTTGTACTATAAAATAGTAAAATATAATACATAATAATAAAAATAAAACAAAGTATATTAATTATAATATTAATCAAGTTCTAGAAATTAAAAAAAAAAACTAGATATACATAAAATATTAACTTTAAAATAAAAATTAACAACACATAATATTAAATTTAGTATGTATAATATGATTTATCAGTTGTAAAATTTTTAAATAATAAAATATTATTTTGACCAATAGGCTAACCTAGTTCATTACTAGTCAATCCTCTTCGAGTTAATAAAATTTTAAACTAGATTGAGTTGAGACAAAATAAGTTTGACCTTAAATTTTTATTATCAAATCCAATCCAACCCATTTGTGTGACTAATTGAGTTAGTCAATCGGACTACATATATTTAATATCTTCAAACATTAAGTATTATCAAATTCATTTATTTTATATCTATTTTTTATTAATTTTTATTTCACAAATTAATTACTATATCATAACAAATATTAAAGACATTATACTATAATCCTAATTAATATAAATCACAAATCATTTACAAATAAAAATGTAGACCACAATTATTGTCCAAACCTCCTAGAATAAACAATCTTTAAAGCCATCAAATAATAAATTATAATTTTGTATTCACATTTATTCAATCATAATTTTAAATATTATATAATCACGAAATTAACATACTTTTAATTTTAAATATATCAAACTAAATATTGAAAATATATTTTATAATATATATGGCAGAATTTAGAGAAAGTGTTAGACCTGCACAATTTCTTAATCATTTTATTTTTCTTCCTTCTAAAAGATAAAACATATTATATTTTGAATTTTCAAATTCATATATTTGATGTTGTTCTTGATGATACGGAAAGAAAAAATTGTTTGATAATAAAATAAACACATAAAAATAATAATGAAACTTTACAAAGATAAGTCACACATCAAACTTAAAAAGCAACATCCTCTCTATTATATTTAATTAAATTATGAATATGTTGGAATTAAATTGATGCATTAAATATCTTGATAAAATATTATTTTATAAACATTTTTATTATAATTATTTTTAACAGTATTGATTGAAGTATATTTAAAATATTTATTTACGTAATATAATTTTAATTATCTTTAATATTGCATATAAGTAACTCCGTGCATCCCATCCCAGAGTTACCCAACTAATATATTAAAAAAAAAGTCTCTTTAAAATTACCCAGTTACTTTTACTTATTTATTTATTTTTTTAAAGATTACACAGTTGCTTTTACTTTATCTATTTTTATTCTTGTTTTTTCTGCCTGATGGGTGTCCAGTAAGTAGGCTTTTTCTAGCCACCATCATCTTCTGTTATTTGAAAAAAACACCATAAATTTAATTTAGATATATTAAAATGTAAAAAATAAAAATTAAAACTTTTAATTAAGTTTATCATGCATAATAAGATATTTAATTTTTATAATAATATTTTAAAATTACAAGTAATTTTCGACACAAATAATGTATTAAAATTAAATTTAGAATGGGATAATAAATATTAATTTATTGAATCATTAAATACGTATCAACTAATAAAAATAATTCGAGTTCAATAAGCCTTATAAATGTTACATAAAGATACATATTGTCTGCATAAAAAAAATTAAATATATGAATTTAATTAAAATACACTTAAATTTACATAAAGATTGTCTTAAATTTTAGAATAAATTATTTAAGTGATATATAAAGTGAATTCTAATTGACATTATATGGTAAAAATATCGGAATTAAACTATTATTATTAAGGGCTAAGGGGTAAGTAATTGGAGTGTGTCAGGGAGGGAGAGGGAAGAGTCGCTTACCTTGCTCGTAGTAATCTATAAGTGGGAAGAGTTGCGTGAAGACGGAGACCGAATCGTTGCGAGTGGCGAGGCGTTGAACCTAGCCGCTCTCATTAACAGCATAGGGATCAAACCTTTTCGCCAGATCTGAGATTCAGAACCCTTCGCATCCCCAAACCCTAACTCTTCCGGCGGCCAAAGCCAACGGCGATTCAATGTCGACTTTCCACGTCGGTGGCAAGGTGGTGGACCGAGTCGATTTGCTGAGGAAGAAGCAATTGCCGTGGCGCCTCGATGTTTGGCCGTTCGCGATTTTATACGGCGCGTGGATTTCGGTGATTCTTCCCAGCCTTGACTTCGTGGATGCTGCTATTGTTTTGGGCGCGCTCTTCGCACTTCACATTCTCGTTTTCCTCTTCACTGCTTGGTCCGTTGATTTCAAATGTTTCGCCTATTATAGCAAGGTAAATTGATTTGTGTGTATTCATCGCGCATTCTTAGTAAGTTTGTTTGCGTGTATGTATGTGTGGAGAGTTTTAGTAAATATTTTTTGTTTGGTTTGTCTTCAGGTTAAGAATATTGACCAGGCGGATTCCTGCAAGATCACTCCAGCTAAGTTCTCGGGTTCTAAAGAAGTTGTGCCACTTCATTCTCGGAAAAGTGTAAGTGTCTGGCGTGTTTTGAATGATTAAATTGAACTGTGGTCGAGCTTTTATGTTCTTTCGTTTGTTCCGTAGATGGAAAGAGTTGGGATACGGGATATTGGAGGAGAAAACTATGTTGAATTTATCCATGAAAATAACTAGATGTGTATAAGGGAAGATGGTTAGAGCTTGGTACAATGAAAATTGGAAGAGTGTCTGTCAGTGTCTTGGGTCATTAATCCTTCCTAACATAAGACATATCTTGATGTGGCATAAGGTTGTGTTAAGAAAGTGGATTTAACAGAAAGTATGAATGTTCTAGATTGACAATTTGTGAACCTCTTATGAAAGCAAGTACATTATTGTGTAGTTTGAAAGATGTTGCTCCATTGGGGGGGGTGCATTCATGGCTACAGAATAATGGTCATCGGAAGTTAGTAGCAGTATATTTGTAGAGAATGCTGGTGAACTGCCTTGCTTCAATCCTTGGTAATCTGTTTTTCTTTGATTTTGGGGGTGAGTGGTGGAGTTTGTGCATGAAATATATCTTAGGGAAACTATTAAGTTCTGGTAATGTAGTAGATTATTGGGTCAACTGCCTTAGAATGGGCTCTGGAGTTGGTATATTATTCTGTAGTAATTAAAAGGATTATAATTGTCCAGAGATTTTGGAGAATTCTTTCATATGTCAATTTAGAGGTTTTGAGAGGAGTAAATAAGACTCTTCTTTGGCAGTAAGCAATGTATGCATTGCCTAGGTGCCTAATGCCTATGGTTTCAAGAGGAAAGCCAAACTTTTCAAGGATAATTTTTTTTGCTACCTCATTAATTGGATAAAGTGATCTTCTTAACTTATTGTGATGCTGAGATAGTAGTAGATAACCCCAATAGTTGTTAGTTATAATCAGTAGTGAGCTAGCCTAAGGTAGTTAGAAAAGGGTAGGATATCACATTTATTTATACATATAACAGAGGAGAGGAGAAGAGAGAAAGGGAGTCTTGTCATTTTGAGAGAGGATTGGGGCCTTTAGGCTAGAGAGGTGCAGATCCTCAAAGTACTGCAAGTTTGCTGTTGTATTCAGGGGAGGTTTTCCCCTATTCATTCTAATAAAATATCAGGTTTCTATCTACTGGCATTATATGTCCCTCATCCAGGGAGATAATCATGGTTAGGGACAAGAATGTAAGTTATCAATAAATTAATTACATGCAGGTGGTGGAAAAATCCCGCTAGATTGTGACAGTGAAGAGAAGAAGAAAGCCAATTACTGATGGATGCTCACATCAGTAGCACCTAGGCGGCAGTGTGAGAACTTGTGCAAGATTGATGAGCTGCAGCAAGGATAGTGTGTCCATAGGGCTGATTCTGGGTGCAAAGACCAGAATGAAGGCCTTCATGAGAACAGAGGCGATGATCAGTGGGGAAATGAGTAAACCATTTTTGCTGGAGATGAAGCTTATGGCTGGGTAACTTGATTGAAAGGTATTTTTGATTGAGGGGGTATCCAAGAAGAGGAGTGCATGATGGGTGTTATGATGAAAAGGGAAGGGTGAGCCTTGTCCTGGTTTCAAGGGAAGGAGTCTTGCATTTGGAACTTGACTTAGACGATGTTTAGGAATGCAGTCATTGGGCATTTTAGCCATCCATGATCCAACATCCTTGTGAAAACTTACTATGTCTGAAGCAAGAGGGCTCAATGCAAGATTACAGGGAGAAATTTGAGACTTTTGTAAGACTACTTCTTGTCATAAAGCAGGATTACCTTTGAAAATTTTCCTGAAGGGGATCAAGGAGGAGAGGAGAGTGGAACTAAAAGATGCGCTGCTGCATCCTTGTCTGGGATTGGAGCTTTGTCCTAATGGATGGAATTAGTCCATAGGTTAGTAAAATTAAAGAGGCACTAACACTATTTGATGGTCAAAAATGACTCAGAAAACAGAGGATTGGTGTTTGTGTTTTGACTCTGAAAGGGGTTGAGGTCATTTTGCAGTTGCAGTGCTGGAGTTGGCTGTGTCAGCATGCTGTAAACCACTGGAAACTTGATGGGACCTGTTTCAGTATTGATTGATAGATAATTCCATTAGTTAGTTAGTTACAATTAGTGGTTAGTTTATTAGTTAGTTATAATCAGTATTTAGCTAGCATGAAGTAGTTAGAAAGGGTAGGCCAACCTCTCTCGATCCCTTCTAAGTTCTTCTTGATCGCGGCCAACCTCAACCCTTGATTGCTGGTTGCTTTTCTTATTTCCTCTATTGATCTCTCCAATTCTGGCCTCCATGCTCTGAGTGATCAACTGGTTGGTTGTACCAATTGGTATGGTACCCAGATTGTAAGAATGGCTAGAGAGAGAGGGAATAGAGAAAAAAGAGAGAACTCAGTAATACACTAAGCAGACAAGTCTCCCCAAAGGGTCTTTCCTTTCCTCCAAGCCAATTGCTCAAGGTTACAAAATTTGATTGTTCACTCCTTGCCAATCATAGTTGTAACCAACTTTTCATATACAGATTTAACTACTATAACTAACTCTTCCTACGGGTGTAGACCTTTAAAATGCTATCCTTATTGGGCTGGGCCCTAACATAGTGCATAGCCACAACCTGCATGGGCAGTTGGGGCTGTGGAGCGGGGCAGGATGTTAGAATTCAATTGCAAGGTTTGGGACTTGAGTCCCACATTAGAAGTATGAGATTCTAGTGTGGGGTTTATAAGGCCTTGGACTCTCCAACTACAACAACTAGCTTTTGTGATGTGGTTCACCGTTCATCCAAGGTTCTTCAGATATCTTTTGAGGTTGGAAAAGAAAAATAGATGTGTCTATACGTATAATCTTTTTTTAATTTTATAATGTATATGCTGATCTCATGTTCTTGTTTGTTAATACATATTGTGCATGAATTCATAATTGTGATGCCTTTTATATTTCCAATAGATCTAAAGTAAACTGCACTGTGAATATGAATTTATTTTCTATGTATGCTTGCTAACTCTGCTTACTAATTTTCAATTGTTTGGTTTTTTTTTGTTTTCTAGTCTTACAGTTTGTGTTTTGATGAGCAATTTTATTTCTCTTTCTTCTTCTTTTATAGGCTCTTGCTTTGGTTGTCTAACATGGTTAAGTGTTTGGTTTTGCAGTCTGCAGGTTCTTCATCAGTGGTGGATTTGGAAGAGAATTACTTTGATTTTAGAAAACAATGTTTCATGTATTCAACAGAGAAGGGGACGTTTTGCAAGCTTTCCTACCCTACCAAAGAAACATTTGGATATTATCTGAAGTGTAGTGGCCATGGCTCTGAAGCCAAAGTTCTTGCTGCTACTGAGAAATGGGGGCGAAATGTGTGGGTTTCCTTTTTCTCTGACCATTTTTATTGTTTTCACATGCATTTACTTCTCTTCAGAACACAATCTCTTGTGGTGTATTATAGATGTGTTATAGTTGGATTTGTATGCTTATACACAATCTCTTTGATGCAATCCTCTATTTTGTTATTTTTGGTTATACTTGATTTTTTCCCTCTCTGTCAAAAAGACATTATCTTCTCATTTGATCTGTGAGCCCTATGTTTTTTTAGTTTTGCTCTCTAATGTTCTGCTTGTTGATATTCTAGATTTGATTATCCTCAGCCAACATTTCAGAAATTGATGAAAGAGCACTGTATGGAGCCTTTTTTCGTGTTTCAGGTATTTTTTCTTTAATAATATTTAATTGTCTCTTTTTTTGTCTTTAATCTTCATGCCAACTCTGGGCTTGTTCTTGCTTATATTTGTGATCAGGTTTTCTGTGTGGGTCTCTGGTGTTTGGATGAATATTGGTATTACAGTTTGTTCACTCTATTTATGCTGTTTATGTTTGAGTCAACCATGGCAAAAAGTCGGTTGAAAACTCTAACTGAGTTAAGACGTGTTAGGGTGGATAGTCAGATCCTAATGGTACATCGATGTGGCAAGTATGTTATCTCACTGTTAATAATTAATAAGTTTCATATTTGGGGTTTAAAGGAGTAAAATTTTAATACCTACATGTATATTTTTTGGATTACAGGTGGGTAAAACTCTCTGGTACAGACCTTTTGCCTGGGGATGTTGTCTCTATAGGCCGCTCTTCTGGTCAGAATGGAGAGGAGAAGTCTGTACCAGCAGACATGCTTCTATTGGCTGGAAGTGTGATTGTGAATGAAGCTATTCTCACAGGCGAGTCTACTCCTCAATGGAAGGTGTTACTCTTTTCTGAACTACTCACTAATATACTTGTCTGATCAGTGATGGATATATTTTCTTAGGCTGGAAGCTATTGTATGATATACTTAAATATATAAATTGCTTCTGTGGGGCAGGGAATTATATTTTCTTAAACTTTTGTGTAGATGATTCTGATAGGACTTCTTTAATCTATGGTTGGCTGGTATATCTAAATACATCTCTGATAAGCCTATAGGGACTGGAGCTTTTTTATTTCATGTTGTTCTCTTGCACAAATCTTATTTAGATATGACCATCCTTTTAGATTTCAATTGCGGGTAGGGGGATGGAGGAGATATTGTCAGCAAAGCGAGATAAAAGCCATGTTTTATTTGGTGGAACCAAAATATTGCAGCACACTCCAGATAAGGTTATTTCAGCCTGAGAAGCTATGTATTTCATTTAATGTTGAGCTAGTGTTCATGCTTCTCATCTTTTTTGTTTTTTTAACTTTTTGTTGGAGTCAGAGTTTTCCTCTGAAAACACCTGATGGCGGCTGCTTGGCTGTTGTCCTGAGGACGGGGTTTGAAACAAGTCAAGGGAAGTTGATGCGAACAATCTTATTCTCTACAGAAAGGGTAAAGTGATATAGACCTTACTGAGCCTGAGTTTGTGATTTCAGTGTCATTTTGATGATTTTTTCCCCTGGTTTCTGAATTGACTTATTATAGGTCACTGCTAATAGCTGGGAAAGTGGATTGTTCATTTTATTCTTGGTTGTATTTGCTCTTATTGCTGCTGGTTATGTGCTTATTAAGGTAATACTTCCTTATAGAATGCATGGTGAATATTGATGTGGTTTAAATGGTAAATTATTATATGGCTTGGTAAATTGTTAATTTATGCTGCAGGGGCTAGAAGATCCAACAAGGAGCAAGTATAAACTTATACTAAGTTGTTCACTTATAGTTACCTCTGTGATACCTCCTGAGTTACCAATGGAATTATCAATTGCTGTTAATACTTCTCTGATTGCGCTGGCACGGCGTGGGATTTTTTGCACAGAGCCTTTTCGAATACCATTTGCTGGAAAGGTACCTGAAGGCCTGCCACTATGTTTCTGCTGTTGTACATCCTTTACTCTGTTAGATATATAGATCATATGACATTTTTATTGAACTTCTTGTACATACCTTACCCTACAGGTTGATATATGTTGTTTTGACAAGACAGGGACACTTACGTCTGATGACATGGTATGCCCATATCAGACCATGTATTGATTTATCATTTTATACCATAGTTTGTGGTATAACATTTTAGTTCCCACTCTGTAGGAATTTTCTGGAGTTGTTGGGTTGAATGGAACTGCAGATTTGGAATCTGATACGAGTAGAGTGCCTGTGCGAACAGTAGAAATCCTGGCCTCTTGCCATGCCTTGGTATTCGTTGAGAATAAGCTGGTATGCCTCTGTGCTAGTGGTTAAATTCAGTCTTAATACATGTTTGGTTCTATGTCAGTGTAGAACTTAATTCATGTCCAAGCCACTTTTATGTAGAAGCTTATATTCATTGCTTCTGCTTTTCATGTAATTGACACACGTATTGAGCCCCTGGATGCTAACCAAATACCCGCTTAATTTTTAGACCTTGGTATAGTGTTGAACAGAATGAAATTATGTGCCACAGTTCAATATTTTTCTTCAAACCATATTTTTTTTTCCTCCTAAAATCTTTTATCTTCTATTTTGTTGTTTATGGATTGTAGAATTTAGTAAAGAAACTTAATGGATATTAAATTTTAAGATAATGGCTGCCTGCCCCCTAAGTGTTCATTTGGGAAAGAATAGAGGAGGGTTCTTGAAAAGTTGATGCAAAGGAATGCTTCATTACTTGCTTTACCCAGGGAGCAATTTTTGGAGCAGTTTCTGAAAACCCAGTTTGTCCCTCATCTTATCAATGTTTCCTTTTTATTTGATTGATATCAGGCTAATTATTTTTTATATACTGTTAGAAGTTACTTTATTGATGCACGCCAAATGCCAAATCAATTTTGCAGATGATAGATAGTAGTTATTTTTTTGGAATTAAAATAAAACTTTTCTGTTTCTAGACTTGGGAAAGTAATCTTTTCTTACTTTTTGTGTTTCCACAATTCTGTTGCTCCAAATCCTACTTTTTCTAGGTTATAGATATCTTTCATGCTTTCTACCTGATAACTATCATCAAGCTTGAACAATTCATGATTCTGGCTTTAGAGCTTGAAGGACTCTGTTTTTGCTCCTTCTATATTTGCCATTGTTTGTTGATATTACATTATTGTTAATAAATTCCTTACTTTTCCCAGGTTGGTGATCCTCTTGAGAAGGCAGCGCTTAAGGGAATTGACTGGAGTTATAAATCTGATGACAAGGCTGTTCCAAAAAAGTAAGTGAATCCATTGCTGCTTATTTAAATAGTTAAATTCTGCTTGTATTCTCTATGCAGCTAAAAATAGTGTTTTTTAATCATGTGCAATCTCAGATTTTATGACTTGGAAATGTGGTATTTGGGCTCATTCCAGTGTTCCTGTTGTTTGAGGAAGGAAATATAGTGATTTAAAAAAGCAAAAAGTGTGACTTCTGGGGAAATGTTATTCAATGATGTTTGTGGTTTGAATGCTTCATTATTGTTCTTTCATTTTCCTGATTAATATTGTCCTGTCTTGTTTGTACTTGTACAGCACTTAGTCATATTTTTGTTATATCCTGACATGTAATCAAATTTCAGGGGAAATGGCCATCCTGTCCAAATTGTTCACCGGTACCATTTTGCATCTTACTTGAAACGAATGGCAGTTGTTGTTCGCATTCAGGAGGAATTTTTTGCCTTTGTGAAGGTTTGTGGGTTGCTTATTGTCCTGTTTAGATATATATGGTTTTGGATACATGCTTATTACCCAATTAGGTCCTTCCTGATTTAAGTTGCTTCTTTATAAGCTGTTTAGATATATATGGTTTTGGATACATGCTTATTACCCAATTAGGCCCTTCCTGATTTAAGTTGCTTCTTTATGAGCCTAGTTAGTTGCCCACTTTGTTTTTTGGATATTATGTACTTTGGCTCATAGTTAATGAAGCCATGACTTGAGGATTTAGGCTGCCAAAGTACAACCTCTGCAGTATCATATATTTTGGGGGATTAGAAAATGATCAATAATATAAGTCCTAGTTGGGAAGAAGGAAAATTGATTGGTGGTAAAATAGCCATGTGGATTAACTAATCATCAAAGACTGGTGCTAAAATATTTTATTTTGTTAACTTTAAATAATTCTTGTAATGATCAATAACCTCTGGAAAGTTAATTGTTTTGTGTTTGAATGTGTTAAATACCATCTGAGTTCTTTAAGAGCTTTCTCTTTTAAATTTCTCAGTGTTTTAAGTGTTGGCTCTTCTGGTAGATTTTTCTTTCTAATTTTAAGGCATGTCTTTCGTGTATTAAGAGGGGATGTATCATGTGAGAGGTGTGAGGGCTAATTTTGACATCTATGTAAGGTTAAATGAAGATTAGCTTTTCTTGCACTCTCACTTGATAAGCTCTGTATATAATATTATTAATGACAATTTGCATAATATAATTTATGAAATTTTATTATATATGGATTGCTGCTTCTCTATTTGTTAATCTCTTTTTTTGGGAAACGTATCAGGAAATTAATTGAAAAATAATCCATAGAATTTTCTTCCATACATTAAAATAAAAAGGAAATTTATCTTTCAAAAAATTAGGTCTTACAAAATGAAAGTTATATTGGGCTATTTTGTCATTTTCCAAGAGCTTTTATGGATATTACATTATGATGTTCTGCAATAAAATGTTTGAGTGGACTGGTTTTGGTTCTACTTTAAGCCCTGAATCTTTTATGTTTTAAAAAAAAACTTTTAAATAGTAGTAACTAGAGAGTTACTGTGTTATTTTCCTTTATTGATTCCCTCTTAGAAATTCTTTATGGCCTTTTATTTCAGGGTGCCCCCGAAGTTATACAAGATAGACTCATTGATATACCGCCATCATATGTTGAGACCTACAAAAAATACACACGTCAAGGGTCTCGTGTTCTTGCTCTGGCTTACAAGTCACTTGCTGACATGACAGTAAGTATATTATGGGTTTTACATTGATTCATGAACCTTTTTCCATCGCATATTCAATTCTGTTCAGGAGAACAAAAATAATTGTTGAACTTTCCAGCCTTTTCATTTTATTTATTCAAAGTGGGTAACTTTGTTGATTGGATAACATGCTCAATGCATTTCTATTTTGGCTTTAATTTGTAATGACACTTATTTTTGTAAGTTAAGTTAGTTTTTCCTTTTTCTACTATTTCATCAAATTTGGAGCCTAACTTTAAGTGTAATTGAGAGACTGAGAACTGCATTTTCCCCCTTCTCTCCTGAAGAATGCTTGGATTCCTTCTTCCTTTACTATCTGTTGCTTCATTAGTTACTTTCAACATTTGGTTGTTTGCATTGTTGTTTATTATTTGTTATGCTTGAAGGTCAGTGAAGCTAGAAGCATGGATAGGGATATAGTGGAGAGTGGACTTACTTTTGCGGGTTTTGTGGTAATCAATCAACTTCCTAGTAAATTCTAGACATTTTCCCTCTTCATTGATGCTAATAGTTGGTATGATTCTATTTTCAGGTATTTAATTGTCCCATAAGATCAGATTCAGCCACTGTTTTATCCGAATTAAAAGAATCCTCACATGACTTGGTAAGTGTGGCATTCAAATTAGCTTCTCTTGCAAGAAAACAGAAGTACTTTCCTTAGATGTAAAAACCCCAACCTCTATGGGGAAATGAGCTGAAAATAGCTTCTTTGTTTTAGTTTAGGTGCTAATGATTAGCCTATGTCCAAGAGTGCTTTTTTAAAAATTTTGTTGAAATTTGCTATTTTGTTTCACGATATTTTAATTAATATCATAATATGTATAAGTTCCAGCACTTTGGAGCTGAGTATAATGGGATTGTAGAATCCATGTTCTAAAATTTTCTTGGTTGGAATAATAGGATTTGGCAAGCATGAATGGAAGATAAATGTCATAAAATGAATATTCCACAAAGCATGGGCATTTAGGATGGATGGATAAGAATCGTAAGATTAGGAATAAGATCATTAGTGGGAAGGTTGGAGTCAAGATAGTCACAATTGTGTTAGATTATAGGATTGGATGCTTCTGCAATGTTTGCTTGCTGCATACTAATGCACAATCACACTCAAACACCATTTTGTCAGATGTTTGGGAACACTGATTGTTTGTCGGATTGGATGACCCCATCATGCTGTCCTAGTCCCTTATTTCTGAAATATAAATCTTAGCCCACTTGAAATCTTTAGACCTCAAGTCCAACAAACTCTTTTTTCACTCATTCAACTCTTCCCTACTACCTGTTAACACCTTTTGAGCTTCAATCTGTGGTTGCTATTGGTTGTGGCTTCTGGGTGGCGGTTGAGAAAGAGAGGGTGGTTGTTGGTTTGTTCCCTTCTTTCTGTTTCTGATTTTCTCCGTGTCTGCTATCAGTTGGGGGCAGTGCTTGGCTGCTCGCAGGTTTGTTATTTTCTTGTGTGCACTGTTTTGTTCTCTGGTCTAGTAGTTTTACGGCTCTATTTTATGACTCTGGTTGTTCTATGGTTATATCAGAAATTTACTAATTTATTTTACTGTATTAGTTATTTAGTTCTATGTTATCAGTTGTGCCACTATTGCAGTGGATATTGATTGTGGATTTGGCCTCTGCATGACACAAAGATGTAGCGAAATTGCTGGTTGAAGAAGTAGGAAAAGTGGCTTATTGTTGTAGCCAATAGCGGGCAGATGACTGCATTCAGAGAAGGCATCAAATTTTTTCAGTTTTGCAGAAAGGCTGCAACTTTTGGTGAGGCAGCCTCTAATCAGCTAGGCAGAGATTTTTTGTCTTTGAAAGAAGATGGTGGATTTGAGGGTGAGTTAGGTGTGATGGCTGTTGGGATAAAGAGAAAGAGACTAGGGTTTCTTTTTCTGAAAGAAGACAGTGGATGAAGTGATGGCTGATGGGAAAAAGAGAAAGAGACTAGGGTTTCTCTCTCCTTTTGGGTGAGAGTGGGTGTTGGGCCTACACTCCAAATTGATCCACTCTCCATTCCAAACAGTCCTACAATTGGGAGGTTTATTTTTAATAAATAATTATATATTATACTATTAAAATTATAAAATTACTCTATAACATTTAAGAATATTTTAAAATTATAGAAAAAGATATTAATACATAATTATTTATTAGATAACATTATATTATATAGACAAATATATAATATACAGTAATATATAAATATAAATAAATTAATATAATAATAAAGTAGAAAGAATATATGTTTTTTCTATTTGAGTATTTATGTGTATGATATCAATTATGTAAATTGTTTTCTAGACTTTGCCATAGCTGCCATCCTGCATCAGCGGTTTTGGGCTCTGCTGCTATGCGTTGCTATCCAAGATTGACTACTTAGTTTTTAAGATATTTTGTGTGTGAATATGATTTTAGATAGGATCTTACAATCCATGTTTTGATCTCACATGTAACATGTTTAATTTCCCTTTTCAATCTTTTGGTTGGGATCTTGATGTTGATTACCTTGGTTGGAGTAGCTTCTAGAAAGGATAAATGATGAAAAATCATTTATAGACATTTGGTAATTTTCAATCTTTTGGTTGGGATCTTGATGTTGATTACCTTGGTTGGAGTAGCTTCTAGAAAGGATAAATGATGAAAAATCATTTATAGACATTTGGTAATGCAAGTCTGTTCCTATGCAGGCCTCAGTATGATTTGAAATTATAGATGATGCTCCTTTAGTAAGGGGAAGAAGGGGACAAATAAAGACATGGCAATGTCAGACTGTTCCTATGTTGGTCTCCGTAAGATGTGGAATTAAAGATGATACCACTTTAGTGTTAGGGGTAGAGGGAGACCAAGAAAAGCATGGTGGGAGACTCTTCATAAGGATTTGGCATACATGGGGATTTGTGAATTATATAGCCTACATTTTAGTGGCATTGAGTCTTGGTTATTGTTGCAGTTGTTCAAGCAACTTGGTTCAACATAACTCTATGCAATGTCTAACCCTTGTGTATTCTTTTGATTTATGTAAATTGTTAACCAACTTGCCAACCCCCTCCTTTTGGGTGGATGTGGGGGCTGGGTTGGAGGGTTTAGGGATCTGTACTTAAATAGCAAGAAGTAACTTACTAGCATCTTTCACTTAATTGACAGGTGATGATTACTGGTGATCAAGCTTTGACAGCTTGCCATGTTGCTAGCCAAGTTCATATCATATCGAAACCTACATTAATCCTTGGTCCAGCACGAAATGGTGAGGGATATAATTGGATGTCCCCCGACGAGACTGAAAACATTCGCTACAGGTAGTTTTAACCTTTTATTTTTTCCTTCTGGCTGCACTATCTTATGTATGCAATTGAATCTTGTTCTTTTTAGCTTTAGACAAGTAGTTGTTGAATGTAAGATTTCTTTATTTGCATTAGTGCTTTTTATTATGTTCTCTGACAAAGGTACTTGTTCTGCATAATTGTTATGCTGAAGCTTTTATTTCCAAAGTCCAAACACTTTTCTGCAGTTTTTTTTTTATAAATTTCTTTTCATTTTAAATTTTTTTTACCCTGATATTAGGTATAATTTGTTTCAGTGAGAAAGAGGTTGAGTCTCTATCAGAGAGTCATGATCTCTGTGTTGGAGGTGATTGCATTGAGATGTTGCAACAGACATCAGCTCATCTTCTGGTCATTCCTCATGTGAAGGTTCTGATCTATGCTAAGTAGCTAAACATTAGAACTGAGTTTTTGGCACTGCCTTCATCAATGACAGTTACAATTTTGTCTCAGGTTTTTGCTAGAGTTGCTCCTGAGCAAAAAGAACTTATCATGACCACTTTCAAAACAGTGGGACGTGTAACTCTGATGTGTGGGGATGGAACCAATGATGTTGGAGCTTTGAAGCAGGTAACTGTATTAGTAATAATCAATAGATTGTAATTTTTGTTTTCCTGAATATTATTAAACCTGTCAGTCATCAGTAGAAAAGAAATATTCGAATCTGTTTACAAACCTCCATACCCATAAATTGCTAATGCAGGTCAACCCACTAGATGATGGGTTGAGCCAGGTTGGTATACCTAATTTTTCTTCAAAAAGAAGTTAAACCCTAAAATATGTATAAAAATAAGAGAAAAAATCAGAATAATAATAGTAGTGGGTTGGGTTTTGACAAACAAATCAGAAAGATGTAAATTCAAAATAAAAATATATATAAAAACCTGTGAGCCACCCTGGCTCACCATGAATTGGCCTGGTCTAACCTGCAGGTTGGGTGGGCTGGGTCAAAATAATCTGGGGTGTATGTGAGCTGATTTTTTTGCAATCCAACTCATCCATGATCTTGGGTTGAACTGGCTTGGCTCTCGGGTTGGAACTCTGACAAAAGTCCTCTTGGATTTAAGATGATCTGTTGGCAACCTTTAATTATGTAGTCATGTTATTTCATTCTCCAGTGAGTTTTTCATTATTGTAAATGAACATTTGTGATTCTGTTAGTCTTGCATCATAATTTGACATTATTTTTGGAGGTACTTGGTATCCTGCATGTATCTTTTACCTAAAATAATAAAGGCTGCAGAACTCGAGGCTAACTTCTCTTGTTTAGGCCCATGTAGGAATTGCTCTTCTGAATGCATTGCCTCCAATTCAAAGTGGAAACTCCTCTTCAGATTCGTCTAATAAGGAAGAAGGTTCAAAATCTGTCAAGCAAAAGAAATCTAAGCCTGCACTGGACACATCTGGAAAGACTGCTGGAGAAGGCACTTCTAAAGCCAAAGTTGCTTCAAAATCAGATTCCACTAGCCACTCATCTGTTAACCGTCATCAGGCAGCTGTTGAGATGCAACGGCAGAAGCTTAAGAAGATGATTGACGATATTAATGAGGAAGGAGATGGTCGTGCGCCCATTGTCAAGCTTGGTGATGCCTCAATGGCATCTCCATTCACTGCTAAGCATGCATCTGTTGCTCCCACCACTGACATAATTCGTCAAGGTCGGAGTACCCTAGTGACAACCCTCCAGATGTTTAAAATTCTGGGCCTCAACTGTCTTGCTACTGCATATGTGTTGAGTGTTATGTATCTGGATGGTGTCAAGCTAGGTGACGTACAAGCCACAATAAGTGGGGTCTTCACTGCTGCATTTTTCCTCTTTATCTCACACGCACGCCCTCTTCCCAATCTTTCTGCTGAACGTCCTCATCCCAACATCTTCTGTGCTTATGTTTTCCTTTCTCTCTTGGGACAATTTTCTATTCACCTGCTTTTCCTGATTTCATCTGTGAAAGAAGCTGAAAAATACATGCCAGATGAATGCATTGAACCCGATGCAAGTTTTCATCCAAACCTGGTGAATACTGTTTCCTATATGGTGAGCATGATGCTTCAGGTGGCCACATTCGCTGTGAACTATATGGGCCATCCCTTCAACCAGAGTATTTCTGAAAACAAGCCATTCCGGTATGCACTTGTTGCTGCTGTTGTTTTCTTTACTGCGATTACGTCTGATCTCTTCAGGGACTTGAATGACTGGTTGAAGTTGGTGCCATTGCCAGTGGGATTAAGGGATAAACTATTGATTTGGGCGTTTCTAATGTTTTTGGTATGCTATTTGTGGGAGAGACTATTGAGGTGGGCCTTCCTGGTAAGAATCCCCGCTTGGAAGAAAAGACAACGGCATGCTGTGTCTAATTTAGAAAAGAAGAAACAGGTCTAAGTAGTTGAGGAGATGTGACTACTAGGTCAGAGACGGATATGGCTTTCAGCTTGTGAAGCAATTAGCAGAGATACACGGCATGATGAATTTTGTTATAGGTTCTTTATTATCTTTCTAGTTCTTTTCCCAATGGTGTATGGGGAATTTATCCAATGTCAAATTATTTTTGGGAGAAAGGTATGAATTTTAGAACACGTGCCCTCCCAATTATCTGACATGCCTTTGTTAGCACAGGAGTTTTTAATTATTTAAATATTACGATTCATTATACTCAACCTCTTTGCTCGGTAAAATAAAAGCCGCGTTACATTAGGGATGCGTTTGTGTACTCAGCATGCATTGATACATTACATTACATGAAAGCAGCATAAACTTTTACTCTCCATAATAACTAGTAAAATGAGCACTTCTTTAGCTACTTGGTGGGGGCCGGCGGGTGATCTGAGCATGAGTTTGTTATGCTAGGAACATTACATGAAAGCAGCAGGGATTACTTCCTTTGAAATTTGAAAGTAGTGTAATTAGATTATGTATGAACACATCGTAATACTGTAATGTTGAATAGTTGATTCATTAGAAGTATTTCATTTGGAAAAATAAATTTGGGTTTGGAAGTTTCAACATAGAACGGGGTAAGAGGATTTGGAACTCAGTAATGGTCCTGATTTAGTTTATTACTCTCACCGTAATATCCAAATTGTTTGTTAAACATGTAAAACAGTTAAAAGAAAGATGATTATTATTAGCTTATTAAATAATCATATGAACACTATTTAATAGAGGTGACAATTGTGTAGAATATTTGGTTGAATATGAATTTGGGTGGAAAAACTCCTAATGAGGCATGATATAAATGAGTTAATATGATGTGCTTGAAACTATTTTACAAGTTGGCAACATTTTGATTGATAGAAGGGAAAAATTATTCTTGGGCTATCTCCTTTAAGTAGTTCGCGTTGAAAAGCCTTTCATTTGATATCGTTGCGGATAAAAAAAAATGAAATATGTCGTTATTTAATTATTTTGTAATTAAAATATGTTCTTCGGTGTGAAAAAAATGTGGTAGTCTACTTAACTTGGAATTTGGAAAATGAGTCAAGGAACACAAGCTCCACTGGGGAAAGCTAAACTCAAAACTGTAGAGGCTAGTACATGACATATACCCATTTTACCTTGATCCTGCCGTATTATAAATATAATCTCTGAATTTTTTTTATTCCATCTCTATAGTCTATGCATGTCTGAAGGATACGAAACAAACACTTCTTTAATAGTGACTTTATTACATACTTATTCAAGAAAGATGGTTAAATATTTATTTAATAAGAACTTATTACAATGTCTCTATGTCATAAGCACTTAATTTAATAACGGGGTACTTTTTTTTTTTTTTGAACATTTTACTTTTTCTTTACATTTTTTTTTATAAACTAAAACATATTCGAGATTTATTTTTAACTCAACTAGTCTCTTTTCCACCAAATCCACGTGATAATTAAATTAATTTAGCTCTTTTCTTTTTCTTTGATGGGATCTATTCATAATATTTTATTTTTATAGTGTCCTAGCGCCTACGTTTTGAATGCTAGGGTTACAGTAAAATTTGTTCTTGGTGACCTAATACCTGAGTGTCAGAATTCTCAGTGCCTAGGTAGTGGAGTGGCTAGGCGACAATTGTTCCAATGCGTAGGCACTCACGAATAGAAATATGAAAAGTCGCACTAAGGTTTGTATGAAGCTTTAAATTTCAGTGTGAAATTTATTATAGAAAAAAACTTAAAACATCTAAATGAACATTTGAATTGGGAATCAGCCCAGATATGTGTAAAATTGGTAAATGAATGATGTTATACTCTATTATAAAATTTCCTACTACTTTATAAATAAAATATTAAATAAAAAATAAATATATTTAATGCTTTTAAAACATAAAAACATTTAACATTTACCATATAAAGAAAAAAAAGAAAATTAGTAAGAGATGTGGGATGTAAAACGTGTAAAAACATGTCATGTTTACCATATAAAAAAACATAAATATTTACCATTCAATAAATGTGAAACGCTGATAAACTTGAGACATGGGATTTGAACTCTATTGGAGAGTATTATAACACAAAACATGCTTCAACACCAATCCAACATGCCATTTGAAGTCATGCATGGTTTTTCTTTTTCTTAAAAGTTTAAAATCCCCAAAGTATAATTATGTTTGGTTTTAATTTTCACACAAGATTTTGTTATTTATAAATTTTAAACATGGTTTTAGTGTTTTTTTTAATTCTTATCACTGAATTTAATTAATTTAATCATGACATAGCTAATAAAATAAAAAATATTAATTAAGATAAATAATACAATAAAAATATTTTTAATTAAAATAATTTAGATTATTTTTAAGCATATAATTCAATTAAGTAGTGTATTTTGTTATTTTATATAAATAAGATCATTATAATTTATTTTTAATATATTAATTTTGATATTATTTTTTCATTTTAATTTATTAATTTTTAATTTTAATATAATTTATCTTTTTAATATATCTCGACGAGTATTTTATCTGTAAAGACAAAAGTAAATAAAAATATAATATAATAAAAATAAATTATACAATAATATAAAGATAAAATAAAAATAACATAAAGAATAATATATTAAAAATAAATTATAAATTTTTAATAAATTATAATTTTACAAAAAATACAATATTAAAACTAAAATAGTGAAAAATTAAGAATAATATTAAATTTAATAAAATTATTATTTATAATATATTAAAAAATAAGTTATAAAAAGTATATTACATGTAATCTTTATTTATATAAAATAATAAACACATTAGTTAATTAAATTATGTACCTAAAAATAATTTAATTATATTGATTTAAAATATTCTTCATTATTTTAATTATTTTTATTTATTTTATTAGTCATGTCAATATTAAATTAACTAGAGTTAGTCATAAGAACTAAAAACTACTAAAAATTTTCATGAATTTTAAAAAAATAAAAAATGAATAAAATTACATAAAGTCATACTTGTAAAGAATTATATATTTAAGTTTTAATAGGTAATAAATATTCTTTTATTCTCAATTGACATATTAACATATATTTTCAATTTTTATAAATATGACAAATTTTTGTTTTAATCTTTAAAAATGTTGATTTTAGTTTTAAAATTTTATTTTATTTTATAAAATAGTTCAAATTATCATGGTATGTTTAATTCGATGAAAAGAAAATAGTGAGAGAAGATGCATTTTATTTTATTTATTTAAAGATAAAATAAAAATAAAATTGATTTTTAGAAACAAAACTTTATTATTATTCTACTTTTCCTTCAATTTAAATTTTAAACTTTTTCCTCCTTTCTTACTTTCTTTCCATACGTCCAAACATAGCATTAGTAATGAGATAACATGAATTAAATATTTTATGTGATATGATATGTGATGGGATATATCTTGATATATATTATTCATAAATAGTAATAATTTTTTTTTAAAATTTATGAGAATTAAAATTAATTTTTAATCATTAAAATTTTTCATATTTGTGAAACTAATAAATAAATTAAAATTAATTTAGAAGTAGTGTTGTCCAACATTGTGTGGAGTTAAGTGACTATTTGAATTGAAAGCTGAAAAATATTTTTACTCTCAAAACAATCAAGTATGACTAAAAAATATTTTTTTCATTATTTATCTTGTATTCTATTCGAGAATATGCATTGAAATTATCAAAAGTACTTTTCAACTTTAAAGTAAATATACGAAACTTTTTTAGAGTTTAATGATCTTAAATTAATAATAAAAAATAATTTTACATAATTATTTAATTATAATTTATTTTTAATTAAATATTTTATATATTGGTACACACTTTATTTTTTTATATTTTTTATTCTTTATTTTGCGTCTTGAAATTTAACCATGTTGATTTTTGAAATTTTATGTTTATTATAAAACAATGTTGAATAATTGCTTATTGCCCGTCACACACGTGCTTCTTTTTACGCGACATGCTTTGGCCGTATATACAATAATTCCTACCTTCCCTTCTTTCTAAGTATTATAAAAGAACAAATTGTCAACAATTCCTGCTCTATGAATAAACAACTTTCCACTTGTTTGTTATTTCTCACACATGCAAAAACAACAAACAAGAAACATGGTTGATTTTTTCTACAATATAAATTGTTTCAGCTTCGTACGAAAAATAACGAGGAACTAACAACATGCTTTTAATTAATTAATTAAAAGCACATTAAAAATATAGACAGTATTATTAATGGTTAATATATATATATATATATATATCATGCTTTCCATCGCGAGATACATTAAGTACTTACTTATATCCTAAGGCATAAATGTTAGAAATTTATAATTTCTTTTAATTATGTGAGCATTATATTTTAAATATAATTATAATCAAATTAAGAATCGAATAGGACTTTCTAATAAGATTTGATATGAATTTAATGAGTGGATATCCAGATTCACCCGTTAGAGGATAATGAGAATCTTATATATAAGCTAACACATAAGAAAAATGTTATGGTTTCCAAAACACCAAACTAAAAAAATGTATTGTTTATTCTCTCCATTCGAAAAGAGAAACAAATGTCCTTAAAGAAACTAATGTCCTTGAAAAAACTAAAGCGGTTTGGTTAAAGAAGACCATAAAACCAACGACCAAGATATTGAAGATTCTGCTGCAATTTCATAGACAAAAATGGATCTAGATATTTATTTACGTAACCTCTTATTGCTTTGATAATCTAATATGACGATAGAATCATAAGGAATAAAATGGTATAAAATATTCAAAAGAAATAACAACATAAAGAACCTAAAAATAAGAAATTTTCAACCTAATAACATGTTTTTAATTAATTACATAAAAACACATTAGATATATAGACAGTATCATCAATTGTTACTCTATATATATATGTCCTGCTCCCATCGTCAGAAACGTTACAGAAGTACTTACTTATATCCTGAGCCTGGAATTCATGAACCTTTCAAAGGTTGATTCATCACATGGAAGGACTATGCCTCTTGAGTAACTATATCCATACTCCTCTGCGGATTTCTTCAACAGTTGCTGAAAGCTAGGATTCTTCAAGTAAGATAGTGGTAAGGTAAATCTTCTTAGTTCTTCCCCCACATAAACAACAAATTGCCCCTTTGGTGCTTTTCTCGTCTCTTCACGTTGATACTTTGCCATTTTTGCAAATTAATTTTTACAAGGAATGGTGACAAACTTGAAATAGGTAAGAACAACAGAGTTGTCTTTATATATAGGGGGATATATTTGACTTTTGCATGCTGGAAACAGTGGCTATCTGAAATTGTTGACATATATGAATTCGGCCAATTGCAAGGTATATGTGGAAACGAGAAGGGGTTGTGAATGTTATTAACTTTGCACTGTATATAGAATACATCTCACATGGGGTTAGGTTAAGGTGCATTGAATGAAACCTAGTTAATAGGCTTTAGTGAATATGGAAGCACGTTGTAAATTACCTCCACAGGACTTGCCACATACGATATTTACATAAATAGTGGTAACACTCTTTTGAATATATATTTCAATATTGCCAACGGTTGATTTTATATATTCTGAAAATTCCTTGTGATTTAAATTGTAAATAATACAGTCAACTTGTGGTGATTTATTTAGAAAATGACAGCCAACGAAGAAAAGTACTACAAAATTGGAATTAAGATATTACACACACGAGTAACCTAGTAATGCACCTATATAAAATAAAGTTTTGTCAAGCATTACAGGCAAAAATGAATTTATTAGCTTATTGAATGCAAGGTATCCAGCTAATCAAACTTAAACAAGCATATTAGTATTATAAGTATAAGCACAAACTCACTATTAATTAGTAATCCAATATCTTTTAACACACACTTGTCGGAAAAGCTTCATTGTACAACACAAATAATAATCTTTGAGAAATACCAACACAATAATAACCGAAAAATTCTTAATTATAAGTAGCTTCGTATCAATATTGTCTCAATATTAGTTGCAAATTTGATCATATTGGAAATAAAAATGAGATTAAGATTGTGTTACAACCTAATTAAGTTAGTAATTTAGTCCCTGCATTAGGACTTTACGGTATCCTAGGCTTAATAAGATGTCTAGCTAGGATATCCCTGAACTATATGTGATTGACTATATAATGGACAGTGTAGTCGCAACTTTCTCTTATAATCGTAAGAATTCACCTCCCTGTATTATACATTCAATTGTCTTTATTATTGAAAATATAATAACTTTATATTTACTCTTTTTCTTACACAATTATATATATATTATTCATTTCGTGGCATATGTCTTATAAACAATTTTAATCAACTTAATATCCTTTTCACTAGTTTTCTTAATTATTTTAACTAATACTTTTTATTTAATTAACATATGAGATATTTATCATTCATCATTAAAAGGATAATTTACTAACCAAACTAATTTTTAAATTTTTATAATTAATAGTTTGAACTATCTGTATTTTTAATTTATACTTTATATTACTAGAAAAACAATTTTTCTTAGATATATTTTAAATTATTTTTTGCACATATTTCATATGTATTTACAAATACTCATGCATGTAATATGAAACATACTTATACTAGCTCACTTAAAATATTTATACCCATCACATTATGTGTTGGGAGAGAGGTTTAACATCCTTATTTTAATAAATAGATATTTAAATAAAATTAATTCATTAATTATTTGTCATGAAACTTATCCTTATTTCCTATGTATATGAAACTCTTTTTTTAGCTTTTATAGCATATCTTAATTATGCTAATATAAGACTTTCATTGAATAAAATACTAAAAATTTAACTTTAATAAAAATTTGTAATTTAATTTATATAAATTTTTTTATCATGTTATAGGTGAAAAATATCTACCAATTTTATCAATAATTAATCTTTGTTTGAAGAACCTAGTTATCTACCTTTTATAGGATATCTATACTAAAATAACATAAATTATACGTTTTAAATGGAATATATACATGCTCATGATATATTAAAAATTGATATTTAATTTTTTATTATATTCAATTATTTATATACTATGCAAGTAGATGAAAAATAAATATAATTACCTCTCTATAATATATATCTATATACTCGCGCGAAGAATCAAGTTATGTTACTTGATAAGTCTTAATGTGTACATATTAAATTTGATTAATTTAAATATTAAATTTAAAGTTCTTTTTAGGAATTAATTAAGCTATTTATTCAAAGAGTAATTTTTTCTACAATTACCCTTGTACATATTAAATTTTATTAATTAAATTATTAAATTTAACAATCTTGTCAAGTCAACCAATTTTTTATAAAAGGTTTAAATTATTTAATACTTCATTAAATAAATTTAATTCAGCATATGATATGTATTTAAAAAATATAATTAAACGTTGACTACAATATTACATAATTATACATATTTAATTTAGCAAAAAACTGAAGTGTGTGATCACACTGTCAATATCAAACATTCTGTAGTTTAAATAGAGTTGATAAAGTGAATAGTAACTTATATCAAATATTATTTTTGGAGTTATTTGATATTTTTTTTGTCTATATAATATCTCAAATTCAATGGACAAAATAATAAAATAATTATACTCTAAAAGATGTGTGAGAAATGCTAATAATATATTCTCTAACATATTTTTTATTATTGAAAATTATAAAAATTTGTGAGTCTCATTTCTTATGTAATGAGTTACACTCATGATAGTAAAAAATATGTTAAAAAGTGTGTTCACGGCTTACATTAAAAAAAAAGTAGAAATTAGGATAAATATTTTACAATTAGTAAAAATTTTATTTATATAGAGAGAGAATCATTTTTACATAAAAGTAAAAGGAATGAATATATTGACTATTATATCTTGTTATGAATGACCAAGATTAAAACATATAAAATCATGTGAATTTTAAAAAAAAATTACACAACTTTTTAAGTAATCACATAACATTAAATCTTAATAATTCAAATATAGTTGTATAACATATATTTATCTCTTTTACTCTTGTATACGAGTTCAAAGCCAATGGAACATAAAACAACAATTCTAACTCCAAAAGATGTGTTTTCGACTTGCATTTAAACCAAAGATTGAAGCTAGGATAGATTTTTACAATTAGTAGATTTTTCTTATAACAATAACTACCATTTAAAAATGTAGGTCTCTCCTTTGTGTTTGCATGAAATAAGAGAAAAAAAATATTTTAAAACCTAAGGATATGTGTGTTGTGATTTTTAATTACAAGTTAAAAATATTTTAAAAACAAAATCAGTTTTTAGTCTTTATGATTCAAAAATGAATTTTTAGTTTTAAAATAAATTTACTTTAAAAATTCTTTATTATCTTATTAAAATTAGTTTGAGGATATATTTGCATATAGGTAAGATGATAATAGTGGGTAAGATGATAGTAGTGATAACAACATTAGTGATGATAGTTGCAATGGTGACCATAGCAGCAATATAATAATAATGACGATGACGATATCAAGAATGATAATTATTAAATGTAGTGAAATAATATTTTTAAAACTAAAAATTAAATTCACAAAAAAAATTCTTTATTTTAAAAATGAATATAAAATTATTTCAAAATTAAATTAAAAATCATTTCAATTCCATTTTAGTCAAATATGTTTTGTTTTGAAAACTAAAAACTAAAACTAACCTTCCCAATTCATTTTTAAAGTAAATAAAAAGTGATAGTTTTTTTTTTAAACCTAACATGAGGCAAAGGATTTAAGAATTTTGAAAACATGTTTTTTTTTTCTTCTAAAAGTCGCTTCTAGAATTGGGATTGGTAGAATTCTAAATCCACAAAATTGAACCTTAATTCCATAGCTCCTTTCCAAATCATTAAAAGAATTAGACTTATGGGAAAAAGGTCACCACTTTAATGATGGGAAGGTAGTACGGTACCACCAATAAGGCACCACCAATGTGGTGACACAACGCAGCGGATAAAAATTCCCCTAACTTGCAAGAATCCCTAAGGAGTAACCACAAATGCAAATGAAAGTAATAATGAGAAAAATCACATAAGAGAGAGACCAATATTTTAACGTGGAAAAACTCCCTCAAAGTGAGGAGTAAAAACCACGGATCGTCCAGATCAAAGAAATTAATCCACTATGATTAATTAAGAGTACAAGAGTTATTCTCTCACCCACTCTGTGAAAAATTCATTTTTTTTTTCTATATGGAAATTCTCAACTCTCTCTATTTGAGAAATCTACCCTCTCTCAATCTCTGTGAGAAATTCACTCTCTCTCTTGTGTGTGCTCAATCTAATCTCTTCTCCTCTTATAAAGAGAGATCTAGCGGACTTGAGAGGATTGGACTTTTGTCCACATAGTTGAGAACCCAAAAATAACCCAACATAAACCACTTACTTACCAAGTTTTTCTTCCATATAGTCATTTATATCAATCCAAGAAGTAAAAGGTGTTATTATTTTTTAATTATTGCAAACATATTACATCAGTTCCTATCAACCAATGTAAACGCAAAGAGTCCCAACCATGTTCATCCTTCTCTTGCAAGACACTATTAAAACATTGTTAGAACTCGATTTGCACAAGCAGGAAACCACCACCATCATCACCACCGTGAACAATGCCGCTCCTCTGCCTTTCCCACGACGTCGCAGCCGATGAGGCTAAAGGTTGCGAAGAAGGAGCCAGCTGCGAGGACGCTGCAGCCACATGCGAGTTTCGAAACTGTAATTTAATGGGACTTGCAGACTCTCTTTTGTATATCAAGCTCACACATATGGTCAATGTTGAGATGTTCTCCGATAAGTATTTGCTTCGATGGCTTCTAATATGCCTAAGGATACGCAAAAATGCTCAAACCTTTTTACATATGTTATACTTTTTACGTTGATTCTAATATGCCTAATTTGAAAGAATGGGAATAACATGTTAAAATGTTCAAAATTATTTATAATGGATGTAAAGTATTTTTTATATTGATTCAATATTCGATATAAAAGTTGTATTATTTTATATTTTTCGTATCTATATCAGACATAAAATTGATATAAAAACAAATTTTAACCTATCTAGAAAATTTTATTTGCAGTAGTGTCACAATTTTTCTTTTACATTTTTTCAGCTAAAAATTTATATACCTAATTCTTTACACAAAATAGAAAACAAATTAATATACAATTAAAAGAAGATTTGGCTTACTATAGCCAAAACCGAAATATAAAAAACTTTGATTACAATGTAAAATAAAGGAATAAAATGTAATTTCATTGGTTAGGGTGCTTGGTAAAAAGGTTGACATCAATAAAAGCTATTTATGAAAAACAAGAATCCAAAGTCTACATAACTGGCAAGTAGAAGTATTCAAAGTTTACACAATAGTTAAGGTGGTAAAACGGATTAATTCACCCCCCGTTAGCAGTACGTCAAAAGTAGACTAGATGTGAACGAGCTAGAAGTTGTAAGTGGAATGGTGAGTTTACCTGCCAAAAAATAAAAATAAATAAAAGTTAAAATATCTCATTTCACAATATTTCTTAAATTTGGTTAGATGATTAAAAATAATAATAATTTAACTTAAATTTAAATATAATTTTTTATTAGATAAATTATTTTTATAAAATAAACTAACAATAATACAAAATAATAAATATATACTTTGAAGAACATTAAAATTTTAAATAAATAAATTTATGTCAACTATATTAAATCATTAAAAACCATACATATACATAACATAAATAAAAGTATTAATAATAATATTTTTTTTTTAAAAAAAAGTTTGATAGACCAACCTATCTCGAACTATTGATGACCTATTAAATTAGATAAGATAAGTTGAGTGAATTAATGGATTAAACCACTTAAATCCTACCCTATTTTTGACGGGTTGAATTTGCATTACCACCCTTTACCAAAATTTTGAGAACAAAATTTTCAAAATATTAAGAGAAATATAAGGCTCATTAATTTTTAAATTTAAAGGACTTAGTTTACAGTAAAAATTACCTTAGCTCTTCAATTTTTGAATTGAGCACTTAAGCTCTTATGTTTTGAGAATGTTTTACTTTACCTTATTAATTATAACTTAGCTCCAACCCAAGAGTACCTTATGAGTACACATATATTTACCAAAACTAATAAGTAAAGTTCTTAAGACTTTTATAGGATTAGGACTAGCTTGCCTAGATATACAAATAGGGTCTTTATTATATTAATTTTCATTGTGTACATATGCAGTGAAAACGATACTCCAAGCCAAGTGGAGTCTTTCCGGCTGCTTTCAACTAGCTATGAGATTGGCTAAAGAAGCTAAACAAGATGGTCATGGTATGTGGATGAAAGTAAATCAATCCCTCGACACATACATGATATATATAGTCTTTGGGGTCATTTTACAACTAGGCCAAAGGTCATCCATGTACATATAGAAATACGAAACCTCTCCGTATTCGTTATAATTAGAAGATTAATTTCCATGAGCAACTTTCCACTGTGCGTTTTAATTTATTCTGTGGATCGACCATGTTCATTAGTGGTGAAATTAAAATGGAGAGAGCGTGGAGAAATAACCAGATTTGAGAATCAGAGATTCATCTCAAGAACAATATATGTGGGAAAGACTCCTTCAACGATAACACCGTAGGATGAGGGGAATATATTAACAAATTGCAAGATGAAGTGCTTGACTTAAAATATTCAATGAATAATAACTACATTTGTTTGACGAGGTGAGGTAATAGTACAATTTTTTTTAACACACTCTATTAAATATGAAATAAGATATACTAAAATTTATATTTTTAAATAAATTTTAGCCAATAAAAAATATATTCAAAAGAATATATGAGAGATATATTTTTATTTGTTTTGATATATATGAAGGTGTGGGTGTTTTAAAATTAAATAACTAGGGATAGCTTGCAATGTCATATTTCCGACATAAGAATTAATTATATAAAAAATTTAGTTAAAGTTAAAATCATTTTAATATATTAATAAATTTCTTAAATAAATGTTGTTCTAGATTGACTTTCATCCTTTCATGTTATGTAGACTAGGTTTGTAAGGCAAAATACGGACGTATGTCATACTATACGAATTCATTAACATGAATTCATCCAATCTCTCATAATTTAGAAGCCCTAGCTAGCATCATAACCCCGAGGTGACCTTCTCAAGTTGGTTGACCAACTTGGAGCTCATCACATACATAATCCTAACAAAATACAACATAGGTCACGTGGCCTAACGATTTTTCTGCCCCAAATTATCACTGTATAGGACATATTGTCTTTTGGATAACTAATTTTACATTTCATCACTTTCTCTTACCGACTTGCGTCAGAGTTTTTATGTGACCATTACTAAAAATTCCTTTGCTGCTGTATTGCAGCCCTACTCCGCCATGTTTTCTCGTCTTGATTTGGATATCCAATTAGATTCTTAAGTAAAAATATATTAGTTTAAAAATTACTTTATTCATAGTTACGTGACAACATAGTAAATTTAATGCTGACGTTTTAAAATAAGTCAGCGGTTATCATAGGTGAGAACAACGCTTCCTGTCTCAAGTTGGTTTTATCAAACTAAAATTGAGAAATAATTTACTCAAACTATTCTCAGAAATAATTGCTGTAGAATGTTGACAGATTAAATGAAGGGTAGTATGCAATTTAAAAATAATTAAATTCTGGTCACACAACTTTTATATATATATAAAACTTAACTTTGAAATGCAACAAGAATATTAGGTCATTCAAATGAAATCTGTACAGTGTCGTCAGGAATATGCATCTGGGCATGTAACCAAGGTGGGTTTATTTGGTTGGTTCACGGGATGTTACCGTGTTAACATGGTGAAACTGTTAGGTTAGTGGTGCCTACCCTAGATTTGACATGCGTCACCTTTCAGTTTAAACACAAATCACAACTATATTCAATTTTATTTTCTCTTAGGTTCACTGCTCTGTTTATGATCAGCCAGCTATGAATTATTAAATGTATATATAACCCTAACGTTTTCATTATGAGAATTTTGATGATTTATCATTTGATCATAATTGCTGTATTATTTTAATTACATCATCAATATTTTAAATTCTCAAGACTATCTCTTTCTCAAATACTTCCTAAAGTTTATTTCTTTCTTTTCACCTTAGTACATTTTTTTTTCTTTTTATCTTTTTTTTTCTCTAAAAAATATATACACTTCAAATGATGTAAAAATATTAATATTTATTTTTATTAAATTTATAAATTAGATATATATTAAACTTTTAAATTTTTTTAGTGTACTTTTTGAAAAATTATTAAATCCTCTTTATATAAAAACTAAAATAATTATTTTGGATTATATATTTGAAAATATTTATTTATTATGAAGTTTAATTATAATATAACTTATATATTAAAAATATTTGATATAAATTTTAGTTATATAAAATAAATATTTATTATGTACAATGCTAATTCACTAATTAAACTATAAAACAATAAAAATACGAGAAAATTTCGAATGTTTTAAAAAAATGTCATAAAATTACTTAAATAGTTGTTGTACTTTTTATTGCAATATAGTATTTATAAAATTTATTTTCTTTATTTTCGTTCTTACCAAGTTATTGAAAAAAAAATATGGTGTCTATTTAATTTGATTTTTGAATGTTTAACTAGTAATAATTTAATTTTACGTCAAAATTTATATAAATATATACAAGATATTGAATAAAAATCTTATATATATATATTATGAAATAATTTTTAAATATTAAATATGTAATTAAGGTTGAATTATTTTACTGGATGAAAATTAACTGTTTTAACAAAAACAACTAAAATTATTAAAATTTAATTAAATTATGTCGTGTCAAAATTTAGTCAAATTCTTTAGGATGTTGAATCCTTTTCCTCTTTAAATCTTCTTAAAAATCACCTAATAAAAAACTCTTACTTTCAAAATTCTATATTTTATTCAAACTCAATTCCTTACTCTTATTCTGGTAAATAAAATAAACCTCAATCAAACTTATTTAAAATTAATTAATAAGCACTTCTGTTTTGTTCCACGAAGAAAGGTAGGTGTTTTTGTTTTTTTTTATTGCTTTTATGTATCATTTTCTTATGTTATGGTTGTGTTCTTGTTTATTTTTTGGGTCATCGTCACAAGTGGTGGTGGTGTAGTAATATTTTTTTTTCTCTTACCCTTGCCATACATTTGACATAGGCATTGTTATCGATGAGGGGATGAAAGACGAAGTGAATATAGAGTACGTTGGCGATTTACCAATTGATAGTTATGACTGGGTGGATACTAGCGTTAAAAAAGTAATGTCGATTATTACAAGTAGCTACTCTTGGAGAATATATTGAACAAAATAAGTCATGATAGGGATTGGGTGGTGGAAGTCCACACTTAAGTTGTGCAAGTTACAAGTACTTATATGACACTCTTCCTATGAAGCTTGGAGTTCAACTTCCCTTTATCAACTTTCAATACTCGATTTTGTGGATTTTAAACGTTGCTCCCACACAACTTCACCCAAATAGTTGGGCCTTCGTCCAAGCTTTTGAGATACTTTGTGAGGGCTTAGGGAAGCCACCTTAATTAAATGTCTTTTTGCTATTTGTCGAGTTGAGAAGATCGACTGATTTTCTCTTAATCATCAATCGGGTTGTGTCTTAATTCACACTTTCCAAGAGAGTTATAAAATTTTCAAAGATCGCCCTTTTCAAGTACAAGGTAGGTAATGCTCTTATTTCCCTATGGATGCTTCAGGGGAACTTCGCCTTCCCTTGTACTAGACCAAGTGCCCAACAATTGTGATTCAAGTGGAGAGAAGTTATTTGGATGAATGGAAAAAGACATTCATCGAAGAGCTTCACTGCTACCCCATTTTTCATGTGGTAGGGTGATGATCTTGACTCTTTTCATTTTTTATATACCACCCTTGATTTTTGCATTTTCCTTTGCTTGACTTATTTTGTTTTAGTTGCTAAAATTTCCTATTTAGATGTCGTCGCCCCCCTTGCCCCTACTGAACTTAAAGCCCTTCGCAAGAAAAAGTCTTAATTAGCCTCTCGCGTACCCAAACCTTTGGCTCCTATTGTTGTCGTCCAAGAAGTGTCGATCACTCCATCTAGGGAGCCTCTTCATAAGCGACACTGGAAGGGTAGTGACATATCCTCTCATCCCTTTGAACTGACCATTCTTGATTTTGATATGGATTGATAATTTGTCCTCTTGACCACCAGTTTTGACATGAAGTCAGTTTGGAACTGAATGTTTCCTTTGGACGAGGTTGTTGATGAGCATCTCTTGGCCCCGTCATATGTTGACAAAGTTGAAATTCTAAGGCTGGTTGGTGTTTGCAAGGCCCTTGAAGCCTACTCCAACCATTCTTTGGTCCTTTCTCGCATTATTTAGAGAAAATCAAGGTCGAAATGAAACGACTGAACGACACCTTGCAAAGCTCTAAAAAGAATGTTGCTCGAGAGGAGGAGGAATTAAATATAAAGCTATAGTTGGTCGTTGAAGATTCTAAAAAATACTTGGCTATGAAGAAGCATCTAGAGGAGAAAGAATGTTATCCTAGAAAGGTTTCTTTGTTAGAATACATTCTTGTTGCGGAATAGAGTGAGGTGGATGAGAAGAAATTATTTGTTTTGGATTAGTTTGAGGGCGACTTCCAACATGCTCTCAAACATATGGCCTTTCTGGGTCAGTGTTTATAAAGAGGTTGTCAACGACCATCTTATTGATGTTGGGACTCTGTTGTCTACACCTTGATTTTTTCTCTTTTTGTTTTGTATATGCTCATATTTTCTCAACGTATCATACCCTTATAATATATTGATTTTGTCAAAATATTGGCATGCCTTTATTCTTTATTAATAAATTTACCAAGATGTTTTTCATTTAAGTATCTATCAGACTTTAAATCAATTGGCTATTTTTTTTTGTTAATAACACTCATGATACTTGCAACAAAGCCTGTCGGGCTCCCGAAGATCGAGTTGGCCTTCTTTTGTCCATGTTGGAGGTTTGCATTAGGATGACCATCATAGGTCTTTTATTGCTTGGGGATTCGTACTTGGTCGATCATTACTCCTCGGTCCTTTAATTCCTGTGGTTGTTTTGGCCAACCGTCACTTACAGGTTTTTGTTGTCTAGACGATCACTTTTGTTGACTGTCACTTGTAGATATTTTGTTGTCTTGGGGTTATTTTGGCTAACCGACGTCACTCCAGGTCTTTGTAGCTTGGGGGGTTGTTTTGGCTGACCGACGTCACTCCAGATCTTTAGTTATGTTGCAAGTAGAAATCCTCATGTATTTCTAGATAAATAATTGCAAAGCACAGTGTAAGATATGGCGCTACAAATTTCAATTATGAAAACTTAACTGTAGTAAATATGTAAACTAGTAGAATTCTAGGTGTGAGGTACTCCTTTGTCATCCAGTCACTCCAGTCATAAAGCTCCTTTCCTTACAACATATTCCAAATCCCTCTTTCCAAGACCAAATCCTTCAACACTCTTTTTAAGTCCAAATCTCTCTTTCTAAACATTTTGGGGAACACCTTGGCATTATATTTTCTTGTCGCGCTAACTTTTGCTGCGTATTCCTTTACGTAAGCTACTTCCCATACCTTTTATAACAAATCTAAATTTGCTCTCATCTCTTTCTCGTTTTGAAAAGATTGAAATTAGACTCCTCATGGAGATGGTTCCCCTATTTCCACCAGGATCATCACGTCCACACCAAATGTTAGTTGGTATGGGGTTTCCTATGTGGTTGAGTGTGATGTTGTATGATACAACTATAATACTTGCAATAACTCTTTTGCCTATTGTCCCTTGGCCTCTTCTAGCCTTTTCCTTAGCCCGTTCAAAACCACCTTGTTGGCTGACTCAGCTTGCTCATTTGTTTGCGGGTGGTCAACTAAAGTGATTGAGTGTTTAATTCCTAGTTGAGAGCAAAACTCGGCTACCAATCTAGCTGTAAATTGTGTGTCGTTATTTGATATATTGTGGAGGGTAGACCAAAGTGGAATATGAGCTTCATCCAGTAAAATTTTCTAACCCTCTTGGTAGTGATTGTTGCAATTGGCTCAGTCTTTATCCATTTTGTGAAGTAATCAATTGCCACAATTAGAAACTTGACTTGACAAGCAGCTAGTGAGAATGGACCCAAAATATATATGCCCTATATACAAAATGGTCATAGTGACATGACTGAATGTAAGTGCTCCGTGGTACCTTGTGCAAATTTGTGAACCGTTGACACTTATCGCACCTTTTTACAAGATCGGTGCAATCCCTTTTGAGAGTCAACTAATAATATCCTGCTTGGGCTACTTTGTTGGCGATGGCTCGTTTGCCAATATGAGTTCCACAAATGCCTTCATGTACTTCTTTCATAACGTACTCTACCTTTAGGATGCTCAAGCATTTCAGTAGTGGATAGGAGAAACCCCATCTATACAATTATTGCGTTACTACAACATACTTGGTGGCCTCCATTTTTAACTTCTTTGCTTCTAAAAGGTTAGTTGGGAGTATATCTTTTCACAAGTAATCCAAAAATGGATCCACCCATGATTAAGTGTGGGCCACATAACATATCTCTTCTCTTTCTCTATGGTAGGATGACTTGTAGTTTCTTGAATGACCAAGGGATTGTTTCCAAGTCTGTTAGTGCTTGCAAGTTTAGAGAGTAAATCCGCTCGACTATTCTATTCCTATGGCACAAGCATTAATGTAAATTTGGCGAAATGTGCAATCTATTCCCATGCTTTGCTCTAGTATTTTATTAGTTGGGGGTCTTTAGTATGGTATTCTCCATTCACCTAGTCACAAACTAAAAATCGCTTTTAGCGGTCAATACTTCCACCCTCAACTCCTTGGCCAACCTTATTCCTGCCAGCAACGCTTCATACTTGGCCTAGTTGTTATTGGCTCGGAATTCAAACTGCAATGATTGCTCTATCATCACCCCATCTGGTCCTTCCACAATAATTTTGGCTTCACTTGCCATCTAGTTGGACGCTCCATCCACTAATAATGACCACTCATTAGTTTCCTCATTGTCCTCCCCTATTGAGGTGAGCTTGGTGATAAAGTCAACCAAAACTTGTGTCTTGACGTGCCCTTGTCTTTGATTTGATATGTTGAACTCTAACAATTCAACATACCACCCTACCATTCTTTTGGTCAGGTTTGGTTTCTTGAGGACTTGTTTGATTGGAAGCTCCATTTTGTTTACAATCTTGTGACTTTGAAGGTATAGTCGTAACTTTCTTGTCGTTATTATAAGTGCATGGGCTACCTTTTATATCTTTTGGTAATGAATTTATCCCTTAGATGACCTTATTGATGAAGTAAATTGATCTTTGTTCATTATCGAATTGTGGACCAAGGCAGGCGCCAATTGCTTCGTTAGAAATAGCTAAATAAATCAAAATTGGGATACCTTCAACGGGTCGAGTGAGGATTGGAAGGGTTGCCAACATATTTTTTAGCTTTTGGAATGTAGCCTCACACTCGTCTATCCATTGGAACATATCATTTTTCCTTAGGCACTAAAACAAGAGTGCCATTTCGACGGATCAAGATAAGAAGTGCGCTAGAGCCATTATCCTATCAACCACTTGCTGAACCACCTTCATGTTCCTCGGGCTTCACATCTCGATTACCGCCTGACATTTCTCGAGGTTGACCTTTATTCTGCTTTGTGTTAGCATGAAACCTAAGAACTTTTCGACCTGAACACCAAAAAGGTATTTTTCAGGGTTTAGCCTTAGCTTGTGCTTCTAGAGGGTGGCAAATACGCTAGCAAGGGCCTTGCAATGTCGTCTCTCATGGGCGACTTTACCACCTTGTTGTTGACGTACACCTCCATCTCACGACCAATTTGGTCTCTGAATATCTTGTCCATTAACCGTTGATAAGTGGCTCCAACATTTTTTTAGCCCAAACAACATTACTTTGTAACAAAAATTGTCGCTATTGGTTATGAATGTTGTTTTCTCTTCGTCCTTACAATGCATCCGAATTTGATTATACCCAAAATAAGCATCATGAAACTCAAAAGACCATACCCTGAGGTGCCATCGACCAATCAATCTATGCTTGGTAGGGGATACAGGTGTTTAGGGAATGCTTTATTTAAGTCAATGTAATCCATGCAGATCCTCCATTTTTCGTTGGCCTTTTTAACCATGACCACATTGGCCAACCATATCAGGTATCACACTTCTCTTATAAAACATGCAGACAATAGCTTGTCTATTTCCTCCCTCGCCACTGTTCATTTCTCCTCTCACAACTTTCTCTTCTTTTTGACATTGGGTGTGCCTCGAGATTCAAGAACAATCTATGACATAAGAAATCCAAATCTATTCTCGACATGTCTTGTGTTGTCCAAGCATATACAACTCAATTTTTGGACGAAAAACAAACTAGTTGTTCCTCGACCTTCTTAGCTAAGGATCTCTTCTTATTTGCATTTCTTTGAGGTCCTCATCTGGTTGTTGCCTCCAGTCTTTATGTCCCTGTTAAGGGTCCAGGTATAAAAAGTTGACATGGACTGTGCTAGTTGATGCCCTTCAACTCCCTCACCCAAACTTCAAACTTTCCTCCTAACACCACCTAGCGACTTGTTGTCCACCTTGATGTTTCCTATTTTTCTGTCTATAGGATATTTCATACATAAGTAGGGGGTCAACACTATCGCTCGTAGCTTGTTCAATGTTGGTCATCCTAAGATAATGTTGTACGATATTTAAGCGTTGATGACCATGTATTTTATTGGCATCTCTCCCTGCTCCAAATGTGATTCTTATCTCAATGCAACCATATATCTCTATTTGCTCACCTAAGAACCCTACCAGCGTATCAAGACACTTTTCCAACCTTGCCATAGGCAACCCCATTCATGGGAAGGTATTCTAGTAAAGCATGTCCTCCCGCCTTTTGGCTCCTAGTCTTTCTGCATCCTTACATACCACCTCAAGTGGCCCTCCTGAATTAGGTTATCTATTTGACTCTTTAATGTCCAATAATCCTCGGTCTCATGTCCATGAGTTCGATGGAACTCGCACCATTCTTTTCGATTTGGGTCTATTTGTTTGTCGGTCAATTAAGGCACATCTAGTAAGTGCATGTGGTACACTTCTTTTAGAATTTGGACCATCTTAGTCTTTAATGGGGTGTAAAAAGTGGATTCTCCCCTGGCCTATAGTCCGTTTTGGGGGCAAATCGATCTCCCAACATGTCCTTAGGGATTACTCCTGCCTGAATCTCTTTGCCCTTCACACTCTACTTCTAGCAAGTAAGTAGAATCCTCCTTGACCTCTATATGCTTCTCGACTCGTGTCCTAATGTCCTCCATGTTGGTAGGCTTTCTCAAAACCAAGGAATTATTGAATTGCCTGACACATAAGCCCTTTTGGAGTGCCCTCACAAAAAAAATTGGGTTTGAGTCATTCACCTGGACCATGGTGTTGTTAAAATGCGCTATATAAGTGTTTCCCTTTGTTTGCTTTATGTCAAACAAATTAGACACCTCTAACCTTTTAGCCTTATTAGCTGCAAACTACGACACAAAATCTGTCACCAAATCTTGGAATGTATAGATGGTTCTAGCCGAAAGGCTAGAGAACCATTGCGTAACTACTCCCCTTAAGGTTCTGAGGAATAACTTACAACTGATAGCATTGCTTCCTCTGCTTATGTATACTTGTGTTTGGAATGCTTACAAGTGAACATAGGGGTCTTGCATACTATTGAAAGGATTCATCACCAATTCCCTGAAGTGAGGAGGGATGATGGCCTAGTTGATCTCCTCGGAGAAAGGTTGTCCCCAGAATAATGGAGGGACGACTTGTTCTGTTCTCCCAATTATTTCCTCGATTGTGTCAAGTTACTTTTGGAGCTCCTGTTCCCTTTCCTCATTCATTCTCAAGGCTTGAGCAAGACGCTCTTTGGCCTCCTCCTATCGACGTCATTAGGATGAGATATGAGATATCTTTATCTAGGATGGGGAAAGTAGTGAGACGTCATTGTATGAATATGAGCTCATATACCTTAGTGAATATGAGATTCATTGTACAATGAGTTAGGCACTCACGTTGGTTCTATGAATCAAAAAGATAAGTGCATATGGGATTTCCAATGGGTTTGAAATTCACACTAGTTGTGGAAACAACTAGTGAATCTCAAATTCACATTCTGTTTTGGGACCAATAAGCCAAATAGGGTGATTTTGGAAAAATCACCATGTAGTATATAAAATAGAGTCTTTGAAATATGGATGTTGATCATGAAAATTATTGATTTTTTGTAATTATATGCACAAAGTGTATGTCTTACACTTGATTTAAAAATGATTTATGTATGAAGTTCACAATTCAATATTGAGTTAAAATTATTTGTTTATAAAATCCTTTATTTTTAGTCCATATGTGAGGGAATGTTTTATACTTGGTTTGTAAATGATTTTTTTATAAGTTTAATTTGTTGGTACATGGATGAGTTTTGTGATTGCTGCACGAGCAAAAACAAATACTATTTGGAAACTCTCTTTGAATTTGTTTCTATTCAGTAAGATCTTGTTAAAAGTGTTATTTTCATAATATGAGGACGACAATTGTTGAGAATGAAGAGACTTTAGGAAAAAAAAAAGATTCTAGTTGTAAGACATATAATGAAACTATCGTTGGAATTGAGATTTCATTCAAAGAGAAATATATCAAATATTTGAAGTTCCTTTTTGTATATTACATGGATGATCCATATAATATAAAGACAATGATTGAGATTTTTTATTGAAAGGCTTATTTATTTTTTCGAATGAAGGTTGTTTACAACTGAATAAGTTTATTTATTTATTGTTTAAATTTGATAGTACATGTCCAATGTTTTTGGGTATTTTGATAAACAACTTATAACTACATTGGGAATCATGTTGATAATAATATTTTCTGGTTCACAATATTTCTAAACTAGGTCATTCACTTTCTCAATATAAGTGATGCCCTCTGGTTCATAATATTTCTAGACTAAATCATTCACTCTCTCAATATAAGTAATTGCTTCGATACATATACATTAAACCATTATAATCTCGCCCTCAAAAGACGTATAAATGATTTATTAAGATTTTATGTCAATATTAAATTTAATTCTATCTTAAAATCATCTCTATCACTTAATTAACTACACACAAATTTTTTATATTAAAATCATCTTAATCACTTAATTAATCAAACCAACCAAGAAAACATTACCCTGTTGTAAAAGCCAACAACTTGAAATGAATACGAGGAATGTCGTCAGGATAAGGCCTAGATGCCCTCGTGGGACCTTGGGCTTTAATTTAATAATCCATGTACTAACATAACTAATATTGTCTCAAAAATGGACTATATTAGCGAACTGGGTGTGGATTTCGAAAACAAACACCAATTGTGGTTTGTTTTTATAGAGCACCTCTCACAAATGTCTTTGGTTTCTTTTTAAAGCACCTCGCACATCCCAAGCAATAACTTTTAAATCTACAAACTCAATCATGATGGCAAATAAATGGGAAACTAAGACCAAAACTAACCTTTATGATTTAGTTAGTCGTTGTTCCATCGTCCATCATAGTCACCTCTGTCATGTAATTCCCAACATGTTCATTGGCTGCACTAATAGTTGTAGTCTTCCCCTTCAGTTGAGAAGGCTCCCCTAGGTCCAGAAGCTACAATTTGTTAGGACTCAAGACTTTGATAGGAAGCATAGTTTTTTTCCCATACTCCAACGTTGACTATTATTGCAAATTGGAAGATAGTGTCATCATAATTTCCAAAGTAGTTGAATCTTGTTATCCATCTCCAAGTAGTTTTTTGGGATGGAAGAATTCTCGATGGACTTTGATGTAAACAAATGTTTTTGACGTCACCAGTATCAAGATCTTTGGCTCATTGCACGATTTCTTTTTCTTTTTCATCCAAACCTTGGGGGTGGGACCAAGCTCGTTTAGTGCAATAGGCTTTAAGTTCTCGTCAACATTAAAATCCACATTGTTACCCAAATTAACACTTTGGGTCCCATCAACATTATTAGGTTTGATTGCACTCCGTAAAATATGGTATTTATTATTAACAACGTACCCTCTATATCTCCTTTAATGCTCCCTGTATTTTTGTTTGATTCGATTGCCTTGATTTTTGGATTCCGTTTTGATTTTGTAATGATCAGCCAATCTCCATGTGGGCAATCATTAGTGTGATTTCCGATTTCCTTTTATCTTCTAGGGTTCGGCATTGGTCGAGCTTATGCAGTTGAATTTGATGTGTCCAACGTCATGTCATCACTTCTTTACCCTTCTGAGCATATTTCACAATAGGAGTTTCATATTGACAATTACATGAGATATGAACATACCTGCCGCATTTTGTCCACAAGTAACGTAGAAATTCAAATTTAACCTTAAACCAATGCATAACCGAACTCTAGCTGAGTTGATTAAATAAAATATGTGAGTGTCGTAAACTTTAGTGTTTTCAATTCTTATGAATCAAAAAGATGAATAATTTTAAAACCAAACACATCTCACCACGTATTCTAGCAAATTTCTCCTTTGTTACATTGAAAATTGTCAAATAAACACTAATAAGTCTCCCAACAGAGCCAAGAACACAATCTCGTCATAGTACTCCATCCCAAGTTAGGGAATCAGATCTAGACTAAGGTTTTATTAATTTGGACTTATGACGAAACAAAATTTGGAACTCATTTCCTCACTACCAAACAAAAACAATGGCTATACGATACCAAGGGCCTCCAAACATGACCTTTTCCCTATCCTCCGCATAATCAAATCTAGGCATGAAGAAATCGTTGGCAGTATCCATGATATCGAAATCCCTATAGGTTTCCACCGATTCATCAATGAACCACTCTATGCGGAATAATTTACGCCAATGAGATCCCTCTTTCTCTTCTTAAAATCGTCTCCTTAGTTCGCTCGCATCAACTTATCTTTGAACAACATCTTGTGTGTTCCGTCCATCGACACCTAGCTTACAAGGAGGGAGTGATCAATATCGATGAACCTTCAATTTTCATGACAACAACTTTTACTAGATATTTTAATATTATCATTAATCTACATATTACTTTTGTAAAACTCATCTTAGACTCAACTTTCAAGTGAAAAAAACAAGTACTCTGTAACAAGTCATAAATCAATCTAAATCAAGTTTGAAATAACTCATCAGAAAATAAAAATTGAATAAATTGAAAATTAAAATAACTAAAAATAGAAAAAAACTGAATTTTTTTTATTGGATTTCAAATTGTTTCTTTTTTCTACAAAACCAATTCAATTATATCCCATATTATAGGGTATTCATAAATTAGTTGAGTTAAAAAATTATTTAATGTAAAAAATAAAATAATAAAATCTCTTACGATAAAATGTAGTTTAAATTAAATTGAATATCATATATTTTTATCAATATTTTAGTTTTTTATTATTAAAAAATTTTAACTCAAATATTAAACATTATTTTAAAATAAACAAATTATATTTAATATAAATATACTAATAATTTATTTTAAAAATACAAAAAATTAAAAATATATTAATTAATTAATTAATTATTCTAGACTTAACTTTATAAATTCTATTTAAAATTTAATCTAGTCTAATACTAGAAAAAAATCTAAAACAATTATAAAAGATTTAAGTTTTTTTATTTAATTTTCAATTTTATTTCAAACTAGATTAGACATGAAAGCCCAGTAAATATCCTCCCACGAGCGAGTGGTGGTAAAAAACATGGAAACAAAATACACGGTATCCACCAAGAGAAAGAGGCCAAAAAAGTGGGACCCGATATCCTGATTAAAAAATAATTTTACTTATATTATTAGGTGTTAGTGATTTCAGGGTTTTGTGGGGTTTGGCGGTTAGGGTTTAGTTCCGGAATTTATATGAGAGAGAGTAATATCAGAAAGTAATAAAAACAAACCCAAAAAAAAAAAGTATTCGATTTTTTCAAACGTTATTTGGAGGAGCAGCCAGGGGTTGGGGTTTCTCTTCATTTCATTTGGTCGCACAGTGTTGTCGGCCACTCTCTCTCTGTCTCCTCTTTTTGGCGCTTCAACGGTTCGTTTATGCATCCATTGGTAGGGTTCCTTTCCAATTTCTTCGCTTTCTTTCTTTTTCTCAATTCACGCTTCGCACGTACGATTCTTAGGTTTTTCATTCTTCTTCTGAATTTGAGATTTGGGTTTTCCATTGCCCCAATATCGTCGCAATGTATGCGAATCGGACGAGTTTTACCTATTTTCTTTAGGGCTTTGTGTGGATTTTGCGTTCTCAGATTTGCTTCCGGTGCCAGTGTGTTTTGGTGAGATTAAACGTTTAGTTGTTCGGGTTGGGCTTCACTGACCCTTTTACTGTTTGATTTGATTGTTAGGGTTACTGGGTGACGGTGATAAGTGTGAAGGATATTGATTGTAGGGTTTGTTAAGTGTTCTTTGCTCCTTGGGTATGTAATGTAACAGTTAGATAAGTTTTTGGGGGTATCTAGTGTGCCCAGTGTTCTAAAGTCAGATTTTCTTTTGAAAAGAACTTTTTGGTGGTGTTCCTTGACATATGAGCTGTTGGGTATGTTTTAGTTTCCCACATTCTTCATTGTAATGAACTTTGACTGTGAACATGACTTGTATTGGTTGTTCAAGGATCATTGTGGGTTCTGTTCACATTGCGGAAGATTTACATTAGTTGGAGGGATTTTTATTAAGTTTTGTTGTGTGGTTCAATTTTTAGGACGGCATGAGACCAAAATCGCTTCCCATCCAATTTTCGCTCCACTCTAATATTAGAGGGATTTGGAGGGGATTTAAAACATTTAAAATGTATTAACTAAAATATTCCTAAAATTCAAATCTATAAGGATATAAAAGTAAATTAGTTTTTAAAATTCCTTCCTTCCCCAACTAAACAAGTATAGAGTTATTTTCTCTCCTTTCCCCTCCTATTCACCACACAAAATGTCTGATTAAAATTTCTCTCTTTCCCTCCATTAAAACCCCTCTCCTCCTTTGATCCAAACAGAATTTTAGTGGTTCACAAGAATGATCTTGAGGTGAAATTTCTCTGATTTCCTGGCCTGATTGTAAAAACAAATTTGAAAATTAATATAACTTGGCAGAAGTCTAAATGGGTTGGATAATTTTGTGGTACAGACGTATAGTACACTCCATACTCCATATTAGGTCTTGGTTACTTCCACAAATGGCTGTATTATGGGGGAGCCCTGATGACTGAAAGCCTTTTGGGGAAAGCATTACCATGGCTGCATGGCATGTAGGAATGAATTGCTGTCTGTGGCTTACTGCTTTTGGATATAATATGACACAGTAGGTTAATGCTGTAAGAATTTTGTTTATACTCTTAATTGTTTTTGAACCTTTAAATTACGGTGCCATGTTGCACTATAATGGATTCATATTGTCTGGAATATATGATTAAATTAACCTTTGTCATTCTAAGGATTGCTCACCAAGCTTTTGGGCTTTTCTGTCAATTTGTTGTTTGTTGCCAATGTGGCTGATTGCACTAAGATCCACATGTGTTTCTTCTGGAGTGTACAGAAATTGTGAGGACCAATAGACCACCTGAGATAGTTTAACTGAGAGCTGCAGGGATGGAACCGTGGGGTGTTCATCATCGAGTCATGTACATTGGTCAGCATGAGGAAGATGAAACTCCTTCTGATACTTCTAAGGGAGAGGAATCAAATGATGAAGAAGAAAAAATCATTAAACCTGAACCCGTCTTTGTGCCAGAAATTAAGAAAAGGAAGCGCCTTAGCCTTAGTCAGCTTAAAGAGGTGAAAGATGAGTCATGTGGGAAGCAAAGCAGTAGCAAGCTTAAGAAAAAGAAGCATGAAAGTAGGGATAGATGGTCAGCTGAGAGGTAAAGAAAACATGTGATATTCTTTTTGTGTTATCTTCCTTATTTCTACCATATGTAATCATGTAATGTAGGTATAAGTTAGCTGAGCAAAACATGTGGGAGGTGCTAAAAGCTGAAGGGGCGACGTTTGAAAACCCAATAACCCGACCTGCACTAAGATTGGCTGCCCGCAAACACATTGGTGATACTGGACTTTTAGACCACTTACTGAAGCACATTGATGGTAAAGTGGCACCTGGAGGGACTGAGCGATTTCGAAGATGGTTCAACACCAATGGAATCATGGAGTATTGGTTGGAGAGTGCTGAATTGGACAAGGTGCGCCAGGAGGCAGGGGTTCAGGACCCTTACTGGATACCACCATCTACATATAGGGCAGGCAGTGCCCCCTCTCAGAATACTGATTCTTCTGGTGAATTGAAACAGCTTAAAATAGAATTGGCACAAATGAAGAAGTATTGAACTTGAAAACTGAATATCAAATTAATTTTGTATGGTTGCTACTTTATTTTCTTTAATTATTTTACTTGTATAGCAGAGATATGCAGGAGCTTGTTGCCAAGAAGAAAGAGAAAAATGATATTAATATGATGGAGGTGAATGTTGGATAATTTATTAATTCAATAGTTTGCTGTCTCTTACAGCACTTCATGATACTTTGTGTTGAGTTGCTATGGCAGGAGACACACAAGGATTTTGTGAAGTGGAAAGCTATGACTGACTATCGCCTTACTGAAATCGTGACTTCTTTGAAGGGTGTGCAGGTATCTCAGAAGTATATTGCCGTCACTTTTTCATCCTTTTAAGATTTATCGGGATTCATGTTATATTGAATTTTTTCTTTTAGTCTTGTTCATTTATGTGATCTGACTCACATAAGTTTTTAGCCCTGTGAAAAGGGAGTAGAGGGAGATGAAGAAGGGCATTGGAGAAAATTATTTAAAGGAATCTCATGGTGAATAATATTCATGTTAATTTAGTTTTTCACCAAGCCCAAGGGTGTCAAATAATTCATGTAGTCAACCTCATCTAGTGAGATAAGGCTATTGTTATTGTTGATGATGACGTTGACAAAGTGATCTCTGGCTCACTAGTTTTGTATAATATTATAATGACAGGGCAAATATGGTGAATTGGTGATTTGGAAAACTAAAGTTGAGCAACAGCTTGTGGAAATAACTAATAAATTGAATGATCTTCAAGCCTCTAGGGAGTGCACCACTTTTAGTCCTCCTTCAGAAAGGTGGAAAGATTGGATAGAAAGTACCAACCTAGACCCTATTCAGGAAGATGCATTTGCAACTTGGATTGGGAATCCTGAACTACTTAATGTTCCGGAAGAGGTTGTACTTGAAGATCCCAACACAGCCATACCAACACAGCCACCCAATGAAGAACTGACTAACAAGAAGAGGTAAGATCTGTGAAGTCAATTTCATTACCACCCCAACCCGTTAACCCTACTTTGAGTGGAAAAAACCAAGGGGAAAATATTGTTTTTGTTTTAATGTTCCTCATTTTTGCCCTCAAAAAAATAGCGATGTGTTGGAGGTGGTACCTGTTGAACAACAAGATCAACCTAATGTGACCCCGGATTCCTCTACAACCGTTAATTCGAAGTCAGACCTTGACAACTCATTGATTATGTTTCAGGTGATGTTGACAGTGTGTACCTACACTTGTAATATTTTAAAAAATATATTTATTTTAGCACTATGTATTCAATATTTATAATGTTTTGTCACAGGAGATGTTCATGGATTTATACAAATGGAAAGAAAAAATGGAACAGCAGCTGATGGAGGTATCAAATACTGTATATGGTATGCTGGCACTGAAATAGGCATCATTTCAAAGTATCGAGGCTAGGATAGGATTATAACCACCACCGTTTCGTTCATATGTTTTTCTTTGTTACTCTTAAAACTGGTAGAGTTTAGATATTGTACAGCATTAACAATCTGATCCTGAAAATCTATGCCAACCACTAAGTTCACAGGAGAGGGTGAGTCTCGCCCTGCTGGATGAGCTGCAAATTGTTGATATGTTTGACTGGCCTTTTACAGTATACTTGGTTATGACTTAAGGTAGGTCTTCAGTGGGACTGATATTGGTTGTTTTCTCGACTTATTGGATAAGATTATGAGTTCCTTTAGTTTAGGTCTTTAGTTAGGTTTTACCCGTATTTAACGTATTAGCTGGAACTATCATCTTAGAACTTGTACTTGAACCTATATGGGAACAAGTTGCCATATTTATATATAGAATTTCTACAATATCGTTCAGCACATCTTGTGGATGTCTTACTCTGTTGTTATGCCCTTGCTCTCTCTCCTGTCTTTTATACCCTTGTCAAGAGTTATGCCCTCTGTCACAGGAAAAATCTCCTTTGGGAAAACTACAATACCATACCCATTATTATTTTGTTTTAAATATGCTCGATTGATTATAATAAATAACTTTATATTGTTTTCTATAATTTTACAACAAAATAGTTTTAAAAATATTTTTTTACAAATATTAACATAAAACATTTTACATAATTGATTATAATAATTTTAATTGATTGTAATTATATAATGGGTTATGGAAATATTCTTTTGTTATATTGTAGGAACCACTTGTTACATGTTTAAGGCATTTTGCATCTTGAAGAAAATGGTTATGACTTGTCTAAAGTCACTTTGAATAGACAGAAATAGGTCATGAATTGTCGGCATAAAGATGTATGCAGAATTCGGTATAGTAAGGATGTTAATATATACTATAGAATTATTTACACCACGAACATTACATTGTCACTATATGGACAAGTCAATTATGAAAATAAATCTGTCACATTTTCCTAATTAAGAGACTAAATGGACTGTTTTATTGAGACTAAAACCAAACTGAGACTAAAAGCAAACATTATTCTATTTACATAGGCTAAAAGTATACTTAATTTTTTAAATAATAAAAATGATTTAAAATGTATTTATGGTATAAATTTTTTTTATAATATCATCTTATCATATATTGTAATATGGAATAAGATTATTGTCTTATAAAAAAATTAAATCATAATTAAAGTGATTAATTCACAATGTAAAGTTGTGAAAATTAAACTTAGATAACAAACAAGCATGTACTAACCAAATTTTCAAACCATTGTCACCAATAAATCACTGTCATCAGAATTAGGTAGGTCTTTCGATGCACAAATTGAAGAATCGAAATCACCATTACACTCTGGGTAGTTTAGTAATGTCCTTTTACTTAAGTAGGCTAACATGGAATTTAACAATTCAAAAGCTAGTTTAATATATAGATAAAATTTATAAATTAATTTTTATAATGTAAAGATTAGGAACTAAAATTTTGTTAAATTTTAGGAGAAAACATAGACGTTAGATGTTACTGTCAATAGTCCTTTTTATGCACATGTTCTTCGATAGAAACATGTTTATTTTTCTTACATTGTCCTATTTTAAGCTTTTGTCATTTAAGTGTTCAAAATATACATTTTTACTGAAAAACAATGCCACAAAATTTTAAGAAACTGGCAAATATCTTAAATATTACAAGGATATCCTCTGTGTAAAACTAAATAATATATAAATCAAAAGAATAATATTTAAAGTATAATTAGTTTAGATAAGTAAATAAAATATAAGAAACTAAAGATTAAAGGCAAAAGGAGAAAACTTTTAAAAAAATTTAATATATATTAATTTTTTTAAGTGATTTAAGTTGAAACTTAAGGGAAAATATTAACATAAAAAAGTTTTCAGAATATTTTAAAAAGTATAAAAATAAATAGTAAATAATAATATTTTTTATGAAATAGTAAAATAAATTAGAATTTAAAAGACATGTACTATTAATATAAATCTTCTATAACAATCAATCAAAAATCATTCTTCATATAAATTTTGGAATAAATATTATAAATTCAACAATTTTATTATATATAATAATTTATAACTAAATGTCAATATCAAAAATTAGATTGTTAATATATATTATTTATTTTAAAAATTAACATTCATGAATGAAGACATTAGCTTTGTTCCAAATTTAAATGAGTTATATGTGACTTGGTTTAATTATAATTGTTAAAATTAATTTGATTATTGGGCGCTTAAACAAATATAATTTATAGTTAAACTTTATCACAATTCAAAATGAATTCATGAAACCAAACCAAATCAAATAATTGCAATATAACATTCAGGTAAGTTCCATGTAAATGATATAATTTACCGATGTAAGACTCAAATTCCTTAAACAAGATCTCGGGTTCCATTCCAAATTACCCTGCAGTGATTGATCAAGTATCGATAAAATTAAGAGATGTTTCGCATCTATAACACTTATCCAAAATAATAATAAAATTTTATAAAAAAAATTGCACTTTCATTAGAAAATGTTTAATGTGCAATACATACGATATGATACAAAGCACGTCCTTTAACTCCAATCACTGGTATTCAATATTAGCCGCATTCAGGATTCCGAAAACAACCTCTTGAGTTGACGTTTCCTGTTGCTGAAAATTAGGAAGCTACATGCACAGCCTGTGCAGGTTCAGAGCGATCAGCTCCAGTAAAATGACACAGATCAAACCTTCAGGTTAGAACTTACTTGATAAATCGAATAATACCTTCAAACAAGATTTTAGCTAGGCATTGAGTTCGATTGGAGTTTAATTTTCACTTCATCATAGCAAGCTTGAAGATCCCTGAACTCTTCTGAATCGGAGAAGCTCTGAGCCTGAGCATACAAGTAACAAATTATAAAACTTTACAGGATGGGCAAGACAAGCTAACAAAATAGATATAAATAAAGAGTAAAGTAAGCAAAGAACGCAATTTCTGGACTTTTTCAACCCTCAAACATAAAAAACGTTACAATAATTATCTTGCCTGTCTGATGACATTCTTCAAGTGCATCTCAGCCGTAGACAACTGTTTAATACTACCAGTAGATGAAAAAATTTCCACGTACACCTGGCAAAGTTCCAAAGATGCTTTTGCAAACTTTTTGAAGCGATCTCGGTCCTTCCATGTATCAGATCCCTGAAAAAATACAATCGCACAATAATAAAATGAAAATCAAAGCCGTGAATTGGTTATGTAAATTATCATTAGGACAATCAGAGAGCTAGCAAATAGGTCAGAAATCAAGAGATCAAAGATAGTTGCATTAAAATAACAGGCAGGGATCATTGCTCTTGACAATCAATGGATAAAAACATTGCCGCCTCTCCAATTTTGTTAAAGCTTTACTATAGAAAACATCACATCAACGAACAGGAATACTGGCATGTGTTATGGAACATAAGTTTACTAGTCTTATACTTGTTGTGTATCAACACACAATCCAAATAAACAACATTCTTTATAATTATATTTCTAAAATAAAAATGTCAATAAATGACGAAAACAATGTATGATGCATAAAAAAGTTACATATAATAATTTTAAGATAAAGATATATCTAAGATGTCATGGACCTTATGAGAGATACCTGGAGTGACCTAACTTGCTTTAAGAGGGCTTCAGAACACATCATGAGATCTCCATTAATTCTGTGCCATTTGGCATATAAGCCCCAGATATCAGGTCCACATCCACTCCCACTTTTAATTATCTGTATCAGAGTATTAAATATTAACCTTTATTTGACTTACATAGCAAACAATATTGTATTGCACTGTCAGTCTGAGAGTTTGATGTTTAAAATTAAGCACAGAAACCACTTTAGCTACATTAGCAGTGGATGGGGGTGGAACGGGGATTGTTCATCAATCACTTATTAAGTAGAAGCGATCTACAAAACAGAATCTTAATAGAATTGAGTACCTGTTGTAAAACTTTTCCAAGTAATAACAATAATTGTTCAGTTTCACGTGATCTTCCTGCAACAGGTGCTCCAGATACTTGCTCTTGATATTCTGATCCAGAATCAACAATGCAGAATTGATCTGTTTTAGGCTTAGAATCAGTTACCAAAGGAGGCACGTTACTTGTTGAAAGCCGCTTTTCCACCTCCCTTGTGATTCTTTCCAATAATTCAGAATCTACCCTCTTATTATTGCTCATGTCCAAAATCATCTGGACACCTTCCAGTGCCTAAAAGAATTTATCAAACTAGATTATCAACGAAGAACCAAAAGAAGTTATGCCTTTACTAGAGTTATTTTAGAATGCCACACTTGAATTTTATGTCATGTTCAAATTTAAAATTAATTGCTAAACTATAAAGGCCTTTAAGTTTACTTACTTTCCATCATATATCAGCTTCAACTTTCAATATTATGGGGACAATTGGAAGAGTTCCCACACAGCTTATTTGAGCTTATCATATATGCACTTACTCAGAAAATTTAAGGTGTTTGGTTAAGCTTGTGAAAGTGGCTTATGACAGCAAAACCTTATAGAAGAGTTGTATGCCACTTCCATAAGCTCAGATATAAAAATAAGTTAATTGACTTTAAGAGCTTAATTAAGCCAATTGTATCATGTTTGTATGACCCATATGAATAAAGTCATTATTGAACATGACAATTACACTGAAAATTTTAGAACTGAAACTATATATTTGTAATATTTTAAAAAAAAATCATTTCAAGTGCTAAGTTTTAAAGGAAAGCATCGGTATTATCTTAAATGAGGCTACATAAAACAAGTTTATTTCAATTTAATAATTTGAAGAAATTGAGTTTCTGTAAATTCAGCTAGTGACATCCACATGCCAAATGTTTTTATCACTTAAATTCATTTTGGCTAGGTATTAAAAAAAATCAATACATCATTTCACTGATGGAACTTATTTTCTGCAATAAGCTGAAATTTCAAACAGGACTAGGTAATTAAAGTTCACTCTGCAACGATAAGCAAATGACCCATATAGCTAAATAGCTGAAGATTAAATACATATCGTACATCACTCAACTTTCAGCATTAACAACTGACCACCACCCTATAAGTATAGATAGAATATATAATCAAACACGGACTTGATCAAAATTAGAATTCAGGCTTGCTTCTCAAACATTCAATTATATTAATTGTTTTATTTCATGGGTTGGGTGTCATGTATACAAGAAACCTGGTGGGTTAAGAGGTGTGGAGTTGTCCTAAGATTGAAGTGGGTTTGGGTCTTGGTTATTTGGTGTTTAATAGTGGGTTTGGTTCAGCATATTTTAGAGAAATAATCACTTGTTTTAAAATAAGCAATTAGTTCTCAAAGAATCTTTGGTAAAAATAAGCAATTAGTTCTCAAAGAATCTATTACCAAAGATAGGCTAAGAACATTGCTCTGGCTAGCTTTTGGCTTAGACATTTTCCTTTGGAACCATACTTCTCTCTAGCACCAGATAATCCCTATGGTTTAGATCCAAATTGGTGGGGTGCCATAACTTTCCAAGGCTCTCATTTTAGTCCATTGAAATATCTATCTCAAGGTTATGCTTTCCCTAAATCATAGCTTTCCTTGAAGATATGGGAAGGATATACTGAATTGGAATCCCTTTTGCCCTCCTTGACTGAGTCCAGTCTGTCTTCGCACCTGGATAAAAGCATTTGGTCCCTTGATCCTTTTAGGGCATATAATTCATCACTTATTCCTTGAATAGAGATATTTTTCTTCTTGATAAAACCCTTGGGGAAATCCAGAGCTCCCTCTGAAGTCAAGCCTAGACTGCAGTACAGCAATTAATAAAACTAATACTAATGACATGTTGGACGTTTGTAGTAAACATAAGGCTCTTTTCCCTGATGTCTGCAATCTGTGATGTGTGTGCTCAGACTCAGTTCCTCGCCTGTTCTCACATTGCTGTGGTTTCTTTATAGCACTCCTTATCAGCATTTTTGGTGAATGTTGGGTGTATCCTAGGTCATTCGAGCAATTCCCGATTATAAGCTTTTCATTATTTTGGTATTTAGAGGCTGAATTTTTGTGACTATGTGCAGTCTATGATACAATTTGGTGCATTTGGCTAACTGAAGTATTTTTAAGGTTTCCTTGGTACATCATCACTTGATCTGGGATAAGATTAGCCATCTGGCATCTATTTGATGTAAAGCTCATGGCTTTCTTCATGGGGCTTTAATAATAGGTATGTTAAGGAGTTGAGAATCTTTGTTACATTGCTTTTCTCTTTCTCCTTGGTTGTTTTGCATAGTTCTTTGTTTAGGAGAAATCCTCGTTTTCATTTCTTTGTAATTATTTTGTCTCGATAAATTTCTGTTTTTCTAAAAAAGTAAAATAAAACTAGAAATTATTTTAGGAAGTAAGAGATATTTACAAGTTATTTCTATAAAATTGAAAAAAAAATCTCAATTTTTTATTATTTTATAAGATTAAAAAAATCTGTTTTGTTTTTTTGAGAAGCTGATAGGATTTCATAAAATTTCTAAAAGAATACTTTTTTACACATTCTTAAAATCACTTTTTTTAAGCATAAACAAGTAACCATCTTGGATATCCACCAATGAGTGGAATGGAATAAAATTATCATACCATAGTTTGAACAAAAGTTAGCACCATCACGTACACCCCAAACAAGAGGGCTGGGGATTGGATGGAATGGACCACTTCATTAGGTTCCTTTTCATGCATTTTTAAATAATCCAAACAAGGCAGTTAATGCATTCCATTCCACTTTCCACTCCAACTCATCCTTTTCCATCAATCTAAACATAGCCTAAGGAAAATGGCAAACAAGACATATAGCATGCAGGTTAGAGAGAAAAAAACTGCACAAAAACCATCTTCCATCATTCATTCTATTACTTCAAATCATATAAGCAATATGTATCATAGATTTATTTTGACCAACAAAGGAAGAGAAACCAAAAACATCAAATACCTGACTGATATTGCCAATGTCAACAGCAACATGGCTGTAGTTCTCCCATAGTTGCCAGCTGTTTCGTCTGTCACCAAATATCATTGTGTTACTACTTATTCTAAGATGGTTAAATTTCCAATGATTATAAACCAATACATTTGTTGTATGTGCATGCACAGCATATGCCCATATTTATGACGCAGAGGAAGTTTAATACAACAACAACAACAACAAAGCCTAATCCCACTAGGTTAGGTTGGCTACATGGATTACACAACGCAATTTGGCACAGTTAAAAACTAAAGCTTTAGGAATATTATTTACCATGAGACACAAAGGAAGGTTAATAAAGGGGATAAATATGAAACTTGACTTTCAAGGCTTCTTCAAATGATTATGAACCAATACATTGTTGCTACATGTGAGCATCTATGTATGTAAGCATATGCCCATAATGATGCAAAGAAAGTTTAATGAAAGGGATAAGTACGAAACTTGAATTTCAAGGCTTCTTTAAATGCAATGAAGGCTTCCTTGCTCTTTTTCTTGATCATGTGCCTGCATTTGGGTAAAACATATAATAAGTAAAAGCTAGAACCAAAATTTAATAACCATAACAGATTTTTATCATTGTTATTAACTATTATGGACTGGATACTGCTTTATTAATTGTTCCACAACAGTGATACCAAGGTAAAAAAGGGAGAGCTTCCAAAATGAATAATTAGAATTTCAAACTGAGTGAAGGCAATTTTGATCCAGTTTATACAAAGGTATGAAGATACTTCTGTGGCCCTAGGAGACACCTCAATGGTTAAGCAGCAATTGCTACTAGAAGGAGGTCTCAAATTTAAACCTAACAAGGAATAAACTGGGTGAAATTTAAGGGATGGGGAGGACTTTATACTTATTATGTAACATGAATACAGATGGAACCAAAACAGAAACGATGCTTTTAAATAATTAAATGTGTGAGGATTCTAAAGAAAAATAGTTCATACACTGAAACAAACTAAGCTATTTCCTATTTTTGAATACAAGAAGAAAGAAAGAACTCCATACAAGCAAGCAATGTTATTCCAAGCTTCCCCATTTTCAGGATCAAGTTGAACAGCACGAGTAAACGCATCCAGAGCCTTTTCAATATCTCGTGCCTGTAAAATTTTCCCAGTTAGCTTGACATACTAAAAGAAAGCAAAAATGAGAAAAACTAAAACAAAGTGGGACAAGTCTACATTAGCTATTGTAAAAAAGGGCATTGATGGTGATTCAGTGCCCATCCAGGCAAACCAATCAGCTGATGCCATACATAACTGCATACCCAGTTGTACACAGCTGCACAAGTGGTAGTCTATGCATAATTACACAAGTGGCTTCCAGAAATTAACTATATGAACTTACCTTGACCTATTAAACACACATTCACCTACTTGTTCAATTCACCAAAGTTGGCCTAATATTAATATATCGATGCCACATCAACAGTACCAATAGTCACTTTACATTATGGGTATTCAGAGTTCCCCTACAAGGAGAATTTGTACTTTTTTCTGGATAAAATAATTGGACATTTTATTTCAAATCTAACTGCAAAAGCAAATAAATAATAAGCAAGCATAGTGGACATCACAAAATTACCTTCAACGCAGCAGCCCCAAATGCAAACCAACCATCTGGATACATAGAGTTCATTGACATTGCAGACTCCCTGAATTTGATGAACAAAAAATTACTATATTTAACATATCATTCCAAATAACATTACAATCAAAGCAACAAACGTTATATATACATTACAATCAGGACACATCACACACCACAAAATTTTAGATGTCTCATAGTCTCCTCTGTTGTATGCACTGCGAGCCAGAGAACGCTGTCAATAAGAGAAAAACAAATCAATTAATTATAATATGACAGAAGCCAATATGTAGAAGACAAACACGCACACATAGAAACATGAATTTATACACAGATGGCACACCTTTGCTCTAGCAGACCTGTTGTTTGAAACTTCCAAAGCTTTTTCATAGCATGCATCATTAGCGGTGGTGTCACCCAGGGAGCACCTAGAAAAAATTTAGCACGAGTGGAAAAGGTAATGCAAAATAATTTTCTAAAATCTTGCTATTACATTTTTTACATTGGATATACTGTAAGTTAGCATGTCATCCATCATAACTGGTTCTTGATCAAAGACTAAATGGAAAAAATTAAATAACAAGATAACTAGAATTGTCCTCAGTTAAAAATTTCTGGCTTAACAAAAAGGACAGGGTGTACATAATGGGTAAAAAGATGTACTTTATATTCCAAATTATTGATTGAAGACACTAAACATATTTTAAGTCATACTTCCAATGGTTTCAAAATCAATTGTACTCATAGCCCCATCAGCAAGTAATAGCACACAAACTAAAATATAAATCACTTATCCAACCCATATTCTTAAATCAATTAGCATCAATATTGTATGGGAGAAGAAGACACAGAGCAAACAATGGCAGATCTTTAAGTCATGATTTTCTTCTTGAAAAACACATTCAAAATTTTATATGCTCTTGGTAGGTCTTTAGTGATTCCGACATCATTCAAAAGGTTACTTTTTTTTTAAATGATTTAAGATTGACGCGAAAAATCAGATTTAGTGGGAACCATATTTTACTTAACATCAATGCTTATGTTCCTATCAGTTATGGTTATGGTAGTTATTTCAATCCTCAAGCATATTTAGCTGGAACAGAATGCCTGTATTTCTAAGTTTGTTCCTCTGTCTATAAACTTAGTATATGATAGGATTACATTTATAGCTTCTCTTTGGTGTTCTTATTACAATATTAAGATAATTCTCAATTCTGACAGGCAGAAACTGGGAGCCTTACTACAGATTTTTCCTATCTAGTGTTTTATTTTGTTTTATCTTTGGGTAACTCATGGCTTTCACCTCTGTTTTATCTCTCAGTTTTATTGTGCTACCGTGTGGTTTAAAAAAGACGTTTGGCCACTTTCTCCTTTAATTAGTTAACACATAACCCACTTGAAACTTCTGTCAATATTAATCACTACTATCATGAATTCAACTTTGTTTTCATATGCATTATATATGTAAAGTACTACTGTATGCAAAATTTATCTCATATAACAACTCTAAACATTTTATGAACATTTATAAGCAATTCAAATTTGGGGAGAAATTTCCACACTGAATTATGGACAACTAGCAAGCATAGTTGAATTTATGACCTAATAACTGTCACATAATTTGTCCATTTTACACATATTACACATGCATATAACCTTAACAAATAAAGAGATCATAGGATTTAGGACTTCAAGTTGGCTTCATGACCATGAATCTTCTTGAAACCTAGAACCAATGGACCTGAATTTTGCTTCAAATTTGAACTCCTACTTTTAGCCTTCGACTAACCTATCTAAATCAATTAGTAGTAACATGAAGTTCATTAATATAGAAAATAGACAAGATCAATCCTCAAAGTCACATATGTGACCATAGTTTTCTGTTTAAGAGCCTGTTTGATTCAGCCTTTCTTGTGAAAAAATGCTTTTATTGTGTGGGTGTCACTTTTTTTAGTGTTTGTTTATGCTTTAGAAAAAAATCAAAACCTGAAAACACTTAGATTTCTGATTAGTTTTAGAAGCAACTTTGGCTTTTGGAAAACAAAAAGGCTAAAATTATAACTAAATTTTAAAACAAACAGGCTTAAACCCTAAACAAACACTAAGAAACTGTCTGTTTACTAAACCCTAAAATTATAACTAAATTTTAAATTTAAAAATGTTTTTTGTAATTGTAACTGTTCTGGAGGTACATCTAGGGACCCCTTTCTCTCTCTCCCTACACCCTAGCCTGACAGGGACTGCACCCCTATGGGTGGTGTGAAGGCATGCCTCACACTTCCCCACCTCACAATCAAATCACTGGACATTAGCCACTCTCACAGGCCCTACTCAGAGGCCATTATATAATACCAGCGGTCTCCCCCTTGAGATACGCCTATGCTTACACACTCCCCCTTTGAGCAAAAGCTTACTTGAGCGCTGGAGTGTTTGCAAGTAACCACCCGCCGCTCGCTGGACAACCATGGAGCACCCCCCTCCCCCCCTCTTCTCAAAGCAGCTGAAGTATGATAGAGCTCACCATCACAATGCACCCAACCGGAATCTATAAGTCTCCTTGACTCCAAACGTTCAAACAGAACGATAACTAAACAAAAAATAGTTTCTGCTTTACATAAAAATCTATAAAACAAGTCACTTTTTCTCAAAAATCTTAAACAAACAGGCCCTAAATGTGCTCCAAACTTTTGCCTGATTTTGAAATACTGTTGATGAGCTTTGGTGTAAAATAGTTATATATGTTAATGGTATTTAACATAAGGTTTCCGACTTTCCGTGGCTATATAGCAGGCTTGAAATTAAAAGTCATGAGAGGAAACTATATAATGTAGCGAAGGTCTTCAAGATCATGATACATAATATTGATAGAAAAACCACACGAGGGTATTGCTAACTTAGCAAGGCTATGAGCTGCTGGAAATCAATTTCTCATTTTTAGGAATATATCAGATCTTGTGTTAGGGAGATCAACCTGTTACCCTTTACTACAGTTGTCTTTCCCTTATTTCTTTATTGGAACGCTTATGTTAGGAAATTAGTGTTTATTTTCTTTCCTTTTCTGCTCCTGATATCAATCCTGAATCCTCCCTAGCTGACCTTGAGCTATTTATGTATTGGTCTCTTCTGGTTGAGAGCAATGCAGGAATTATTTTCCAGACCATTGTTTTCAGAAGTAAACAGACAGTTTTTTAATCCATTAGGTGACAAATTGAAATTTGCCCAAATCAAAGGAGAGCAGACCATAATTTACCCAATTATAGTGAATATCTTACACTCATCTCATTGCAATCTTCCCGCTTTTCTCTCAAATAAAATCTTTTAATAATTCTAACAAAGCACTTTCAGAGCATACATCACCTGTAACATGATAAATTTTAATTGACTCTGTATATATTGCAAAAGTTCAGACAACAGTCATCTGTACCCAATTATCAGTTCCCCTAACATTATTTGCTAAAATGATAAATGCTTCAAAAATATATCTTCCTAGAAGAATCTGATAAAAACATAAGGGAACAATAATAAGTTTTAAATATTTTGATAGAAAAATAATAAATACTACAATGCTAAAAGATTTGGATAGCCTATCCCCATGTTTATTAGTTGTTATCCCTAAACATACTCTGCAAAAATCATCTACAAGTGACAGCCTACATCAACTTAAGAATGAACTGTAAATATGCTACAGAACTTGTTGGAGAAATGATCATAGTAGCTGTTAAGCTAAGTAACATACCATAACCTGGGGTCATTTGGTCTTTCTGAAAGACGTTTCCTGATAAGTTCAACAGCGGTTGCTTTCTTCTCCAACAGACTATTTTCCAAATCAAATATTCAAATGAACATCATTGTCAATGAGAAGTGAATAGTTGGGGGTTGGGGAGGAGAATCATTTGGTTTATTCATTTCAGGTTTTATTATACCTGTAGCAGTATATAAGATTATCCCATAATTCTAAATCTTCAAACTCCTTCACTGCCTCCCCTATCAAACCGCATCGCACCAAAAAGTAACCCATATTCCTGAAATTGGAAGGAAAAAAGTAATAAGAAAGTTAAAGAGTCATCTGATTTTTAGGAAGCTAAAATACCAAAAAAGGCTTACAAAGCAAAAGTTTTTACTTCCTTAATGCAGGAATACTAGGCATATAAACAGCATAACTAAAAGCAATTCTTTCTGCTATTGCTCGAGAAGATTCACAAATATGTTTAACCTGCAAAAAATGTAGTATAATTTTATCAGATACACTAAATAAATCAAAACAATTCACCCATTGCAGCTAGATTAAACAAAAAAAAAAAAAAACTGTTTAAATGTAGAAGGATATAAAAAACTAATGTATTATATTCAATATTCAATATTAGACATAATTAACCCTGTAGCACCTTTAGTCTATGAAGGGTGCTTGTTACATGTTAGTGCGTAAATCTTGTGTATGTTCTGCATTAGTATCTTAAATTGAAAAGTTCACTCAAAAAAAGGATTGAGACATTTAGAAGCCCTTATATGGAGCTTATTGGGGTTTATGAAAATGGTCAAATTTATATTATAAACTCTCATGTGAATAATTCATGTGATAAGAGTTTATTAAATAAGTGCTTAATTATGTTGTTTACACACATACACCCTAAATGGAATGGAATATGAACTATGAAGTAGAATGTTATGTAAATATAAATACAAAAAGATTGTCAGTTAGTTAGTCAGCTACTGCTAGCTGACTATAAATAAAGCATGGCTGTTGTATATTTTAGACAGAGACTGGAATAATAATAGAAGTGCAATGCACAGTTCTCTGATCTCTCTGTTTCTCTTCGCTCTCTCTACCCTCTCTGTTCTGTTCTTCCCTCTTCCTTGCTTTCTTTTTCTGTCTTTCTGTTTCTTTCTCTTTACCACCTAAATCCTATACCATAGAACCAATAAGAAGCGTCCAACAGTAGCTTTAGGAAGAAAAATAGAATACTGAGGGGTTTCAGTTCAGTCTTGGATTTTACAGTCTTGAAATAGTAACTACTTTCAAGTAGCGAAGGAACCTTAGTATTCTCCAAGATGTTTTCTTGCCATTTATTGTTTTTGTAAATATCACATTGTAATAAATTCTTTGATGTATATATAACCCTAAGCATGCTGTTGAGTGCAACTTACTCCATAATTCCATAAATCCACCAAGTCGTGTCGTTTCTTAGGTCATAAATATTTTGTAACTTTCATTTATGCTTTATCACAATGTACATGGTTATTTTTAAAGAAAGAACATTCTTAACTGTTAGGTATTGTTCAAAACTTTTGTACCAAAATTCATACTCAATTTGGGAATATTAATTGTATTTTACACAGTGATAATGCAAGAGAGTATTTTGTTCCCCACTTCTAATTATTTCATGATGACTTTCGATGGCAACATCCATCAATCTAGTTGTCCTAACACACCATCACCTTCTTGAAACTACCTGCACTTTGTTGATTCATGCTTAAAATTTGGGGGATGTCATTCTTAGTTACTACTGGTTATTTAAGTAGCTATCAACTTGTATGCCATAAAACTTGTATGCCATATTCTTTTATATAACTAAGTTTCTCATTCCCTCTTGTTTCTAAGTAATGTCTCTATAAGATTCCTCTGTCTCTTTGGTTCCACTTGTTTTGTGCATGACCTTTCTCCAAGTAAAGATAAGTTAACTGCTCATACAGTCAAAATTCACTTTTATATTTTTGTTGATGCTACCTTTGTTGAGGATATGTCACACTTTACTAAGCAGGTTGAACCAGACACCATTGATTGTAATTAATTATTTGATATCTTACATATGCTGAGTGAAATTACTCGTGAAATTTCACATACCCCAAAGTCCTTAAATGCTTCAAAAAGTATAAAACGCACTGGTTGTGACCCAAATTCCAATTTAGATTGACATAAACCATAAAAAATAAAAATTAATTAAATCAAATTGATAGCTTATTCTCTTTTTTGTGTGTAAAGGGCATAATGTCTGTATTTAAGTCACAAAAATTATAACCTTTCATTTGCAAAAGACATACAAGAAAATGAAGTGTCAAACAATATACTTTTATAATTCCCAAGTTAACATGCTAACCAAAATACAACACATACCAAGTTATCCATCATCAGTAAGGCACGCTCCTTGGTTCGGCTACGAGATGACTCCCATCGAATACGCAGAATATCACATGAACACCGTATCTAAAGCAGGAAAGAGAAAAATATCAAATGCAGATAATGGTTTACAAACTATACAAATTAAGCAGAATATTAAGAGAAGGCAAATTAACACCATAAGCATTAACTAAGTTGCCACTGTGTTGTACAGAAAAGCCTAATTTTTAAAACAAATATAAGATGCAGATTTTTGTCTACTTACAGTGAAGTAAAACAAATGCTGGGAATCAATTGCTTCAATGTAAGGTGCCATATCCCATCCTGAAACCAAGTCACAAGCCAGCAATTGAGTGAACTAACAGTTGGCTCATAGCCATTTTGTTTTTTCCTCTGTTCAGGAAAATAAGTGGATTTTAGAATAGAATAATAAATGTAAATAGCTCTAAGTAAAAGGAGAGGAGGAAGGGAAATAGACCCCTCAGTGGTTGAGCCCTTAAACTAAATTGGAACGAATTTAGAAACATTAATTGAAATACAATTTCACAGTTGCACAGTTACAACAGTAACCTAGGAAAACAGTATTTGAGTCAAGGTATGAAAATTTCTATTGAATTGATCCAGTTTCCAGACTTTTTTTCACTTCTTCAAGCTTAGCTGAACACCATAAATATGCTATAAGACCACTTAATCCCATAGCAGAGGTAGTTTCAAAATTGGAAGATTAAAAAAGGGATTTATATGTTAGTATGCACGTGCTAGACATAATATCATGCATGAATGTATAAATTCAGGCAACTTACGTTGCAATTCATCATGTCGGGAGCTCTTCTCAATTAGAAGGCAATATGCCAGAATTACAGCTTGTTGTGTTGCTGTCAAACTGGGAGTAACATGGGCACCATTTTCCATGCCTTGTGACCTAGTTTTAGAGTCATTGTTTTCTAACAACTTTGGTATTCTAAGTATGTCAGATGATTCAGAGGTTTCATGCTGATGCAAATTACAGTTATCTTCACCATTTTTGGAATCACATGTTTGGATACCAGTACTCGTTAAGGGGCAGTTATCCGCATTTGATGAACTTGTGTTCGTAACAAGCACCATCTGTGCCTTTGGTTCTGCCTATGTCAAAAAATTGCATATTAATATATAAGTTTCATGAAACATGTTACAGATCATGCAGTTTACTATGTTTACCTGATGTACAGTACGGAAACCAAGTACCCCAGTAACTGAAAGCTGAAGCCCAGCTGCCATCTCAGCTGACTCAAAATGTATCCTGATACGACAAGGCACTTCATCATAAAAAGACACCACAGGAGAATCAAAAGTAGTAACATACTATTTCATATATAGATAGTATTCTCCAGAAATACCTTGAAGGCTTAAACATACTTAGAAGCCTTTTGACTTCACAAAATGTTTCTGTTTTCATTTTAATTATAAAAATGTCAACTTATTTTCATTTCATTTCCTGTTTACAAAAATTTGTATAAGAAATAATGAAAACAACTTTCTATTGTTTTCATTGTTTCCTATACAAACTATTGAAAACAGGAAATAAAGTAAAAACAAGGTGGCATTTTTGTAATTAAAAGTGAAACAAATGAAATCAGAAAACATTTTATCAAATCAAATGTCCCCTTATTTTCTAACATCATCAAGGGCTTAATTATTTCAAAACTCCCAAATCAATCATGTTCCAGACACATATCTGTAGACTTCAAGGTGAATCCTTACAACTAAACAGGAAATTCACATTCAGTCACAACTTTGTTTTCTAGGCCATGAGTAAGAATCAATCAAACATGTTGCATCAAGTCCCCCCACCAACCCACCAAAAACAGAAGGAAGAAAGGCTAGATGAACATGCCACCCCAAACCTTACTATAACTGGAAATTACTTTTTGTTGAAAATAAAATAAATGTAAGAATACAAAGATGCCAGTTTATGCAATGCAAGCACGCAGAACCCATGAAAAGGTAAATACAACTTGTGCCCAACCAACTCTCCCCTTCCCCAGGAAAAGGTTTTAGTTAGTTCCAATTTCATTTTTAACATTGATAGACCCAGAAAAGTAAAGGAACAACAAAAAATAACATTTCAAAGTAATGTAAATATTGCTATTTGCACATTGCTATTTTCCATGCAAGAACAACAAAGTCATTCATATTGCATATTAAGATTAGACATCATCATTGATAATCTTCCATAAATATTAAAAACCTAACTATCACCTTTTGATCCATTTATACAATGCATAAACAGAAAAAAAAAAAAAAAAAACTAATATAGACATTAGACAGACATACACTATCACACAATTCATTGTTCACGGTTCATAGTAACTGACCTGCAAGAGTCAACTCGTCCATATGCATATTCCATAATGCCAGCCTCTAAATGAAGCATGGAGACAATCGCCGAGCTCTCTCCATCGCACAAATCAGCCTCCCAGTAACTCCGAACTTGTTCCGAAGTGCCGAATCGCTGCAAGGCTTCGCCCATATAGACATGCAAGAGATCAAACAAGGAAGAAGACCGCTCGTCAAAAATTCTCTGTTGAAGAAGCAAAACCCTTGCAAGCCACCACGAAAGGCTTCCAATCTCAACGGCTAAATCCTTCATCCGCATAAGCAACATCTTGGCAAAAACTATATACTAGAAAAAGAAAAACAAGAACGCATAAGGAATTAGTTACTTGAATTGAGTTGAGTTGTGTTGTTAGGTGAGAAATGCAACACAAGTACCTGAAGATTCGAGAACTTTCCAAGCAAGTCAGAACCAGCAGACATAAGCTGATTCCGCGCCCAATTGTCCCATTCATCGCTACCATCCAAACACAGAGGACATCTCGGTAGCTCTGCCCCTTTCAAAGGCCTATAGTAGCAATGGTTTCATTTTCTAATTAAAAAAGGGCAACTTATTCTTCTATCAGAATTGAAGTTTCACCTCAATCCGCATAATACTTCAATGTAAACCTTTATCACTCCAATTCTAGTAAGAGAACAACACTAAAAATACCTATGAACTGCAGCTACGTTTTGTTCTAAAAAAGGGAAAGAAAAAGCAAAGAGAGTGGCATTTGAAATTTTACCCAGTGAAGTTGGATTGAGTGAACCCTAGAAATGCGGCGACAGCGATGCACATGACGAGTATGGCTCTGCGACGCTGTTCGGCGGCGTCGGAGGCGGCGTCTCTGATGAAGGACTCCGCGCGGTCGACCAACTCCGAGTAGAGGCGGTCGGCGGCGTCGAGCGGCAGCGAATCATGGCCGCCGAGTCGGAAGACGAAGGTGGAGGAGGGTTCCGAGGTGAGTGCTTCAACGTAGTTGCCGCACTCGATGGAATTCAGGAGGTCGTTGATGAAGCCATCCAACGATTCACGTTCGTGGCGGGGATCCGACGGCTGTGAAGGATTGATGCTGCAGCGAATGAGGCGTAGCTCGTAGCCGCGGATGGCAACGACCTCGGGTTCAAGGGTACACATGTCCTGCGTTCTGTAACAGTTCCAACTACGTTCTTGCTTGCACCGGTTCAGGGTTTAGGGTTTTAGAAATTTTTACATATATATTTGCCAATTTTCGGTTTTGATAATTGATCCAAGGCTTCAGTAATTTGATTGTGGGTTTAGTCGTTTAGAAATCCTGATTCTAGATTATTATATATTTAAGTCACCAAAAAAAATTATTATTTATTTATTTATGATACTACAAGCATTCTACATGGATGCAATCTTGTTCAAGTATGCATGGTAAAAATTCAAACTTCACTGACCTTAGAATAGCATAGATAGGGGAGGAACTGAGGAAGTGCTAATATCTCGTAGATTTAAACAAAACAAAAATAACTTGAATTAAGGTTTCCCAATCTTAACGGTTGACAAATTAGCAAAAGAGAGTAAAGGGTTCATCTTGAACCCAAAAATATTTTTAGAAGGTAGATATGACTATTTTATGACTTATATTATTTTTTGAGATAGTTTAATTATTTTTTACAAGACTTAATTTATTAATTCATTATAATTAAAAATATTAATTTATTTAAATAATAATATTAAATTAAGAATCAAACCTTTATTATTAATTACAAAACACAGGTCACATGTGTTATCATTATTCAGTTTTCTTAAAATATTTTTATATAAGAGTGTTGAATCACGTGTGTTATTATCATTCAGTTTTCTTAAAATATTTTTATATAAGATAAAGTTAAAATTTAAAAAACTTATGAACGAATATTGTTAACACAAATGATTCGATATTTGTATTTTTTAAACCAAATTTGATATTCCCAATATGAATATATAATCGTTGTTAAATATATCATTATAATCTTAAAGATATCAACTTGGTAGGAGGAGATTAGTTAATGAAAAATAAATCATGAATAATTTGTAATTTAAAAAATTAAAAAACATATTTTACTTATTATTTATTTATTTAAAAAAAACTCATAGTTTTTGTAAAAAAAAATTATTAAATAAGATATTTTAAATTGATTGATAAATGAACTATACAGAGTTTAAATTTTGGTATGGTAAAAAGAATCGGAGCATGTATACCACTGGAATGAAAATATCATGTTAAAATTATAATCTTGTATGGATTTTTTTTTATTAGGATTTTTGGAAACTTAAAAGACCAATTATTTTGGTGATATTTGGGACGGAAAAATGTTGCAGACTCTACAAAATGCAACCAAACAATCAATCGAATAATTTTAAAATAATTATAAAATATTAATTAATTTTTAAAAATAACTTTTGAAAAAAATTTCAGTAAATTATTTCGAATAATATAACATTATTCTTTAGGATAGTTTAATATCTTTGATCGAGACGCTGGAATAGTTTAATGTCCGAGACGCACATTTGTTAAAATATTTATGTACTTAATTTAGTTATAATATTTATTATGTTATATTTTAGTCTATCAATGATTATAATTCAATTAATTGAGTAGAGTGCGTCACATAAATAAAACAAAAATTATGATATATTATAGTTTAATAACATTTATTGTGTAAAAGAAAATGCTCAGATAAGTTATAAACGAAGTTTTGTATAATTTTTAAGTTAAAATGATTTTCTAAGAATTTACGTAATTTTGAAATTATTTAAGTAATTTTTACTAGACTATTTAGGTATTAAAACAAGTATTTTAACTAAATATACAATTATTTATATTTTATTTAAAACAATAAATCATGAACCATCATTACGTTAGTCCAGATGATTTTGGATACAAATTTTATGAATAGAGAAAACGTAATTGTAAAGGAAGATTATAGTAAAGTTGGTCAACCAGAATTCTTAACATATATTAGTTATTCGTAAATAAAATTAGTGGATATTTTGCATCATAATATGATTATAAAAATAATAATAATAAATTATAGAAATTGAATATAGTAATTAAAAATTGAAAAGTCCTGATTTTTAAATACATATTTAAGTATTGCAGAAAAGTTTTAAAATTTAAAGAAGTGTTTCTAAAAGTTATGTATTATGAATATTAAGTATTTTAAGAAATATTTAGATATTAAATTAAATTAAAATCGTAAAGTTCAGAATGCTTATATTACTATTAAGAAAATTATAAAATATATTTTAATGCTGATTTGAGATTACTTTTGGAATTTATAAAATATTTTGTAAAAATAAATAGTACTTATTTTATAAAACTATAATAAAGAAAATAAAAAATTATACATAATTTGAAAAACAACCCCAAACTTATCAATGAAGGAAGAGTGATGTTTTAGAGTTTCTATGGAGGCTACATGGAATTTCGGAAAAAACAAATAAAAGAAAATGGAAAATACATAACTAAGAGTATTCTGGACATTTGCCAAAAGTTGTGTATGAGAAAATGGAATACAGTATACCTATGATATTATGATATGAAATAGTAGATTTTAACGTGTGATTATGTAAAATTCATGATAATGATGATGTACGAAGTTAATTACACCTCTGTGCTTGTGTGGATCAAATAAAAGGGTCACATTTACCTTATGAGTGTCAATTAGTATGAAATTCTACGTAAGGTGTACTTAACGAGCCTTTATATTCCTCACAATCAATATGGTGTAGTGTTCTAATACAACTAATTGCGTGAGAATTACATTGTATTTTGGCTAATAAAATATGAAACATGTCCTCCAGTTTGCTACTCCAATGAAAAGAAAGGATAAAGGTTTCTCTCCATGAATTAAAGTCTGGACTCGTACACTAGCATATACATTGCATATGAATTATATGATAGTTATATATAAATTATATATAATGATATTTTGAGTTATTTCTATGCATGGAATTCTTGCTATGATTTTGCTTTATCACTGCTATATGTTGATATTATGTCACTTACCTCTATTTCTATGTTTGAATATGATTTATCGTGTTACAGAGCATGTTAAACATTGGAAGACATCCCATGGTGTTATATCACGTTTGTGGGAGAAGAGCACTAGATATTAACTGTAATGTTCACATAATTACATACTAAGTGTACGACATATCTAAATATTAATTGTGATGTTCACGTTATAAAGACCGCTTTAGCTTGGAATTTTTTATTACTTTAAACTAAAGTATTACTTATTTTTGTTGTTTAAAATGAATTTGATCCGAATACACTAATATTATAAAGATTTTATATACTATTATTTAATCATAAATTATTACTTTTATTTATTTATATATATATATGATTAAATTGTTGATTGTTATAATAATTACATTAAAATTTATATTTAAAGCAATTTTTTTCGTTAATAATATTAAAATATAGACATTAATAATATATCAAAATTAAACCTTTATCAAAGTATGATGTTTGTACACTGATATATCAAAGAAAGGGACATGCAAACATATAATTTCAACATATAAAAATTGATAAATAAATAAATTCCTCTATTTAAAAATTAGAAATTATTTTAATTAATTAAAAGTAATAAAATTAAGTATAATATATACAAATATAGAAAAGTTGAAAATGATTATAGAAAAATAAGATAATAAGCTCCAGTGTAAAAAATTATATAAAAAAATTATACTTTAAGAGAGAATATGATTAAGTAAAATATTTATGAAAATGTTATAATATAACATTAAGGGAAGTGTGTAATAAGTATAATACTGATATTTAGTTACATGAAGAGAGGGGGAAGGAGGGAAGGGTGACCTGGGGAGGGACTATGTCACCATCATTTTTTTTAAAGTGTATTTAAATTACTGTAAAATATTTTATGACCTCTTAAAATTTATAAAAAAGAAATTAGAAAATGATAGATGGACATTACTGTGCTAATTAACATCAGGAAAAAGAAATAAAATATAAATATGATAAATAATATAATAGGATAGAATCATAAAAAAGTGAGCCATAAAAACAAGTGATAGATATTAATAAAATATTTGTGACGTAGAAATGTAACATATAATTATTTAAAATTATTTTATATTCATCTAATTTATTTTTTCTTACTTTTTTTTCTGTGTATTCAATATAGTTATATATGTTTTGTTTATATCAAATATTAGATATATATTAAACTTGTTTGTATATTTTATGCATGTGAATATTTCATTTTTCTTTACTGAATTATGATTTTTTATTCTTGACTTCCTCTAGCTGGATTTTTGGCTCCGCCTCTGTATACGCATATATTAATACACTTTTGTATACAAAATCTATACACATTTAATGTAAATATTTATTTTTGTGATATACCTGTATATATATCAAAGGTTTCCATCTCCTAGGAAACAAATAATTATCTTGTAATTTAAATATCAATACAATTTCATGTAAAAAATTCATTCTTGTATAATATAAATATTTAGTTAGATAAACTTGAACATTGATACCTTTTTATAGCAATACGTGTGTTTATCCTTCCAATTTAAATATCAAAATACTCTGGTATGAAGTTTAATCCTCGTGTAATATCCATAAAATGTTTTGGTTACATTTGGTGTAAATATTTCATGTAAATATTAATAAAATTTCATCAATTCTTGATCCAATACGATGTAAATATTGAGTCAAATGTTTTAATTGGAAAGGTAGAGTGTCTCTTAAAATATATTTTTTAATATACATTTCTTTAAATTATTCGCTCTCGACATAAAAATATAAATAATTTCCATATAATTTTATACGTAATCGGTAATATAATATAAAATAATTTGTAACTATAAAGTCAAGATACAAATGAAAATAAAATGCATTTTCTCTTAAAATATTTCCTATTAATTTACATATCTAATTATTTTAAATACATAAACACTGAAATATTATAATTATTAGAAACTATTCTATTTTTTTTAAAATAACTATTTTAAAAGGATACATGTCATGTGCTCATAAATGTTTTCGATTGGGAGTATTTGCAACTAGGTTCGGATTGAATTTTTGGTACAACTATAAAGCCATTCAGTTTAATAAAAAACACACACTATATTTTGATCTAAATTAATTTAAATATAATATCAATTTCAATCTATATTTTGTTTATAAGAGTTTTGAATTATATTGGATAATTCAAATTCTATATTATTTTTTTAATTTGGTTAAAAAGTGATGAATAAATCTTGTATTATCTCTTCTATATTTTTTTAATTAAAATGCATTTTTATATAAAACGAAAAATTTATGTAATAAAGAAAACCGAGACACTACGAATTTAAATAATCCACAACTAAATAACTTACAAATATGTTAAAATATTAAGATACATCCTTAAAAACAATAATAAGATATATATTTTTAGAATAAGACCATAAAAACAATTAAATATTACAACTTATAAATATAGTTATATAAATATAAGTGATAAGTTAATTTCATAAATAAAATTACACGCACAAATTCGATTAGAATTAGATTAGATAATTTATAAAATTAAATCCAAAATTTAATTCACCCGATTTTGTGATTTTTAGTGTCTCAATTTCTATGTTTTGTTTTTTCAAGTTTTGCGACTTGCACAAGATTAAACTGATTTATGAATATCACCACTTTGAATTATGAGGAAAAACTTAATTTACAAAATGTAATACACCATGTAACAATGATAAATATTTCCTTAGATAAACCATTTTTTATTAATTAATTAACTAAGTGATAACACTGGTTATACTTAACAAAGAAATCAGAATGTGATGTACAGAATGAATTTGGTACCCCGACACATTTGCCAGCCTAAGCATATTGCCCTGACAGCGACATGTCAATTTAATTTGATGCATTGAATAAGCCAAATTCCCATCTCAAAAGCCAATAAATGAAAACCACCTGTGGCAAAAATGTACCCCCAAACCCGAACCTGATGAGTCCCAACTTGATGCATGGCTTCCAAGTCAAAACATAATGTACTACTAACAAATATGAATAGCGTTTTAATAAATTTTATTGAAGCTTTGTCAAAAAGTTCCAGTTAGACAAAACGAAGGATAAGAAGAAAGTGTAGCTGTATTAGCTTGTCTTGTTGGAAAGTAACATTTAATTTCTTTAGTAAAAAGCATTTAATCTTGTGAACTAACTTCTTCGATATAAGGTGAATAAGTTTATCAAATTTTTACTTGAACATACTTGTTAAACATCAGTGCCTCTGTTTTTTAAGAGGTCATAAATGAAAAAATAAATATGTGCTCTATTTTCTCTCATTAATGTATCCCATTTATCCTTGTTATGCACATGCAACATTATATAAATTGGTTGAAATTTTACTCCTTATCCAAAGATAGGTCACTTGTCTTTTCAGCATTGAATCATGTTTCTTAACTAAACACACCCCTCACTAATTTTTGTATTTAGAATAATTATTTTTAATAGAGTATTTTTTTATTGATGATTTTTATTTTTTAATGAAAATATTTTTAGATATTTATTTATTTTTAGTTTATCCTGTTAATAATTTTAATTTCAAAATTTTAAAAAAATATTAATTAATTAAAAATAATATTATATTATAAATTAAATATTTAGTATATGGATTACTTGTTAAAATACTAGTAATAAATAAATTGAAGAAGAGGCGGCAATTGCTTGTTTGATAGGACGTTCGACTTGGGATTAGCCCTCAGCAGGTATGCATCTCACTCTAAATAATTAGAGTGTGTATATCTTAAAAATTCCAATTCTTTCATTTTTAAAATTTATATAGAATAATTCTTATCTTACTTAAACAGTTAAACCGCTATATAAAACTAATATTACAGGCTAAGTTCAAAGTTAAAAAACAAATAACTAGTTAAAATAGACATAAACCGAGAGAACGTGGGTTGTTATAAGTGATTAGTGATTTAGAGTTAATTCTCTTTTTTTAAGGCGTGAGTTCAATTCTTTAAGATGTTATTAAAATTTGTTAAATAGATATCTCTTTACGAGGAGATCTTTAATTAAATAGTTGTGATTTAAAAAAACTGTATACATGCAGCCAAAAAGTCCAAAGATTATTATAATTATAATATATAGACATGTAGAGAGAGATTTAATAAAACTGCATGCATCAAAGAGTATTGTAATATATAAAGAGAGAAAGAGTATTATAATATATATAGAGAGAGAAAGAGAGAAAAATTTTAAAATGAATAAATTATTGTTATAATTTCAATTATATTAAAATACTTGAATGTACTTCTTTTAGACAAAAAATAAAAATAGATATTTACTAATTTTTGTTATTTATATAGAGAATAATGATTAAAATACTCGAATAATAATTATAAAAACTAATTCCTCGTCTTTATTTATTATTTTTTAAATTTTAACAATCAAATGAGTTACCTCGTTCATATTATTAGATTAAAAAAAATGGTTGATCAATGTATGTATATAAGGGATTCCTAATTGAATACAAGGATATTTTTACACTTGAAAAAGTCAGGAGACTAATTTTTCAGTGGAGTGGAATATTAGTTAAGGTACAACTTCTCCACTCATGTGTGATGCTCTATTGGCATAGTTAGTGACTAAATTTTAGTTATATGTTTAAAGAGTTCTAACTACTGGCTACAGAAGTAAAAATAGTTTGATCCAATAATCTAGGTTAGACCAAGCTACCAAAAATATCATCAAGAGAAAATAGGTTAACTTTGTCCAGTCAAATCTTAAAAAAATGATAAAAAAAATTAAATTTATTTATACTTTAAATCAAATTAAATCAACCTACTTTATATTTCTTAAGCGTCAAATCAAGTTAAGCATATATTTAACAACTCTACTATTAGTCACTTATGTCACATTGATTATTATATGACCAATCAATTGTTATGTTACACATATTCTTGTGGATAAAATAATTATAACTTTAAAAGTATACTCAATATTACAATGTTTTTGTATTGGTTCAGAATAGAAAAGAGTCTAATTAAATCGAATATTTAAAATTTAATTTTGATGTGTAAAAATAATTAATTATTTAAATTTGACTTATGTATTTAAATAAGTATTTCCTAAAATTTGAACTTAACTTATTTATAAATTGATATTTTTAGAAATATTGTATGTTTAAAAAATGTTTTTATTCTTTTTTATTAAATATGAAAACTTGTATTTCCACAATTTTAACATTAAAATATTTTATATTTCAAACGTTATTTTAATAAAAAAATGAAATGAAATTATTTTAAACTAAGTCTATAGTCTTTAAAACAGTCATCTTTTGATCCCTCGTTATTATTTCCTTTAAACGAGTCATTCATGTAATATTTTTATCATTAAGTTATCCCACTACTAGTCTTTTTGTTTATTTTTATATCTATTTTTATTTAGTCATGTCAAATATCACATTATTTCATCTAATCTCCATTTTAGAAAAAATTGTAATATTTTAAAGGAATTAAATAAGAGAATCGGGGTGTTTAACTAGACAAAGTAAAAAAGAAAAAATATACTTAAAAAAAACAAATAAAAGATTATAAAAAAGTTATTTGATAAGAATTATTATATAAAAGGAAGTGTAAAAAAATAAGAAAGATTAAATAAAAATATAATATGTTATTGTCATTTACTTAAACAGCCAATAAATAATTGAAAATACACCGACCTCTATCTCAAACTTTCGTTTTCTTTCAGCCAGACATGTGACCAGTGCATGGCATTTCCTTCCTCACTCTTCTTTCGGTGTGATATTGCACATAAATGACATCACAAAAGAAATAAAGTCAGATTGTCATATTTTGGAGTATTGTCTTTCTTAACTTTTTAAATTCTATTATCTTCTATACATTTTTTTCTCTCTCCCATTAACCCACTTTTCATCTTTTTAGATGTTAAACATATTATTATTTATTAGTATGCGTAGAAGAATTTTAAATTCTTAAATATGTAATTTGAATCTGATTGCGAATATAAAAATGCAGTTGAAAGATATTCCTATTTTAATACCTAACGGTATCTTAAGAAAATCAATTTCTTACCTGTTAAATAAGAGGAAATTCTGAAAAATAAAAATTTATACAGATACATGATAATACATCACACAATGCTTTGTTTAGATTGAAGATGAAATAGAGATAATAAAAATAAAGAAAATAAAAATTAAATGAATTTTAAATAAAAAAATATGATGTTTGAAATAATAAAAAAAGTAAATTTTTTATTTGTTTGGTTTAATAAACGAGAAAAGAAAAGAAAAATTGGATAAATTTATGAGAGGACAATTTTACTTTTTTAATATTATAATAAAAACATCAGAAGCACATTTGGCGCTATTGTGGTATGAATCCCCGGTAGAACTTGGAAGGGAGATAGCAAGTTACAATTATAGCGATTGTGGTTGTAATTTGTGAACTATGGGTGTTGAAGTAAAATACCAAAATTTGATTTCTTCAATTGCTTGTAAATTTCAAAACTTTGCAGTAAAATGTAAAATTATTATGAATTTTTGATGAGATTAAGTGGTCTTGAAGCTTCGGTCCAAGTTCACAGTAACTCTGCAAGTCACAGGACACTGTATTAGCATGAACAAAAAAAGTGTAAGAAAGGTTAAAAATGTAGATGAAGTAAAAATTTCATTACTTCATTCATATTTTCACTTTAAAACAAACAATGGAAGATAATTATTTCCACATTTCTTTCCTCCGCCCCCATTTCCTTATTCCTTATTTCTCTATACAGGCTGTTAGTCGACATACGTACGCGTGAAAAGAGTGTCACATTATTATTAAAATCATAATTAATACTAACACGAATTTTAACTGTAAGTTTTTAGTTAAAGAAAAATGTCTATCTTTCTAGTCTTATAATATATTTATAACAAACTCTTTTTATAAATTAAAATTTGTTATAAATCATCGATATATGATTAATTTGAGGGAAATTATATTTAAAATTTTTCAACATGTAATTAGGAATTCAAATCTTAATAGAAGTATATGAAAAAAAATGATAATTAAAATATTTTTATAATCATATTTTTATATTAACTTTTATTTATTAAAAATCGTAAATTTTTGTAAGAGATTATATTACTACTTTTTTAGATTTTATTTTGCCTAAAGTGTCACTTGTTAAATGTAGTGCCTCGAGAAATTACTTAATTTATACCTTTCATATATTCTAACAGATTTTAATACTTTGTTTGGTTGAAGAGAGAAGAATAAAGGAAAAAAGTGAGATGATCATTTAATTGGTGGGGTGGATAGAAAAAAAAAAGAATGAATGAGATAAAAAAAATGTATAAAATGATATAAATATTTATCGATAAAAAGATATAATGAACAAAATAAAAATATAAAAAAAAACATCGCATAAAAATTAAGATAAGTAAAATAAATTTATTTTACCTGTTAAATAAAAGATGTAATAAAAAAAATATTTTATTTATTTGTAATGAATATCTACACTATATAATAAAAAAGAAAAAAAACTCAAGAGAGAATTAAAAATAAATTTAAAATTACTATTTTATTTTTAAAATAAAAATAATATATTTATTTACATTTATTATCCTAAATGATATAGTAGTATTTGTATTAATTTTAAGTTTTTTTTTCATTATTTTCTTCCTAAATAAAAAAAAAAAAATTTTGGTGTGAATCCTTCCCCTCGTGCCTTCTTTTGTATAAAGTTAAAAAAATTCCCATAAAAATGTATTATCTTCAATTTTTTCTTCTTCTTCCACACCTAACATAACGTGAGTATATTAAAAATCATCGATATTTGATGACATAAGTTGTAGTTATTTATATTTTTTAATCAATATGTTATATGTTCGAATAATAAACTTAAGTATAAAAAAATCATTTTAAAAGAAAAATACTCCTAACCTCTAGAGATTAGTCATTACTTTTAGCAATAGATACTTCGTAACTATCTCATTAGTATAAAAAAATATTTATTATAATTAACAAATTAATAATTCATACAAATATAAATATAAAAGAAAGTTAAGATATATTTTTAGAGCAAGATAATATTTAATTATGTTATAATTTTTTTCAAACATATAGTTTTATTATTATTCAATGTTTTTTTTAACTTTATTCTCTATATATTTTCAACGTTAATTTTTTTATATGTATTTTCAACGTTAATTTTTTTCTTCCCAAGTCTCATTTGTTTTTGTGTTATCAAAACAATTACTTTTGAATTATTTTGAAAAATTATTTTTTAGGTGTTAATCTCCATATTTATCAATTCTGTCTTCCCTGTAAAAAAGCTGATTCTTATTTCTTTTAAATTAAGTTTTTGTTCGTTAAGTTTCTGTCTGTTAAAGTATTGGTTCATATTTATTATAAAGTTTGGTCTTTATAATTCCTAATTATATCAAAATTCCAATAAGTAAAATATATGAATTAAATTTTTTTGGATTCAATTGTCTGAACTATATATTAACTATGACTCAATTGTTAAATGTAGATGAAAATGATTTTATTAAAAAATATAATTTTACTTCAGAAATTTGTACGACTTAAAATAAAGAGAAATTAAGCTATTCATTAATAATATTTTATACTGGTGTTCAATTTCAGTAAATTTATTAATTTTATAATAAATATTTTAATATTTTGAATATGAAATTCTAAAATGAAACAGTCTTTTGACGTGAATTATTTCCCTGGTGTACATAATATATACACTCACACGTATATAACAAGGACTAAGTTTTAAACAAATAAAATTTATAAAGAACAATTGTATTTAAATGGATTCAAATTCAGAAATCACATAATAATAAACTCATCTTAATTGTAATAATCCAGTAAAGACTTTAATTTTAAAAATTTTCAATTTGAAAAAAAAATATTGCAAGCAACATTTAGGAGTTTAATTCGAAACCTGTCCCTGTGCATAGATCCTGAGAAATTTACACAAAAACAATGTTATATGATTAAATATTTATACTAATTCAAATTTAAAATATTAAATATTAAAAAAACAATAAAAAAAATCCGTGACAAAATTTTCTTAATATTTTTTTTCACGAATTGTGTTTATGGACCCTCTATACATTTCTTAGCTACGAAGAAAATTCACATTTCAGTTTTAAGTGAATTAAAAAATAAAAAAAAGCATTATACGCATGACATCTTTCATCACCATATCACGTGTTTCGCTAATTTTTTTTTCTAAAATTGTTTTTCGTACGTTAAACATTTATGAGTCTACTCATCACTCTTCCATTAAAAAACAATTATCCTGTAATGGTAAGAATAGAAGTTGGACCACTTAATTAGCTTTATCATAATAAACGCAACAATTTAAATAACAATCAGTCATTCAAACTCAATAACTAGTTAATTACCCCCCACCAAAAACTACTAAAACTAAATGACTTCAACAGAACAAGCCCACAAAATTCAAGTATACCACAAACTCCTAATTCACCATGAATGCAAAACTTCCATTTAACACTAAACCGTCAAATTACTCTCTCTCCCCAATGTAAGAAAAAATAAATAAATTCACATTGATTAAAAAATTAGTTGTATTATTTAACTTTTTATTATTTATAAAAATAAAAAATCAATGAAAACAGAAACTTCAATAAATAAAAGTATTTTAAAAATAGTTTTATTAAATAAAATAAAATAAATTTAATTTTACTTTATATATATATATAACCAACATTCATATTTTTTTGTTAATATTCAAGACAGGTAAAAATACATATTACCGCATTATTCAATCAATTCAACAAAAAATTAATGCAGATGAAATAAATAACATATCTCCATAGTTTACTCCTCGAAAGTAAGTAACAATAAAATTATTAAAACTATGATTCCGAAACATTCCATTGCTAGTAACTCCCATTCCCATACGAGCCCCAAGAAATTAAAGTAGCTGACTAACAGAGTAACAGTGTGTTTGGACACAGGTTTTCAAAGTAAAAAGTCACCTCCAATTGGTTAAATACATAAAAGCTATAATATATAGTTTCATAAACAACACGAAAAATTAATATATAGTTTCACAGAGAATGCGAAAAATTACCTTCCAACGAAAATGCAAACATGCTGTATAAATCACCTAAACTGTTAAATGTGGTCACAAGTAACTGAAATTAAGAAAATTTAAAATACTTGTGTTCTAGTTCTAAATTGTTTGATGTTTAAATTATTTTCATAAATTATAAAAAATAATTACAAACAATACAATATTTACTAGAGGCTAATTTTATTATTTTTCTTTTTAAATATTTACAAATATTATTAAATATTTTAACACAATAATATTTATTAGAGGATAAGTTTTTTAATATTTTATTAAAAACTGAAAATATTAATCAATATAAAAAATGTAAATAATAAAACATCAGTCAATTTAAAAAAAATCCTAAACTGTTACTCATTTCATCTAATCCTATTAAATTTAACTGTTTATTATTATTATTTTAATTACTAAACATATGTTATATACATTACATTATAAACGTATATTAATATTATCATTTAAATTATATGTTTCATGCAGCTATCGAAGTCAGATGATTGAGTGATAACAATTTTAGAAACTTAATTTTTATTTTAATATAAAAACGCCTAACACTTTGATAAACTAAAAAAGTGATTTACCCTATAGTGGTGACATAGAAATGGAAGAAGAAAAAAGAGTGGCACGAGGGTGATTTGATTTGGCAAATTGGTTGCGGGGGAAGGCGTAGCAGTAGTATAAAACGGCGAGTGTAGCGTATCATAAACTCTTATGACTAAAGTCATAGACAATTAACCGGGTCTTGTCTTGGTGCTTTTTTTCTAGTCCCAATTGCGATACACGCACACACTGACTGACTCTGTCTCTCTACGACGCAGTTAGCAATGTCGAAGTCTAGCAGCGGCACCCCCGCGGTCGCACCGAAGCTCGCGTGGGTTCTCCCGTACGAGACAGAGAACCTGAAGGAGGTGTACACACTGGGCCGGAAGCTGGGCCAGGGCCAATTCGGCACGACGTTCCTGTGCACGCACAACGCCACGGGTCGCACCTTCGCGTGCAAGTCAATCCCGAAGCGGAAGCTTCTGTGCAAGGATGACTACGACGACGTTTGGAGGGAGATTCAGATAATGCACCACTTGTCCGAGCACCCCAACGTCGTCAGGATCCACGGCACCTACGAGGACGCCACGTCGGTTCACCTCGTCATGGAGCTCTGTGAGGGCGGCGAGTTGTTTGATAGGATCGTCAAGAAGGGGCACTACAGCGAGAGACAGGCTGCCAAGTTGATTAAGACCATTGTTGAGGTTGTCGAGGCTTGTCATTCGCTTGGTGTCATGCACAGGGACCTTAAGCCTGAGAACTTTTTGTTCGACACTGTTGAGGAAGATGCCAAGCTTAAAACCACCGATTTCGGCTTGTCTGTCTTCTATAAGCCAGGTTAGCTTCCTCTCTCTTCGGATCTACTTGATTGCTGATTATTATGGTTTTGAGGAAGTAATGGGATCTGGGGAAATATTAGGATCGGCAATTGGTTAATGATTATGAGTGCTTGTGTTATATATTTCTTAATGTGATCAAGTTTTTAAAGATGTATGTACTGCTTGTTCTTCAAGGTTCATGCCATGGTTCCTTGAATCTATTGGAAATAATTCAAATCTCATGTTGAATAAAGATAATGCCCGAATAGTATTTATAACTGAGGCTTGAGATAGATTTTAGGGTTGAGCTAAGGTTTTTCTCCATAAAAACTTATTGTAGAAGAAAACAAGAAAAAAAATATGAAATAAGTATTTTCATAGACTAAAATTAGCTTATGCATAATAAATTAAAAATCAGTTTTTAAAGAAGCTAATATGAAAGAGTAGTTCTTATGGAGAAGTTTACCAAAGAGGTCCTTAGACTCAAATCCAAATTATAAAATGATATCAGAATATATTTTAGATCCATTATTAGACCACCTATTATATTATCGAGTCCAATAATATTGATTGTGAGAGGGTGTATTGGAAAAAACCCAAATTTCATAGTGACTGTTTAGGTATTATCTTTAGTTAATGCGATACTTGAGTTTTTTTCAATAGAATATACTCAACTGTGCTGTGTTTGATAGTTGAGTTCTTCTTTCCGCACTTCTTCATGCTTTCAATTAAATGGAGTAATAGACCCTGACATTCTGCAGACATTTAAGGACGAGTGATGTGCTTTTCAGGTGAAACTTTTTGTGATGTTGTTGGAAGCCCATACTATGTCGCACCAGAGGTCTTGCGTAAGCATTATGGACCTGAATCAGATGTGTGGAGTGCTGGTGTTATTTTGTACATCTTATTAAGTGGAGTGCCACCATTTTGGGCTGGTATATACTATATATGTCACATATACTTTATATTATCAATTGTAGATGTAGGCATATTATTGTTTTCTTCATGTGCATCCTTCATCATTGCTAATGCTTTTCTGCAAATTTTGTCATCTCCAGAAACTGAGCAGGGGATTTTCCGACAGATTTTGCTAGGAAGACTTGATTTCCAGTCTGAGCCATGGCCTAGCATTTCTGACAGTGCCAAGGATCTAATTCGAAAAATGCTTGATCGGAATCCAAAAACAAGGCTTACAGCTCACAAAGTACTCTGTGAGTCTATTTAACTTTTATATTGAGCAAGCAACTATCATGGTTTGTAGAATATTTGCACAATTATTGTTGGAAAGGGGTTCCAAGCATTGGCACTTATTTGGTTTTGTGTCAGGTCATCCATGGATTGTAGATGACAACATTGCACCAGATAAACCTCTTGATTCTGCTGTTTTATCACGCCTGAAGCAGTTCTCTGCAATGAATAAACTTAAAAAGATGGCTTTGCGTGTAAGGCTTCTGTAAACCTTTTTACTCAGGCTTAATGATTTCTGTGTGCTGACCATGAAAGAACAATTTAATCGCTTGTGAATGTCCTGTTTTGTCTTCTTTTAGAATAAAAAGGTAACTATATGCATTTTTTTTAGATTTTAGGCTAAACTGGTAGCAAACTGTTGCTTCCTGATCAACTGGAAGGCCTTTATGAATTTCATATACATTCATAAAAATGGTTTCTTGATTCTAGAGGTTATTACAAAGCATGGAAGGTGTATTTGTTTCCGGAATAATGATGCCAGAGCTTCTTAGTTTTTTTAAAATTTTATGAGCAAGAAGCCTGGTTTTCTTACCTGGCTGTAGGGGATGTCTGGTTTTCTTAAAGTTCTATAAGCATTTTTATGCCTGCAGGAATACAAGGTATTAGATTCCCTTAAAGGACCCCTATTATACTCCCACCCTGAAGTTAAAGGAATGTGATATTCAGTGTGTTTATGTTTTTCATATATAATGGACTCTGTTTACACTTACAGCTCAGGTTTTCTCTGGACCCAAAGTTTTTAAAATTTACTCCCTGGGAACATTACAAAGTTTGAATATTTATTTTTTATAATGCTTCCTCCAGCCTTGAGTATAAACAAAAAAATAAATAAATTGCATGGGTGTTGGTCTCAAATATGAAAAAATCTCAAATAATTTTATCCTATTTAATGAAGGTATCTTCAAAATACCCTTAATTTATTAGAGGTTCTGTTTTCAATGACCCATTTTTATTTTTGATATCAAGTTTGAATGAAGGATAGTTTAGGAAAAAAATTATTATTAAATGAGATTGATATAATTAAATGAGGCTTAATTAACTTTCTTAATTAGTGTAAATCTGTTTTTTTATTTTTTATTTACAAGACCAGAGGGAGTAGTAAATATGACGAGTGACTTATAGATATGTTGTATTGTTGTAAAAAAACATTAAATAAAGATTAACTCTTGCTCAGGGTCATGAGACTCATCACCCCCCTCTTATCACCAAAGCAAGACCAAGGGCATTAAAACATGCATCAGACGGGAAGAGCTATATTCTTTTCTCATCAGCTGTCATTCAATGAATTTCATTGATATGAAGGCTGATTTTTACTTTTATATTGATTCTTCTTGATACTTGCTGAATATTTTTATATGGACAAAAACACCTAATTCAAATGCTATTGGATTTCTGTTAGTTTTGGTTATCTGTTATGAACTCCATCTTCCTATATGAACACCAAAGGCAGCCTTAACCTGACAGTCTTATATTGCTTTCAATGCTTAGAGCCTTAAAAGAATTGTAACCCACAAATACTTATTTATGGTTGTAGCTATATTAGTGTTGTTAATTAAAAGTATTAACGTTTCTAGTTTTAATCTTTTAATTTCATTGTTATATGCATTTAATATTTCATATATTTCGATGTTTTGATGGACTAGTTAAAAGTTATTATAATTATGTTAGGATGATATATGTTTTTTATTTTTATTTTCTATTTTCTATTTATTTGATGCCATGGGCCACTCTTTTATAACCTTTGTTTATATATTTTTTTAAAATTACAGTGGGTGAACCCAATCTAACCTGCAACCCACCTAGGGTTGAGTTGGGTTCAAAATTTCTAACCCATTCTCAAAATGGATTGCAACCCATTTTTAGTGGGTTGAAAGGGGGTTGGGTTGATCAATTTTGCCATAGCTGTCCAAATTTGTTCCTTTACTATTTTTTTTTCATCGATGCTAATTCTATGATAAGCTTCAATTGAATTGACATTAATTAGCAAAAATGAATTAAGGTCACTTTCTTCACAATCTTGGCCTGAACTTCACCATAATTAGGCCTCTTAGTTTGTGAGTATTAGAAATTTTCAGGTTCTTCAGCTTAACCTTATCATTGCTTGTATTTGAAACTCAACCTCTCGTCTTGATTGGACGTTGAGTGATCCATTTCATAATCTTCTGCTTGTCAAATCCTAACATCGTGACATTTACAATTTTGTATATTTTACTCATAGGTTATTGCAGAGAGGCTCTCCGAGGAAGAAATTGGTGGTCTGAAGGAGTTATTCAAGATGATTGATGCAGACAACAGTGGAACTATAACATTGGATGAGCTGAAAGATGGCATGAGGCGAGTAGGATCTGAATTAATGGAGTCTGAAATCAAGGATCTTATGGATGCAGTAAGAATTTGTTTCGTTATAGGATTAATCAACTTTGTTATTTGTGCTGCTTTGCCTTCAATTTTAAACTGTTGAACAAGACCTATAATCTTGCATGTTACAGGCAGATATTGATAATAGTGGAACACTTGACTATGGTGAATTCATTGCTGCTACGGTCCACTTAAACAAGCTAGAGAGAGAAGAAAATCTGGTGTCAGCTTTCTCCTATTTTGACAAAGATGGAAGTGGTTACATAACCATTGATGAGATACAACAAGCTTGTAAAGAATTTGGTTTGAATGATGTCCATATTGATGAAATTGTCAAGGAAATTGATCAAGACAATGTAAGTATTCTTTTGTCTTGCTATCAAGAGCTTGTTTGTACAGGCCAAAACTTTCTACAACTCATCTTTTGATTATATGCCAGCATTTCATGATGTGTTTCATAGAAGAACTATAGTCCTATAGTTGCCAACTTGTCTGTTGGGATTAATGGAAGATTTGTGCTGTAGGATGGACAGATAGATTATGGGGAATTTGCTGCCATGATGAGAAAGGGCAATGGAGGAATTGGCAGGCGAACCATGAGGAGCACACTCAATTTCAGAGATGCTCTGGGAATTATAGGCCATGGGTCCGATTAAGTCATTGTACCTTAAATAACTACTTGGTGATAAAATTTTGAACAAGGAAAACTTTGTTAACTACATAGACATCATGAGTAGCCTGACCAAAATTTGCATTTATGAATAGACCCATCGTTCAAAAATGACCTTAAGTACTTGTTTGGTGATGCATTTGCATGAAGCTAACCACAACACGGATTGGTAGCTTCCAACATATGGATAGTTTAGGAAAGGAAAATAATCGATCGACTTTCTAAAACCTTTTCCACACGTAGCATAATGACATAAATGGTCAGAACGAGAATCAATTAAGATTTAAGAATTTATACTTTGGAAACTTCAAACGAGAGTGGACATTCACAAGGAATTAATCAAGCATCGTTAATCATCTTATGTGTTTCTCCACTGACCAGTGAATCTCGCAAGCGTTACCTGTTCGTTGGAAACAACAACCTAGCATAAAATAAAATGAGATAAATTATATTAAGGATCTGATTGAATATATTTTTCCATAAATATTTATAAGAAAAGAAAATAGAAATAAAAAATAAAATTAATTAATTAATTAATGCATAAGTTAATTTGTAAAATTGTTCTTATATTAGTTTATTTAAAAACAAGAGTTTCTACAAATTAATTTACACATAAATTAATTTTGCCTTGTAAAAAACTTATTTCATTTTTCTTCATCATTTTCTTCTCTTACAAATTCATATGGGGAAGTTTATCCAAATAAACTTTAATTATAATTAAGTGCAAAGTCACTTCAAGGGGAATTGAGCTAGAATGGAAGTGTTGAGAAGGCCAAACAAAAACGAGCCTTTCTCACTTAATGGGTTCATCAAAACTCATGTTTAAATTAATCTAAGGTTTAAATAAAAATTATTAACTGGAGGTCAAATATACACAAATTATAACATTCAAAATCAAAAGGTAGGGAACATTTAACAGTGAGGAGCTGCCCTTATACAACAATAAGAACTGGTACAGAAAATTCAAGGAAACATTTAAATATATTTGGCAGATACAAAGGCAAGGCAACATTGAACCGTTTACTATATTGCATATTTTCCTTTCACATTTTACTGGAAAGGGGAAGAAATTTGGTGTGACGCCCCTGGGCAAAAACTTTGCCAGTTTTTTTCTTCCTGAACTCCACGCTTATAACAGCAACAGCCTTCCCTACACGCAGAGCCCTGGCCTCGATCTCAATCTCCTCCTGACATAACATTGGAAAAATATTATTGCAGTCATATCTTGCATTCAACACAACATCCATGATCAGAAACCACTAGAAGAACAATCCTATATTCCACTCCTTAAATTACACATTTGATATCAGATTCTCATTAGAGTTTAATAGGCAGGCATGCAGTGTTAGTGAAAATGTTTTAATACTGTCAACTATGAGAAATCATTTTTTTATGATTTTTAAGTTAATTATTATAAAAAACAACAAATTTACTATACTTACAATTTGTAATTGAATGGGAGTTTACATTATCTAACATACATGTCATGTTAAAACTTGAAAGGAGCAGTATTGGCAAAATCATCAGGCATTACAATAGTTTAGAGAGCATGTCAACCAATAAAATTCTCCAACATATACAACTGGATATGATAAAAAAATTAACACTCAAACATAGAGAAGACAGAAAAAGAGAAGCATCTTTTTTTAATTTTTCTGTTCGTCACTGAAATAATTTCAATTACAAAGTAATTCTCAAATCAAAAGTAAATAAAAAGTTAAGGTGGCTAAATCCAAAACTTGAGTAACAAATTTGGTCTAAAACTCTACATTTTATCATCAAAGTCTAAAAAATTCAAAATCAATATCCTTTTCCCCCGTTTATCCTTAATACTAATACTAAACTGAAGTTCTTCTATGGCACTCTCAAAATCGTTGCTAGACAAGATACCCAAGTGAACACAAATTGTGACAGATCAATGAAGAAAGACAGAATCACCACAAAAGAATTTGCAACCATAGAGCAATTAAAGGAGGAAAGAAAACCAATTGGTGAAACATGACCCCATAATGATGATTTATTTTATTTATCAAGAAAAGAAATGAATTATTTGCATAACGAGTCACAAACAATGAATTAAAGAGACAGGTAGTGAGATACATACATCGGCATAGGCAGCATCCAAGTAGGTAACATTAATTTCCACGGAAACCCCCGTATTGGGAGCCGAATATCCAACGGTGGGAATCGCAGCGGACCCCACCACATCCACCAGCGCAGCGATGGCGCCACCGTGTAACGAATTCCCAGCATTCTATGCAACAAAAAAAAAAAAAAAAACCTAAGACGGAGAGAAAACAAATAAAAAAGAAAAAAAAGTAAGTGTACATACGAGTAAACGTTGAGGTATCTTCATAGAGCAGACAACGCGAGCAGGTTCGATGAGATCGACGCGAAGGGCGTTCAATATTAAGGGTTCGAGAAACCTCGGCGGCAACTCATCCACCACCGATGCTGTTACTCCTCCTTTCTCTAAGTACCTCTTCACTGATTCCAAGTCCATCTTCACTCGCCCAACCCAACCTTCTTCTTTTCTTCGATTCTAATATCCCAATCCCATTTTTTTCTTGATACTTTTGTTTGCTCACTTTCACATTCACATAATCACCCCTTGATTTTAATAATTCCCTTTTAATTGTAATGGGCCTCTCTTAAACCAGTCCCACCTACCACTAACAAATGGGTTACAATCTAATGCCTGTCCAAGAGTTTTATTTTTTATTTTTTATTTATAAAACCGAGAATTTAACTTTGCAGTGTAGAAGAATATTTTTATTTTTTTATTTTTCTACAAATTAAAATTAATAAATTTTTTTTTATAAAATAAATAAGATAAAATTTTATTAATGTTAAGGTTAATTTTAAAATATATATAAATTTAACGTTATCATTTAAATAAATAATTTTTTATTAATTAATTATATATATTTTTTAAAATAAAGAAATACAACTTTTTTTTCCAATAATTTTGCTTCTCATATCTTATTGATTTTTTTTTGTTTCAATCAGCTTTACACTATTTTTGTTACCCACGAAACAACGAGGAAAAGACAAAAATATCTAGTGTTATTTCACAGCAAAAAAATGAAAACAAAATTGAAATAAAAAGACGAAAAGTATACAAAGAAATAGGATCAAATAACTACTTAACATGAAATTATTTATTTATTCTCCATATACTTCTCTCTACTTCACTTAATTAATTATATTTCTACTTCACTTAATTGATTATATTTATATATAATGAAATGTATAATTCACATAATAAAATTGAATTATATAATCGATTATGTAATTCCCATAGTAGATTAGAGTAAATTATATAATCGATTATATTAGTTTAATTATATATATTTCTAATATATTTATAATTTATATATAAATTATAAAAATATATATATATATTAGTAAGGTTTTTTAATAAAAAGGATAAATAATTGATTTTGTGTCATCAACTATACAAACACTATAATAAATTTAATTAATTATGATTGATGTTTAATTGATTAAATATAAGTTATTATTGTAATCGATTATGAATAACAACTAATTGATTAACATCTTTCAAAACTTTGAAGTAATCAATTATACTTAATTTTAATTAATTAAATATTAAACTGTAACTTTGGAATAATTGATTGAAAATATTCTAATCAATCAAATAAAATTCTTTGTAACTTTAATATATATATATATACACGATAGTAGGAATTTTCTAATTCAATAAATATAACTCTATAATAATAAATAATTGATTATATATATATATATATATATATATATATATATATATATATATATATATATATATATATATATATATATATATATGCTATCAACTATACAAATATTAGAATGAATTTAATTAATTATGATTAATATTTAATTGATTAAATATAATTCTTTATAATTTCAAAATAATTAATTATAAATAAAAATTAATTGATTAAAATTCTTTGAAATTTTAAAATAATTAAAAATAATCTAATCGATTAAATAAAACTCTATGTAACTTTAAAATACTATACCTTTAAAATAATCAATTATATATATATATAAAATCAGTTATATATAATCAATTTATAAATACATATATAATTGATTATATATTTAACTTATAAAATAAAATTAAAAATATATATATTATTATATTTTATTTTATATTTTAAAATAATTTTATTTTATTTTTTCTTTATTTATTTTATATCAAACAACTTAAATTTTACTTTATTTCTTATCGATCTCTCTTAACTCCACCAAACACATCGTTAATGTTTTATAACAAAAATTTTACAATAATTCCTACATTTATGTTTAGCCCACTGTTCGAGCATTTGTGCACTCCCATGTATTTCATCTGACGTCAAATATAAGTATTTTTTTATCTATGTTAATTTTAAATATAAATAAAACTTAATTACTTGATTTATTTAATAATATTAGTTTTAAAATATTTTTTATTTATAAAAGATATTATTTTTAATGAGTATTTTTTTATTTGAGGATTACTTTGAATAACAACTAAATTTAATGGTGATATATAAATAATGTCATTTGATTACAAATAACTGAAAGTATAACTTTTAAAGTATTCAATTTAAAATTCAACAAAAACAACATATATAATGATTTGTGATTAAGTAATAGTATAAAATTATTTTATATTGACAGTCCATAATCTATTTTTCCATACCAAATTATAAATAAAAAGTATGTTATAAAACATAGCATCCATGGATGAAGAAGAAGTAAAGAGAAAATATATGAATGATATATTAATTGAATGGGAAAAAGTACAAAATGAAAAGGTGATTACTCTGAGGAAAGAATACACCTTATATAGTAATCATAATCAAACTAACTAATCATAACAAGATAACTAATATTTTAACTAACTTGCAACTATATTTAACAACCTCTAACCATCTCTAATAGCTCCCAACAAGTTGGAAGTGCAAGTTAGCATTTCCAACTTGACATGAGTAATACAACTGAGTGATGAAAATTACAACAAAAAAAGTACAAGTCATAATCATATTAACTAAAGAAGGAAAAATGACAAATAAAGTGGCAATGACTAAGGTGCATAACTCATATAAGTCTTCAACTAATTTTTGGGCCCCTTCGAACTTCTTCTCGTGTTTCCATGACATTCACTGCAACTAAATTAAGAATTTCAATATTAGAAAAACCATCAAACACCAATTAGGCAATCAAAGCTTGACCACCATGCATAACCCACAACTCAAGGCTTATCCATTTGGAAGAAGCTACAATCCAAAGAAATTAACCAATGTTTAACCACCATAGGGGTAGAAGGTAGAACCATCAAATTAAGCCAAAAGAAACTAGACATCAGTGACATCATCAAAGTAACAACTAATCAAACAATTCGTATGCATGAGAAACAATAACCAAAAAGAGAACCCTTGAACAATAGACAAAATTCTTCATCCACAAAAATCTCAAACATAATGAAGAGAATATCCAAAAAAAAAAAAACATCACAGTCAAAACAAGTTGACAAGGAATACTAAACTATCACTTGTCCAAGAAATGAAAGAAACATGATGTATTTGAAAAGCGAATGTGTAGAACTCATATTGGATCCAACTCCTCCATATGAAAAGGCATTATCCAAAGCAATAGTACACACCTCATCAAAACATGCAACGAAAGCACTACCGGTGAAAGTGTCGGCAAATGAGATGTTAGATTTTGAATTGCCACCCCCCACCATTGCTTCCAAGAACCCAATAGATGTTTTTGAAGAAATGAAGAGAGAGAATGGAAGAAAGAATAGGAAACAAAACCGGAAGAAGAAGTTGAACACTGCCTTTGGAGGAAGGAAAGGAACAAAAAAAATGGTGTTTGGCATAGTGGTAGTGTAAAATCGTCCTTCAAGGTGGATACCATGATTGCTCTGATACCATGTTATAAAACATGACATCCATGGATAAAGAAGAAGTAGAGAGAAAATATATGAACTATATACTAATTGAAGGAGAAAAAGTACAAAATGAAAAGGTGATGCAATGAGGAGGAGAGAATACACCTTACATAGTAATCATAACCAAACTAACTAATCATAACAAGATAACTAATATCTTAACTAACTTGCAACTATCCTTTACAACCTCTAACTATCTTTAATAAAGTAATTTGATGAAAATCAAGAGATGCACCAAGGGCAAAATAAGCTGAGTGCGGGTTTTTGCCAGTAAAAAACCCACGCTCAAAATAAAAGAGATTTGTTTTTGTATTTTTAGTGTAGGTTTTTGCCAATAAAAAAACATATTTGTGTGTGGTGTTCTTTTTGAAACGTATCAATAAACTAGATCTAGGCTTCGAGTTGTTACATGTCATAAATAAACTCTAACACTTAAGAAATATGTAGAACAAGTAGATTCACACCTCTTACAACCAACATAGTTCTTTGTTCTTGGGGCAGAAGCAATTTGTTTAGCTTTACATCCATCCCAAGGTATCATTTTTAATACATCTGTGAAGTAGACTCGAACACATTGAGTACATCTTATACATGTATCATAAATCTTTATTGAATGTGACATTGGATTGTAATCCTTAAACATAAAAAATTCAACATTTTCTATCTAATAATTCGTAACAAATTTTATATTATATATAATTGTATGTATATAATTGTGTATATATATATATATATATATATACACACACCAGATGAATCAATAATTTCTCATAATTTTGCTAGTAAAAATCAACTTATAGATTAATTAATAATAAAATAATAGAACAAAGATACTTTGATTTCTTATGTTTGTTTTTGCAAACATGATTATAAGTTATAAATCATATATGCTAATTTAAATTGATTAATAGTACACACATTATATTATTATAAATTATACTTATTTTTTAGTAATATTATTTATTCAACAAATGCAATTGATTGATATAGGTTGATTTTCTATTAGGAAAAATTGAGGAAACAATATGTGGTCCAATAGTTGCTTCAACGGTTGTAACAACTATAACAAAAATGGAAAAATATTTTCTTTTAATTGGCAACTATCAAAAAAGTCTAAAAAGATTACGAGATTTATATTAACTACATTAAGTATAAGTTCAAGACACATAAGAGATTTAACCATATTTTTGTTTGTTAACAACCCATAGATACCTATAGAAAATAAATAGACACTCAAAACAAGTGCATGATCAAATATCATTGACAACTCCTTATCAATTTTTATTCATTTCAATATGAACAAGAATTCAACATATTTTATTGACTAAAGAATATAATAAGTCTACAACAAGATAATATATTGAAAATAAAAAAATGATTTTCTACATAAATACTATTTTGCATTCACATAGAATTCAATGAAAATAAATGTGATAAAATCTAACAAAATTCAATTTTGATTTATATTTTAGTTCTAACAATTTATTATTGGTGAGCCATGACAATAACACCTATCAAAGCAACTAAAAGAATTATCAAAATGAGTTCAAATGGAAGAAAAAAAATTGTTGATAAATGAATTCCAATTTGCTGACTAATACTTATCAAATCTTGCTCTATAATCTGATTTGGTCTTATAGTCTAAATAATCCTATGTCATGGCATATTTAAAATAGTAGTTATCATTGAAACAAAAATACTTGTACGAACCATCAAAGTAATTCTGTCCCCAATGGTCCAAAAATGAAAATTTTGGTAATATTTTGACCCATTCATGAACATCACAACAAATATGATTAAAACATTTATAGCTCCCACGTAAATAAGTAGTTGTGATGTAACTACAAAATGAGAGCTTAATAAAATATAGAATAAAGATATACAAACAAGAACCAGTCCCAACGTAAAAGCAGAAAAAATGAGATTCGTAAAGAATACTACTCCTAGACTTCCAAATATAAGACTCGATCCAAAAAAGACTAAAAGAAAATCATGTAGCGGTTCAGATAAATCTATTATATGTAAAACAAGAGATAAATAATTCGAAATTTCATGACCTTATTGATATGACCAAGAAAAAAAAAATATATGAAATGTTAAAATTCTCTCACCACCAAATTCTAAGATAAGAAATGTGAATTTCTATAGGTACAATTGTTATAGGATCAATGTCATTCTTTTCTTTATGTGAAAGGGTAATTTCAAACTGTACGAAAATTAAAGTGTATATTATAAAAAGAAATTAAATAAATTATATATACATATTTTTATTTCATGTTTATAGAGTGTAGAATACTTCTACTAATATAATATATAATATAATATTTAAATATTTATTCATTTTTAATAACATTTTTATTATTATTATCCTAATTTATATTATTCAATTCTATATATAGAATACTCTTTGATTTATATTCTATGGCTTTCATTTTTAGAAGAATTTTATTTAATTATAAATAATTATAATTAAATTTTATTTGAATTGTTCGAATTGTATAATCATCAAATTATTGACATTGGTAAACAACCAAAAGCAATTTCATTATAATTCAATTCGTGACAATATTCTTTGGTCGCTGATAAACAATTTGTTCGATAATAGTTACCACAAAATATATAAATTCTGAAATCAATACTATAATTAAGCAATCATTTTTCTTCTAATATTCGTTTCTAGGTTCCAATCAACAACGGGTAGATCTATGAGACATACATGAACACATACTTCACAAGCAATGCATTTATCAAATTCAAAATATATTCGACCGCGAAAATATTTTGATGTGATTATTTTTTCATAAGGATATTGAATAGTTACATGTAAACAATTTGCATGAGATAAGGTAATCATGAAACTTTAACCAATGTACCTTGCAACTCGAATTGTTTCTTGACTATAATATGTGAATCCAGTTACCATAAAAAACATATTGTGAATATTTCTAAATATTTTTTTATTTCTCTTGTTTGAAACAATTTACGAATATAATAGGTCCATTTTTTTTTATAGTGAAAATAGTTGGGACAAAGTTGTTAATAATATAGATTACCCAGAGAAATGGGTAAAAGAAACTTCCACCCAAGATTTAATAATTGATCTATTCTTAGCATAGGCAAAGTCCATCTTATTGTCATAGAAACGAATAAGAATAAATAAGTTTTAGCTAGTGTAATAAAGATACCAATTATCGTTACAAAAACTCCATATGTTTTTTTTTGTTCAAAAAACTCATAAACGAATATGTATGAAATAGAGATATTTGAACCATCCAAGTAAAGAACTGTTACAAATAAGGAAGAAATTAATAGGTTTAAATAGGAAGCAACGTAAAATAAACAAAATTTGATACCGAATATACGATTTGTTAACCTACTACTAATTCTTCTTTCACTTCTGGTAAATCAAAAGATAATCTTTCATATTGTGCTAGGGAAGAAATTAGAAAAACAATGAAACTCATAGGTTGATGCCACAAATTTCATCCCCATAAATCATATTTTGATTGAGCATAACTATATCAACTATACTTAAATTATTAGATAATTCTATTCGGTGACAATATTATTGTTCCATCTTTATTACAAAATTGTACATGAGATTTTCACTTTGTATGATTGCTTTAAAGCCTTAAAAAATCTAAGGACCAAGCCAGTTATCTATCCCTTGATATATCCCTAAAATATGTAAGATTTGATTTTATTAGACATTTTTGAATTAGACCAATTGAATCTGTTTGTTCTAATAAAAAAAAAATCAAGATTCGTTAAATTGTTCATACAATATTTATTTGTATCGTGTAGTGTTTTTCATTTCATTTTTAATATTAAATTTTAATGAAGGGCAATTTAAAAAATATTTTTTAAATGAGATCAATAAAACTAAATTAGGTTAATTGTTTTTCTTAATTAACATATATTAATTTTTTTTATATTCGAGTTTGGGAGAGTACTTCCTATAAAATAAAATATAAAAAATAAATGTGTATGATTAACCGTGGTATAAAATATAAGTGAATATTACTCCTTTTAGTTCTAAAATAATAATCTTTTTAGTTTTTTTTTGTTTTTATTTCAAATTAATTGTTTTTTTATTTTTTTTTAATTTTTTAAATTATGTCCCTAGATATGTGTACGAGTCGTGCCGAGAATATCTCGACATGGTGTGACCTCCTCGGCCCTAACCGACTACAGCTCGACCCACTCAGCGTGATACGCGACCAAATACGCATTAGGATCCCCAGGTGCATATTCCTGAAATCACCCCATATGGGCCGTTGGCACACACGGGCCTAACACAACTCCTATAAATATAGGGAGTCACATACATACCTGGTATGTTTTACTCACTGCATACTTACCTATACTCCTGTTCATATTAACTTAGACATTAGAGTGTCCTTGCAGGTACTTCCCCCTCCTGACAACATCTTTACCAAGATCAAGAAGGAAGGAAGTGAAAATCCACTCACCCAACAACATAGAACAAGGATTGGAACTCACCCAGTATCCAAGAAGAATATGATTGAGAAGATATATTACTATGTGCATTGAAAAGAGATCCTAACCATCAAAATAAATTTGTGGAAAACATTTTGTTATCTTCCATTTATATAAGCAAGCATTATAACTATAACCAATTCTTACTCTATTATTTATAACGAGTAGTTGAAAAAAATGAAAATTTCTAAAATAATTTATTATAACAAAATTTCAAAAATTGAGAGTATTTTACTCTATATTTGTTTTAATTGAATATTTCTTTATATGTGTTATAATTAAAGATTTGTCGATAAAATAATTATTTTATCTTATTATAATTAGTTATTCACTACAAGATTTTTTTGATATCACTACTAATTTTAACTACCATTTAAATTAGTAGTTAAATCCTAGCTAATTAACTATTAATTAACTAAAATCTTATTTTTTCTAGCTAAATTTAAGTTATATCCATTTATACTTCTTATTACTACAAATTAGCTAGAAAATGACTACAAATTTTAAAAATTTACTATAAATTAACTAAGATTATTTTCTTAACTAATTTGCTACTTATTTCATGTTATCATTAATATTATAGTAATTTTTTAGCTAATTATTTTTACTAGAAATTAATTACAAAATAACTATTAATTTTAAAATTAGCTACAAAATTATTTGGTAACAAATTTTGAATTTTTTAATAATAATTTGTTATGCACCAATAAAATAGGTTAGCTTTATTTTATATCTTATCATATCTTGTTGGTAAGTGTCTTTCTTATATTAAGAGGGAAATTGAATTAAAGAACAACACAATAAGATTAAAGAGTCTCTATATATATACTATATAATATAAAACATATAATATATTAAAAATATATAAAAATATTATTATATATAATATATAATTTATATATATATTGTGTATAATATATATACAAAATAATAAAATATATAAATATAATATGTATAGTAATATATATATAAAAGATTTATCCATATAATTAAATTTTAAATTAAATAAAATTTAAAAATAATTTTAATTTAATAATAATTTGACAAAATATACATGACAATTGTTACATCTTTACTTAAATTTTATATTTTATATTTCATATAAAATTACTTTTATATATGTTCTAATTTATTTTATTTAAATTTAATTTGATCACAATATTTACTAGTATGAAAAGTTAAAAACTATGGCCGGAGTCACTGCCAACGTTATAAAATCAATGAAGTAGGAGTATAAGTATATGAAAAAATTATGCATGTTGAGCAACGAAATGAAATTTGGTGGTCCCACATATTTTGATTATGTCATTCCTAATTCCCTACCAAACAAACCAAAGAAATATTTAATATACCTCTTAAATTCCTCCCTCTTAAATTTTTTCATCCTAAATCACATAAACAAACACAGGCTAATTAAATGTCCAATACCACCAAGATCACCCCATTTAGAGATATTTAGTCCATCAAATGAGAATAAATGAGTATTGTGAATGCATAATAACAAAAACAACAAGAAATAAATATTAGAAAACATTAATGCTTCGAGTACATATTAACATGCTAAAAAGATTAAAACACAACTTCATAAAAGGCATGTTAATGTTCACCTTCGGACGATCCACCCATAAATGATATAACGAGGGTAGTGAAATTTTACATAATTTGGGAATGATATATGCACTAATATATTTAGTCATAACAGGTGAGAAGTAGATTTATTGAGAAGCGTGGAAGAGTTGCAGCCTGAATGTATACGAGATTATGTATTTGAAAAAAAAAAATTAAAGAGATATTCAAATATATGTATCAACAACACTAATAAAATTTATTTTATATAGATTTAGTGTAATAAATATAGGTAATAATATTATTATTTATATTATATGATATATCTAATTAAATAAGGAAACCAGTATTAAAATATAAAAAAATCTTAAGAGATCATTTATGATATTTTAAAATATAAAAGTGATATTATCAGATTTTTTTGATTTTCTAATATTCTTCCTCAAGTTAAAGTTTAGTAAGTTTTCAACTTGTTATAAGAAGAAAATTTATTTCCCTACAAACAAAGAGAAAATATAAAAATTGAGTTCAATAAAAAAAATCATAGTTTGAAAGACAACTTAAGAATGTTAGATAAGTTGGAGAAAGCTGCTAGAATATAGCTTAGCCAAATAACTGGAATGCTCAATAGCTAAAGAGAAATTTATTGGCAAGCAAAGCAAGATCCAACCTTCTCAAAAACCACATTTGGCAGCTTCAAACTAATAATATTGTTAGTGAAAAAAAAAAGTCATCACCGAAATAAATGTTGATGAAAAAGAGGTTACACTAATATAATTCACATGTGAGAAAAGAGTCACAAACAATGATCGGTAAGAATGATGAAGTCACCACTAATATGATTCATATGTGAGAAAATAATCACTACCAAAATGAACATCAATGGAAAATAAGTCATCAAACTCCATGAGAGCGCACCAATCAACCTTGATAAAACTTAGATATGACCTTTTTTGATAACCAAAGAGAGGGGCAAAATTATTAATAAACCTATACAAAGGTTTGATAAGCCACAACATTGCAGAAAAGTCAGAAATCACAGCTTCCTCAAGATCCAAATGCAAATAATCTTTTAAGTAAAAGTTCACAACCAACCTTGTAAGTCCTAAAACACTCTGAACAAAATATACCATCACAACAATAATATTATTGGGAGACAAATCTACATCAAACAATTTGGTTGATCATATGATATTTGTGCTTTCTAGGAGTAACTTTACCAGAGGAAGTAGCCTCTGGATCCCTCAATTGTTAAAGCATTCTCTTCTCCAACTCCGATACGAGAACCCAAGAAAGGATCATCATTGTCGCTGTTGAGTCGGAGAGAGGACCCCAACTTGTTGGATATTTCCATTTTTGACAGATTTCGACACATTCTCCAGCGTAATCATGGTGAATGAGTTACAAAATAGGTCATAGAAGATGATATCGCTCTGATACCATGTTGAAAAGAATAGATGAAAGATATATTGAAATCCATGTGTATCAACTACACTACAAAGTTCATTTTATATAGACTTTGTGATAAATACAAATAAATATAGGAGATAATATTCCTATTTATACGATATGATATGTCTAATTAAATAAGAAAATTAGTCTTAAAATATAAAAAAGAATAAATCCTAAGAGATCATTTTGGATATTCTAAAATATTATAGAATATAAAAATGATATCATGAGATATTTTTTTGATTTTTCAATATTATGCAACAAACGAATTATAAAAGAAAAGTAATGACTAAGGTAACGCAAGGAAAGTCGATAATGAGACGAATACGAGTAAAGATAATGAAAGGAAGGTCAATAATGAGGCAAATAAAGGATATTTATTGTAAAGAAAAAATAAAGAGAGGGAGGATGAAGGAAGATATAAGGTAAGTTTTCTAAAAAAAAAAAACATTTACATTGAAAAGGTGAGGGACCAACTTGAGAATCATCTATTTAACATGGGAAGAAAAGTCTTAAAAAAAGAGTTTAAACAAGAAGTAAAAATTCGAGTAAGAATAGTTAACAAATTTAACATATTTTAATTCGAAACATTCATGAATGTAAACATGTTTTAATTTAAAAGTTAAGTTTACTAAAAAAAATTATTTACTAATAATTTTTATAAAACAAAAAATTACATTGGACAAAAACACTCAACATATCATTCTCATTTAAAATAATTTTTTATAAAAATTTGTTTGTATTCTCATTTATTGTTAAGTTGGCTCTAATAAAATTATTTTAAATAAAAATAAATTGTTAAATATATATGTATACAAAAATGCATCTTTAACAAATTCATATGCTGGTTTATGCATAATAACATAAGGGTAACTAACGAAATGCATTTATGGTACGTTTGGAATATGAAGAAATGGATGAGAGAAATCAAAGAAAGATTATTTCACGTCTATTTCTTCGTTATCAAAAATAAAATAGATCACATAAATAATTTTTATCTTTAAAAGTTAATTTTTTTGTTCTTTCAATTCACCTAAAGATAAAAATATCATTATCTTTATTTTATTTATTTATTTACTTTTATCTAACCACAAAATTAATGAAATGTACACAATGAAAAAAGATAATTGTTCACTAGGTTTCGAAAAATAAAATGAAGAGATAATAGAAAGTCGGTAATTAGAAGTCGGTAATTAGAAGGTAAAAGTTATGTTAATTTCTTAAATTAGAAGTATTTAATAAAATTATATATTGAAATAATTGATTAATATGAAATGATAAAAATAAATATATTCATATATTTTTAATTTTATTTTATATTAATTAGTGTAATAGTTAAAATATTTGTACCAAAACTTATACTATACCAAAAAAATATATATTTTGTAGTATAATATTAAAAATAAATAATATAATATAAAAATATTCAAAAATAAAAAAAAATAAACATAACTTATCAATATCAATATTTTGAAATATAATATTAAAATAATAAAATAAATAGTATAAATAATATAGTGATTAGAATAAATAGTTCAATATTAAAATATAAAAATAAAAATAAAAAAATAAACTCATTATTTATCATTATTAATATATTATATAATAAAACATAAAAATAATAAAAACATATTTTATAGATAAACAAAAAAAACAAAGAAATATATAATAAAATCTTGTCTTATATAGAAAAAATTAATAAATATTTTAAGGTCAAAGGGAGAATAAATTAAAAAAATTAGAAGTTAGTATTTAAAAAAAATGTTATTTGAATTAACATATAAAAAAATCTACAAACTCAAACAAGTGTTTTTTTTCTAATAAAAGAAGTTAGAAGATAAAAAAGTTAGAAGTCAGCAGAAATCACATTTAAACAATCTTTGATGTAACAACCTACCATAGTCACACCCTCCCCATGGAAAACAACTGTAAATTACAACTAACACAAAATATTGATTTTAAGAAAACCTTAAATTAATTTAATTATAAAAAGTCATACACTTTTTTTTTTTTTATCTTTACTTCTCCTGATGATATTAATGATAAAGCAATAAACATTTAAATACATACATGTTGTAAAACCTGATTTTGTCCCATTTTCTTTAAGAAAAAAAAAAACTGCAGAAAGAAAACAGAGATAAGGGAGTTCTGAAAAATCTCTCCTCTCCTTCTCCATCAACCACCCCTTCCCCTCCAACAACTATACTCTGTTACTCTTTGCAACCCAGCCCCCTTCTCTGCAACCTCAGCTTGCTGAAGAGATGGGAGGAGTTCCCCACTAACAACCCCAATGTCACCATGGCAGAAGCTTTGCAGAGGTCAAGGAGGAGTGGACCTGAGCTATCTATAAAAGGGAGAGGAAAATGCTGGAAAAGGGGTTGTAAAATTTCTGTTTGGAAGAAGAGGATGGGAAAGTTTGCTGGAAATTTCGGTAAAAAGAGCAGGAAGGTGGAGATCCTAGTACCCATAGGCAAACATAGAGAGTGGAAGGAAAAGAAAGAGCCAAACGTTCTACAACAACGACGAAGAGTACTCTGCTTAGCTCCTTAGAAATTGACATGCTGGAGCCTGCACACTAGGACTCATTTCTTGAGCTTAATGGAGTGGTTGTTGTGCGTAGTGTGCTGAGGTCAGAGATTTGTTCTGATCATGGGTTGATACGGTGGGGTTTATAGGTTCTGGAAAATGTTTCCTTGTCTGGGGAAGGAAAGAGTTATACCCAGTTGGGTTTGTATCAATTCCTAGAGTTGGCACCAAGGAGACTTGTGACTCGTTGGGTATGGTGATTTATAGGTGTTGTGATGGAAATCCTAAATGGTTTAAAAAGTTGTCAAGTGATGATGGCTGGCCTGTAATGGCAGAAATTACGAGTACTGTTTCTTCTACTAGTTTTGGTGAGGATTGGTTGAAGTTTCTCTTTTCAAGAATCTACCTTGAAAATTCTCAATTGTTGATATTCTTTTTGAAATTACAGTTTGCATATGTTTTCAAAGGTGAAGTTACCAAGTCGAAAGATGATCATTTTTCGTTTGATCAAACATCTCCTTTTGCAAATCCTATCAGAAATATTGAATGAGCAACTTCTGAAGGTGAAGGCTGAGATTGATGAAGCTTCCAAAAATCCTCAAGAATTGCTCTTGGAAGCAATTCATGCTACTGGTTTTTCTAGTACCTTGGCAAATCCTCTTTTAGTTTTGTTTCTGAGAATTATACAACACCTCAGATATGCACACTAATTGCTATTTGAAGCACAAGAAGAAGAGAAGAAATAACAGAAGGCTAAAGTCGATGCAAAGGTTCCATTTTACCAGGTTTTCATCTTTGTGGACCACCTTGACGTGACACTGAAGATTATTAGTTTGGTTTGTGGCTAATGGGTTAGCACAGTCTCTCATGGCTATCATTTTGGGAAACTCATCAACATCCATGGCTCCACCAATTCATCCCACATTGTTAAGGAAGTTTCTAAGAGAGAATACCGTAGCTCTTGGCTGGTTGGTGGTGTTCATATGTTCATTTGTGGTCTCGATCTTCACTAGTCAACATTGAAATGATGGAGGAGCAAAACAGATTTAGAGTTTATACAATGAAGAAGGTTTTTATTGCTGGCTGGATGCTCGGTTAAGGGGAGATTCTAGCATTAAATAAGCACTATTAAGGTCTAAAAATGTGGTTGTTGCTACCACGTGGTGCTAGATCTCCTGTGCGCGGTATTGGACCATCCACACTACACGTGGTGCTGAATTGTCCACTAATCAGCAAAGGAATTGTATAGTAGAATTCCCAATTGGCACACTGAATGGAAATACAATTGTTGGAGATTCTCTCTTTTGCTTTTGGCAGTAATGACTGCAAGATTATAAATGGTAATAAAAGGCAACAATTGTGATGAGCACCATAGTAGCAGCACTCCAGTATAGCAGCAACAACGGTGACAGCACAACAACACACAGTACTCCAACACAGCAACAACGTCAACATCATCAGCATTCTAGCACAGCAACACCGAAACAATAACAGCACTCCAGCACAGGAGCATTTCCAACAGCAGAATTTTCAAGAATGAAATTTCCAGCAACAGAATCTCCAACAGCAGTTCAGAACATATATCCGCAGCCCCCTGGACCAAAAAACTGCCACTAGCACAGCAGCAATAATAGCAAAAGTAATCAGAATATAACCAAGGCTTTTTGAAACAAGTCTTTTGTTTAAAACAATGTCAAAAAATAAAAGAAATTTTAATTGGATGGGGTGATTACAATAGTTTTAAGAATGAATTGAAGGAAACTTGTAGCACAAATGAAATTAAGGAAGTTAGAAGCTCAAACATTTATGTTAATGGAAATCACAACAATGGTCGGGGTCAGAGAAATAATTGGAATAATTGGAACTCTAGATCAACAAATGGTTCAATTGGAAAGAAATTTGATATTGGTTAATTAGTTAGGGGGATCAAGGTGGTACAATGAGTAACTCTTGTTCCTCTTTGTTGTCTGTTATTTTCATTTCCTTTGGACCCAGGAGCTAATGGGTGGTTCTCGCTCCATCATTTGTTTGTCTTGTCGGATGAAGGAGCTAACGAGTAACTCTTGTTCCTCCTTATTGTTTGTTGCTTTTATTTCCTTTGGACCTGAGAGTCAATGAATGATTCCTACTCCATCTATTACCACTCTATTCCAACCATCTTTGGACACCAATGGATAGTTTATCCCTTCCAACTCTTTGGATGTCAATGGACAGTTTACTCTCCTCTAATTATCTTTGGACGCTAATGGACAATCCATCATTTTTCTAATCACCTTCGAAGCCTCTGCAAGAAGTAAACTTTGAATTCTCCATTACATATGAGATACAACGAATACGAGACAACTTCTGTCAAGTTCAACATTAAAAAAAAATACTTATTTCTTTTCTAAGCTTCTTTGGACATTAATGGATAGTTCATCCATTCCAACTCCTTGGACGCCTATAGATAGTCCATCCCTTCCAACTCTTTGGACAATCTACTCCCCTCTAATCATCTTTGGATGCCAATGGATAGTCCACTCTTTTTTTAATCATCTTCCAAGCCTCTTCCAGAGCTACGTAAACTTTGAATTTTCCATCAATTGCATTAGGAGATACGTAGGAGTAAGGGACAATTCTTGTCAAGTTAAAAAAAAACATAAAACATATCTTTCCTCTCCCAATAACAAAGTCTAATTTTGTCTGTGTTTGAAGGGTGGAAATAACAATTTAGAAGTCATAATAGTTTCACACATCTAATTACGATAACCATCTTATGACAGATGTCATGAAGTGCTAACACCTTCCTCGTGTGTAATTAACTTCTGAACCCCAAATATGTTTTCGTAGACTTGTCAAATTCATTTTTCTTTCCTTGAAAGGAACTTGAATTTCTTTTTTTATTTTTCATTATCTTCGTCGCAATCTTGGTTACTGATAGGAAAAAAAGTCACTATAATGATGAGAAGATAATAAGATACTGGAAAAACCAATAAGGCACCACCAATATGGTGACACAACGTAGCGATAAAAATTCCCCTAACTTGCACGAATCTCTAAGGGCTAACCACAAATAAGAATGATAGTAACAGTGAGAAGAATCACACAAGAGAGACCAATATTTTTAACGTGGAAAAACCCCTCAACGTGAGAAGTAAAAACCACGAGTTGTCCAGACCAAAGAAATCAATTCACTATAATGAAACAAGGATATAAGAGTGTTCAGGTCAAGAACAATATTTGTTCATACAACCAACCAGCATAAGCAAGCAAGCAAAACTTGCAGATGAAGAACAAGATGAAAGAAAAGAACCCACAAAATTGAGCTACTGTGCGAGCACGATTTCTCACACCTCTACTCTTTTCTCTTTCCTTTTCTCTATTCTCTTTTTTGCCTTGTGAAAATCCACTCTCTCTCAATCTCTGTTTCTATGTATCTCTGTATGTATGTATCTCTGTATGTATGTCTCTCTCCTCAATCTGACCCTTCTTCTCTTATGAAGAGAGACCTACCAGGCTTGAGAGTATTGAGCTTTTGTCCACATAGTTGGGAGCCAAAAAATAACCCAACATATCTCCCCCCTTACAATTATGTGGAGGTAATAACTAATTCAACGATCTTATAACAAGCTTCAAACTTCCCTCTTGAAGCTACCTTGGTCATCATGTTAGTTCTCTGACTATCACAGAATTACCAATCTTCATCCTGAACAAAACCAAGCTCTGCCTTGGTAGTAGACAAAACAATACACTTCTACAATTTAGATTGCCAAGCCTTTTGCCTTTCTTCACTCTTCATGGATTCTTGGTAACATTCAGGTTCTTCTCCATCTGTCAAGGTCACATGCTCATCATAAGTATACCTTGTAGATGATTGTCTCTGCCTATTAGACCTCCTAAGTTGAACTGGAGGTGATTCGGGAGCATCACCCAGATTCTCATCTTGTGACATCTCTTGTTCCTCTTTAGTAACATCATCAAGAGGAACATCAAAACCATCTCCAAGCAGCTAATCACCATAATTATGTTACTTACCAAACTGAACATTATTATTAGCAGTATCCAGATCATGTACAGGCATCCGAACTGGATCAATTTTAGACAAATTATTGTCTTTCTCAGGTGTAGACTTCTTTACCTTAACAATGTCTTCAATGGTTTGATCTTTCATGAATTGCACATCACGACTTCTGACAAGTTTCTTCTTAACAAGATCATACATCCTGTTACCATACTCATCAAGATCATACCCAATGAAGATACACTGCCTAGTCTTCATATCCTACTTGGATCTTTCATCCTTCGGAACATGCATAAAGGCCTTACAACCGAAGACTCGCAAATGATCATACTTGACATTTTTGGCAAACCAAATCTTGTCTGACACCTCAATATTCAAAGCAACTGCAGGACTGAGATTTATAACATGCAGTGCTGTGTAAAATGCCTCACCCCAGAAATGCTTAGGTAACCTTGCTTTAGAAAGCATGCACCTAACCCTCTCAATTAATGTCCTATTCATCCTCTCTGCTAAGCCATTCAACTGAGGAGTTTTAGGAGGAGTCTTTTCATGTCTAATACCTTGCTTCCTACAATATACATCAAATGGTCCACAATATTCACCACCATTGTCAGAACGAATACATTTCACCTTCTTGCCTGATTGTTTCTCAACCAAAGTCTGGAATTGTTTGAACTTCTCCAACACTTGGTCCTTTGTCTTCAAAACATAGACCTAGAGCTTCCTATCACAATCATCAATAAAGGTAACAAAATAAAGTGCACCACTATATGACTTTACCTTCAATGGGCCATAAATGTCAGAATGCACCAATTCTAGCAACTTTGACTTCTTGAGGGAGGATGCTTCTTAAAGGATACTCTAGTCCGCTTACCAATCATGCAATGAGAACACTTCTCCAACTCTACATTCTTCAATCCTGGAAGCATGTCCTTTTTGGCTAAACAATTCAACAATTTTTCACTGATATGACTAAGCCTTCGGTGCCACAAAGATGCCTCCATATCCATGGCATTCACATTGTCTTTAACAACTAAAGCTTTTGTCCAATACAGTTTAGAATTTTTCTCCCTTCTGGTCACAACCAAGTTACCTTTGGGGAGTTTCCATTTTCCATGACCAAAGTGATTATCATAACCACCATCATCAAGCATATGCACAGATATCAAGTTAAAGCGAACATCTTGAGTATGTTTAACTCCTCTAAGCCACAACTGCATTCTTGTGTTGGTTTGCAAGCAAACATCACCAACACCGATCACCTTGGTCACACCATCATTACCCATCTTCAACACTCCAAAATCACTTATAGTGTAAGATGTAAAAAACTCATTCCTTGGTGTAACATGCAATGTAGCACCGCTATCAATAATCCACATGCTCTCATTGGATACAAAATTAATTGACTCAAAGTCTCGAAGAATGATAAGATCATCACCTATAGCAGTAGTGACACGATCATCATCCTTCTCTCTTGACTTACCCTTTTTACCTATGTTCTCCTTTTTCAACGAGAAATAATGCTTCTGTATATGTCCTATTTTGTGACAGTAGTGACACTCCACATTCTTGTATTTGTACTTGAATTTACTTCTACTCTTTTCTCTTTCCTTTTTCTGACTTCTCCCCCTATTTTCAGTGACAAGTACCTCAGATTGAGATGAAGAACATTGTGCCTTCATTCTCATCTTCTCGTTAAGTACACTATCCTTTACCATTTGCAAAGAGACAACACCATTAGGGGCTGAATTTGTGATAGAGATCTTAAAAGTCTCCCAAGACTCAGGTAGAGAATTCAAGAGTAGTAATCCCAAAATCTCATCTTCAAACTTGATGCCCATTCCTGACATCTAATCAATAATCCCTTGAAATTCATTCAAGTGATCTGACAGTGAAATGTCTTCCTTAAACTTCAAACTCACAATAGAATTCAACAAAAATAATTTGTTGTTCCCACACTTTGAAGCATATAGAGATTCAATCTTCTCCCACAAAGTCTTGGCATGAATCTCACTTGCAATGTGATTATAAAAATTATCATCCACAAAAAGTCGGATAAAACCGCATACATGTTGATGCTCAAAGTCCCATTCTTCATCAGACATAGATTCTGGCTTCTGAGCAGCAAAAATAGGAAGATACATTTTCTTCATAAATAATAAATCTTTCATCTTCGCTTTTTACAAGTGATAATTAGTACCATTCAGACTTACCATTCTATTTGTATTAACCTCCATTATTCTGGCAAGTAAAACACACTTCAAATTAGAAAGCTCTGATACCACTCTGATGGGGAAAAAACCACTCTAATGATGGGAAGGTAATAAGATACTGGAAAAATCAATAAGACATCACCAATGTGGTGACACAACGCAGCGGATAAAAATTCCCCTAACTTGCAAGAATATCTAAGGAGTAACCACAAATAAGAATGATAGTAACAGTGAGAAGAATCACACAAGAGAGACCAATATTTTTAACGTGGAAAAACCCCTCAACGTGAGAAGTAAAAACCACGAGTTGTCCAGACCAAAGAAATCAATTCACTATAATGAAACAAGGATATAAGAGTGTTCAGGTAAAGAACAATATTTGTTCATATAACTAACCAGCACAAGCAAACAAGCAAAACTTGCAGATGAAGAACAAGATGAAAGAAAAGAACATACAAAATTGAGCTACTATGCGAGCACGATTTCTCACACCTCTACTTTTTTTCTCTTTCCTTTTCTCTCTTCTCTCTTTTGCCTTATGAAAATCCACTCTCTTTCAATCTCTGTTTCTATGTGTTTCTGTATGTGTGCCTCTCTCCTCAATCTGACCCCTTCTCCTTTTATAAAGAGAGATCTAGTGGGCTTGAGAGTATTGGGCTTTTGTCCACATAGTTGAGAGTCCAAAAATAACCCAATAGTTACGACACACATATATGCATAAACTGAAATGAAAATGCATCATATATATGAACTGAATGAATTACAACATTTATTTGGATTGTATGAGATAGTTTATGCCACTCGACACTTACAACAAAGAACTAAAACTATAACCATGAAACTCAAGGCTTACTATAGACTACCCAAACAAAGCAACTATACATAAAAAAAGGACGGAGGATATAATCAAAGCACCCTATGAGCTGGTCTTGACAAAACAACATAATAAGGATCACTACGGTAGTAGAGGTGCAAAAAAAAAAGTTCCATCATTCCCACGAGCTCTTGGTGGGACAATCCTAAAATGACAAAGACAAGTATTGGGATGAGACACATAATGTCTATTATTCCTAATCAGCTCATCTTTTGTCAAATGCATTGGCCTACTCCACATGCCTTGGGTTAGCAGCCAGATATCCAAGGATGTGCAAAACGCGATCGTGAACCATGTGATTACCATAGACACATTCCATAGTCAACTCTCCTTAGTACCACATTTGCTATAAAACTAGGTTAATCCTTTGGGCCATGCTTGGTCGCACTGTGATCTCGCTGAAGCTTGGGCTGAAATGTTCAATGTATACCTAATTCCTTAGCATGTTGTGAACATTTGGTCCTTTGGGTGGCCTTAGCATTTGCTCCTATAGACATGTCATTTGAAGTCATTACAATTGTATATATACAAAACAAACATAAGGGTAACCTTACACTAAAATACTCTTATATCTTCAACAACAAAATAAACATAACAAACATCATACATAATTAATATAACATCAAATCATCGTAAATATTACATCTAATAACAACAAGCCATGGTCCTTAACGGGTTCAACATGCTTAAATCAAGCTTACGCACCAACAATATAATCATATATACATATTACTACTACTATTCTATGGAGATATATAAGTTGAGTGGTTACTTGTATCACTTCCTTAACATATTCAACTGATATTAATGAAAGATAACATGATCATGTGAATTGGAGAATGTTTTTGTCAAGATAGTTATATATGGGTGATAGTTTACCATAGTTTAAAGCTTGCAAGAACTTAGACCCCTGGTGGAGTTTACTCGTCCATCTATCCCCAAGGTTACGTGACCTCACTGCTCCTTTCCAACACTATGTTGTGGACCCTGAAATCTCAATGGTGGTGCAACTTTACGTGTCTACTCATCAATAACATTTGCAAACGTACTCAACTACATATAATAATTGTGATCATACAATCACTTTCAACTTCCTTAAACTTGGATATTAACTACTTATATTTACTATCTCATTATGGTCACCTTCAAGGCATATTGAAATCATCACAACAACAATGAATGGTTCACCAACCAATTCCCTAAGGTCAACATCTTACTCTACAATGACACATGTTCTATTGTGGATTCGTGGATAATATTTCTAAGTTTTATGGACTTTGATTCAATTAATATTTCACTTTAAGCTTTTACATCGTCATATCTAATACAATATTTTATAATATTCATTAAGTCTTTTAGACAGTATAATTTAATCAAGAAGGATGAAAGATCTTAGTTTTCCAACATAATAGGTTTTCTAATTGTTGCATGATTCGTCCAATAAGTAAGATGTCTCAGTAAGTGAACCATACCCACAAAGAGGGTACACATCAGGTAACGTACTTTTGCCCAACGAGTGGAGCCAAAGAGAGCTCCTAACATGTTTTAGTTGTCCAACAAATACATCATTCACCCAACAAGTCAAGTTATAGTGGCTTAACTTCTAAGGTTTCATACACTTTCGCCCAGCAAGGGACCATCCTCGCCTAGCCAAAAGAGCCAAAAAGAGCATCCTCTAAAAAATTCTTCTAATTTGCCTAGCGAATGTGTTTGTTCACTCAATAAATGAGCTACAAAGACTTCACTCTCTCAACCTCACTCAGCTAGCTCAGCAAAGTTACCTCTTCGCCTAGCTAGAGAAGCCACTCAAACTTACTCTCAGTTCTCGCCCAATAAATGTATGTGTTTATAGGTTTCTCAAGATCCTTGCCCAACAAATGACACACTCATGCAACAATCACTCAACAAACTCATTTTTCTCACTAAGTTTTCTAACTTTGCTTAGCGAATAAGTCACTCGCTCAACGAGCCTTCAAGTATTTCATGTATTTTTGAGCTTTCGCCTAATGAGTAGATGACTTGTCCAACAAAACTCATAGTTTTCCAAAAATCAACCCAGAAATGCAAAGTTGTTCAATGAGAGTTTTGCCTCACTCAACGAGCTTTCAACAAAACCTAGAAAGATAAGGCTTTGCCGAGCAAGTTAAGGACTTGCCTAGCGAATGCCCTCCATATATTCATGCAACTTCAATAAAAAAAAAATCCTTAAAGTTATCCAAAATGACATATAATCACACCATCAACTCCATAACAATAATTTAACATAATCTAAGCATGAATATTAGAAAAAGACCATGTGGATGCATAAAATCATCATCATTTCAACAATTCATACCATGCCTTAAACTTAAGAAAACTACTTCAAATTCAATTTAAGTTCTACCCACATGTTTCTACACAAACAATAATGCATACAATCAACATAAACAACATGTATAAATGTATAAATCAAGCCAGGCATGTTTCCCTTACTTGTTGTAGAACTAGGATGTAAAATCTTTAGGGAAAAAGGTAAAAACTTGATGAACAAAGCTCCAAACTTGGTGAAGGTTGGAGGGTGCACTAAAAATGGCAAAAGAAGAGAGTGTGTTTAGTATTAAGATTAAACTCAACTTATCATGGTGTGACCTTAAATAGAAATTAGGGTGAGAGCTTTTTTACTAGGGGTTAATGGGATTCTATGAACCAATGGTCGAAGGGATTTGGGATCCATTGAATCTTAAGGATTTTTTTGTCCACTAAACAATAAGATTTGAATAACCCTTGGGTAAAAGTTTTTTTTGTCCTATAATTGACAATATTTTGCTTAGAAAAATTAGTAACTACAAAAAAAACATATCATTATATTGAAAAATGTGTCTAAAAAAATCTAAAAACTATATTTGAAATGTGTCAAAGAGCATCATTCACAAAGTCAAAAGATTACTCATCTTAATAATTTATTTTTAGAAAAAAAAGTCTTACTTTAGTAAGTGTGCATTTGACATTTTTTTTTAGATTTTTCAAAAATATACGTAACACAATATATATATATTTTATTTTTATTAAAATTAATTTAATTATTCTTATCCTTATTTAATCACTTAATTAATCTCCTAGATAAAATCCCATTGTTACAATTGAAGAATTGGTATTGGTGCCCGGTTCGAATTCCACTTTTAACAATCCGAAACTGAACCGACAAACAAACTAAAAACTGCCTGACATATCTTACAATTAATTTGGATTTTTAAATTAAAAAATAACATTTCATGCTCCTGGAAAATTCATACACAGAAATCTCATCTCATGTCCAGAAACGTAGAAATCAAACTATAAACCACCGTAAATCCAAAAAGCATGCAGCGGAATTAATATTTATGAATTATCAATATCTGAACATTCAATAACAACATAGAAAATAATATTTATGGATAAAAGTAATCATCAAGAAAACTATAAATTCTCAAACACATGCTCTATGAATTAATTTTACACATGAATCATAAATAGGAATCTTGAAAATTCGTAATTTTCACACATAAAAATTGATAGAAACACTAACCTTTTTTCTATAATATCTTTAATACTTAAAACAGTTTTTTTTTTCTATCTCTTTCCTTTCTCTTTCTATGCTATTCATTTTTTATGGAAAATAAACAGATAAGTAGCATTGCGTTTTTATATATATATATATATATATATATATGTGATATTAGAAACTCCTTAAAACGTGGAAATGAGAATATCTAAAGCTAGATATTAGATCTAGATTAAAATTATTATATCAATTAAAAATTAATTATAAATTATTTTTACAAAATAATAATAATTATAATTTTTATTCCTATCGTTATATTGTTATCATTTCCATTATTACATGATAACAACAAAAATAATATAGCACGTGATGGTAGTAAATAAAACTTATTTTAAAAGGTTTTTGAATTTAACTTACAATTTCTTTTAATTATGACATAAAGTTATCATTTTCTTGTTATAAGTATTTTTATTTAAAATATTGGTATATATTTAATTAATTATTAAACCCATGATACATTAATTTCTTAATTTTTTTGCATACTCCTTATAGTAATTAACATATTGAGTTCCTATATATTGTATCTACACATTGATGTTTGTGCGCGTGTTCAGTTCGACAGTTCCGATGGTAAGCTCCTTTCATGTTTTTAGGTCCTTATTGTACTTTGCTTTGCTTGTTATTGGAATATTAGGTTCCCATTCGCATTCAGCGACGACTTTTGGATCTTCACCTCAATAATTTTTCTTCATTATTATTATAATTGTAGACGACTTTATTTCCCTTAACCCACCTTCCAAACAACATTCAACAAACAACTTAGATATAGGCATTTATTTACATTCCTCCCATAGTCAAGTGTCGCTTGGATTTTCTATAAACGTTAACAAATAGTCCTGAGTAGTGAAGTTTACTAGAGCATCAAAATTATTTCTTGAGAAGAGTTCAGTGTTATGGGAAATCATGTGATATTATTTCTTTCATCAATATACCACTTTTCATAAAACACACATTTTTTTAGCCATCATAATCATAATTGTAAATACATCTTTTATATATATACACGAACATAACTGCCATATTTCAAAAAATGCTATTCTCCTTACATAAAGTACTACACTATCCTTTTATACATCTTATATTTTTTTTCATTTATTCGAAATCTAATCTAACAAAAGTTTCTACGAAAATCACACCTTATCTTTATCTTATTTATCTCTTTTTTTATTATTACTGTTTTAATTTTGTTTCTTTTTGAAAATTTAAATTCTTCTTATCTTACTTTATTATCTCATCACATGTATTCTTTATCATCTTTCCTTATCTTTTTTCAAAATTTAAAATTTCTAATTTCTTAGAGATAAGTTGTCTTTTAAATTTTAAATGATAAATAATAATTTTATAATTTTTTTTATTACATGTAAAAATAAAATAGTGAAAATTTTCTCATATTTTTCATTTTTTTATACAGGTTTTCACTTTGTATGTGTTCTATTTTTTCATTATTTAATTTTATTTTTTAATTAATGACAACATTGCCATTTGAAAGATGAAATGCTTTTTATTTTTAAAATATTTTAGTAGGTATTTGTAGAGAATTCATTGTGAGAATTTTCTCTATCGTAAAAAAGGAGATATATAAAATATTTAAATTTGAGAATTTCTCACTTTCTTTGATTTCACATTATGTTTTTTTTAAATTACTTTTATAATAAGACAATACATAATAATAATAATAATAATAATAATAATAATAATAATAATAATAATAATAATAATAATAATAATAATAATAATAATAATAATAATAATAATAATAATAATAATAATAATAATAATAATAATAATAATAATAATAATAATAAATAATAGTAATAATAATAATAGTAATAGTAATAATAGTAATAATAATAATAATAATAATAATAGTAATAATAATAATAGTAATAATAATAATAGTAATAGTAATAATAATAATAGTAATAATAATAATAATAATAGTAATAATAATAATAGTAATAATAATAATAGTAATAATAGTAATAATAATAATAATAATAATAATAATAATAGTAATAATAATAATAATAATAATAATAATAATAATAATAATAATAATAATAACAATAACAATAATAATAATAATAATAATAACAATAATAATAACAATAACAATAATAACAATAATAATAATAACAATAATAACAATAATAACAATAATAACAATAACAATAATAACAATAATAACAACAATAATAACAATAATAATAACAATAATAATAACAATAATAACAACAATAATAATAACAATAATAACAACAACAATAATAACAATAATAACAACAATAATAACAACAATAATAACAACAACAATAATAACAATAATAATAACAATAATAACAACAATAATAATAACAATAATAATAACAATAATAATAACAACAATAATAACAATAATAATAACAAAAATAACAAAAATAATAACAATAATAATAACAACAATAATAAAAATAATAATAACAATAATAATAACAATAATAATAGTAATAATAATAACAATAATAATAATAATAATAACAATAATAATAATAGTAATAATAATAACAATAATAGTAATAATAATAACAATAATAATAATAATAATAATAATAATAATAATAATAATAATAATAATAATAATAATAATAATAATAATAATAATAATAATAATAATAATAATAATAATAATAATAATAATAATAATAATAATAATAATAATAATAATAATAATAATAATAATAATAATAATAATAATAATAATAATAATAATAATAATAATAATAATAATAATAATAATAATAATAATAATAATAATAATAATAATAATAATAATAATAATAATAATAATAATAATAATAATAATAATAATAATAATAATAATAATAATAATAATAAAATAATAATAATAATAATAATAATAATAATAATAATAATAATAATAATAATAATAATAATAATAATAATAATAATAATAATAATAATAATAATAATAATAATAATAATAATAATAATAATAATAATAATAATAATAATAATAATAATAATAATAATAATAATAATAATAATAATAATAATAATAATAATAATAATATGTCATGTGTTGGTATTTAATTAAATTTTTTATATCAGTTTATGTTTCTTCTTCACTATGCATTTTAGCTCTACAATTATTTAATCTTGATGGTGTATCTCTTTGACTTGGGTCTATAGAATTTGGACTTGGGTCTATAGAATTTGGACTTATATGGTTAGCTGTCATCCTATCATCATATCTTTCATTCATTTACGGTTTTTTTTTATTTTATAACTATAAACTAAGTTGTTATAACTTATATTTGATTTAGAATAATTATTTGACACAGATTTATCAATGATTTGATTTGTTATATGAATAAATTTGGTACACATGTATGATTGTTTTTGTTCACTAGCATTTGGTTCTAGTATGTCTTTAGACTTCAAGATAGTTTACTAACATTTTGTTTATTATATAATTAGTTTGGTAGATTAACATGCACTTGACGTGTGGACAAAAAAACTAAAAAAATATTTGTTTTACTTGACTCATATATTTGAATAATTATACTTGTATTTTCTTATATCATAATTGTCTTGACCTATTATTTATGCTCAAATAAAATAAATTATTTTTACTTTTTTAATTCAACAACACAGGCATACTAATGTGTTCAATTTAATTCAAGAATGTTCATTGAATTGCATGATTATATATATATTTATGTATTATACTTGAAAATAATTTGAATTTAATTTCACACATAAATATCATGTATTTGAAAAGAACTTTGATTCGAATCTTGACTACATTGATCAAAATTAATTTTATCGTACAAACAAACTTCGTTTACTAAAAAAATTGAAACATGTCAATATAAGAAAATATTCTTAAGTTTTAAATATGTCAATACATTATATTTTCAATTATTGTCATATTTAATATATTTTTTAAACAAAATTATTAAACTCTTTATAGTGATTATTTGATATTTATTATTTTAATTATATGATATGAATGATTATATGTAACTTTAAAGATAATTAATTGTAGTCTTAAAATTTATATTTTTAATATTAAAATCAATTTAATTTATGAATTTGAGGATTATTAATTAATTTAATTTTTAATATTAAGAATTAATTTGATGTTTATAAACTAAATTATTGACTATATTACTTTTAATTGTAATTTTTAATATAAAAAATATAATTAGTTGATAATATTAATGTCAATGACTAAAATAATATTTATTTTTTATTATATTTATAAATAATAAGATACAAATCTTAAACCCTCGTAAATATTTATAGTTTTACATGAAAGTTTTTTAGATACAAAATCCTATCATTTATATATTGACATATCTTACATGGACTTTTCATGTTTTGATATATATATATAAATGTAAGTTAAATATTAAAATAGTTTTATATATACTTTTTATTTTTTTATGATATAAATATATGTTCTTGTAATTTATATATTGATTGTTATTTATTTGATTCAAATTTTTTCTTTATATTTTTATAATAATTTATTTTAACCATGGAATTTACATATTAAAGTTAATATGTGAATTTTAATACTTGCAAATGGATGAGTTAAATATTTTTTATCTATAAATAATTCAATTTATTATATTTTTCAATATATTAATATAAAAATAACATTTAATTTATTTAAATTTGAAATTAATAATATAATTAAAAAAATTTATTTGTAAAAAACAACATTTATTAAAACTCAAAATAAAATATTTTTTATTTTAAATTTAAAGATAAATCACATACACATAATAACAATAATTAATATAACTACCATTTTATTCTAGACATTCATGATAAAAGTTTATATTTATATAATTAAAATTTACAATAAATAAATATTTATTAATATATAATTATATTATAATTAAATTTCATAATAATTAAATATCTTTAAATATAAAGAATTATATTTTAAAATTATCATAAATAAATTATGATATAATATTATTTTTAACTATTGACATTTAAAAAAACATCAAATTTTAATTTGAAAATAAAGACAAAAGAGGATAAATTAGAAATGATAGATAATTAAGAATATCATACATACAAATACAAGAAAAAAGAAATCTTGAAAATGTCTAGAATGTGAATAGCATGGGTTCTACTTTCAAACGTGTGTATTATAAATTCTAATATAAAAGTTTTAGTTTAAATTTAAAAATATGGTAATTGTTATAATTTAGAATAAAATATAATTTAATTTAAATTTAAAGATAATAACATATTCACAGTAACAATAGTTTAAATTTGAAAAAGTTTGTAAGAAAAAGAACTACATATAAAGATTACTGTGTAATGAGCGGAAAGAAAATATAAAATATGAATTAATCAAGAAAGTGAGAATGGAGAAAGAAGGAGAGTCTTACTTTTTTTTTAAAGTGAGTAGTCAATTTTATAATATAAGAATATAAATGGATAATATTTTAATTAGATAAAAATCATAATAATGTTATTTAAATGAATTCAAATTCAGGAATTTACGTAATAATAAGCTCATCTTAATTGTAATAATTGATTAGAGACTTTAATTTTAATATTTATCAATTTGAAAAATAAATTATATTACAAGCTACATGTAGGATTTTAATTCGAACCCTTTGCATGAATTGCTCCGACAATATTTATATGACTGCATATTTATATGTATAACTAATTAAAAGTTTAAAATATATTAAAATAATAATAAAATATTATTCGCATCATATCTTTCGTTATGCATGTGTTTCGTTATTATTTTAAAAATTGTTTTGACATGCTTGTTAAATATTAAGTCAACTCAGGGTAAGAACAAAACTCGAGCCATTTAAAGTATAAAAAAAAATTGATCCATTTAATCGGATCTATCCTAATAAACAGAAGAATTTAAACTCTTCTGGTCATTTATAACAATAATAAAAAAGATAATAAATTTTGGTGGTCATTTTTTTTACCTATTTTATCTTTTAGTTTTTTCTTAAAAACAATGTCATGTTTCTCAACCGCCGCTTTCCTTTCTTTCCTTTGATACGATAATATATTATTTATTTGTGTTTTGATAACAAAATTATTATTATTTTTGAAAACCATTTTTTAAGTTTATAATAACAAAATTATTTATAAATTTAATATAGTGAAAAGTTAATAAATTTCATTCCAAATTCATATGTTTTAAATTTAAAAAAATTCTATAAATAAATTAAAAAATAAGTTTACTTTTATTTTTCAAGTTTATTTAAAATGAGGACAGCCGTTTTTACCCTAATTATTAAAAAAAAAAAAGGTTTTCCTCTGTGTTTCTCGAAGAAGAGAATAGGGGGAAAGGTTAAGAAAGGGGGATCAGGTTAAGGTGAAGTCCAGATAAAATGGAACTCTGGGGAAGCACAGGTTGATAGCGTTAGGTATCTACATGTTACAATGAACGGTTGTGATTTATCACGAGCAACCGGTTGGGTAAAAGTGTAGTAAGTGAGACTGTGAAATTGATATTTGCAATTTGGTCCATCGGGGCTTCAGGGTCCTACATTCAGAATCTAATGGCCTAATTTCTTTTAAATTATATTTTATTAACATTTATATGTATGAAAAAGATTAACGGTAGAGATTCTTCCTGCAATCTCTGTCCAACTGCAGGAATCCATTTCCATTAGCACGGATCTCGGATGATGACTCGTTCGGGAAGCCCAGAATCTGGGTCGCAAGTCGGCGGCATCAGGGTGCTTTTTTTTTTTTGGTATTTGTAAAATAAATGTAAAAATTTTCGTGGGAATTGTGAGATGGTCGTTTTTTTATTTGGTTTTTCCTTCATATTTTGCTGTCTCTCTTCGACGAAGATTCATGATTTTTTCTTTGCCTTGCAAGTTGATGGTTTTGTTTCTCTATTTGCGTCACAGGCAAAGCGAGCAAAAGCATCACCAGCGTACCCATCAATAGCTATTAAGATTTTGTTTGCAAGAATTTGGGAGAATCAAAGAGGTGGATGGAGTTGTTTGCAAGAAATGTGGGAGGACTTTTAGTTTTTTTTTTTTTTTTCTTCTTCTAATAAATAGCAGAAATTTGCATTAAGATTTTTAATTTTGGCAATTGGACTATGCACTATGCAGGTGCCGAGTGGGGGCTAGGTCATGTCCTGTTGTATTTGCTGTTTTTTTCTGTTGGGTCAAAAGCAGGTCTGTACAAGGTATTTTTGATAATTTTAGGCATCCAACTTGTTAATGCACATTTTCCTTTTATAGTTTTAAAGAAACTTAAAAATTCCATCTTTATTGAATCTTTTATCTCTTCATTGATTGGTGATGTCTTGTACTTTGTGATCATCATAAAATTTATTAGTTAATGATTTATTTTTTGCAGCCTAACTAATAACTATCGATTACTTCAGAACTTATGTTTCCCGACACATGATTATGTTCCACTAATGAAATTTCACGAGTTATCCAATCTTGGTAAGGATTTGTGATTAGTTCATTAAAGTATTTTGCTCTATTGTTCTGCTCCTTTCTCTCTTGCCTCATCTTGTTTAACTTGATGATTCTTGGTGGATGAGTCGCCACATCTTGTTTAACTTTTAAAATTTTTTTAATTTATCTTTCTAGGCATGCACATTCATGGCTTAGTTCATGCACATCAAAGACAATACCTTGTGGGCCTTTCACCTATTGTTTATAACACAATACTTCCTACACAAGTTCATTCAAATTATTTTCTTGATCTGCAAGGGTGCCTGGTCTTCAAAAGGCGCAGTAATGTCCCCAAAGGACGAAGAAAGCGAAAAAGAAAAAGAATCTATTTGTGATTCCTATATCATATTTAAACCAACCAGAACAAGAGGAGGCCTTACAATTAGATGAGGCCTTTCAATCCCTTGCAGAGAATATGCCTTCCTAGACATCACTTTTCGCTTTCATAGTCCAACATTATAAATATTTTATACTCTATACTATCCATAAAAAAAAGAGTATATTAGCAAATTTCATTTTTTAGGTAACCGGTTATTACCACATAACAAGAGATTCACCTAGCTCTCCCTCGATATCCCATGGTACATCAGTGATTCTCCTTCGTTAGATATATTATTAAAATATGAATGAATTAGGTGGACAGGAGGTAGTATAAAAGGAGTGTGTCGTAAATGCTAAGCCATACTAGCGAGCCTTGTCAAAACTTCACCATAGAGTTACTCTGCCCAGACGACAACTTAGGCAATGTCAAAGTCGAAGGCTGAGACCAGCGCGGTCGCACCAAAGCGTGCGTGGGTTCTCCCGTACCGAACAAAGAATCTGGCGGAAGTGTACACGCTGGGCCGAGAACTGGGCAAGGGTCAATTCGGGATCACGTTCCAGTGCACGCAGAACAGCACGGGACGCACCTACGCGTGCAAGTCAATCGCGAAGCGGAAGCTGCTGTGCAAGAAGGATTACGACGATGTTTGGAGGGAGGTTCAGATAATGCAACACTTGTCGGAGAACCCTAACGTGGTCAGGATCCACGAAACCTACGAGGACGCTTCCTCGGTTTACCTGATCATGGAGCTCTGCGAAGGTGGCGACTTGTTCGATAAGATCGAGCAGAAGGGGCGCTACGGCGAGAGAGAGGCCGCGAATTTGATTAAGAACGTGGTCGAGATTATCGAGGGTTGTCATTCCCGCGGGGTCTTCCACAGAGACATCAAACCTGAAAACCTTTTGTTCGATGCTGTTGGGGAAGACGCTAAGCTCAAAATCATTGATTTTGGCATGTCTGTTTTTTATGAGCCAGGTTAGCTTGCTTTCTGTTCGGATCAGAGCGATCGATGATGCGTGTGAAAAGAATAATATTTTGTGCAAATAGATGCCGCCATGAGAAAAAAAGAAAAAAAGAAAAAAAAAGAAAAAAGAAAATCAAACTAGTATTCATATTATTCAGGTACCCTGTAAAATATCCACTTTACTAAAACTAGTCCATCACGCGGCCCACTCCGCTTCAAAGCCCTTTTACCATTTTAGTGGGCCGATTATTCTGTCCAAACCAATTTTCGAGTTTTCACCGAAAACCACTGCCCACTTCTTTTCTCAAATTCTCTCTCGCACAAACAAACTTCCCAAATCTCATGCAAGTATGTAATCTCGCACGAACCTTTTTGCTTGTTCCCTTTCACTGGCTTCTTCGCCATAGTTTCTCTTATTTCTCGTTCTGTGTGATTTGAGGTATCTTCTCCGCCATTGCTTCTTCGGTTTTTGTTAAATGCTCGGTCTATTTCAACATTTGAATTCAATATATGCTTGCTTTTAAATCCTTCAGATGGGTAGATGGTTCTTGTTGTATATTTATGTTATTTGGTACATAATCATTGTTTTTTGTTTTACATATTGAATAATCTTTTGCTAATATATGCCATTGCTTGTTATTGCTGCAAGAAGTGTTTTGAGGAGGAAATTGGGGAATGATTGTGGTTGCGAAAATATTCCAAAAACCTATTTCTGGAATCTGGAGAAGGATTGAGTTTGGGTGCATTTATGATTTATGCTTATAAGGTGTTTGATAAATTACCTTTGATAAACTCACTATAGATATTGTCTCTAGAATTAAGTTCAGTACAACTCAATATACCCAATTGAACTTGGGTATATTGAGTTGTAGGTTGTAAGTCGCAATCAGTGTGGTTTTCTTTCTCGTCGAAATATGTTTTTTTGGCTACTATAGGTGGAGCATGGTCTCCTGCTAGTTTACACGATGTTGAGTAATGCATTTATCAGTTTTAAAACAGGTTTTAGGAGAAAAATCAGTTTTAAAACAAGGTTTGGGGTTCAAAACCAGTTTTAAAATTGGTTTTGAAGACAAAACATGGCCTCCTGCTAGTTTGCCCTTTTTTACTCTTTCAGCACAAGCACATGATTTGCACCATCTCCGAGACTCCAAGAGAGCATCTTAAAGATTAAACAGGTTTAGGTTTGCAAGAATTGTATAATTGTTATCATTTTTGCATTAATATTTGATTTTTGACATGTTTCTTGCTTGGATGATGTGCTGTGAAGTCATCATGATAAATTTGTATATATTATCTTTCTTTTTTTTAAATGGTATTGCTATTGTCTTTGTGCATTGTGTTCTTCAAATGACTTGTCTAGTTTTTGCTGCATGAGATTTGTTCCCTAATCTTCAAAAGTGTGGATGACAACGGGTAACCTTTGTTGTTGTAGATCACTGTGATGATGTATATTGTATGTAAGAGGGTTTGTTGTAGTGATTGATATTTGTCCTGACACTTACATTAATATTGTTTATGAAGAGTGGTTGAATGGATGTAGTCTTCCTCTATCTGTAACCCTGTGTCCCACAAGTATGGAGTTCCAAAAAATAGCATAGCTCATTGCAATCTTCATTCTGGTGATTAATTTGTTTTTTTATTTGTTGATTTTGTTCTACCCAGCATATTGATTATTATTTGGTGTACAAGACATCAATTTTTGGAAAATGTGAGATTGTGTTTTCCTGATAGTTCATCATGGACATCAAATTTGATCTTTTAGCAAATCATATTTTAATCTGTGATACTTATTTTGATCCATGGTAATCTGGTTCTTATTTGCTAATATGACTTTCCAGTTCCTGTGCCTTAGATTAATGTTCACATGTTTCTGTTCTTATTTGGTTTGCATGTTTCTGGTGATGGTTCTTTTCTGTCAATTTTATTTTTGCTTAGTTTTTATTTGTGAAATGTAATCAGTTCTAAAATATGATGGAATTTCGGCCAAACTTGAGTCTTTTGTGAATTTTGATTTTAGAAAAGAAAAAGGAGGTAAGCAGATCAATTGAATTTGAGTAAGTATGAAACAGTTTGTGGTTTCAGTTTGGATGTGGGTGATCCTTAGTGGTATTGCTCACTGCCAAAGTTCTGCTAAAATTGGAACAGTTTTAACTTTTAACTTCAAATCTGCTAAAAAGGCCATGTACATGGCCATCTTTTATGTCAAGCCTTTGTGTGTTATGATGCAGTGGCTAATTCTCGCTTGGTGCTTTGTAAGTACTTTTTAAATTTGTGAAGTTGCATTTTGAATATATTACTGTTGCAGCAAAATTTGTATAACACTACCATTAGTTGATAATAGAATCGAGAATATTTATTAGTCTTTTTTTGTAAAAGCAGCAAATGTTGGTTTGAGTTGTAATACATACTGTAAATGAAGTTTCATAATCTATTAAATACGATTCCAAGTGGATTACTTGAAAATTCCATGTTGTATTAGATATTACAGATTATAATTTATTACAAAAACATAAAATTTATTCAATTCTATTTTTTGTCTCATAGATTGAATGGAAATCACAATCTTTTATGTTTTGAGAGATATACATAAATGGATTTGATTTTTCTTCTTTTTATTGGGTTCAATGGAGATGAAGCCAGAAAGCAATGTACTATATTTCATGAATCAACAATCCAAAAGCTTAAGCTATTAGGTGAAGACATATTTATGATTTATGATTTTATATTATATTTATAACATGCCCCCTCATGCAAAAGCCCTTTGCACCTTTGGGCTTGAGGTGTGTATACACCCTAAACCCTAAACCCAGGGACAAAGCCAGGTTTTGCACCCAGCAGGAGCCAGAAATAAAAATTAAATTTTACTAATAAATATATAAACATTGAATTTTATGTAAAATATTTATGTTTTTAAAATAATCCAAGAACATATTTAAAAAATATATTTATATAGACAACAAACTAAATATATTTTTAAAAACTAAATATTACAATTATCAAGTTGTTAGTTTTACTTGTTATAAAGAATTTTTATGAATTTATAATTATGATCTGTATATGCATTAACCATAATTTTTTATATAAAAAATCCTATTAATTGTGTTATAAAAAAATATTAAACTGGAATGAATTGTTACTCACTAGATTATCTTTTATGACATTAGTAGTTAACAACTATTGAAGATGAATTTTCTTTCTCAAAAAAATAAGAGAATAAGAAAGTTATGTTGTTTGACTAAATAAAGAAAATATAAGAATATATGTTGGTGTGTCTCAAAGTTTAAGATGTAAAAGTCTTTAAAATTAGAACAATAGATTATAAAAGGAAAATATTATTAAGAGAGAAAATTAATTATACTCAAATATTTTGACTAAAACAGGACAAAATTCAATTATTTTTGTAATAAATTAAGAATATTTGTTTGAGGACATTTAACATTAGCAATAGAAAAAAGTAATTATTTCTACAATAAAGACTATAAAATATATAGTATATTTGTTTAAAAATATATCATTAATTATATTCATAATAAAAATTATAGAAATGAAGATAAAATGTTTTATTATAAAAGAGATAAATATATTTAAATATTATTATTTTTACAACATATCTCTTTAACAAAAATAATAATTGTAATATATATATTAAATATTTTAAATTTAAAAAAAAAAAAAATCAGGGTGGGCCAAGGCCCTCCTTACCATGTACTTACATCTGTCCCTGGATCCACCTACTTTGTGGTAAAATTCAATTTTTCATTAGAAGAATGGGTATGACAAAGATTGAACTCTAGACTGCTTAGTTATAAAGGCTCTGATACTATTTCAAAAATCAATAATTCCAAAAGTGTAAGTTTCTAGGTGAAGATGCTTAAATGGTGGTTTTTACATTATGTCCCTATCATCCTCCCTCATGCAAGAGCTCCTTGCTCTTGAAGTCTGGATATTGCACTGTTCCCCCTATCTTGTGCTAAAATTCAACTTTGTATTAGAAGAATGGGGGTGGCAAGGATCAAATTCTAGATACCATATTAGAAATGGTGTTGGTGTAACTTAATAGAAAAATGAAGGGGTGCTCAACTGGATTAAGAGTAGTGAATGACTTTCTTCTGTCCTCTGCAAGTTGTCTAAAGACATGAACCTTTTGGCATTCTACCTGCTAGAAGTTTAACATCCTGAAAATGGCTAAATATGTTCCTTTGGGTTTAATGTGGGACCTTTAAATCTATATTTTAATAATTTCTTTGGGCCATTCTGTATTTAAGTATTTTTGCACTTAAACCTTTTTGTCTTGGTGACTATAAATTATGAATGTTCAAATTTAAATCTGAAGCTATGCTGTCTCGTCTTGTAGTTACAGTTTGAAGTTTCCCCAATCCTTAATTTCTGTCATTACCAGATCAACCAGAACCCTTTCACGTTATGTACGCTTAACACAGTGTTATTCTTTTCAGGTGAAATCTTTTGTGATGTTGTTGGAAGCCCATACTATGTTGCACCAGAGGTCTTGCATAAGCATTATGGACCTGAATCAGACATGTGGAGTGCTGGTGTTATTTTGTACATCTTATTATGTGGCGTGCCACCATTTTGGGCTGGTAGCTATATGTCCCTTATACATCAAATTATCAATTGTAGATGTAGGCATATTATTGTTTTCTTCATGTGCATCCTTCATCATTGCTAATACTTTTCTGCAAATGTTATGCTGCCATCTCCAGAAACTGAGCAGGGGATTTTCCAAGAGATTTTTCTAGGAAAACTTGATTTCCAGTCTGAGCCATGGCCTAGCATTTCAGACAGTGCCAAGGATCTAATTCGAAAAATGCTTGATAAGAATCCAAAAACAAGGCTTACAGCTCATGATGTACTCTGTGAGTCTATTTTACTTTTACATTGAGCAAGCAACTATCATGATTTATATGAATATTTGCACAATTATTGGAAAGGGGTTGAAAGCTGTGGCACTTGTGTGGTTTCTGTGTCAGGTCACCCATGGATTGTTGATGGCAACATTGCATGATAAGGCATCAGATCCCAAGGCCTGCGGAGACATATTATTTGGAATGTCTATTCTAGGAAAAACAACTTATTTTTATAAATGTAATGTTAGAACTCAGCTTTAATAACTGTCATATGGCAGTTTTTGGAGCAGGTATGCATCTTCGTTTTTATGGGTGTGGTAGTGTTTAGAGAGAATTATGCTTTATTTTAGGCAGTTCTCTGGACAAAGAGAGCCTTGGTAGGGGTTTCTAAACTCCTTGACAGCAAGGAATTTCTGTAATCTGGTGGTATTTAATCCTATTCTCATATATGAAAACTGGTGTTTTATCTTTTTGGTCCAATTAGCTGATTAAAAGGAGGTAATTTCTGTGCCCAGTGAAGAGTAAGACCTTGATGTGTGTGATAGAGAGGTTGGATGAATTGGAAGAGAATTTGGAAGGGATGGAGGCCAGAATTGAGGCTTGGATAGGGGTTAGTGTGGATGAGATATAGGCAAATTTTGAAAAGATTTTGTTAGAGATGAGAAAATTAGTGGGCAAGTGTGCAGAAGGTGAAAAAGGAAATTCATCATATAAAGAAGTGGAGAAGGGATCTGATTCAGCCCATCATGAAATAGATGTGTACCCTATTGCAGTTAAGAGGTGGAACTGTCATCTCCAGTGAAAGGCAGTTCATCTAGAGAAGAGAAGGGATCAAACTAACCCAATCATGACATGGATGAGTACCCTATGGCACAGTTAAGAAGGTGGAACTGCCATCTTTTAATGGAGATGAGATGACCCTACTGGGTGGATCACTAGGGCTGAAACTTAATTTGAAGTTTAAGAAGATTAAATTAGTGAAGTTAAGCATGAAGGGTTCTAATATTCACTGGTTTAATGTATTGAGAGAAACAGTAGATGGGCTGTGGTGACAGCGTGTTGGGGGGGGCAATGGTATGAAAATCTTTTTCAGGAACTGTTTGAGTTGAAACAAGAAGGATCAATGGAGGAATTTATTGAAGCATTTGAGTTTCTCTTGTCACAAGTTAAACATTTACTTGAAGAACAATATTTGGGTTATTTTTTTGGGTGGGTTGCAACCTGAAATTAAGCATTGGGTGCAAATCTTTCAACCAATAACGAGAATTCAAGGCATGAGTAGGCACACAATATAGAGGCAGAAATAAATGCACTTGTGTTTGAAACACAGAAAGCAGGTTGACATGCAAAAATGGGATCTTCTATCAATGTTTCAAGGTCATCAAAGTGGTTGTATGGTCTACAAGGTGATGTAGGATCAATTATTACGATAAGCAAAATGCCTACAAGGTGGAACACAAGCTAAAATTGTTTCAATACAAGGTCAAATATAATTCAATGTGGCCAAAATAAAAGACCTTCATCATCTGTGGTGTCCTTAGGTAGTAGAAGAGAGGGTGAACAACAAAATTCTGTAGAGAGAAATAAAGAACTGAGACATTTAACTTACTATAAGTTGATAGAAGTTGATGAGCAAAATGACGAGATTTTGAGTGTCAAGCATTGGGGCTGTTTGGAGCTAATCGTGAAGTATTGATTGAGTGCAAAAATATGCAAAAGGAAGGAGAATTAAATGAAGTGCTTGTGGTTGTGATGCTTGATTGTGGTGTGTTAGCCTAAAAGAATTGGAGAAGTTTGTTGGGCTTGAACAAGATGAGCTTTCGGATGTGGGCAAAAGTCGAATATGACTAAGGGGCTGAGAGAAGAAAGAAGAAAGGAGGATCCTTATTTGGGGTAAGTTAGTTATAGGGGCCCATGAGTCTGAGCGAGGGAGTGGGTGCAGTTATTTTTGTAGTCTTGCTAGTAGCTATTGAGGGTTTTCTCTTTCTTTTTGAGGTCTTGGAATTGTATTTTCATCACCTTGTGGTAGCATAGGTGTTTTGGTGTTGATCAATACCGATTGACTTGTTGCTTCTTATTTTCGTATTGCACTTTTGTTATTTCGGTTATCTAACATTTGGTTCTGTTGCCAAGATTGAAATCGGGAAAATGGTGGGATCAAGTGAAGGTGATGAATCTTAGGAGAAGATGATTTAGGATTTATTTGAAACGAATGAGAAGTTCAAGTATGACAGTTGATAAGCTTTAACAAAAGTTTCTTGGGGTTGAACTTCTAAAGAAGCGGTTAGATGACATGATAGATGGGTTTAATCAACTAAAGTCAATGATGAAAGTTTTAGCCCAAGTGTTGAATCAACGTCATGCTGCCAAGGACATTGGCTCCAAATCAATCTTGTTCTTTAACATTGGTAACACGGGTTCAGTGGAGTAAAGGCACATTGTACTCAATGTCACGACGAACCTTGGGAAGATGAGCTCTACCAAGCACTCCAATGGGTTGAACTTCCAAATTTTGATGGGAGTACCCAACTGGATAGATTGCTAGAGCATAAAAATATTTTAAGTTGCAAAATACTAGTCCATAACTCATAGCCTTTGTATTTGGAAGGACCAGCTGGGAGTTGGTTTTGGTGCTTACGAAAAGGGATACCCAATCTATCTTGGGAGTTGTAAGCATAAGAATTGATTCAAAGTTATGGTGGTACAAAAGCGGAGAATCCCTTTGAGTTGTTGGTTGCCATTAAACAAAATAGGATTGTCGAAGAATTTGTTCAATAGTTTGAAGATGCAGTTGTCCTAGTGCTAGAAATGCGAGGCATAAGCATTGGGGTATTTCATGAATGGTCTTAATGAAGTCATTCAACGATGAGTGTGAATTCACAAACCCAAGGATGTAGCCTGAGCTATTGAATTAAGAAGGGATATAAAGGATGATATACATGGTGGAGTGGTGGTGAAGTTTGGCAATTGAAATTTTAGTCAAGTGTAGGGGAGGATAACTAGGGGGTTGCGTAATTTCATGGGTTTGTTAGGCCGGAGCAAAAGTTTGGATTTCAATCTAGGGAATAGTGTTAGGTCACTAAATAGGTCTTGACCCATTACTCATTTGCAAGATGGGTTGAACTCCAACATGCATAATACTTTAGTAAACTAACACTCACGTCTATTATGGCCTGGTTCATTTGTTGCAAGAGGTACCAACTACCAACATTAATGTTTCTTTTGCTCGAATGAAGGGATGACATTTATCGTATCAAGAGGATATATGTTGACAGGATGAAGGCAAATGTTCCAAATATGGTCAATCCTATGGACCTACCCACAGATGCCTAGAAAAACATCTTTGTGTCATTATTCTTGGTGAGGATGGAGGAATGCAATTGGAGGAGGAACTAACAATAATGAATGCTAGCTTCACTCAAGAAGGTAAATACTTTTCAGAACTTGAATGTGATTTCTTCACTCCTTCAACGAGGGGATTCGCTCAACCTAGAACTATGAAAATTGTGGGAGAGATTGCTGGAACTTTTTTCTTGGTGACAGTGGATTCGAGTGCTAGTCATATTTTTCTGTCACCAAGCTTAGTTTAGAAATTGAACTTGGTGGTTTTGGATACACCGATGTTTCAAGTGCTAATGGGTAACGAGAATCATCAAAAGCAAAAGGGATGTGTAAATAGTTGATAGTGATGATACAAGGGGTCATGGTGACTACAAATTTCTAGGTTTTTCCTCTGGGAGGAATTGATATAATATTGGGGATGGCTTAGTTAAAGACTTTAGGGGAGATGTGGGTGAATTGGAAGGCGTTAGTGATGTTGTTTGATTATGGGGACAACGAGTTATTTTTAAAGGGATTCTGCATTGGGTAGAACTCAAATGTCACACAAAACCCTACTTAAAGAATTAGGAAGAAAGGGTGCTTTTGCTTGTATCTCAAGGGGAACAGGAAACATGGACAAATAAAGAGTTGATTTGTACCACTACTTCAAAGGAAACATATGCATACAATTTTTGGCTTTTAACTACAGAAGAGGAGACCCAATTAACTCAATTATTAGGGATGTTTGTTGGGGTATTTCATGAGCCACGGGGTTTGCCTCCACTTCAAGATATAGATCATGCAATTCCCATTGCAGTTGGCACCAAACTTGTGAACGTAAGGCCTTATCGACATGCTCATGTGCAGAAAAATGAGATAAAAAACTAGTTGAGGACTGGAATTATAAAGCCTAGCAATAGTGAGTGGGAGTTGGAGATTGTGTTGATTATAGGGCCTTGAACGAGGTCACTATATCGGATAAGTACCCAATTTTCTTGCAATAGAAGAATTACTTGATGAATTTTGTGGGCTTGTTTGTTTTCCAAGATAGAATTGCACTCGTGGTACCACCAAATTCAGGGTTAGAGAAGAGGATGTGTACAAGACAACTTTCTCTACCCATCATGGCCACTTTGAATCTTTGGTGATGCCCTTTGGATTGAGCAATACACTTGCGACCTTCCAAGCCACTATGAATGTTGCTTTCATGCCATTCTTATGCAAATTTGTTTTGGTATTCTTTGATGACATTGTGGTGTATAGTAAGAATTGGCATGGCCACTTTACACACTTAAGAGCAATATTAGGTGTCCTCCAACAACGACAGTTTTTTGCCAATTGAAAATAATGCAGTTTGGGAAAAAATTCCATTAGGTATCTTGGCCATGTAGGGGTTTCTATCGATTAAGATAAAGTTAGAAGTGTGTTGAATTGGCCACTTCCAACTACAATTATGGCTGTTAGGGGATTTAAAGGCCAAACAAGCTATTATGGAAAATTTATTCAAGACTATGGGAAGATAGCAAGGCCATTGACTGATGTTTTGGAAAAAAAGGGAACTTCCAATGGAATGACACAACAACAGGGCTTTCAAACAACTACAACAAAGGCATATTACTGCCTTAGTCTTGACCTTATTGGATTTTGATAAGTTTTTGGTGGTAGAATATGATGCTTTTGTGGAGGGCTAGGTGTGTTATTGATGCAAGAAGGGAGGGGAATGACATATTTTAGTAAGGGGCTATCAGATCAAGCCTTTGCGAAGTCGGTTTATGAGAAGGAATTAATGGCCCTAGTTTTATCAATCCAACACTAGTGGCCATATTTAATGGGAAAAATTTTTTAGTCTATATTGACTAACAAAGTCTCAAATTTCTTTTAGAGCAAAGAATCATGACACCCAACAGTAAGATTGGATTGCTAAATTGCTTGAGTACTCCTTTTATATACAAGGCTTGGAAGGAGAATGGAGCAACAACTGCACTGTCTTGCATGGAAGCTATCGAAAATGAAGGTGAATTGTTGTTTCTATCTCAACCAATCTGGACGGAGGTTGATCAGATAACAAAATAGGTGTCTACAAATCCCGTATTGAGCAAAATAATAAAGGAAATATAGGAGGAGCTAACTAAAAAGCTACTACTCTGTGGTCAACGGGAGATTGGTGATTCCTACTAAATGAGTGGATTGCCAAATTCCTGGCCGAATTTCATTCTTCTCTAGTAGGAGGACATATTGGAGATCAAGTTTGTAGCTGAATGTGGAGTTTGTCAACAACAAAAATACTTAGCCATGTTGCTAGCTGGACTGTTGTAGCCATTACCAATTTCAAGAGCAATCTAAGAGGATGTGTGGATTTTATTACCGGTTACCAAAGTCAAATGGGTATGATGCTATAATGGTAGTTGTGGACAAATTATTGAAGTATGGACATTTTATAGCCTTGAAACATCCTTTTACAGCTTAAATGGTGGCAACAATTGTTGCTAAAGAAATTGTGAGGATGCATGGGATTCCTAGTACACTTGTTAGTGATGGGAACTATCTTGCATGAGTTCAACATAACATCCCGAAATTGATGGCCAAATCGAAGTGTTAAATAGAAGTGTAAAACCTTATCTTTGTTGTTTTTCTTGTGTACAACCCAAACAGTGGGTAAAATGGTTACATTGGGCATAATTTAGTTATAATACATTAATTCATAGTGCAGTACGAAAACAACCATTTGAACTAGTTTATGGGTGTAAACCTCCTATGTTAACAAGGTCTTTGCCGGAGCAATGTCTTGTGGAATTTGTGGTGATTGAGTTGTTGGATAGGTATGAAATTGAGGCAATTAAAATACAAAATGGAGGGTCCAAAACCAAATTTGTAAGGCTGCAAACAAAAACAGGAGAGGTAGAATATGAGGTAGGGACTGGGTATGTTTGAGGCCGAGGTGACAATGGCTAGGAGAATTTGCCCAAAGCTATTTGCCTGTTACTTCGGGCCATTTAAAATTTTGTCGGAAGTAGGGAATGTCACTTATAAACCCTAGCTTCTGGAGATTGCTAAGATACATCATGTGTTCCTTGTATCCCTGCTCAAAAATTGGGAATCACTTGGTAAATACCACAATGCCTGGCAACCTTGATTGATACACCATAGGAAGCATTGCAATTTTAGGCCATTACTAGAAATAAGAACAAAATTCCTTTAGTTTGCATAAAATGGTTGAAGCATCTAGTTGAAGATGCTATAGGGAAGGCATTTAGCTTATCAAAGGCCAATTTCCAGAGTTTAGCCTTGAGCACAAGGTTGTCAATTTAGGGAAAGAATTGGAGAAGTTTGTTAATGTGGGTGCAAAGCCAAATATGATTGAGGGGTTGAGATTGTACGAGAGAAGAAAGAAGAAAAGGGGATCCATATTTGAGGGAAGTTAGTTATAGGGGCCCTCATGTTTGATCAAGGAGTGAGAGGTGTTTTTAGGAAGGTGGAGAGAGGTTGTGAGGGGCATGGTTATTTTGGCTGTCTTGTTAGTAGTTATTAAGGGTTTTCTCTCTCTTTGTGAGGTCTTGTAATTGTATTTTCATCACCTTGTAGTAGCAGAGATGTTCGGTCTTGATCAATACCAGTGACATGTTTCTTCATATTTTTGTATTGCACTTTTGTTATTTCAGTTATCTAACATGATGCTAGCCACAATTTCATTAATTCAAGTATCAACTTGCTTTGAGACAGAAGACAATATCAAACAAGGAAGTTTGGGGTGAAACAAAAAGGAAATGTGTGGGATTGTTGATGAAATTGGGCAGCATTAATGTAATAATGGATGCCTATGTGTTGGATTTAGGAAAAATGAATGTGATTTTAGGAATTGTATAGTAGAGACATTAAGAATGGTGTTAGTTGATTGGAAGGAAATGTCAATGATATTCCACATAGTACTCAAGTAATTCATTTGCAAGGACAAAGATTGTGTTATCAATCCAAGATAGTGGTGTGTCACTGCCAACCCCTAAAATGGTTTAGTGGGATAGCAAATAAGGTTGACAAATATACTTGTACCCATGGGTACCTGTCCAAATTCAACCCCTAAAATGGTTTAGTGGGATAGCAAATAGGGTTGACAAATATACTTGTACCCATGGGTACCTGTCCAAATTCATCTTGATTTTGACAGGGAAACCCTCTTCGACCGAATTCGGGTTTTCCCTTACTATCAAAGTTGGATGTTATAATGCCCACTCCCAAACCTGCCCTGCTCCACCTATATTGAATTTTAAAATATAAAAACACCCCTATATAAATAACTAATCTTTCTCTAGGGTTCCATAGAGAAAAAAACCCTAAGAATCTTGTAATCCACAATTTTTTTTTGACACCATCCCCTCCTTTGCTAGGGTTTGCTTCCTTTTGGAAAAGTGGTTTGAAAGTTTGAATCACTTTTTTTTTCTTCCAGTGTTTTGTTTGAGTGTAAATTAGAGTGAAGATGTTGTGCAGAGTAGGGACCAAGTCAGTTGGGGGAGAGGAATCCATGGAAAGGTAGTGTAGTGCTAATGTGCGCACCCTCGTGCTTTCTAATCTTCATCTACTTCTATTGATGTCACCATCTTTATCCTTCCAACACCTCTCCCTAATTTGTGTTCTTCTGCAACTAATTTAGCTTTGGAATAGAAATGGGATGATAAAGCATGGACTGTTGGACTAGTGCAATTGGAAGTTGTGCTGGCCTTGACTTCCTTACTCAGAATAATGTCTCATTTCCCAAGGGTTGAATAAACTTTATTTTCAATAGAAGGGTTTGTTAAGAGCAATAAAGAGCATTGATTTTTTTATTCTCTTCAATCCACTCTGATGGTGTCCATAAAACAATCATTTTTCAATCCCCACTAAGGGCGAGGATGGGCACTAATTTTTTACCCCAGTAGCAAGGTTGTTTAAATCAAGATTTTACCCAAGATCGGGAGAGGGATGGAAACTAGTAACTCATGGCTCATAAAATCCCACCTAAAATACTCATATATAAAACATATTTTTTATTTCTATTATCCTTTAATTTATTATATATAAAACCTTTTTTGGTTTATTAATATTATTTAGTTTATTATATTTTGTATTACTGTTATTCATTAGTTTATAAGAAGTTAAATTAATTTGTAGGTTCCTATTGTGTCTTCAAGTTTTTAAGTCGTGATAGTTAAAAACACTATTAAAAGATCCTTATAATTTAAAAAAACTTGTAATTAAATCCTCACATACTAATATTGTTACAACTCTGTTAGTTTACGTTCACTAGTTAGTGTGTCATGACAATGGTTTTTTTTTTTTTTTTCGTTATGCTAACATAATATCTTAATGAGATAATTATCCTTTTTATTTTCGTCTTATTATTTTTTAAGAGTTTATAGATCCCAAATTTTATTTGCCTCCAAAATAACATACATAGGATCATAGTGGTTAATAGCAGGTGGAGCGGCCGCTATAGCGGTGGGGCAGAGCGGCAGCGCCACACGGCAGTGGCACACGACAGGACCTGCGTAGCGGCACAGTTCAATGTCGCGAGGGTCGCAGCCGTGATAGCGGCGGAGCAGAGCAACCGCTTTAGCGGGAAATCGCGGCAGAGCAGGCTGCCACCTTCCACATGAAGGGGAAAAGTCGAAATTGCCCTCTTGTTTAAAACGTTAGTGAGAGCATTTTTGAATTTTTGCATTTTAGGGTTTCAGTTTAAATAATTTTTCAGCTTGTTTTTCTTCTTCCTTCTCTGTTTTTTTTTTTTCTTGCGTTGCCACTTACCTTCTCCGGCAATGCACCTTCGTTCTTCTCCGACTTGCTTTCTTCCGCGACGCGTCTTCTCTGGCTACGTGTCTTCTCCGGCCCGTTGTCGCGCGACCAACAACTTTTGAAGTAATTTTTTTTTCTTTAGTTTTTTATTTTTTGTTTATGCCTATTATTTCTATCTATACCAGGACCCCTTTTCCTTCTCTGTTTCCAGCAACTCATGCTCTGTTTTTGTTTTTGTTTTTTTTTTTTTTTTGTTTTTTTTTTGGGCCAAAAGAAGTACAAAACCTTCTATTGTTCAATTCAATCATGGCATTTGGTTCCCTACCAAGCAACGATCAACAGAAAAAAAAAAATCACCGCTATTGGTGGCAGTGGTACACCTATACAATTAGTGAGATCTTCAAACAAATGCAATGTTCAAGCCCACTGGTCCAAACATTGACATTGCATGGAAGTGGAACATGACAAAAATAATAAGCATTTTATGAATTTTTATTATTGATGATAATTGTTAGTTTATGAATTTTGAGTAATATTTATGTTTTTGAGCTTATATATAATATTAGAATAGCGGCTATCCCGCTATCCCAGTTTGGGGGTTGGCTGTTCCGCTCTGCTGTTTGAGATTAACTACTATGCATAGGATATAACTGTTTTTACTCGGGTGGAAACCTTTTGGCAATATCTCATAGGTGCTATCATTCGTTGATTCTGTATTTCTGAATCACTGATCAACTAGGTGTTCAATCCATGCATGACACTAGTTGGAAACCTGCATCACATAGAATTCTTAAGGTAAATTTTGATGCAACAGTCAATCCCCCAATGGGAATTGGTTTGGGTTCAATATTTAGAGATGCTTGAGGGAAACCTTTGGTGGTAGCAACTTTTTATTCTAATTGTTTCAACCCTCACGTGGCAAAAGCTCTTGCTTTTCAATGGTGTATCAAGCTTCATAGGTAGTATTAGCATCATTGTTTGAAACAGATTGCCAATTCTTCAACTATCCACTATATGCAAAAACAATTGAGAGGAGAAATAGAAAATTTTCAATCTGCAGCGTACCTAAATTTTTGAGTTGCGGGAAAGTGACTTCCTTCTAAGTATGTAAAAAGGTTTCCTCCACATATTTTTGCCAACAAATGAAATTAGGGATTTAGAAATCCTTTAACAAATAAAAAAGATAAAGATAAAATGATGATCATTTAGATATTATGTTAGCATAATAAAAAAAATGCACTGCCATGTCACAATATCTAGTCATCGTAAACTAATAGAGTTGTAGCAATGTTAAAATGTGAGGATTTAATTACAATTTTTTTTAAATTATAAGGACCTTTTTATTGTGTTTTTAACTATAAGGACTTAATTAAAAATTTGAGAAATCTATAGGGACCTATAGATTAATTTCACCTTTATATTGCATGTTACGTTATACATAAAAAAAACAACAATAAAAGATGCTAAATTGGGCTCAAATTGAGACCTAATAAATCAAATTAGAAAAGGAGATAATTGTTTGGACTCAATTCCCCCTTGAAACCCTATGACCCATCAGTTTCTCTGCCAAGTGCTAGCTAAGTGTTGCTGCCATTGTGAAAGTGCAATTGCAACCCTAATTCCCTATAGTAGAGAACACAGATGAAGGAGTACTAGGAGGTTGGTGGTAGCAAGAGAGAATTGCCTTAATATCTCAGTCAATGCAAAGAGAATTGATCAAGGCATAGGAAATCTATCTAAATATGAGTTGATGAAGGCAAAGAGAATTGGCATAAATTTGAAATGCAAAAGATTAGGGTTTTTAGGTGATATTTGGGTTTAATGCAAAGTAGCTAATCTAGATAGCGGAGCGGGGCGACAGACTCCCGAATTGGGATAGCGGGATGGTTGGTATTCTAATATATATATATATATAACCTCAAAAACATAAATATTACTCAAAATTTATCGATTAACAACTATCATTAATAATAATAATTCATTGAAGCCTTAAAATTCAAATAGTAAACAAATAGTCAAATACAATAACTTCTTAAAGATTCTACTGATAGTGATGGTATAGGTATACCACTGTCGCCAACATTAGCAATGACATTGGTTTTTTTTTTTTTTTTTTTTTTCTGTTGATCATTGGTTGGTTGGGAACCAGATGTTAAGATTGATGCCTTGAAGGTTCTGTTGGCTAGAATAAAAAAGGTACAGAACAAAACAACCTTAAGAAAAGGGGAAAAAATATTGCTACAGAACAGAGGAATCACACAAAGAAAAGAGGCAGGCAGAAACAGAAAAAATTACTTGAAAGCCACATAACAGCGTCGTCGGAGAAGACGGAGAAGGCAAATGAAAACATAACAGAAGAGCATCGCAGGAGAAGACAGAACAGTATCACCGGAGAAGGCAAACGTTGTTGGAGAAGACAGAACAATGTCGTCCGAGGTCGTGTTTTAAAACGCAAACAAAAGGAGAAGGAGAACTCAGACGGAGAAGATAGAACAGCAACAGAGAACTCACTAACGATTGCATCTTGAACCCAAACCCGAAAATACCCGTCCGTCAGCCAAAAACCTTGCGTTTTACCCTGTAGCGGTTGCGACAGGCGTGATTACGGGATCACACCCCGTTTCGCGCCGTTGTGATTGCGGCCGCAACACCCGCGACGCAAAATGGCAACCCCTTTGTATAATAGTTTAGTTTTACAAAACTTATTTTAAAGAAATGTTTAAGGTTTGATTTTTTTGAATCAATGTGGTTTGTTATGGTGCAATTCGATTTGGTTTTAAAATTTAAAATGGTTTGGTTCAAATGTTTTTTTTTTCTTTGCACACCCCTAGCCTAGAGATTTATGAAGAAGTGCATGGTAATTTAGAGTCATAGATAATTATTTTTTATTTGTAAAAGAATCCTACTTCTCAACCAAATTGTTCACTACATCATGGAATTATGTTATACAAGAATAGGTTGGTTATTCTCTCAACCTTGCCTATTATGCACACCTTGTTGCAGGAATTTCATTCTACATGTATTGGAGGCCATTCGAGATATATGAGAACTTACAAATGATTGGCAAGGAACTTATATTAGGCTAGAATGAAAAAGGCGGTAATGGAGTATGTTTGTTCTTGTGAGACACGCCAACAGCAAAAATATAGGGCCACATCCCCTAGTGGTCTACTTCATCCTTTGCCTATTCCAACTTAAGTGTGGAAGGATATCTCAAATGAATTATATCAATGCACGTGCTCAATCTAAAGGTTATGATGTGGTATTGGTAGTGGATTGACTTTCTAAATATGGACATTTCTTTCCTTTAAAACAAGGTAAGAAATGTCAAGGGAATAATAGGCAAGGTTGTACTTTCTCACTCTTCTCCTTGGTTCTTGAATCACTTTTATGGTATTGACAACTTGTGTGTGATCCTTGTCCTTGGCCTTTGATTTCATTATAATATAGCACAACCTTAATTACAAATGAATATCATTACTTTAGTGTAGTTTTAGTTATTTGTGTCATTTTAATATTGCAGAACCTTACATGAACATCTATTGTTTGCATATGCACGTGTGTTATTGGTTTGTGTTAGAATTATTGGTAATATGCATAATTTAGAAAAAGGAGATGTACTTGTAAGTCAAAGGAAATCAAGAGGAAAGTTGAACTGCTTATATGGACAAATTGGTGCCGATTGTTGGTAGGCTTGTTTAGTAAATTAGGTCTGAGGAGTTATGCTTGCTGTTGAATTTTCACATATTGGTGCTTTCGTAAATATATTGGTACTCATGTTTTATTCTCAAATGCAAAATAGCTATATTGAAGTCTACATGGCTATACAAAATGACAGTCTGGCCTCGACAATGGAACATTTGGTCTCTACTCCATCCACACACATCTAGGATGTTATTGCCTCTCTGCCTTGATCTGAAGAGTGTAGAAATTGATTTGATGCATGAAATCGCTCCACTATGTACCCTAACTCAGATAAGAGAGCTAAATGCAACTAATCTGATACTTTAATTAGATATGAAAATGGAATGATTGCCATGCTAGCTCATTTAGGCAAATGCAAGGTAACCCAGGTAAAGATGTGAGAAGAAGCAAAAATCAGATTCAACAATCGCTTCTTCCCCTTCTTTGGCCTAATTTGACCTGCAAGCATATGCTAAATGAAATTGTCAAAATTTGTGGCAATGGAGCTCCCTTTCCGAAGTGTGGAGTATGAAGCTTTTCAGTACTTTTTGCATTGTACAACGTAAACTTAATGTCATCTCACATTACTCTAGCATGTGATTTTGTTGTGAAAAACCAGAGTTGAAGTTCTTTTCCCTGCATTGTCATAGAGGTTGTTTCACCACTGACATGTGGACAACTCAAAATGTAAGTTATATTTGTTTTATGGCTCATTTTGTTGACAACAACCAGAAATTGTAAAAGGTTAAAATTTTTGTCAAGTCACAATTCATTTGGAAAAGACTATGACCAATAATGTGGAGCAATGCTTGAATAGTTGGGGTCTAAATCGTGTTCTTACTTTGAGGGTTGATAATGCTTCATCAAATGATCCTGAAATCCAATATCTTAAGAAGAGACTAATGTCTTGGAACAGTTTGGTTCTGATGGGAGATTTTATTATTCTTTTTCCTTGTTTAGCTGATTTTTCATGGTTGCCATAGTTTATATTGACCCTGTGGTGCTTCCATTGTATCTTGGCAATCTAATTGATTGATTTTATAACTCCAAGTCCGTTAGATAAGGACAAGTTGTACCTTCAACATTGTTTTTTGTATTTCATGCACAAGCTGAGTTTTCATATCAACTTTGAAATTGAGGTGAGGTACTACTTTTGCAATCACGCCCTTTTGGTATTTGCATTGGTTATTTTGACCCATGAAATTTGGTGGATTTGCAAAGTGTCCTTATACTGTGTCTCAAACTGCAACCATGCTTTGTACTGTACTTAACACCATTGTACTGTACTTAGCACCATTGGATCACATTATATGTTTTGAGTTATTGTATACGCATGATATTCAGACACACGGTATTGTCTTTTATTTCTGCGGTATGTTATTTGGGTCCAAAGTGTCTCTTCCTTTGCATTTTGGTCTAATTCAATTTTCTGTTGCGTTAACTGAACATGTTGGCTCAGTTGCTATATGGACTCATAATCATTTCCTGTTTACTATTGTCCATTTTTGTTGAGATGAGGTAAATGCAACTTGTTTAATTGATTGACTAATTTTGTGTCAATCAATTGTTGATCATTTATCTTGAATTCCATGCCCACGAGGAACACTCACGGTAGATTTGAGTTTACGCTGCTACATGCCAGTTGTATAATCACGTTGATGCTATAGGAATTTCTCAGAGCATTTTCTGCCTTCTATTGATTTTTTAATAAAAATGACATGGACTCGTCTGTTGATAACGTCTTGAGTTGATAACCTGGATCTCCGATATGGTTTTCACTTGTCATTATACATTTTAGTTCTTCTGCGTAGCAATGCAATGATTGATTCCCATTTTTTATTGTACATCTAGGTGATGATGAGCTGCTTCATTTTACTGGCCATTTACTTGTGAGCCCTTTATTATTGTGTCACTTTGTTCAAGCTACATATTTTGCTACCCACGTGTACTGTATACTCCACGTACGCTGCTGGATTTAATTGCCTACTCGGTCATTCTACTTTATTTAGTTTGATGCTCTACTCATTCCTGTGAATACTTTTAGCGTTTTACTCTTTCAAAAGCATGACAGGAAGATGTAGTTTCCTATTAATGTGTCAATGACATTATTTGGTTTGAAGCTGCAGGAGTATTACATTGCTTCCTTCTGGGTTACTGTTGTTGCATATTTATTTTTCTAAGTTACTATATTATTATATTATGTACCTATTACACTATGACTAATAACTAATAGGTTGTTTTTCTTCGTTTTGCAAAAATTGTTTCCTCACAGGACATTGCTTATTCAACCACTATTGAACTTGAAGACGGCTAAAGATTGATTTTTTTTTTATTCATTTCTTTTTGGTTTGGTTTTTAAGATCATTATGTAGTGATCTTATTTCAATTTTGAGTGATTAGACCTCGTTATTTAGCTTGATTTGGACATTGTAAACATGTTTGTGCAAATTTCCATATAATAAAATGCTGATTTGCAACTGGTAGAATAATGCCTTAGGTAGTTTAAAACCAGTAAAAAAAATGGTTCAAATTCAGTTGAAAACTCGTTTAAAATTACTTCTACACTCAAACTAGTTCAAAATTTGTTCAGCAGCCAATACCGATTAAAAATGTTTCTATGCTTAAACCAGTTTGGAACTAAATCACCGAAAAACTGAATTTGTTTGATCAAAATAAACTGGCTTTGGTTAAAAAACTTATCTAAAAAAATGGTTCAATTTGGGGAAGATGACTAAGAACATTGTTGAGATTATCGAGGGTTGTGATTGGCACGGGGTCAACCACAGGGATGTTAAACCGACCCCACAGGGATGTTAAACCTGAGAACCTTTTGTTACACGCTGTTGGGGAAGATGCGAAGCTCAAAATCATGGATTTCCGTTCCTCTGTTTTATATAAGCCAGGTTAGTTAGCTTGCTTTGTGTTTGGATCAGAGTGGTTAATGAAGTGATGATGAGTGGAGTGCAAAATATCCCCTTTACCAAAACTGCTCCGGCTCCATAACCACTCGGTCCGCTCTTTTTTTTTTTTTTTTTTGAGTATAGAATATAAGTATCTTTTATTCGAGTCATTTGCAGAAGAATTATTATGAACAGAAAAAAATTTCTTTTTAAGTATTTTAAGTATGTATTTGATAGAAGAAAAAATAAGTGCATATAAAAAAAGTAGATGAAAATAAAATAAACATGAAAAAAGAGAGAAATTAAATAATTTGTAATTTATAAGCCAGTACAATTGAATTTGCTGGTATCCATCTTGTAGTCTTCTGTTTTTTTGTTTTTTTTTTTTTTACTGAAATGTTCCTCTTCAGTCTTCTGTGGGTCCGATATTTTGATAGTAAAATTATAACATTACTGTTCTCATTTCACTTCTAATTCACCTTTCTTGAGAACAAAAATAACATTTAGTACTTCTGTACTACTTGTAATTTATCTTTTACTCGTTTCATCTCTACGAAACAACAACAATTTTTAACTTTCTATTTGTTCTCCTTTATCTCCATTTCTCTCATATTTCACATCTAAACAATTCCTAAATTTATTTAGTAGGCCCAATGTCCAAACCAATTTTCGACATTGCTCTCTGGAATAAACTGAAAAGCACTACCCACTTATTTTCTCGTCATCTACTCTTCCGCACAAACAAACCCTAATCCCTTCCCAAATCTCACGCACAAATCTGTCCCAAATTGGAAATCTCGCAGAAACCTTTTTGATTAATCTCTTCACAGGCTTCTTTACCATAGTTATGCTAAAATTGAGGTAATTTAGCTTTAAATCAGCAAAGTAGGCCATGGAAATGACCATTTCTAATGTCAAAATTGATTTTGGGTTGACAGCTAGTTTCCAAACCGGTTTTTGGTTCAAAACTGATTTTAGATTCAAAACCAGTTCATAAACCGTTTTAGAAACCTGTTTTAAACCGGTTCATAAAAAATCCAAACCACTTTTTTTTTTTAAAAAAAAAACATAGTTTGGTTTCTAAATCCAAACCGGTTTTAATAGTTTCATAATCATCAACTTTTAATTCATTGTTATAATATTTTTAATATAAATATATTTGTTGCTTACTTTCTATGTTTTCACCTAATTAATATATTAAATTTTATATTTATCTTGTTTGTTTGATAGAAGAAAGAAAAATGTAAATGCGGTTGATAATATGATGTGATAAGAAATAAAGAAAAAAGAAGAGTATTAATTGAGTGTATTATTACTACTCAAATTTAAATTAACTTTTGAGCATCTATAATTTCAATTTATATTTATTTATAATTTTTAATATTTTTTTAAATAAAAGATAATTTTTTTAATATCTTATATTCATACGACATACATTACCATTATTATGCACTGCAAATCATCTCATCGAAATAACATATTAAATAGGTATATCTTAAGACTATTTTTCAATATTTTTTGTGTCACTTGTTTTTCATTGACTTTACGCTAATATATTATTAAAGGAGCACAACTAGTTAGAATGAAACACACAAACACTAACCTGAACCAAGGATAATTTTTAAAACAAATATTGATTGAAAATTAAAAAATATTAAACTGATTTAACAGAAGTCAAGGGGAGTTCAGATGTCTCCGGCCTCTTCGCACAACTTCTATTCATCCAAAATCTCAGCCATACATCACGTTGTCTCTCATCACCAATTTCTGCGCATTCACTCATTCAATGGCTCAGATCTCTGCCCGAAAACTGTGCGAGAGAGGATCCGAGCTGAGTCAAAGGTTGGTGCATTTGTTGCATAGAACGTTTCTTGAGAAATATTCTGTCTACACCCTTGCTCGTCTACAAGTTGAGATATACAGAAATAAAGGAAAGATAAATAATTTAAATAATTAGTGATTTAATAAAAAAGTAATAGAAAAAATAAAAATTATTAATGAAATATTTATAACTTGTGAGTGTTTAAATATTTTTGTAAAAATATTTTTATTAGAGAAATATTAATTATATCCTCTTTTTATAGACTTTATATATATATTTTTTATTATTAGTGAAATTAATTGAAAATAACGTAATAAAGAATCTGAGATAGAGTTTGCATTCCTCTTCTTATTAAGCACTGCTCTTCTAATGCCATACTAGGAGGGAGCCTTGTTGTCAAAACTTCACCTTAGAATTACAGTTTGCTCAGACTCGTGGGTTCTCCCCGAACCGAGAACCTGGAGGAAGTGTACACGTTGGGCCACACAGGGCCAGGTCGATTCGGGACTACTTTAATTTGTACGCACCTACACGTGCATGTCAATCCCCAAGGAGCATTACGACTTCGTTTGGAGGAAGATTCAGATAATGCAGCACCCGAGCGCTACGGCCAGAGAGAGGCCGCGAATTTGATTAAGAACGTTGTCGTCATTCCCCTTTTCTTCGATGCTAAGCTCAAAATCATTGATTTCGATTCCTCTGTGTTTTATAAGCCAGGTTAGTTAGCTTGCTTTCTCTTTTGATCAAGTGACCATTATTGGACTGCAAAATATCCACTTTAAACTGCTCCTGGCACTGTGCTTCATAACCGCAAGGTCCACTCCCCTTAAGGTGATTTGGTTAGCAAAGAAAGAAATAATAAATAAGAATCAAGAGGACCATAGGTAAGAGAGATGGAGTAAACGGAAACATGGGAAAAATAAAATAGAAATGTGAGTGTTTAATTCAAGAAAAATAAACAAAAATTGAAAAAAAAAATATTTTTATATGATTTGTAATTTATAAGTCCATACAATCAAATTTGCTGGGATGCATTAGCTAGATCTTATGGATACTTAAAACAAAATATTTGCATAGGTTAAGTATTAAATTAAAAAGGATGGGTCCTGAAGTAAATATTTACTCATAAAATTGAATGGAGTTGACCGAGATTAATGCAATTATAAGTAATATAATAACTTATATATATAATTATATATGTTTTATTAATTAGTAAAATTATTTTTTTTTATGGGAGATGTAGAGAACTTTTTCCTAAAAGAGATGCACCACAAGCATCCTTGAGGAATTTGTGCATGACTACACTTCATAACTAATTTATGTGTTTAAGAAATTGTTTGAAATCATTGCATTATTTGTACATATATGTAATTATCTTAAATTTATTATATTATAAAAAGAATGTGATATACAATATACAAGTAATTGTCGAAGTACTAATGGTTCATAATCTATAATGAATAACTGTAGGTAATATATTATAATATTATAATTTTGATCCTTTAAATTTGATGTGGTTAAAAGTTAATTATAATATTATTTTAAGAATAATTATATTAAATTATTAAAATTTTAATGTTGTTTAGTTATGAGTTATGTTTAAATGGTTTAAGATTATGTTTGGATAATTTAATGATTTATTTAGATAATTTAAGAATGAATTTTTAATTTAGTTGTAGTATATTTTTAATTAATATTTTTATTAATTTATTGATTTTACATAATATTTAAGTAAAATGCGAAGTGCAACTATGAGTACATAATTTCTAGGTGTACAATATGCGGATTAATCTTACTACCTGCACGAATACAAAAATGAATGAGTGATTTTTTCATATACAAATATGCAAAACACCTTATTCTCACCTTACTTATTTAATTTGGCGCATCTTGTTTTTTTTTATTTGGATAGTAAAATTATAACAACCTCAGTAATTTTTAGCATTTCCACTGTTTCTTTTCCTTTCTTCACATTTCTATCATATTTCACATGGACCAATCAGACTAAAAATCTTAGGCCTAATATCCAAACTAATTTCTGACTTTTCCTTACCGTATACAGTATCTTTGGCACAAACTCAAAAACCACTACCGACTTCTTTTCTCATCAACTACTCCTTCGCACAAACAAGCCCTAATCCCTTCCCAAATCTCATGCACAAATTTGTCCCAATTTGGAAATCTCGCATAAACCTTTTTTGCTTGTTCTCTTCACTGGCTTCTTTGCCAAACTTCTGCTAAAATTGGGGCAGTTTTAACTTTAAATCTGCAAAGAAGGCCATGGAATTATTTTAAATCTGCTTGTGAAGATGCTTGAATTATTTTATATTATGTCCCTAACATCCTCCTTCACACAATAGCTCCTTGTTCTTGAAGCGTGGATATTGCACTGGCCCACCTATCTTATGCTAAAATTCAACTTTGTATTAGAAGAATGGGGGCCTCAAGGATCATACTCTAGATACCATTACTAGAAATGGTCTTGGCCTAACGTAATAGAAAAAATGATCGGGGCTCAACTGGAATAATAGTGGTGAGTGACCTATTGATAGAAGTTTGACGTCTCGAAAATGGCTATATATGTGCCTCTGGGTTTGATGTGGAACCTTTAAATCTATATTTTAATAGTTTCTTTGGGCAATTCTATATTTAAGTATTTTTGCACTTGAAACTTTTTTTCTTTTCTTGTTGACTATAAATTATGAATGTTCAAAATTAAATCTGAAGCTAGTCTAGTCTTGTAGTTACAGTTTGAAATTTCCCCGTCCTTCATTTCTGTCATTACCAGATCAACTAAAAGCTCTTTCATGTTACGTACGCTTAACACAGTGTTATGCTTTTCAGGTGAAATCTTATGTGACGTTGTTGGAAGCCCATATTATGTTGCACAAGAGGTCTTGCGTAAGCATTATGGACCTGAATCAGACATGTGGAGCGCTGGTGTTATGTTGTACATCTTGTTAAGTGGGGTGCCACCATTTTGGGCTGGTAGCTATATGTCACTTGTACATTAAATTATCAATTGTATATGTAGCCATGTAGGCTATTATTTTCTTTCATGTGCATCATTGCTCATTGCTAACTGTTATGCAAATTTTGTCCCCTCCAGAAACCGAGCAAGAGATTTTGCTAGGAAGACTTGATTTCCATGAGCCATGGCCTAGCATTTCAGACAGTGCCAAGGATCTAATTCAAAAAATGCTTGATTAGAATCCAAAAAAGGCCTAGCTATGAGTCTATTTAACTTTTATAATTGGCAAGCAACTATCATGACTTGTATGAATATTTGCACAATTATTGGAAAAGGGTTGAAAGCTGTGCCACTAATGTGTTTTTCTGTGTCAGGTCACCCATGGTTTGTTGATGACAACATTACATGATAAAGCATCAGATCACCAAGGCCACAAAGACCCACTATTTGGAATGTTTATCTAAGAAACACAGGACTTAATTTTTATAAATGTAATGTTCGAACTCAAATTTGATAAGTGCCATATGGCAGTTTATGAAGTAGGTATGCATTTTGGTTTTTATGGGTGTGATAGTTTTCGGAGACAATTATGCTTTTATGTTAGGCAGTTCTGTGGACAAAGAGAGCATATGTAGGAGTTCCAGAACTCTTGAACAAGAAGAGAAGGGATCAGCTTCAGCCAACAATCATGACAATTAAGAAGGTGGAACTGTCATCTTTTGAGAAAGGCACCTTATCGGACATGTGTTCCCATATTGCGCACTTATTTGGTGCTTTTTAAGCATTATGCTGGTATTTGTTCCTATTATTCGTTCTTAAGGTGATTGGGTTGTTGGGATGCAAACTTGACCTAAATCGGTTGAATTGGTTCAGAACATCTTCCAGTATATATATAACATGTTAGATGCATTAACTTTCATAGAATTATTTTTCTTACTGTAGTGTTATTCTTAATATTTATTTTTCTATTAGGATAAGTTTTAGTTCTTGATTGGTTTTTGTGTTTTTATTTTTTTTTTTTCATTTCAGTCCATCTTAATTCAAGTTTCGTATATTAAGACTTGCTTGTTTTAAAGTTAGGTAGAATTTGTTTTAATAAAATTAATTTTGAATTGTTAGACATAATTATGATGTGTATCTAATTAATCTCAATAATAATTGTAGTAAATTTTACGTTAATGCCATAATTTGAAGGGTTTTAATGTCTTTATTAAATAAATCAATAATATATCGTCATATGTATAATATTTTTTAATTTGTCTTCCTATAATTTCTTTGGCAGCTTACTGCCTCATTGAAAATGACGTGTAGGTTGATGTGATATTGAGAAAAATGATTTAAAAAATATCATAAAATTAGATATAGTTTAACTTTCTAAATAAAATAGAAAATTATAACTACTCAATTAATCAACTTGCTTTATTTATAATTTAAAATATAAATTATATATAATATTTTAGAAATATTAAATATATTTAATTTTTATTTATTTAATAAAAGAATTTATTTATTTAATTAAACAATTTTTATACATAAATATAATAATTTATAATTAGAGGAATGGGTGCATACTCTTTTATAATATTATTTGTGTTTACTTAAGTTCAAAATATAAATTTAATTTAACCTATATTGTATTATATTGATTTTTCAGTTTTTTAATAGAATTTTGTTAATACATACAATTACCAAAATATAATTTACTAACATATAAGTGCAAACTAATCCTTAAAATACAAATTTCAATTTTAAATAAATTATTAAGAATCATGAACCATTTGTAGAACTTTTTGGGACAAGTGTAATAATGGGATGAGAATTACTGGTGGGGGGAATAAATTAGAAAACCTATATAGTTTTCAGGAATACAAACGAATGTATTGATTTTTATATTAGTAACAACATGGTGCAATAGCAAATCATTTTCAAGGGTGGCAGCAAATTTTTATTTTGTAAAAGTACCGAACTCTGACCCGATCCCCACAAGGAATCAACGAATTGGAAGACAAGCCACAACTCTCCATTTGTAATAAACTAAATTCAATTTTCGTAATTTTTATAAGAAACTAGTACGCTTTCAAATGCTTCAAGTTTGAAATCATCCAAGCGAGATGAGTTGTGGTTTAATTTTACACGACTGCTTTATGGTTTGTAAATCCTACACAGCATCCTCTTGATGTGCCACATTATTTTGTTTAAATAGTATGTGAAAAAGAATAGAATATTAATCAACTTCAATATCCTGTCTTTTCTATTTTGAATTGTTTTCTGATTTCATCAAAATTATAAGAAATTTATGCATGTTCAGGAACCTTTTTTTTCTTTAAATGTTACAAAAAAAAATCTCAAGAAGTTTAAAATATTATTTTTTTAAACAATTTTACTTATCATTACTCTAAGAACAATAATTAATCACTGCATTTATAATAAAAGTTAGTGAAACCATTTTTCATAGTAAACTAGGCCAATTATTTGTGACACTCAAATTTAAACTGAACATTCCTCTAGTTCCAGTGTCATGATTTTATACTTGCAATCGAAATTAAACAATTGCTTTGACTTACAAACTGAAGTTCAATGAATTCTAGAATCATTTACTCTACAAAATATATGCCTTTTGAGGTTCATTAATGACCGCTCTGGTCAATCAGATCCCTAACTGCTTGGGCCAGCTTCATCGTGATTCTTACAGCAAAACCCACTATCGTGAGGGTGTTCATCAGAGTGGTCTTCATCTTCATCGCTATCATCTTCATCAAAGGGCTTCTGTTTATGGAAGATACAACACTTTTTGGAACTCTTCTTCTGCATGAACTCATTGTCTATAGTGCCCTCTTTCCAACTAACCTTCTTCTTCTTGCGATTGAGGGGGAGGAAAAGGACTTCTGGTTGCCGTTGTTCCTGCTGGGATGAAGAGGATGATGGCTCAGAGTTCTCAATTATTATGGTGGTAGTGGCAGTGACAGAAGGGGAAGACATCACTATTGGCCTAGTGGTATTCCTGCGTCTGTCCATGGTTGTTCTCTTAAGTTCAAGAGATTGGAGAGACAAATATAATGGGACCTTGGTTGAGTAATTCTGCAGGTTGCTCTGCTCCTGTTCTACTCCCCTTCAATCCACTTTCAATTAAGAAATATGAAATAATGTTAGTGTTTAATAACCAATATTTGGTTTGACAGACTTATATGATGCTAAACGTGTTTTGTATTATTTTTAAGCGTAATTTATATAATCCAACTATATTTATAAATTTATAAAAAAAAATGCATTTATAATCATAATAATAATGATGAGAAAATCTTGAGGGGATGGAAGCAAAAGGCTGAAGATGCAAAAGCAGTTTCTGAATGTGAATTGGAACCTAATATTCTAATAACAGGCAGAGCAGAGTACAATAAGGACCTGAAAACATGAAATGAACTTACTAAGCAGCAATCAGAAATGAAAACGCACAAAAATCTACTACTAAATGAAAACAAAATAGGAACATAAGGCATCATTATTCAGATACACTAACTAGGAACTCAATATGATAACTGTAAGGAGTATGCGCATAAAGTTAAAGGAGAGTTTATATCCATCCAAACTCCATAGTCTGTATGCACATCCAACCTTTATCCATAAATACTTTTGGAAATGACAAGGCATCTAACCACCAGACAGTACGCATTTAACTAATAGGATAATTACTTGTAAGTTAAAGAATGATCACCAATGACTCAGAGTGACTACCTCATATCCATTGATAGTTCATCAAATACTACCTGAACAAGAAGCTGTATTTCCTATATCTAATCAAGTTCAATTAAAAACAAAGCACATTATATTAAACACCCAATTATAAAACTATGGATTACCCCAAAAAAATATGATCCAAAGCAAGTTAATGCTCGGACATAGAAGTAACTCCAAAAGAAAATAACTGTCACAAAAACCAAGGGTTTAGTTTTGACATTTATACAGAATACACATAACTTGCTGTACCAATATTTAGCTAATGCTCGTAAATTTCAAGTAAAGTACCTGGTTATCGTTGTTAGTTGTTACTATCTAACCAATTAACTAATAAAGGCCCATATAAGCTATTAAGCTACCCAAAACAAAACATATTCTTAACTTGAACTCAGTCCCTAATAAAACCTGACCCAGCACTAATAAAAGTCTACATATCCCAAGCTTGTTCCATCCAAATTCACATTTCAGGTCAAATGCAGGTTGAATCTTCAGCAAAAATCTAAAACAAGCATATTCCATAGTAGTTAATCCTAGATAGCTGAATGGAGCAACCGACCCCTAAACTGGGATAACGAGATCGCAGAATGGTCGCTATTCTAATATTATATATATATATATAAGTTCAAAAACATAAATATTCCTCAAAATTCATCAACTAATAACCATTATTAATAATAATAATTCATAAAAGCCTTAAACCCTCTAAAGTATAAACCATAAAGTACTAAGTAGACATTAAAATTCAAGTTATTCCACTTCCATGCAATGTCAATATTTTGACCCGTGGGCTTGAACATTGCATTTGAAGATCCCATAGATGGTGTAGGTTTACCACTGCCACCAACGGCAACAACGATGATTTTTTTTTTCTGTTGATCATTGATTGGTTGGAACCAAATGCCATGATTGATGCCTTGAAGGTTCTGTTGGCCAGAATAAAAAAGGTACAAAAGTTCAGAGAAAAAAAAATTTTGTTTTGTCAACAAGAAAGAAAGGAGAACTAGTAAAAGAAAATGGGTAGGTTGAAACAGAAAAAAAGAAATTAAAGGAAAAAAGTTACTTGAAAGCTAGAGAACAACATGGCATCGTCAAAGAAGGCAAACATCGCTGAAGAAGACAAAGAACAGCATCGCATCGTCAAAGAAGGCAAACGACGTCACATCATCGAAGAAGGCAAACGTCACTGGAGAAGACGACACAGATCAGCGTCGCGTCATCGGAGAAGGCAAATGTCATCGGAGAAGACAGAGAACAGCATCACGTCATCAGAGAAGACGGAGAACAGCATCGTGTCGTCAAAGGTCGCGTTGTAGAATGCAAACGGAAAGTGAAGACAAAGAATAGCTCAGACGAAAGAAGGGGAAGAAGAAAGCGGAAAACGCAAACGTTTTAAAACCCTAAATCTGAAAATACCCTCACTAATGTTTTAAACGTAAGGGTATTTTCAAGTTTTCCCGTCCGACAAGTGCATTTTACCAATGGCGGCCGCGACGATGCGATTCTGGGATCGCGCCCTGTTCTGCGCCACTGTGATCATAGCTGCAACACCAAACCTCTCTGCTACATCACCTTCGTCACACCGCTTCGCTGCGATAGCGGCCACTATTGACTACTATGGCATATTCAACTAGTAAATAAATTATTATTGAACCAAAATTAGCATATGCCTGAGGCAATGCAAGCAAATTAGCTATCAAAAACTGAATTGTGATTAACTCATGTAAGTAACTTTCTATTTTGTAAAGAAACAACACTTGATGGATGAAAGATCAAATTCCTCAATTCCTGAAATAATAATCATCCTCACACTTTGGAATAGCAATAGCACATAACCCAAATTAAGCCTATAAAAATATCAAAATAAACAAGCATCAGAAGGGAAAACAAGAACCTTACAAAATACACCCAAATCTTGTCCACAACAAACAATACCCCCAAATCCATTCAATTAGATAAACCCAAGGAGAAAGCACTGAAAAGGGGGAGTCATATCCAACAGATTTCATCAATATAGTTAATCCAAACTTGAAAGGGGAATAAAAAGCCCATATCAAAACCTAAAACAAAGCCCTCTTTTTTACACAAACAACATAAGTCACAAATAGAAACCCTTGATAAAATATCAACTAAAAAACACTATTACAATGTTTATACTCCATCATTCTTGAATCAAGGACACCAAAAAAAAAATTGATGCATAACACTTGACCCAAACAGGATTCATGTATGAGAGAAGAACCCTTTTTTTCTAAATTGAACACCAACTCAATTGAATGATGGAATAGGTATGAGGCAGGAGATGAATGTGAAGATCGAACTGCAGGAAGGATGGGGAAAAGAACAATTGTGTTTATCATGTTCTCTTTGGTCCTTGGGAAACAAAGACATACATTGGTTCTTTACTGAGTGTATCTCTACAAAGAATTCCCTAGATATTGCAGCAATCAATCTCAGATTCTGGTCAACAGGTGGAAAAGAAAAAGAAAAGTTAAATTTCGTTTTTGCTGCCTGTGATAAGTAACAGAAAACAATTGTATTTTAAAAGTTAACAATTGTGTGTTCTCTTTAAAAGAGAGGTGAACAAAATAACAAATAACTAATTTATGTGTCGGATATATTTGAAGAGAAAACAAACCAATATATATGAGGAATGAATGGCTTTGAACCTTGACTATGCTTTCATCATTAACAAGATCTGATAAAAACCTCTTTAGCTAAAGCACGGCCCCTCAGGTCGGGACATGTGGAATAACCATTTTCAGGATCATAAAGAGAAGTGACACAACCCCTACAGTAAGCAACAAATGAAATATTGTGGCTTGCTGGCAGTATACTCTATAAAATGAGAGAAATACAAAAAAGAGATTATAGTAGTTTTATATTAGGGGTAGTTTGGTTGCCATTCTATTCCAATGCTGACAATTTACAATAGCCAGTAGCACACTCTCCTTGCCCAGGCCAAAAAGTAACATTTGCTTCTGTGTTCTAACCAACCTCCTCCTTAAGAAGTGTTTAGTCACCAGTCATAGCCAGTAGCAAGGTTCTGACTGGTTGCCATATAAAATATAAATTATTCTAAACTCTGACCCCTCTGAGGAGGGACTAATGGTTTGGTTTATTTGGGTTACACTCTCTCTGGCTATGCTTAATTAATTAGTCAGAGAAAGGAAGCAACAGAACAGCAAAACCAGAACAGAACAGAACATAACAGTGCATATGAATTTGTATACATCAAAGAGACCAAGGGACTTTAGTTTCCTATGTTATGGAACCCTTTGACAAGATTGAAAAAATTCTTCCTTTTCCAATTTTAATTTTGATTCTCTCGCTCAGCCAAATGGAACATTGGCATCTCACTCATGCAACCTGATTGGACCAAACGGTTCAGTAATGTACTTACGTACCCCTTATCATCTTTTCTTATTCCCTTCCCACCCCCAACCCTTTCCCTTTCCCTTTCCTTTTATTTTAGTTGAAGAATGGTGTGTAACATTCACTGGCCAAAAAAAGCACAGTCCAGTATGATACTAGTTCTGCCTCATTTTCAGAACAGCACTCTCAGCCTGAGACGCTTGACCCACCCAATAGAGGTATTATTACTTGCTCACAAGCAGCTTTTATGAGAATGTTTTGATGACTAGAATAATTGGTGTTTATTCATATTAGGATGATTACTGTTCTTTTTTATGCTGATTTAATTGTTAATAGAATTTGTTCACTACCAGCATGTTTTCTGCGTGTATATATTTTGTCTTACCCATACATCGGATTTGTTAACATCAATAACAAAGATTAATAATAAAACAATAACAACAAAATCACGAGTATCCATTTCAGTATGAAGGAGTATTATTCTAGAATAATTTTTTTCGCACTTTTACGCTCAAAAGCAATTATAAGTTTCAAACCTAGTGGAATAGACACCATCATCAGCATATTATAGAATATAAACAATTCATGCAAACCTTGTCAGAAATAATCAAAGATCTATAGCCTTGTTTAACGCTTGTAACAGAATCAACAACTTTGTTTGTCTCTGCACTAAGTCAAACAAAGGGGGAAAAGATTAGAAGAAATGAAAAGCAAGAAGGTTACAGAGAATCTGAATCGCACCACAACAACCAGCAAATCAGTACCTGATTAAGTTCGACGCGATTAGGGTTTGATTAGGGAGAAAATCGCCACAATAATTTGAGACGCGATTAGGGAGAAGAGGGGGCAACGAAACTGAGAAAGTGAGAGGCGATTAGTTGCGTTACATTCAGAGTGGTTCCATTTGGATTTAGTTCGGTAAATTAATTGGTTTGTTTGGATTTGTACCCACACCCTTAACTGTATGTATATATATATATATATATATTTCAAACCTATTAAATTCATTCGAAAATGATCAAATAAACAAAAAGTAGTTAATTGAACAAAAGCATAAAATAAAATCCTAAAGATCTAGATAAAAATATGGTCATAATGATATTTGACCTAAACTATTTTAAAATAGTATGCATGTATGACCCATAATAAGTCACGTAAATTAATTCTATTGAATTTGGTTGATGAGGTTATGTGTAAGGTAATTGGTGAAACAATAACTACAAAATTGTATAAAAAATTCAAAAGCAAATTTGAAAGGAAATCTCTAATTAATCAATTGTAAAAGAAGCAATGTTTTGTATACCTTTTATATTAATGAAACTATGCAAATTAGAGATCATCTTAATAATTTTAACCAAATCATTTTACACCTATAAGGTGTTAGCGATTAAATTGATGACAAAAATCTAACTATTATATTGTTATGCTTATTGTCAAAATTGTAGGAATTTTTTGTTTACACTACAATATGGAAGGGATAGTATTTCTATTAGCAATGTGAATTATGTTATGCAATTTAAAGAATTGAAGAGAAAGGTGTTTGGTTCTAATGAAGGCGATGCATATGCAACTTTGATACATAGTCAATGAAAGAGTATGGAAAGATGAAGTAACAACAAATATAATTCACATCCTAATTGTTGTCCTAATTCCAAATCAAAGACCTTTGGACTAAGATGTTTTTACCATAAAGAGAAGGGGCACATAAGGAATGACTATCCACAACATAGAAAGGGAAATGAGAATAAGGAATTTAATAGCAATTCTAGTGGATTGTTACACAAAGCAATCTTGTTGTATATGGTGATAATTCAAATAAAAAAGATGACAATGAAAAAATGACAGGTAATAATTCTAAATTTACTTATACTCAGGTCACGAACAACAATGTTTTTTATTACATGATTTTTAAGAAAGAAATGTTTACTTTCATTAAGAAGTAAATGGTTGTGTAGAGTTGGGTAAAGAGGAAAAACTTAGCGCGAAAGACAACAATTTTGTGCAAATTAAGATGTATGATGTCATGATCAAAACATTTGATGCTTGGTATGTGCCTAGCTTACAATATAATAAAATTTCTATTGATACTCTAGATAAACAAGGGTGCAATTTCTTTAGGCAAGATGGATAGGTTTCTAAAGGTGTTGTGATAGTGATGAAAGGGAAATTGCACAATGAAAATTATATCTTGTTGGGAAGGTTGATTTAAGAAATGACAATTGTATCCTATTCCTTAGACTAACATAATAATAGTACAAAGTGAAGTAAACAAGATCCACATGAAAAGGAGAGTTGAATTGTATGTGTAATTTTAAGCATTTGTTTAAAACCTTTACACGAGGATATACAAGTTCAAAATAAAACCTGAAAACTAAGTGTTCAAAAAAGTGAGAACAAGATAACAAGGAGAGGGATAGAAAAATCACTTGATATTTATCTTGGTTCACTTTACAAAACGTCTAGTTCCTTCCACTGAATAATTTTTTCGATTAAGTCCAATTAACTTACAATAAATATTCTTTAACAAGTAACTTACAACTCAAATTACAACTAAACAAAGTATTCTTTAACAAGTCTTTTTAAATTTTCATACATTTATAAAAGAGTTTTTGCAAGACAATTAATTGAATATAAAGCATTTAAAACAAAGCAAATATACAATCAAGATCAAAGCAAGAAATTAATGTTTAACACCAAAATTTATTTTAGAGCATCCAAAAACGAGTTTGTGTGAAAATCATTAATAGTTTTGGTCAACCTTCTTTTGTCTTCTCCTTAGATGATGATATGTATATATATATATATATATATACACACACATACAAACAAACGCACGCACACACATACATAAACACATTGAGAAGATAATCATTGATGGTCTTCAAAGATGAGGGGATCTTGACAATAAATATCTAAGATGTCTTCTACAAGATAAACTTTATCATTGTTTGTCTTCTTTTGAAGAGAGAGAAAATGTGTAGCAAAGGTTGTAGACTTATTTTCTTAAATGTGATAAGTCAAGGTATAAGTAGAGAAAGTTCTTCTTACTTGTTGGCTTATTCTTCTAAGCTTCTGATCAATGCACAACCATATTATACATTTACTTGCTTTTGCTCAAGTGTGGAGCTTAAAGAGAACACTATCTTTTTTCCTATTAATAAAACAAGCAATATAGTATACACTAAAATAAAAACAAACTTTAACATATAAGAGATTGTGTATTCATATATTATCAAGATAGATAAACATTTGTGATATAAGTGAAAGTTTATCCGTTAACAAAAGATGAGCCAAAAGACAACTTCATGCATGGATTTAGAACGTACTTTTATAGATATTTTTATAACATTATTTCTATAGATGCTTAATTGCATGTTTGGATATTTTTTCAAAAACAATAAGCAATACTTAATTATGTCTTAGATAACTTGTGTGTTTCATGAAATTTTGTAGGTACAACAAAAGATTAGTCATCACACTTTATTAATAACTTTTTTGTTATCATCAAAACAAAGGGATGACGTTTTTACATCCTTGGTTCAACACAAAGTTGTGGCATCACATATTAGGTCATATGAGTGAAAGAAAATTTGTAATGTTGAGCAAGGATTGTTAGGTGAAGCGGCTAGAAAATTGAATTTTGTGAGTCCTATGTTATGGGCAAGCAACACAGAAACAAATTCAGTCATGAGAAGCATGCACAAAATCCTTTTCTATGTTCATTTTGACTTATGAGATCCTTATCTAGTGGAGTCTTATAATGGATGTAAGTACTTTGTTACATTTATTGATGATTACTCTAGAAAAATTAGAGTGTATTTTTTGAAATCCAAGGATGAAGTGTTTGGATGATTTTATGAGTAGAAGACAATGGTTGAGAAACAATTTGGTAAAAAAGTCAAAACACTTATAACAAATAACATATTGGAGTTTTGCAATGCACCATTTGATGAACTTTACAAGGAAGAATATATTGTGAGACACCATATTGTGTGACATACAACATAACAAATGAGGTTGCAAAATGGATAAATCAAACAATTCTACATTTTTCATTGTATACACCCAAATATTGGTCTTCCAAAACAATTTTGGGTTGAAGTAGTTAATACTTATTTCTATTTGGTGAACAATTTTCCATCAACTATATTGATTTAAGGACTCTTTACGAGGTATGGTTGGTAAATTACCTAATTATTTTGGTTGGTGTATATTTAGTTATCATGAGTATGCTATATTAAACATGGTAAAGTGGAGTCTTAAGCAATGAATTGCATATTTTTTGGGTATGTTACGAGAGTTAAAAGATATAAGTTGTGATTAATTGAAAAAATAAAACTATAAACTTATTATTAGCATAATTTTTTCTTTAATAAGTTTGGAATTTTTTGCCAAAAAAAAGAAGCTTGGTAATCTTGTAGGAGACAAAGATTTTGACCAAGGTGTTAACCAAAAAGTGAAGTTTGATACTTAAAATGAGAAAATTTTGAATCATGTGGAATAGTCCACTAAAGTGCAGGATGAATCACCAAGTATAACGACAAGGAGGTTAAGGAGGAAGCCCAAAAAACTAGCTATATTTGTTGATTGTGTTGATATTGTTGATACTAAATATGTTGCTTGTGTCTTGGTATTAGGGTAAAATCTTTATTATGAGGAACTTAGATCATATAAGGATACAATTTAGAGTATTTTTTAGGTATGTTACAAAGGGTTTCACAAAAGGAGATAATAAACTATTCTAAAATATTATCACTTGTGAAGCATATGACAATTCAAGTTCTTCTACGCATGATAGGCATGCTTAATATGAATCTAGAAAAAATTAATACTAAAATTATTTTTGCATGAAAATTCGGAGAAACAAATTTATATAACACAATTAAAGGATTTCTTGAATTTAGACAGAGTACCATGTGTCTTTGCAAAAGAAATTCTTATATGATTTGAAATAGTCCTCAAAACAATGGTATAAGAGGTTTGATGCTTTTATGGTTTCACATGGTTTTGTGCATAATTAGTTTGATAGTTGTGTTTTATACTATGAAGTTGTCAAATGACTCATTCATATATTAACTAAGAACAAGTATGAAAATTATAACCCTAAGACTATGTTGAGTAATAAGTTCGAGATGAAGATTAAGATGCAACCAAGAAGATTCTAGGTGTGTAGATTTGGAAAGACAAGAGTGCAAGTCTACTTTATGTATCTTAGTAGAAATACATTGAAAAGTTAGAATAATCTTTTAAATGAAAAAAATGTAAGGGGTGAGTACTCTCTTAACAATATACTTCAATTTGATGCTAGTACAAACTCAAAGAACAAGTATATAAGTAAATTTTCATGATATATACAATGATTGGTAGTAGCCCAAATCTTCTCTATCTTGAAAGATCAAACAACATTAATGTCATGTTAAATTTCACTCGAGATGATTAAAGATTAGTTATTTTCCATAGAAAAGATAGATACTACACAAAAAAAAATAAAAAAATCCAATGCTTGGTTAATGAACCTCCCTGGATTACAACTCAGCCAGACATGGCCGTTCCTTGAAAAGTAATCAATTTATTAAGTTGGGATAATAGTAGGGGTATTGTTCGTTGTAATAGAATTAAGACTCTTTGTCCTAACTCTGAAAAGAAATAAAATCTTAGATCACATTAGCCAAACCACGTACAATTTATTCGTATTCTTTTGCTTTTTTGTATTCCTTTAATGACTAAACTCAAGGAAAGAACTCAATATTTTTATTAAAATAAACATTATTCAAGCCTATAACTACGACTAATGTTTGCCTCATTTTTGCTACATATGTATCAATACTAGAAAGAGAAGATGCCACAGATACGACACAACACAACCAGTGCACAACCTTGCAATTGTAAGCAGATCTATATCTACAAGCTATTTGATATCCAAAACGTGTTGTAATCGTATGTACAAAACGCTCCTTATCAAACACCTAATTAAAGCCAATGGTAGCCGAGATTCGGGAAGATGAACTCTAGTATAACTGTAAAAATTAATTTGGTCCGAAATGGTAAAAAAATGTTCCAACACAAATTACAATACAAAAAAAATCAAAAACCAAGGATAAATTAGTTAAAAATACAAAAGGAGTGGAAGAAAATAATACATAAAAGGAACATCTACCACAAAAATTAAAGACATTTGAGAATAAATAAAAACTACAGAGGGGTAACTAAAAGGCTGACCCTTACAGTCAACCACGAAGGTCTCAGTAGTTAAATACCCTCCATCCTTCGGTCCTAGTAAAAATTCCAGTAGGCAAGGCCAAACTAAAGCTTTCTTCCAACAAAAATCTAATTGCAAGTGTGTAACAAAAGGGGGAGAAAAACAAATTAAACCCCATTAAATTCTACAGTATTAAGTATCAACTGTAAAATTTTTTCAAATTGTTGAGAGAAAACCAAATCAATTAGTTTTCTTCTCTTCTTCCTTTGCAGCGTCTGTCTCTGCAGAATCCACAGCCTGATCATCCTCACCTCCAAAACCAAATTCGTTTACACGTTTCTTGTCCACTGGATAAATCCACCTCTGGTATAAGTATATGAGAAAGATAAGATCTGCAAGGTAGGAAGAGACAAATGAAGAAATTAAGACAATGATAAAGGTCATTTGATGAACTGATACTTGCAAAGTGCCTAATCTTCAGAGAAACATCAAAGTAACGTTAACTCAGCTTAAACAATAAATCACAATTGGAATACTGTTTCATAAATGAGTGCATTCAAATTTGTCGAATTATGGAACAAAGGACTGGATTCAAGAATGACAATCCTTTCAGCTAAATGGCAGTCATGAAGGTTCGTGAATGCAAGGCAAGGTCAGAAAATAGTATGATAACATAAAATGCAAGCTTCTTCCCTTCTCAAAACTAATACTATCAACTTCAAAACTCTGATGGAGAAGGAACACCGTAGTTCTCGGAAATCCTTCACAAAGTAACCAAGTTTAACCCTCATCTTGCTAACGCACAACCACGAAGTTCAAATTTCAGTTTATTAGCTCCCAGGTAGGTTGGGATTCAAACTCTCATTATTATATAATAAATGTAAGAGACAAAGCTTCCACTATAGAACATTCAAATGCCGTGGGCTTTGTAAGCCAAGTTGCACCTAGCTTCCTAATCCTTGCAAAGTAATACCAGCTTTTATCCACAGTTATTCTACTATAAACCTTTTCAACTCTAATCATCAGGTCTTAGACCTCCTTTATTAAAAGAAGACAGCATTTCATGCACCACAAGCATATTAATCTTAATATGAGGCTATCCTTAGTATCTGAAGCAGTTGCAAAAATAGCAGGTGGTCATGATCCAAATCCTTACCATCACGGAAGACAGAAAGCCGATGGAGTGTTGGCATTTTAATGACAAAGGCAAAAAGGTCATCAATTATGGTGTTGAGAAACTTGTAAGTCATTTGCCTCCAAGGTAGATGAGCAACAGATTTGAGCTTGTAGTTGATGAACAATTGAGGGCACATCATAATAAACCCTGCAACATTTTTCCAGTATAAAGAGTACAAACATTACAAAGTTTACAAAACACAGAAACTTTTAATGATCGTGGTAATCTGCATTGAAATTGATTAAATACTTTGTTATGAAAAATAACATGTTTTTTCTTTCCCATAAGAAGAAAAAGGTGGGTAAAAAAAAAGTGGTAAGAACCAAGACGACGTTAATTTTTTTTCAACAAAAGAAAAACAAAAATGCTGTCAAGAAAAACAGCAGTGTTCCCCATAGGTGAATTTCATATATATTCTATTTCAAAGACAGCATAATAAGAATAAAAATAAGAATTCTGACATCTTTCCTAATTTATTCTTTAGGAAGAGAAATAATCATTTGCAGCAAGATAAGGTTTAACTCAAACGAATGTAAAAATATTCTTTGCATTGAGGTTTAACTCCATTCATTTACAAGTCTCTGCTACCCTAGTAGAACTTGTGATTAACACAACCATGGGAAAAAAGGATCATCTTGATTCAACACAATCTTGCTAGGGAAGCATAAACAGCAATGGTTAGGAAATTAAAAAGCATACCAAATTTATCAGAGTCAAAGCACATCTGTTTAATTTAATCAATTTAGATTGGTCATAAATGGTAGTCTCAACCAAAACACAATCATAGCATACCCAAATTAGAAGAGTTCTTACCAAACATGTATACACAACTTGTAAGCGAAGACAGAATCCAAGAATACCAGCTCTTGTGACGCTCATACATCAGTGAGTAAACAGAAAAGCCAGCAACAAGGAGAAATAGAACATAGCCTAAATACTTCATTGCAATATCATCATATTCCTTTGTCTTATTCCGTGCATATGACTCTCTATCTCGGAGCTTCAACATAGGTATCTTTCCTGACCTATCAATCTGGGGAAAAAATAAATCAGAGATTGCAGATATCAAATAAAACAATTAAGGAAAATCAGAATTTTAGTAAAGAAAGCTTCAGCACAAGATTCTACGTATACATATACAGTATCTGCAATTCTGTAAACATGAAATGTCTCGGCAGATGCTCTACATATGCAGAGAGTACTTAGGAGGAGTTTATTTCATGGTATCATATTACATATTCAGGAATCACATTCCAAGGAATATTATTCCCTGGTATATTTTAAAAGGTGTTTGGTAACATTTTAATATTCCTAGGAATAATTTTTAAAACTGAAAAATAATTTAAATAAAAAATAAAAATAAAATTTCCAAGCGTAACAGAAAATAACTCCTCACATTCTGACCCCCTCATCATGGGAATAAAAACAACTAGAACATGATCATGTAGCTTTCCTAGAAATAAAACATCTGAAAATCATTTTTCCTAACCTTCTAACAAACATGGAAACAAATATTTTCTACTTCATGTTCCCGGAAATAAGATTAGATGACGTGAAACAAAAGCCCCCTTAGTATACATGACAACTACAAGGTGCAAGCTTGCTATATCAGCAACAGCAATCATTATCTCAGGAACCATGCTATTATTTTATATTAAAATTCAAAAAGCACACCTACCAAATATGTTATATGTTAATATATACATATTAAAAAAAAGCCTAGAAGATAAAAAAAAAAATACCTCTATGCGCATGGCTTTTCCAATTTTCCAGAACTCAATAACACAACCAATTCCAGAGCTTGCAAGAATCATCCAAGAGGTGTCATTGTCAAGCAGATAAAGGAAGATAATAAGCTGACAAATAAAGCTCACAACAACAGTCTTTGCAGAGAGTCCTTCCATAGATTTATTTTTGTTCCAAAATTGGATGTCTGGGTAGAAAGAAAAGAATTAGATGACAACCTGTGACTCTAACCAAATCCATATGGATTTCCTTACTGGAGGTGCTTTCTTAAAGATTGTGTGCCAATTGACTTACCATTCTTGAAAGCCAAGAAGTCAAATACTGAATGAAGAAGAGAAACAACCATGGTAATTGCCAGGAGATAAGGATTTCCTTCCAAGAATACCCTCTGATATAATTACCAAAATCAAATAGTTAGCCAATTAGAGACACAAGGCACTTATCAATTAATGTGGAGAGAGACACATGCACAACAGAGGATTTTTCTTATATTTCGAAATTCCATTTTAAAATTTTTAAGAGCATTAATATTACATTATATAAATAACCAATGCTTTATGATTCAAATGCAATGTTGCTACGAAACAAATCCAATAAAATAGCATGATAGAGGTGAGCATTGTGAGGTGAATGTCTGGTAAGACACAAAGATGTATTGATAAGTTGCACACGCAAAGGGTTGATGATGGGAACACAAACAAAACACACCACAAGAAAATAATGGAAGACCATTCATGTGTTTTCACCATAAAACTGAAATTTTTGGGATTGTTAGGTGGTGACATGAATTAGATCCCATATTCCCAAGTGGTTTAGATTTGGATCCTTGCCTCCCTCATTCTTCTAAGTAAAAAAAAAAAAGTTAAATTCTATTACAAGGTAAGTGGGCCTATTCATTATCCACACTTCAAGCCTGAAGGCTCTTGTGTGAAGGGATGTGTTAAGAGATGTACATAAAGCCATTCATATGATTTCATGAGAACAACTTAAGCTGTTGAAACTTGAAATTGTTGGCTCGTGACATCACAGTTCAGATTAGTGTACTTACTTCCACACACACTCCAACAAAATTTTCACTATCTTAAAATAAGATTATGTGTTGCGTGTAAAAGTACTTCAAAACTCATCCCAAGTTGTGTATCACCCTACAAATCTCAGTCCCTCCATTTTTTATTTTATTTGGAAATTTTAATCATTATTTCCAACATAAGAAGTACCGAAAGATAGGTCTACCTTGAATAGAAGACCATATGAAATTTGTTTAACATACAACACTGAGATGCCATAACATAACAGAAGAAAAAAGGCAAAACTCAAAACATGAAGTAATAAAGGACAACTATCAAGGATGAGATGGTTGGAGAATTTATTAAGATTCAAGCAATATGTGGCTTTACAAAAAAAATATTGTTCAAATAGAAAGGGGAAAATATTTGATGATTTCCGAAGCTAGGTTTTGTTTTAAACATCAATCCATGGGACAAAGATCTCATATATATATGCATAAAATAAAAAAAAAAAAAAAGGCTGTCGTATATAGATACAATCTAACACCTGAAAACTTCTGAAAATAATTTCAGTGTGTGGTGCAGTCATATATAAATCCAAAATAATTTATTTTTCAAAAGCTCTTAAAGGAAATTGGCAAAAATGAGAGATTATTTTTTCCAGATAAGCTGAACCAAACACACATTTAGACTTTGAGGAAATTATCAGAAATATAGAATTAGAAATGGCTTTTATAATAGGAAGATTAAGAATTTACGGAGCATATATAACTAAGGGTCAAAAACAAAGTAAATCAGAGGTATGCACACCAGGATTTTATACAACCAAAAAGAGCTAATTTCATCAAGATTTTATTTAACAGGAATATTCAATTAAGCAGTACTTGAGCAGTTGAACATAACACAGCCACTCATTACAACCAAAGAGGACAAAATATAATGGTTTAAGAACTAAATAGCAGGGTATCAGTATCACAACTGGAAAAATGTGAAGTCAAGTTCATAGAGAAGGATCAAAAATAAAAACAAGGCCTCAGTTCAAATGAACCATAATCCAACATGGTACCCAAAGTGCTCAATATGCATGTTCCATCAAATAGTTTCGTCTAGTATAAAATGTGATGATTATGTAGAACTGAGACAATTTTCTAAGACTACAAACCTTGAGTTCATCAGCCTCGCCTTCAAGCATGCTTCCATAATTACGGTGAATCTGGAAGGACTGGTCGACCTGCAGGAATAACTGCCACTTCGTCATACTAATGGGACCAACTTCCAGGTTAAGGGATAATTCAGTCACTGTCTCATTCAAAGGTATCAACTTATCCCTGAGTAACCAGAACTCATTGAAATAAACAATCGGATAGTAGTTCCCAGTAAAAGGATCCACGTTCAAGTCTGGGCACCCTAAGTTAAGGAAACTTGGACATATAATCAGCTAACTTGGATGAATACACCAGTTACTCAGTGTCAATATATTGGAAGGTCAAACAAAGGATTTAAAATTCAAAAAGTAAAGAGAAAGGTTAAAATATGAGACATTACTGAAAGTGAAATGACCCAAAAAGTATTCAATTGCATAAGGCCCTGCCATCTATAAGTTCTCCATTGTTTGATATTAATCTTGCATAATATGACCATATTATGTTTAATGATAGATATGATATCCAGAAACCAATTTCAAGAAAGGGGAGAATAATAAAAAGAAAATAATTACTAGCAAACAATATAAATGACAAGGATACATGGAGCAATGTTTGGTGCTACACCTGTTTTTGGGTACCTGCAAACAGGAAAAGTATATTATAACCATAAGCAGTGTAAAAAGAATATATATCATTTAACTGGACCAGATACAGACAAATCTGGAAGTAAGGTTTATAGGTTTTACTACCATAATTGAATCTAGGAAATGTCAAGTAAGAAAGTTCACTAGCTTTGTTTGAGTAACAGTTTAGGACAGCATTTAAGTGTTGGTCTCAGATTTATAGACTCGCATCAAAATTGAAACTACATTTACACTGATGGGTGGGGGGGTGATAGCTCCTCCAAACTTTCAAAAAGTACACAAATTTCACTTAAGTTTTATTTTATTTTGTATAGAATAAAAAATTTAATCCTTTTATCAAAAAAATCTTTTTAAAATTTTTATCCCCCACCACCAAAAGTTTCTGACTTAGTTCCACCTCCAACCAGCATGCTAGCTATTGTTTATTTGAACATTATATACAATTGCTATCTGTGCCAACAACATATATGCCATGAAGCATGTAAGCTTGCAAGGATATAGAATCAAAAGACTCGTACACATTTTATGCTCATCAGTTATAATTTGTAACAGGACACTAGTTGATCGTGGGATTGGGAATCATACAATAAAGCATACAACAAACTCTGATAATTTCCGTAAAAGTTCCAAAAAAATGTATTAAAACAGGGGTCAGTACATTTCAACCACTGTTGCAATGGTAACTGTATGTTCAAATGCTTAATCTTAGGTGTGGGGCCGCTCTCGCAAGTGCCATTGTTGATGGAAACAAGAGTATCAAGGTACTCAATATTTTCACTACACTGCCAAACAGACACTTCCATGGATCTATTCTTCTTAAGAACAGGAAATTTGACAAAATATGGGCAAGTAACATCCTCAATTGAAAGATGTTACATTTCATCCTCAACTTTTTGTTACTCAAAAAACCACAGGACAACTTTTTATCCCAAGTACAAAATACTTTAAGACAAAAAAATCTCCACCTCTCTCTTTTCTCTTTCCCTCACTTCTCCCTCCCCTCACTCTCTAGCTCTCACTCTCTTAATAACTGGCATCAACACACATACAAATCCGTCATGCTTGCTTCTCCATAATTTAAAATGACCGGTGATATGCATAAAGTTTTATGATATTGTATAAAATAATATTATAATATGTATATATAAATATATTTATATATTATATATAATATAATATAATATTCATAATATATTGTATACACAAAACTCATTTGGGTATTGGTTTAGCAGGTTTAACATGGGTCAACCCATCAAACCCAAAGAGAGAATTATATGGCATTACTACACAATATTGCAGTCCATGTGTTAAAAAAGCTCAAGCTTCGTCTCAAAATACAAACGTCAAACACCTGCTCTGCAACCAAAAACTGACAAAACTAGAAACAAGAAAGAGAAAAGAAACAGAATCAAACGCATTGAAAACTCTGCTACTAAGATTCATCATTTTGCATACTGATTTAATCTCAAGCTCTCACAGTCACCAAAGGCTATGGCAGTGCAAAGGGATACCAACAAGCATATTTATCATTCCTATATAAAGGCACAGAACAGTCAATCCCAAAAATGCTATAGTAAGGTCGTCATACCGAAGATTATGGATACAAGATAAATAATCCATATGCCACACACACATAAATGCTCAAGAATTGAAAAAATAAATTAGACATATTCATCATTAATAATCAAGATTCATAGTCTAGACATACAATCACCATTAGTTTAAGACATAATTAACAAGTCAAAAACAACACAAGTGAAGGACCAGTGTTATCAATGGTGGAAAGCCAAAATTCCGGCATATAAAAATGCCATTGCGGCCTATGGTGTCACCATAGCGGGCCTCCCTTCACAAATTGCCTATGGTGGTCGGCAAAAATCCGTCACGTCATTCTGCCTTGGTAACCATGGCACCATCATTTAACAACACTATCAAGGAGCGGAAAAAAGACAGTGCATGTTATCTCTTGTCAAAAAAATGCAGGGCTACACAAAATACAAAGCAGGGAATGACTAAGTTGTGTGAAACAGGAAACGGAGCAAAGACCAGTAAAAGGACTAGATTGGCTGGAAAATGCTTGAGCTGCTGGCTATTTTTATGGATGAAGGGTTTTTAACCCTCAAAATCCTTCTGATGCCAAAAAAAAGTGTAAAAATAGCAAAAATCTCTCAAAAAATGAGAGGATAAAGGCAAAAAGGATGGACAAAACAGGGATTTCATCCCTGTCCAAAATCATGACTGCTACAAGTGTGATTCTGTGCTTGAAAGACCACAATCTCTACTATGAAGAAAAAATGCAATATGACAGAAATTAAAGCAGATAGTCTGCTTGGCTCTGCATCACTGCTATGGCAGCACAATTTGCTGCTATTAACTACTATGGATGAGCTTGCCACCATGGACAATGACAATGTTATGTCATCGCATGTAGATGATTTGAGATCAACAGACAGAGATGCTGTAGGATGTAGCTGATTGAAGTGGATTGAAGGATTTCAGATTTTGCCTCTAGAGATGGAAGGTTGTTGGCAGCATAGCCATAGGCCACGCCAATGTAGGATGCGACTCAAAAGATGTAGATTCCAAAAATTGACAAGAAATTAGTCAAACTGATTTCTTATGAGAATATAATGTTCTTTAGTTTCAGAGATTGGATTGATAAACTAATGATTAACCAACTGAATCTTCCACATTAAATTTTGTGAAGTTCCAATCTTATAGCCAGATTTGCCCCCCAAAAATTGAATTTTTATTCCAAATATGATGCCTTAATATTTCCAACCATCCCTCTGATACTACCTCATGCAAAAACTAAATTCCAATCAAAAGAGGGCCAATTTATCTGACAATCTCTTTCATCTCCTGCACCACACTTCCTCATAGAATAATAATCAGCAGTCATCGAATTTAGACAGAAATTATGACTAATAAAGAGCAGAACATATAGTTCAAAAAATACACCAACAAATTAAATGAATTCCAAGAAACATACTGAGTGAAGTCAGCAACCAAGTTTACTGTTACATTTGGTTTCCAATATGAAACCCACTCCACAGGACCATCATCCTTAGAATCACCATCATCTTCAGTTTCATCAACCAACTAACACAACCAAAAAGAAAACAATAGTGAGATCATCATGAAAACAGTAACATATCATGATGGAAAACATTGAACACTAACCAATTGAAAAACTGACAACATGATTGTATCCAGACACTCAAATATGTATATATATATATATATATATATATGAATTGGTGCAAGTAGTACCATGTAAACATACTGAGCCAGATCATAAGGATTAGATCTAGGGGCACCTCTTCTCGGCCAATAAGATATAGGATTTACAAAATCAGATTTCAACCATAAGTTATTGTCAAAACTTCTAAACAGTAAACACTGATTTCAACTACAGCAAACTATATGCTCCTTCAAAAGGCTCAATGAAGAGGGGGGGAAAGGCAGATGAATTCCCATGTTGAATTGCCTCTATCACTTCATGCTGCATAGATATAAATGACACCCTCCCTCAATATTTTACAAGTTTCATCATTAATTTATGTCTCTGTAGGTGCTGCATCCATGTCATAGTTTTTATCTGTCTCTAGATGTAGGAGTTTATAAGATGGAAAACAAACAAAAAAACTTAATGCAAATCCATGTTTCACTGGACAACTGTATAGTGTATAATAATACTGTATAGTGTATAATAAAATAATATATAGTTTACAAAGTGAGATGAAATAGGATATTTATAGAGATACCTAGACATTATGCAGAATAAATATGATAGTTCTAATGTGTCAAAACAAACTATAATAAAGATTTGGAACTTGAGCCAAAGTATCATCATAACAATTTCATATAAAGCTAATTATAAAAATATGAGAGTAAATACCAGACCTTTGATGTCACTTCAGCCTCACTAGAATCTGGTGAACTTCCCAACAGACTTTTCTTTTTATCTGCTTTTGACTTGGGCAAGTACGTCACAACAGCTGAGACAAATAAAAACAAAGACATATCATAAACCACTTTCTTAAACATGTTTAAAGTGACTAGAACATCAATAAGAAGTTAAAAATCATACGATGAGTCCTGCCAAATGCTGCCTGAGGCTGGTATTCCGGATCACTTGGGTCAGGCGAAAAGCCAGAGTGTGCAAAGAAAACATGAGCATATAGACTCCCATTATGCTTCAAAGACTGAAAAGTGAATAAGCAACCATAAAGTCCAATATTACAGGAACTACCTTTAAACTTTCTTCAAGAACCAATGTAAAAAAATCATGCATAGCTAGAAGTAGCATTTTCAGTCAGTTATACCTCTGTCGGATGATACTTCAAAGAAAGAGTCCTGGTACTCTCAGGTCCCCAAACAGCATACGGAATATTGGTTTCATGCCATACAAGAGAACTTTCACTACCAAAGTCGTTGAACTTCTCGTGCTCGGAAAGATAAAGCCACATATCCTGAACAAAATAGCATCCGAAAAAGAACCTGATTGAGTAAAAAAAAAAAAAAAAAAAAAGCAACACCTGATTGATATACAGTTTGCGTATACACAAAAAAACCTAATTTCGTTTTTCACTACAAGTTGTTTATTTTGAGACTTTTAATCGTGAACAAAGCTACAAACATAACTTCATAATTCTTCCCTCTACGCCACGAGGAAATCTCATTCAATCACAAATCGTAACCTAAAAGTATCATCTAAAGTAAAATAACTAACCTACGTTCAAAACTTAATCGAAGTCACTAGACAAGCGAATTTAGAGAAATAATAATATTAAAAATAGAATCGAAGTGAGATCATGCAATAGAAGTTGAGTTAGCACAGGTGAAAGTGTGTGTATGTGTGCGCGCGCACGAGTGAGAAAGTGAGAGAGAGAGTACCAGAGGCTGTGCTTTCTGGAAGAGATTGGAGATGAGAGCGGAAGGTTCGGTAGGTTTTTTGGGGGAAAAGAATTTGGAAGCGAAGTACCAGAAAACGACCATGCGTATGATTCCGGTGAGGCCAAACCCTCCTTGCTGCTGTTGCTGCCGCCCTTGCGGTGCCTGGCCGCCTTCAACTGCTGCCGCAGGCGGCGCCATCTTCGGCGGAGAGAGAAAGAGGAGAGAAAAATCAGTGATGGAATCGAAGATTTGAAAACGGATACTATAAAGACGGTGTTGTGTTGCTGATGTATATGTAATTAGTAAAGGGTAAAGGAAAAAGGAATTATTTTAGAAGGTGGCCACGCAATCCTCTCCAATCTCCACCGATCCACCCCCACTTTATATGCAAATTACGGTTAGACAAACCAGCTTATTATATACGGATAAAAAATAAATTAAACTTTAACAATTTTGCATGATAAATACCCTTAATTTATAAATTTATATATAAATTAGAATCACGATATTGAAATAAGAATTTTTTAGTTCTATACTTTTATAAGTGTTTTTTTTTTTTTTCAACCAAAATATTTTTAAGAATTTCTCTTAATATTTTATATTTTAAATTTATTATTTTTAATATCATTAATTCTAAATTGAATTTTAATATTTTAAAATTTTCAATATCAAAATATAAATTATTTATTTTAAATTTAAAATATAATTTATATGCTAAAAAATATTTATTTATTATTTTTTAATTATAATATAACTTATATATTAAAAAATGTTTATTTAATATAAATTTTGATTATATAAATAAATATTTATTTTATACTATAGGTAAGATAAAATATTAGTAATAATGAGACTAAAATAAATTTTTTATCTCTTATCTTAAATTTTTTGTTTTAATATGTTCTTTTATATTTATAGAGTTTTATTTTAGTATCTTAAAGTGTTTATATCAAATGAAATTGGTTATTATGTCAATTTTTTTAACCAACAATATTAATTTCATATTTTACAATTTGTTAGAAAGATCAATCTGGTCTAACAATTTTTTAAAAAAAATTACAGTGAAAATTTTAAAACTTATAAGCGTAAACTGAAATAGAATAATAATAAAAGATTAAAATTTTATTTTAACCTAATAATAATAAATGTATGATAAGTTTTATTGAAAATGTAAAATTAATTGAGTATTTGGTAAGATAATACTAGGTGAAAAACTTAGAACAGAAGGAAGGCAAAGAAGATTATCCACTTGCGCAATAATTTATAAAAGAATTTACTTATTAATAAGAAAAAAATAGGTTGTTATTTATAATATAAAATAATTTATAGTGTCATTTAATTATAATTTATTATATATAATAAATTTGTTTATTTTTATATTAAATATTTTAAAATTATATAAATTATAATATGCGATTAAATGATAGTTATTCACTGTCGTGATTATTAAAATTAAGAAAATTGAGAATGAAAATGTTATTATTGGGCCATCGTGACGGACGAGTAAGTAGTTATTTAGCCTCATTGATTAGGCAGTAAGGCCAATCAAGACATCAAGGGTGTGTAGAATAACCTTAATGATGAGTTGTAACAGGTCAGGTGTGATGGGACAAGAGTTGTTAGGATTAAGGTATAAAAGGTTGAAAATGTAATATGTAAGCAAGTTCAAAATCAAACGAGAACAGAAAATTAGTGTAAATGGATTGGTTAGTGTTTGCATTTAAATTGAAATTCAACATCACATCATAAGAGGAATATCGGTCTGAAAAACAAAGAAGTTATGTACATCAAAGAAAATATGTTTACCAAACTGCCCTACAGATACAGGTATGAAGCAACAAATTTTGATATATATATTCCTCATTTATACCTTTAGCTTTTTTTTTTACGAGGAGGGAGAATGTCCTAAGAAAACTTAAAAAGAAAAACACATTAAGATACTTCTAAAGATGAAAATGCCACACCACTGTTGTTTTGTAAAAGGGGCATCACAACACCACACTAGGAATGAGAATAAAGTGAATTTTTTTTAGTTTGAGAAAAAAATATTTCTTAATCATAAAATATAACATTATTTTTATTTTGTTATAAATTTATAATTTTTATTAATTATTTTGATATCATATTTTAAATATAATTATATTAATTATTTGTTTATTTAATAATTATTATATTAAGTTATCTAATTTAAGTAATAATATATACTTATTAAAAGATGTCATGTGAGCCTAATGAGTGGATATGCATGTTGATCCATTAGAAGATAGTAAAGATCTTATATAAACTGACATATAAAAAATGATTAAACTCTTCAAGATATCAAACCAAAAAGCACAATTTCTACTCTCCCCATAGCGAAGTGTGGATATCCATTTCCGTCAAAGACTTGGGAAAGGAAAGGAGACAAAGGGGATAAAAATGGACAGGTGGACTGCCCCTCCCAAAAGAGGAAAAAATGTTGAAATGATGGAAAAACAGACTGGGGAAACGTGATCTAACAGGCCCACATGCCTCGATCTGCCTCGGACAGGGGCTAATAGCTGGGGAGGCATGTGCCAGGCGTTGGCTTCTGAGGAAAGTCAGCAAATGCTCCACATCTTAATACATCTACATGTTGGTTGGAGGAGTTATCTCTTAAAAGTTTGTTAAACAGACTCTTATAGCCCCTTCAATTGTGTTTGCAGAGTTTGTGGCTTGCTTCGAGACATCCAATCATGGGATATGATTGCAAAACTTTATCACTAATTTACGGGTGATCGATGGCAGTGAAAAGCCATTGAAAATATACTATGACAATAATTTAGCAGTCCTTTACTCCAACAATAATAAGAGTTCTACAAAGTCGAAGTTCATCTTATTTGATCTATGTCATTGAGTATATTAATATGGTGATCATCGTGATTTAATCACGTTTATTTGTGATGAAAGTTGCAACGATTCCATTGTTAATGTACAAGATAAACCATATTATATTAAGAGGAAGTATAAAGATAAATAACATATAGGCACCCCTAAGGAATTTTATAATATAATTGTTTCAAGAGAATATGAAACCCAAGTAGGAGATTGTTAGAAATTTGTAATTTCTTTTAATCTTGTGGGCATTATATTTTAATATACAATTATATTAGCTATTTATTTAAGGTGATTATAATCCTAAAGTGATCCAATTTAAGTAATCAAAATGGACTTCCTAAAATGACACAATATGGGCTTAATGAGTGGAGATACCCATGTTGGTCTATTAATGGATAATGAAAACATTATATGTAGGCTAACACATCAGGAAAGATTATGGTTTCCAATGCACCAAATCAAAAGATGTTCTCGATTCTCCCATCAGAAGAGAGAAAGGTCATCGGAAAGAACTAAGGCGATTTGGTTGAAAAAAACCACAAACCAACAACTTATAATTACTGAAGATTTTGTTATGATCTCCAAGCAACTATCATGAATCCAAATATTTATACATTTTTTAAAACTTTGATGATCTAGTATAACAGAATAAGCAAATGAGGAACTAAAAGTAAAAAAATATTTCCAACAAAAATATATTTAATATAGATTGGGGTCATTGTAGTAATATTAAAAATTATTTTGAAAATTTAATAAAAATGAATATAAAGATAAAGATAAGCACTTCAATATGTTTGATTTATGAAAAAGGATAAAAAAATGAGAATAAAATAAAAAAAATATGAGATAGTTGTTTATTGGTTTAGATTAGAGTCCATCTAATGAAAAATAAAATTTAAAGTAAATTTTGAAAGAAATTGTTTTATTTTAAGTAAAAGAGTTATATTTTTTTTTTTTTAACATATGTAGTTTTTATTTTATAAAAAATAATGATAAATTTAGTAAGTCTAAAAGTTTAGCTTTATTTGTTTTATTTTTGGATTAGATTGAGTTGAATGAAAGGGGAAAAAGAAAAGAAAAGAAAGAAATGTATTATATATGACAATCTTTAAATAAAAATAAAATTTAATAATGTTATTTGTGTATGTTGTAATGATCGTACAAAGTATAATGGTAATTTTTTATCTTTTTCTCTCTATTACTATAGCTTTCTTCCCAAATAAAAAGGATTGAATTCTTGTGTGGACGCTCTATTGTTTTCCTTTTTCTCCATTGCTTTCTTATATAAGAAAGGAAAAAAAATATTTTTGATAAATGTATATTTGTTTCTCTCCTTTTCAATCCGTTGATTTTCTTAATACCAAAGTGTGAGAGTTTTGAAATAACAAAAACTGTAATATTCTCATGTTGTGTTTGAATAAATCGAGAAGGAGAGATTTGGGAAAGAAAAATTTAAGATAAATATTAGTTCTTTGTTTGTTTGGAGAGAGACTAAGAAGTAAAATTTGTAAAAGTCCATAGGTCTCGCCATATTAGATTTTTTTTTCTTATTTTATTCATGATTTTGAATAGAAAATACGTAAGAGATGTTACTTACAAAAATAATTATTTTGCACTTTGTTTGAGAAGAGAATAGATATTGTTGTGTTTCATCCTTGAAGCCTTTCATCCTAAGATTGAAGCATTTTGTCCTCTTATAAGGTATGTGTTTAGAGGGAATTTGTAATGGTTACTTGATTTCTTGTGTTCTCCTTCTTGCAAATTGGTTTATTTTGTAGTTGATTGTGATTTTGGAAATGGTCCCCAATGTGTTCTCCTTTTCTTTTTTAAAAATCGTCCCCGAGATTACTATCACCTTTGTTAATAGTTTGTAGGAGAAAAGTATATTATAAAGGTTATTACTTTTGGTATATTGTTATGCATCAATAACTTGTTTCTTTCTTTATTTTTCTTATATCTGCAAAATATTAAAGACTTTAATTGATGTTGCAAAATATTTTAAAAAAAAACAGCTTGTTTTGGTTTATTAATAGCTTCTCGCAAATTATTAAAAGAAAACATGTGAGTAGTATTTGGCCCACCTTTTCATGATGATTTTTCTTCTCTTTGAAACGAAAAGCCGGACAAACTTTTTTTTTTAATAAAAGCTCTTAAAATATAAATAGTTATATCTACGAAGAAATATCAAGAAGAATGAGCTTTCAAAAAAGCTCCTCCAAGGAACCTTTATTCAGCTTGTGTGAAGCTTTTCAGCAAATCACCCATTCGAATTGTGTGGGCAACTGTGTTTTAGTGTTTTTTTTTCTCAAATTTCCACCCTACAATAATACTGATATATATATATATATATATAAATACACACACTATTATTTATAATTTATTATTAAATTATATATTATTTGAAAATTATTCTTTAAATCATTTATATTAATTAAACTAATTTTATATTTTTAAAAATTAAAAATTGAAATCTTTCTTTTAATTTTTTATTATTATCAAAATAATTTTATATAATATCCTTTTATTTTATAAATATTTTTCATTGGACACGTAACTAGTTTTTAAAAAATAACTTTTAAAAATATTTCTATGTTTTTCCGTAAAATGTTGCTTGATTCTTCGTTGCACTTGCCTTCATACTGTATTTTATTATTTTAACATTTTTATTATTAAAAATACTATTAAAATAAATTTATCAACCAAAATATTTTTATGTAAATTAAATTAATTTTTTATTAAAATAATTTTATGTAAATTAAGTTAATTCTACATAATATTTTTTATTTTATAAGTATACATTTTTATTAAAAGAAATAACTATTCAAATAAAATTAAAAATTTTAATTTTTTATGAAATAACTTTTAATTTAAAAAGAGCTTTGAAGCTAAATAAAATAAAAATTGACGAAAGATTCTACTTATTTTTTTAAGCTCTTATTTTTAGCTTTAATTTAAAATAACATTTAAGAAAAAGAAAATGGGCCAAACATACCCATTATCTCATAGTTTAAATTGATATTAAGGGGTTTAAATAGTGTAGGAATGTAATCACGTACTATTGAAACGTACATTTAGTCGTACAAATTTGGGGTTTAACCTGTATTGCTGGAAAAAAAATTACACATACTCTGATTCTTGGTGTTAAGGGTTCAATTACAAATTTAAGTGGTTGGATCATGTTGATTGCTAAAATAGCATGTTATCTTAATCATACAAAAACCAAGAAATGATGTTAATACTATTTTTCTTTAATGTAACAAATGGCCCATAATGATGTCATTAAGGAAAGTGAGATTTTAAGGTGTGTTAATACAGAGCAAGAACTTGTTCAAAGTGCTGGTAATGAGGAAGGTCATAGCAGTAAAGATGGAAGAAGGTTCTCATATCAATCGGAAGAACAAGTGAGCATATTATTCGTTCCCATTTGTACTTACATGAGAAATTTGCTTATCAAATTAAGGTTTTTTTTTTTAAGAAAACAACAATGTCAATGTGCCATCTGCTAATAAACCAGCACCTATGCCAACACTTGAGATTAACAAATTGAGAATCAATGTTATTATTATTTTACTGGTTTTAGGTTCAATCATATTGACTTAGGAATTTATTTGTTTGCTGTTAGTAGATCCTGCTACTTTTAGAAAATTTTATGGAACCTTTGGTCTTGACTCATGAGATTAAGCACTGGACATGTACGTTTTTAAGCTTTTGGGTACATGAAATTGTTTGATTATGTTTTTAATTATGAGTTTGGATCTGTTTTTACTTCACGTGACCCATTTTTCTATTATTGTTATCCTATTGCTGTCACCTACGTGGATTATATTTTACTTTTATGGTAAAAGATAACTTTGTTGTTATTGAGTATGGACAGTAATAGTAGATCAGAAAACAACTACCTTTATCATGAACAAGCAGTTTAAAGAGAATCGGGACATAATTAACATGCAGTTTTGAACTGTTCATACATCTGAGGTGATATGCGCTCATGAAGCTTTGCATCCAATTTTGCTGGAATATTAAGAACTAAGACAACTGTTCAAATACTTTGAACTGGAACATATAGCTATGGTGATATGCATAATGGATAAGCATCTCAATAAAGTCATTGTTGTCCTCGTCCAGTTTTTTTAATTAAGAAAAAAAAACAACGGTTTATTTATGATGTAATATGAATAACATAAAAATTATCTACATTCTCCATATTCTCCGTATAAATCATCAAGTCATGATCGACTCAAGGATAAAACTTCTAAAAATTTAAGTTTTAGACTCATAAAAAAAAAATTTAATATTAATTTTTGTAAAGTAAAAAAGTTTCATATATTGCCCAAAAAAAAAAAAACATGATACATAACTTTCTGGTTTGATGTGAAAAAAATCTATCAAAATTTGTTTTAAGTCTCACTTCTTCTTAGGCAAGTCTTGATAAACCAATTGGCATTATAATTGACATTCAAACATTGACCACTATTCATTCAAATATATCGGTCTAGCTTAGCTGCATCAAAAAATCAACGGGATATAATATTATAGCTTAGCTTACCTATTAAAAATATTGAAAACTTAGTTGCATGAAATAATTAAAATACTTTAAATTATTAAAATAAATCTATTATTTTAAAATAGAAAAAATATATTATGTAATGAGGTGTAAAATAGTTTTATCCCATCTAATCACATATTACCATGCATAATATATTTATTGACTTTCATAATAACAACATTAAAGTCATATAAATGATGATTTTAGATTGATTTGAATGTAAAACTATTTTATTCAGTGATTACATTACTTAAATTCTTTAAAATATATTATCATAGTTTTTATTATTATTAATTACTTTTTTTAAGATTAATTTAGTTAATTTTCTCCAAATATTATGGTGATAAGTTGGGATTTGCTTTGAAAAATGGAAAGATTATCAAAATCTTTCGTTTGAATTTCTCCACCTAAATTGACTTTTAATTACGATGGTTTTATCATATAATATTGAAAATGATCAAATTATGAGAGACTTGTGTGATTTTTTTACCGTCAGTCAAATTACGAATAGAAAGGAAAAATAACCTGTATTTAGTATCTCCATTGACTTTTCTTTTTCTTTTGCAGAAAAAAAAAACACAGATAACGATGTTTTCTTCTCCTGTTTGGTTAGAAAAAAAGAAAATAAAAAATAAAAGAAAAGTTGACTTTAACTTTTTCTTCAATTCAAATTTTAAAAATTTCTCTCCTTTTCAAATTTTAATCTGCGTATCCAAACAGATTATAAATCTTATAAAAATGAACAAATATGATTTCTGTTTCTCACTGAGTAATTCTTTTGACTTATAAATTTTGATTTGACAACAATGCAATTTATAAAATAAATTATAAAAAGTTTCAGCTTCCAATGCTGCAATAATTTCTGATTAAAAACATTTGAACTAGTACCTGTGAAATCAACCTTTCGTAAGATTTGTGCTAGCTTCACAGTGATTGGAATTAGGGAATTAGGGTGAATTTGGGGATGAGAATTACAAGAACAATGCTTAGTCATATTTAATAACGTGACAATACGGAAGTTAACAGACTTTGAACAGTTTAATTCACTGGAGAGACTAAGGGAGTCGTTATTACAAAATTTTAGAGATTTTTATTATTTTTTAGTACTTTAAGGATTAAGAGAGAAAATGATGCTTCGAGGAGCAAATTGATAGCTTAATACAACTAATTCTTACCAACACACTTACTCAGCCTATTCCCGGTGGTCACGTTCCTGGGAAGAAACCGTCGCGAACGGCGGCGATCTACATGTTCGCAGCATACAAATACTCAGCCACATTCGCCGCCGGAATCTTCCCATTAATTCACTTAATCAGCTCCAGTCGAAGAAACTCATCATTGCCACTTTTTCATATGGCACGCCAAGTGTTTGTGAAAATGTCAACAAACACTATTTTTCTTCTTCTCCTTTCGTACAAGAAAGAGGAACTAGAAAGCTCAAATGTTGAGCGTTTCGTAGCTTTCACCACATCATTCAGTTTTCACGCGGTAGTCTGACGTTAGTTATGCTTGGACGCGATTTCAAGAAATGGGGTTCCATCATTTGGAGCTTGTGTTTAGATGCCAGACACAGTGAAGCCTTGTCCCTTTTCCATCACTGCTTAAAGGATTGTGCAGCTTTCAGACCGGATCACAGAGTCCTTGCTGCCATTCTCAAGTCTTGTTCTGCCATTTTGTCTCCCAACTTGGGTAGAGCTCTGCATAGTTATGTTGTTAAAGAAGGCCATGTTTCTTGCAAGGTTACCAATAAAGGGTTGCTCAACATGTATGCCAAATATGGCATGCTTGATGACTGCCTCAAACTGTTTGATCAGCTCAGTCACTGTGATCCTGTTGTTTGGAACATTGTTTTGTCTGGGTTTTCAGGGTTCAACAAATGTGATGCTGATGTGATGAGGCTGTTTAGGGCAATGCATTCAAGCGGGGAGGCCTTGCCGAATTCTGTCACTGTTGCTACCGTCCTTCCTGTTTGTGCTCGTTTGGGGGACCTGGATGCTGGAATGTGTGTGCATGGTTATGTTATCAAGTCCGGTCTTGAACAAGACACCCTTGGTGGAAATGCTCTTGTGTCAATGTATGCAAAGTGTGGGCTGGTGTCTTGCGATGCATATGCTGTCTTTGATAATATTGTTCACAAAGATGTTGTTTCGTGGAATGCAATGATCGCAGGCTTGGCTGAGAATGGGTTAGTGGAGGATGCACTCTTGTTGTTCAGTTCAATGGTGAAAGGACATATGCAGCCAAATTATGCAACCGTTGCAAATATTCTGCCTGTTTGTGCTTTGTTTGACAAGAGCGTTGCGTACCGTTGTGGAAGGCAGATCCATTCTTATGTGCTGCAGTGGCCTGAACTGTCAGCTAATTTTTCTGTCTGTAATGCTTTGATTAGCTTCTATTTGAAAGTTGGACGGATGAGGGAAGCAGAAGCTTTGTTTTGGGCAAGGGATGCAAGAGATTTGGTCTCTTGGAATGCTGTTATTGCCGGATATACATCAAATGGTAAATGGTTAAAAGCACTGCATCTGTTTGGTAATTTAGTATCTCTAGAGATGTTATTGCCAGATTCTGTGACTATGGTCAGCATACTTCCAGCTTGTGCCCAATTGAAAAACTTGCAGGTGGGGAAACAAATCCACGCATATATTTACCGACATCCTTTCCTTTTTAATGATACTGCTGTTGGAAATGCTTTAGTTAGTTTCTATGCAAAATGTGGCTATGCAGAAGAAGCATACCATTCGTTTTCTATGATATCCAGGAAGGATTTGATTTCATGGAATTCTATTTTTGATGCCTTTGGAGAGAAGAGGCATCATTCAAGATTTCTCAGCTTGTTACGTTTGATGCTTAAACTTCGAATTAGACCTGATTCAGTTACAATATTGACCATAATCCGTTTTTGTGCCTCTCTTTTGAGAGTAGAAAAGATTAAAGAAATACATAACTATTCAATTAGAATTGGGTCTTTATTAAGTGATACTGCACCGACAGTTGGAAATGCAATACTTGATGCATATTCGAAATGTGGAAACATGGAGTATGCTAACAAAATGTTTCAGAATCTATCAGAAAAAAGGAATCTGGTCACATGCAATTCACTGATATCTGGTTATGTAGGTTTAGGATCACATCATGATGCAAATATGATATTCAGTGGGATGTCAGAGACAGACCTTACCACATGGAATCTTATGGTTCGAGTATATGCAGAAAATGATTGTCCTGAACAAGCTCTCAGATTGTTCTATGAGTTACAAACTAGAGGGATGAAGCCTAATGCGGTAACTATCATGAGCCTCCTTCCAGTATGCACACAAATGGCATCAGTACACTTGCTGAGCCAGTGTCATGGGTATATTACTCGGTCTTGTTTTAAAGATCTTCACCTGGAAGGAGCCCTCTTAGATGCATATGCCAAATGTGGTATCATAGGCCATGCATATAAGATATTTGAATCGAGTGCAGATAAGGATCTGGTTATGTTTACAGCTATGATTGGTGGGTATGCTATGCATGGCATGAGTGAAGAAGCACTTTGGATTTTTTCTCATATGCTCAAGTTAGGAATCCAGCCAGATCATATTATCTTTACTTCCATATTATCTGCTTGTAGTCACGCTGGCCGCGTAGATGAAGGACTGAAGATATTTTATTCAATGGAGAAATTCCATGGTATGAAACCAACTATGGAACAGTATGCTTGCGTGGTGGATCTCCTAGCTCGAGGTGGCCGCACTAGTGAAGCATACTCTCTTGTGACCAGTTTGCCAATTGAGGCTAATGCTAATCTTTGGGGGACATTGCTTGGTGCCTGCAAAATTCATCATGAAGTAGAATTGGGGCGTATTGTAGCAAACCAACTCTTCAAAATTGAAGCTAACGATATTGGAAACTACATTGTATTATCAAATTTGTATGCAGCGGATGCCAGATGGGATGGGGTAATGGAAGTCAGAAGAATGATGAGGAACAAAGATTTGAAAAAGCCAGCAGGATGCAGCTGGATTGAAGTTGAGAGGACAAATAACATTTTTGTGGCTGGAGACTGTTCCCACCCACAAAGAAGCATTATTTACAGTACACTACATACATTGGATCAACAAGTTAAAGAACCCATGGAGTTTTAGCTTAATCTTGAATAAGTATTATGGAATTAGCTTAATCCGATTCTTTTTTAAAATGAATTCTGCCATTCTGGTTACTCAGGGATAAGTTGATACCTTCGAATGATACAGTAACTGAATTATCACTTAACTTGGAAGTTGGTCCCATTATTATGATGAAGTAGCAGTTATTCCTGCAGATTGACCAGTCCTTCTAGATTCACTGTAATTATGGAATCATGCATGAAAGCAAGGCTTATGAACTTAAGGTTTGTAGTTTTAGAAAATTTTGTCTCAATTCTACATAATTATAGATTTATAGTAGACTGAACTTATTTGACGGAACATGCATGTCGAGTACTTTGGGTACTAAGTTGAATTATGGTTTGTTTAAACTTTGAATAGCTCTTTTTGGTGTTGGGAGACATTTTAATAAAGATAGTATTTGGTAATTGTACAAAATCCTGCTGTGCATACCTCTGATTTACTAAGATTTTGATCCTTAGTTACATGCTCTTAAATTTCTTAACCTGCCAATCATAAAAGTCATTTCTATGTTTCTGATAATTTTCCCAAAGTCTAACTTTAAATGTGTATTTGGTTCAGCTTCTTTGGAAGAAATAATTGCTTTTGAAAAATAAACAATTATTTTGGATTGATATATATGACTGCAACATACACTGAAATTAACATGAATCTCAACCAAACATGCACTAAAATTATTTTTAGAAGTTTTCAGATGTTGGATGGATTATATCTAAATGACAGCAGTTTTCTTTTTTTCTTTTTAAATTTTGTGCAGATATATGAGATCTTAGTCCGATATTTAAAACAAAACCTGGCTTTGGAAATCATCAAATATTTCTTCCCTTCCTATTTGAACAATATGTTATTTAAAGCTACATCTTTCTTGAGTCTTGATATATTCTCTAACCATCTCATCCTTGGTTGTCCTATATTACTTATGCTTTGAGTTTTACCTTTTCTTCTATGTTATGTGCATCTCAGGGTTGTATATTCTTAAACAAATTTCATAGTCTTCTATTGAAGGTACACCTATCTTTCGGTATTTCTTATGTTGGGAATAATGATTAAAATTTTCAAATAAAATAAGAAATGGAGGGATTTGTAGGGTTCCTCCATATTGGTGGTTTCCATGCTTTGTAAATTGCTACGCTCTTGAAATTAATCTTTGACTCTACAAAGCATCTACACTCATCTTTGACAGAATGAGATACCAATCTTCAATGGTCTTGAAAATGTGAAGAGTAATTGATTTCTGTTGTTGGAAGAAATCACACTAGCCACCACCACATATAAGGGGAGCCTTGAGGAGTTGAAGCATCCAAACCTATCCAATTCAATCTCCAAGCATTGGGAGTCACCTGGAGAGTGGTGTTATAAAGAGTGTCTCTTCTAAGTGAGTGTTTATCATTCCTTGCAATTCTTGAGTGGAGTACTTAGATTTGTAAGGTCATATACAACTTGGGATGAGTTTTACTTTTACACAAAATGTATACTCTTTTATTTTAAGATAGTAAATATTTGTTGGAATGATTATGTGGAAGTAAGTGGACTGAGCCGAACCATCTTGTCATGAACCAATAATTTCAACAGCTTAAGTTGTTTTGGTGAAAACATATGAATGGCTTTATATTAGACCACTTACACACCCCTTCAACAGCGTGGGTAATGCATAGGCCCACTTACCTTGTAGAATTTAACTTTTTTTTTTTTATTAGAAGAATGAGGGTTTGTAGGATCGAATTCTAAACCACATTGGGCATAGAGGAGTTAATATCATGTCATGAGCTAACAGTCCCAAAAGTTGAAGCTCTATGGTGAAAACACATGAATGGTCCTCCATTATTTTCTTGTGGTGTGTTTTGTTTGTGTTCCCATCATCATCAACCCTTTGCATGAGCAATTTTTCAATACACCTTACCGTTTCCTACCAGACATTCACCTCACAATGCTCATCTCTATGTTGTCTCTTAGCAGCATGGCATCTGAACCATAACCCACTGCTTATTAATATAATGTATATTAATTCTCTTAAAGATTTTAAAATGGAATTTCAAAGTATAAGAAATTTTCTGTTGTGCATCTGTCTCTCGCTGTATGAATTGATAAGGGCCTTGTTTCTCTAATTGGCTAACTATTTGATTTTGATAATTATATCAGAGGGTATTCTTGGAAGGAAATCCTTACCTCCTGGCAATTACCATGGTTGTTTCTCTTCTTCATTCAGTCTTTGACTTCTTGGCTTTCAAGAATGGTAAGTCAATTGTACAGCAATCTTCAAGAAAGCACCTCCAATAAGGAAATCCATATGGATTTAGTTAGAGGTACAGTACAGGTTATCATCTAATTATTTTCTTCCTACCAGTAACCGAGACATCCAATTTTGGAACAAAAAACATCTACAGAAGGACTCTCCGCAAAGACTGTTGATGTGAGCTTTGTTTGTCAGCTTATTATCTTCCTTTATCTGCCTGACAATAACACTCTTGGATGATTCTTGCAAGCTCTGGAATTGGTTGAATTATTGAGTTCTCGAAAACTGGAAAAACCATGCGCATAGAGATATTTTTTGTGATCTTCTAGGCTTTTTTTATATGTATATAGGTTAACAAATTGATAGGTGTGCTTTTTTATTTTTTAATACAAAAAAAAAGCATGCTTCTAACGGTGGAAACATTACTTGACCTGATAAAAAAAAAGTAACTAAAAACTACCACAGCTTGACGTTAAGTTTAAACCATTGAACTTAAGAAGGAATTAAGTAACTAAAAACTACCATAGCTTTGCTATAGACACCATGAGATTTCCTATGTAATTAATATCAACTTTAAGAGAACCGTAATTTGAGAACATCTTTAATGGCAGTTGAATAAGTTACTTCAACAAATAAGCAACTATACTAACAAGAGTTACACCACTAGAGCTTATAAGCGTGGTTGTTGCATATATAAGTTTAGAGCTTATTAATTAAAAGGTGACTAGGAAGATAATGGAGTGTCAAAAGAGATGTGTTAATGAATTATGAACGGGGAATTATCACTTAGAGATTTTAAGAGAAAAAGTAAACAAAAAAGGGGAGGTGGGAGAGAGAAGGACTGCGAGTGATAAGATAATTTTGAGAAAAAAAAAAAAAGGAATCAATTATTAGTCACGTGAAGAATTTTATCAATTTTTAATGAAAAAAATTAATAATTAAACTACCTTACATGTTTTAAAATATCAAAGACTGAAAATACACTCTTTATATAGATAAAAAACTAAGTCACATGTAACATAAATTTTAGGATAGTAGTATATTTTTTTTCTTAACTAAAAAATTAATCACAAAATAATATATATTAAAAAAAATCGGACATACTAACTAATAATAGCAAACTCAAAAAATAAAAACATTAAATAAAACTTATAACTATAAAAAGAAAATAAATAAATTTAAAAAAATGGGTTGACAATAATTAGCTAGACTCACCCTGATCGACTGCTAGTTAAATGAGCTAGAGCAAAGCAATCTGAAAAAACATAAGCTATTAATTTTACAACCCATTTAGCTTGTGAGTCTAATTGGCTCACAGATTTAAATTACTTTGACAGTTTTATCACTCCTAATCAAAACATGTTTTTATTGGACTTTTGCTTTTTCTATCTCATACCTTCTTTTTTTATTTCCTATTACTAAAAATATCATTTTATATAAAATAATAAAAATCCTATTTTACATTATTTTTATTATTCTTTAAACATTATTTTTTTTTTGTATATTCTTACTTTACGTTTTCATTTTTATCATGACTTATTTGTATTATTCTAAAATAATTTTTTCGAAAATTTATATCTATATCAAAAAGTAAGTTATATTTTTAGTTCCAAAACTTCCTTTCTATATATATATATATATAAATTTTTGAAAGGCAATTTCAATATTTTTTATTTCAATATAATTTTATTTAAACTAATATATAATTTGACATGCATATACAAGAGAAGTATTATTTGTCTTCATTATTGTCAAGTCACGAACTTTTACTGAAGAAAAGCATCCAAATAAAAAAAGTAAAGGAGAAACTGAGGAATGACAATTATAGAAGATAAGGTTCGAAGAATTAAAATATAGTTTCAACATATGATAATTTTCGAAAAACAAAAAATGAGAATTAACAAAATATGTAATTATTTGAAACAAAATCAATAAAAGAAAATATTTATGTAAAATTATATAAAAATTATATACTTAAACTGTAAGGTGTAAATGGCAATAACTTTTTTATTTTCCCCTTATTTTGATATGTACATGATCATCTTGTCTAATAGAGACTTCCTAATCTTGGGCCTTACTTGCCAACTAAGAGTTTGAGCCAATAATTTGGGCGGAAATGGTACATGTTAAGAGCATGGCAATTAATATCTATACTCCTCTTATTACTAGATACACCCCTTTCTTCTTTTTCCAATATGTTCTTTTTAAATATCCTTCCTATTTTATTCTCATTTTTCAAATTCCTCTACCAGGACACTGTTGTAGCGAAAGGCGATATGACTGACGGACTCAGATAAAAAGAGAAGAATATACGCTTTTTAGCATCTGAATTTGGAAGGACTCATTTAAGGCCAAGGGAGTTACAGTATTCAATCGACAATCATAATAGCTCAGCTATGCTTGTACACTTGGAAAGGGTGAGAAATTTGTCACAAATGAAAAAACAACTGCCTTCATTTTCATTTGCCAATTGAAAATGATAAAAAAATTTAAAAAGAAAACAAAGCTGAAAGAAAGAACTTAGATGCAATTCGGGGAGGATGAAATATGGTAAGAATGAAGAACAAGTTAGTGACCTGAACATTCGTGAGAAAATATCAAATTCTAAGATCATCATAATGATAAAGATTGTGTAATCCCTTCTCGTAAAGCATAACAAGGGCATGCTACATTGAGATAATTGAAGGGTACCTGGAATCAAGGAACTTTGACAAATCTGAAGGAAATAGAAGTTCTTTTGCGTTCCCCGTGTAAGTTAATCATGTTAGCAATTAAATTATAGAAAAAAAATTATAGAGAAAAAGAAGGGACGGAAAATGTATGTAAAGGATTCAAAGAATAAGATAAAGATGAAAAATAACATTTAAAGAATAACAAAAATAGAATTTAAAAAATAATAAAAATAGAATTTATATTATTTTATAAAAAGACAAGTTTAGTAATAAAAAAATTCGGAAAAAAGGAATGGGATATACTTATCAATGGGAGGTGTAAATATCAAAAGCATTTATTTAAGATTGCCGACCGAAAATCATTTTCTAAATGTGTTCTAATAGAAATGCCGAAAACCGCCTTTATATAAATTCAATGGTTGTCATTCTCTTAGAGGATGAATCTGTAGAAGGAAAAGGTGTACCTCCAAGGTATTAAAAGAAATCTCCATTCAATGACACATCTAGTAATTAATAGAGCCAGAGCCCAGTCGATGAATATAATTTGGGTTATCAATAGTTCGTTGAATAATCAAATATTTATGGAAGGTTGATTCTTAATGAGCTTTCAAACATCTATAGTAAAATCCCCTGCTAATAAAAATTCAAACAACTCACATGTATCATCATTACAGGGCATGACAACTTCCAATTTGTAAAATTTAAGTCAATCGCACCACCATTTCAGGCATGTACCAAATGTCAACAAGTTCTAAATAAAAGAAATAACATAACTTAAGTTCTAAATAAAAATCTCAATTTGTAGAAAACCGAAGTCTTGGCACTATTTATTTTACCTACCTATTTTTGGCTGTGTTTATCTGTTTGTATGAGTTTGTGCAACACCCAACCATTAGAGACCATTGGAGTTTTTGTCTGAGGGGGAGTACTTCTCCATGAGAGTGGCTAGTTGCTCATCAAACTTCTGCTCCAACTGCACCTCTTCCTCCCAATGCCTCCGCCTCATTGCAGCAATACTCACATCATGAGCATAACACAGTTTCTCCTTTTCAGCAACAAAGTTCTCCATTTCTTTATCTTGGACCTCAACAAATTTTAGAAAATCATCCACCCTACATCCAAAGAAATCAAATTCACCATCAGCCATTGAAAAATATAAACACCACTATCCAATATAACTAGACAATAACTTCACTGCACATGTACATAATTCCTACTCTTTAAAAACATTAACTGAGATTCTAGAGTCATGAGAAATTAGTTTTTTTTTTTTTTTAAATTGTCCCACGATTCAATTTAGAATCACCTACATAATACTAACTTTCACAAAATTTATTAGAATAAATGGGCTTCAAATGTGAAAATATCATTAATCCAATGGAATTGTAAATATAGTCCATGATAAATACATACTTGAGTCTATATTCCTCAGCACTTGCAGGACCAGTAGTACTTGACTGCTTCACCTTCTCACGCTCCTCCTGTTGCATCCTCTCAAAATCTTCTTCCTTAGCATCCCTTGAATCATGAATGATTTTTATCTGATCCTTGAAGAATTGTTCTTGCATGTACATCTTTCATGATTGACAGGATACATTAGTGAGAAATCATAACTAAGAAAAAATATCATGACCTAGAGAATTCAAGACAATAGCTAACCAGAAGGGAAAATAAACAAAATAACAGTTTTGTTTTTTGAAGAGAGGAAGGATTAACAATGAGTTAGTAAAAAAAGTAAACCAAGAAGGCAAGACCTTGGATGAAATTATTCAATCAATTTATTAATAAATACAAATTGTTCTGGAAAACTGGGTTAATGGTATGCATCAGTACTCCACAACAAAACATAAATAATCAACCTAGATCCAAATCTTAAAAGATTTAGTGGCCTTTTTTCAAGGCATTATAAAACAACCCATCTTGATAAATAACCTCCTAATGCAATCTGGGCCAGTGCAACCCGTTATCATTGCTCATTGATTTCTTTTACTCTTAATGAAAAGGGAAAAGATATAAGAGTAACAACCTAACATTTAGGTGGGCAATAAATGCAAATATGCAACTGCATCTCTTCTTCATTGCTAGCCAACTGACATGTCAAACAGAAGTTCCATGGGTACATGAATCACATTTTTATATGCAAAACATCTCATGCAAGAAGATAAAAGGTGTGTCAGTAACTTTAGCTTATCCACTACAAAAATATAAATTACAGCTAAAACTTTTCAACAAAACAATCAAGTAGAAGCATATCCTAAACAACACTTAGTGGGTCCAGAAATAATATATTAAAAGTACATTCAACAAGCAAATATGCACAAACTAACCACTTTTCAATAAAATTAATAACCATAAATAAAGTTTGTCTGATGTTAGTATTACCTCTTCTTTTGTCTCTTCATGCTGCATTTTAGTTCTCCTCCTCACAATGCGGTTTTCCTCCATTGTTTTCCGCAGCTTCTCAGACATTATTCCAATGGATTCTTCAAGAGCTTTAGTGTGTTTTGCTCCTTTCACCGCCTTGTTCTTAAAATACAGAAGGTATTGGTTGTCCTCATTCATTTGCCGAATTTGGTTTACGACCATCTCCTGATGTGATCTCATATCATATTTGAGTCTAGACTTCCCTACATAATTTCAGATATAAGAGAGAAAAAAAAAAGTCAGCTTATACTTTGTCTCTCTATAAATTAACCTGCATCTGGTTTTGGTAGACATCAAACAATCTCCATAATGCAAATATGGAGAAGCAAAGTAACCAGGAAAGAGAAAATGGAACCTTGGCAATGCCTATTGAAGAAGTCCAGATCTTCTTTTGTAGCCAGGTATCCATGGAGCTGGCGTTTCCCCCCTGGGAGAAATAAAACACGGCGATGGAACCAAGCATCTCTATCAGTTCCTTGCTCTGCAAAATGCTTGTGGAGACGCTCTGCCTCTAGATAGCCACTAGCTGAGCCTTCAAATATCAAAACACTCATCCCTCGATGACCCTGTGGGCCGTAAGAGTGTCGTGCTTTTGTAGCATCATATGCGCTAAAATAATCTAGAAGTTCTTGGTTGCCCATACCTATCCACTAAATACAAAGAACAAAATCCAGAGTTAACACAAAAAACTAGTAATATTATACGAAAATTATGTGTTATGCTCCATAAATGCATGCAACCAAAATATTAAATATGACATTACTAGTTATTCATTATTTGAAATCAATAAAAAATAACAGCTATACCTTATCATTTTCATCCTGCTCAAGCTTTGTATTCTGAATGATAACCATTGGAGGCCAAACTATTTCATGATCTTTCTCTTCTTCTTTCAAACCTTTCCATTTACCAAATACTTCCCCAGCAGAAATTACTGAAGTACCCCTTCTGCGCAATTCCTCATCCAAAAGTATAGCAAGCTCCCTGTGAATCTTCACCCTTTTTGATCCCTTTGTTTTGGCATGTGTCATCAATGGCGGCAGTCCTCTGTACCAATCAATAGCACCAGGGCCACCTTGACAAGCAGGACAATGCCACTGTCTTTCTGGTTCATTTATCTGTTCAACAGTCATGCCATCCAAATTCTCAAAGAACTTCTTAAACCATTTGCTCTTCTTCCGTGTCTCATGGCTCTTTTGACTAACATCTGAATCATAGTCATCACTCATGAGATCATCATCAGTATCTTCCATAGCATCAGAGTCCTCCTCCTCCCCATCATCATCATCAACATCATTATTCCTTTCAAGGTCCTCGGATGCAATTTCATCCTTTACACTGGACTGCATTGCACCAGTTCTAGATTGCCAATTCCAGCCATGCTCCAGTGGAGGCTGAATTAAAGGATTTGGAGTCACATTGTTGCTTTCATATCCACCTGTTGCTAACTGAGCCCTTCCATTTCCTCTGCCAGCTGGTCTCCTAAAGTTAGTATTTTGTGTCTGCCAGGGATTTCCAGAAGATCGTCCAACTCCACCATGACTCCGGATTCCTGGCTTTTGAGCCATATCTGCATTCCCCCATGCCTTAGGATTTGAATTATGGGCTGGCCCTCCCCATGGTTTTGCAGCACTGCTTCCACCTTTGTTCTTGGATTTCCTTGCATATACCTCCCATTCACCATCATCTTGTCCTGAGTTTAGCATAGTGTCAGCAATACCCTGAGTCAACTGCTCAAATTTTGGCTGAGATTCGGATATGCTTTTCCCTTTGGACATGTCATTGTTAGCCGAAATTATAGGTCTCCCACCCCCTCTTTTTGAACTCATTTGTACCTGTACTGGATCATTATTTTTTTTGCGTTAAACATAATAGATGGAAGAGGTAAAGTGCATAAAGAATCATAAAATTGAAGGAACTTGAAAAGAAAAAATCAGTTAATTCGTCAGCTACAATAAAATGGAAAGACCTACTTATATATTTCATCTACCTACAGCTGCAGATACAAGCAAATCAAAGCACTGTAAAAAACTCATTCACTAAAATATTACACTCTCAGTTAAAGAACATAATCAACACTTCATTATGAACTCAGAACATGGAAAGGAGACACAATAAATGGAATATAACTGAAGGGGGGAATCTCAATGTAATACTACAAAAAAGACAAATGCAATACGTGTTAAAGGATAATGCTTACACATGAAAAAATGTGAGGGCAGTTCACATGAAAGGAGGAATTTCAATGTAATAATACAAAAACACCAATGAAATGCATGTGAAAGGATAATGCTTGTACATGAATAAAATGCAGGGACAATGCACATGGAGGGAGGAATTCCAATGAAAAGCTACAAAAAGACCAGCACAATGCGCATGAAAGTTAACCAACCCCATGAACATGAAAGGATAATACTTTTTACATAAATCAATCAATCCTGGGTAATGCCAGAGTGGCCAACCTGAAAACTGCTATAGCAGGTTGCCCACTATTATGAAATTTATAGAATTTATACTACACTAGTATTTTAACCTGTACATTGCACAAAATAAATGTTCATTTTATATAACTAAATATATAATAAATAAATATATAATTATATTACAATTAAAATTCATAATAAATAAATATTTTTGAACATATAAATTATATTTTAAATTTATGATAAACAATTTATATTGTGATACAATGTTATTTTTAATTAATAATTTTTGATAAAAAAAATGAAATTCAACTTAGAACTAAAAATATTGAAAATGATAGATTAAAAGAAAAGAGCTAAAAAAATTCATAAAAACACTGTACACTGTTGTTGAAAAAAAAAAAGAAGCTAAAATCACTTTCCTTGAAGAATGACAACTAAAAATACTCTCTTCATGACAACTATTCTAATTTATATATGAAAGAAACATAAAATTGTTATTCTCTGTTTAAAACATGAAAAGAAATAAAGACAACTTGTTCCTAATAAATCAAAGATTATAAAATTTAAAAATAAAAAATACAAAATATAAGAAAACATAAATTATTGAAAAAAAGAAAACATTGTAAACAACAAAAGTAAAGATAAAGATTAAGGGACACAAAGATTGAGGGAGATAAAAATTGATAAATTTTGCTGATCTTATAGGAGAGTAGACGCAAAAGACAGACAAAGAACAAACTGTTCTGTGAAGAAGATAAGGTGTTGTTTTGATAGGAGATTTCATTGAATTTTTTATTAATATGAAATTTGAATAAGGGAGAGAAGAAAACAGAAGATGAGATACAGAAGGGAAGAATGTAGTACAAGGTGCACAGAGTGAATTATTATAAATATCCTACCTATGTTCTCCCACTTATAATAGTTATATATTATAAAACACTTATTATTACTATTATTCTTTAGTTTATTAGATCATAATTATGCTTTTTTTAGTTTATTATATTATATGTTATGCTTTTAATAGTTTAATACATTTTGTATTAATATTATTCTTTAGTTTATTATATATTATATGCTATGTTTTACATAGAAAAAGAGGCTAAAATTGGGCTCACATCGAGGCCCAAACAAATCAAATAAAAAAAGGAGAAAACAAAGAAAAATACTCAGGCCCAATTCTCCTGAAACCCTAGGACTAGGACCCCATCAGCTTCTCTGCTAAGTGCTAGTTAAGTGTCGCCCCTGTTGTGAGAGCACAACCCTAATTCCCTATGGCAGAGAACCCAGATGGAGGGATACTGGGAGTTTGGCAGCAGCAAGAGGGAGGTCACAGAGGCTGTCTGACTAAGGTGTGACGCCAACAAAGGAGCCACCACAGCCCACAAAACGCCATGATAGCTAGGCGCTTCATGACAGTGCCTCAACAGTGGTGAGGATCCACTCTATTTTTTTTTTTGTTTCTTCCTACTCACAAGGGATTACCAATCCCACTATTGAGCATGGAAAATTGTGATCCAACTCTGTCACAACCTACAGTCAAGTAATATATAAAAAAAAATACATCAAGAAAGGGCAAGATAAGGTTTTACCTATCTCGACACAACAGTGAGAGAAAGAATCAAAGATAAAAGAGTGCCATGGATTGGCCAGAAACACAGCTGAGAGCTCTGGGTAAGATGGTTTGGTTTGCGTTGAAGAGGTAAGACACTAATGTAGTAGTCAAAACGCCTTTAAATATAAATTGGTTGTAAAAACAAAAATTCAATAGTCATTTCATCACTAAAATATTTTTTATATTAAAATTAAATTTTAATTTTTTCTTTAAAAAGTTAAAATTTAAAAGTTTCAAATATATTTTTGTATTTTAGTATACAATTTTTTTTGTTGCACATAGAAACAGCACCAAACGACATTGTATGAGGGACAAACAAACGGGGTTTTGCACATGAAAAAAAAAACAGCTAAGATGGCCATGATTCTATGCAAAAGCTGCCATGAATTGTGCCACAATAACCAACTGCTCCACTACAGTACAACAGGAAACACAGAAGTGGCAGGGTGCTGTGCTGGAACACGTCGACACTATAGTGGTGCAATGGTGCAGTATTGACTACTATGAATCAAAATGCAGGGGCAATGCACATGAAGGGAGGAATCTCATTGTATTACTACAAAAAAAGGAAGCACAATGTAACACAATAAAAAGATCACACAATGCACATGAAGATGAACATGAGCGGATGATGCTTTTACATGAATCAAAGGCAGGGGAAATGCCCATGAAGCAAGGAATGTCAATGTAATATCACTAAAACCTCAGCACAACTCAATTGCGTGAAAGGATAACACTTTTACATGAATCAATTGCAGGGGAAGGGAGAAAGCATTTACCATACAAAACACAATAGCCAAAGCTCCAGACAAATGAAGCTTGCCATCGTGTAACATTTCACATGTTAATAAAAAGGGAGGAAAAAAATGATTACACCAGATCATAGCACAGTAAGGGTTTTACAGGTATTGAATTTAACATTTAACAGCATGCTTCTCTCACAAAAGAACCCCAGAAAAGCCACACTTGCAGATGCACGCAGGCTATACCTTTATTATTGCAATTGTAAAATTACAAATAAATAGAGATAAACAATAGCAGCAGAATTCCTCCTTAAAATTCATCAAAAAAAGATTCAAAAATTCGGTTGAAACCTTGAAGAATATAGGGTAAAAAACATAAATATAATCTAAAAATAGAAACACTAACACACAACCAAGACTCAATTTGAAAATTCATAACGTTCAGGGAAGATTCACCGTAAAATACCAAAGAAATCTAAAGCCTAGCTGTATTCAATTGAAAAACCCCAAATATTGCTGTGAGTCTTGGCTTTCTTTTTACTCTGCTCCATTACATCCAACCAAAATACAAATGCGGTTAAGGTAAAAGCATGCCAAAACTCTTCGTTAAAAACAAACCAGAAAGAAAATATTAAAAACAAAAAGATAAAACAGCGGGAAACCTCCCTAGTTTACACGGAGAGTGAGATAAACAAAACCCATTTTACTCTTTCTTTCCTAATTTAGTTTTATTTTATTTATTATATTTACATAGAAGAGAATCATACAAAACGAGCTTTCCCAACAGAATCATCCAAGAATCAAAAACCAATGCAGGTAAAAAAGACAAAACTACATCCTATCGACATAAAGACAATGTCTGAAATAACGAGAGAAAGAAAAGTGAAAATCGGCAAGAAAGAAAGGAATCACCAGTTGTCGTAACAATATCGCCAGAAGAAAACGTAGAAGAGAAGCGGCGGTTGGGACTCACGCGCCACCACTGTAGTGGAGAGCGAGTAGTGAGTAAGGAACAGCAGAAGCCTACGAAGGGAACGTTAGGAGAATACCAAGGTCTGGTCTTATATTGTGCAAGTTCTGTGAGTGGACTTGAAAATTTAATGAAATGTGATTTATTGGGTACATAAAAATAAAAAATAAATAAACTTCGCACGTACCTATTAACTTAGGCACGAAGGACACACGGGATTGAGGAAACAAGAAAAGCATTGCCTCTATTTGATTAGTCCCTCTTAGTAACATTTGCTTTCATAATTACATTTTCGGCAAAATTTAAGTCTATTATTTTAATATTTCTTGAAAATTTAAAATTTATTTTAATAACTTGTGTCAATTTTCAATATAGGAAAGTGAAGTTTTAATTTTGATTTGAATGTAGTAATAAAAATGTAAATGTTAATAAGTAGATATTTTTCCCTCAAAGCCTTTAGAATTCAACCCTGACTCTCATTATAGATATTGAGTTGATCTGTCTTTCAGGTCTTGACCAGAATTTACCCCCTTTTGTGTCTTTTTCCTTTATGATTTATTACATCATTTGACTCACAAATCATGTTTACTTGTGTAATTTTTTCAGGTTTTCTAAGCTTTTATTGATTGGTTGTGGCCATCCTAGTTAAATGAATCCCATGTATTTTGTTTTGTGTGAAAAGTCTAAAACTTGAACAAGAAATACAAAAATAAAAAGTTATATGGAATAACTTTTATCTTAGACATAGAAATGAGACGTGTGTATTATCCTACTGTCTGAATTAATCTAGAATTCAATAAGTTATCTAATAGGTCTGTTTATAAGGAAGGAAATAAAATAAATTTTTGAAATTTAAATAGAAGAAAAGTGAAAAAAATAAAATTTTATATATTTTTTAATCAACCATGAAAATTAAATCTTTACAAAATACTAAAGAGTTGATTGTTAAAAAAAAAAAAAGAAATCATGAATTTTAAAAATAACTAAAATTTATAATATTTTTAAAAATGTCTACATATAATTTCTAAGAATTAAAGTTTCTCGTGTTTAGAGTTAATAAAACTTTTCCAAGTAAATAAGTGATTTTTTAAAATATTATTTTAGATAAATAACTTCATTACATAGTCTTGTATAAAAATTTATTGTAAAAATATTTTTATAAATTTTTAAATTAAAATATTGAATAAGTTTTGTTGTAAATTTTTTTTATAAATTTAAAAATTATAAATATTGGTGTAATTTTTAATATTTTTATTTAACTTTAACCAAACAAAAAATTTCATTCTCTATTTTAAATATATTTTTTTATAATTTTTACTAAAAAATTTCTTCAACGTTACAGCAATAATATTCTTAAACAATCTATTAATTAATACCTTGAAAATTTTTAAAGATTTGAACATATTTAAAAGTATAATTTTAATATATTAAAAAATTAAAATAATGTATTTTATAAAATAATTTTATTTTTTAAATTTATCAAATGAGTTGGTAAGAATATCGTAGTACCATTAAAATTTTTCCTAACTCAAAAAAGTTAGATTCTTATGTTCATAAGAAAGTTTTTATAGGAAAGTTAAGAAAAAACTATTTATGGGAAACAATATTTTTTTAGACACTAAACACTTCATGTCTAACAAACTCTCCCTAACATTCTTGACTTCCAATTCTCGAAAAAAAAAAAACATTTATCAAACACTTTTTAAATTATATCTAGCAAAACTAGCTAAAAAACTAAAACTAACTAGTAACTGATAACAAAAAAAATTATTAATCTAACTTATTAAATTATAAGTATTTGATAAAACAAGACATGATCAAAGACAATTCCTATAAATAGTGGCAATGCATGAAAATGATAGTGACAATGGACAAGAAAGAAGGACCATTATTAATAATGGTTAGGTGTGAAGAAAATGTTGACTTATGACTTAAAAAAAATTTACAAATTGGAGAGAAATTAAACTAACAGAAAAAAAAAAATACTATGTGATTATAATTACACACTGAATTTTAACATATATATTTTCAGTTATTTGTTTTGATATTTTTAAAAATGCTGAAAACGATATCTTTTGTTTCTAACTTTTAGCTTTTTAAAATTAAACAAAAATATTTTTACCATTATTTTTAATTTTCACTGAAAATGAAAACAATGTGCATACCAAACAGCACATAAAACTATTCCATTGTTTATAATCTCTTGTTGTCTCTTTCTCTTCTCTCCCAATCTCCATTACTTACAAGTTACTTAATTTCACAACATGTTATCAATACAATTACTTTCTCCATTTTTTTATGGGTGTGGCATGTGCATTTTTTTTTTTTTTTTTTAGTTCAATGGTGTTTTTATGTTATTTCATTTAGTTGTATATAGCGATACATACAAAGATGAAGTAGAAAAAAAAAACTTGTAAAGACACTATAACGTTGAGATAAATATTGTATATTATATCTTTTGTATAAATGTTGTACATTAATTCATTGGGCATATCATTTAATTATATATATATATATATTACTTCTCGTTCGATTACTCTGATTGGTTGATACGTTGAATGATTATATTGCATTAGTAATATACTTTTATTAGTTTTATTATATGCTGAATTATTATATCGTTTAAAAAATTATTACTATACGGATGCATTATAAATTGTTATAATTTATTATTGCATTACTTATTTGGGCTCAAGCTGGAATTTATTTTGATGCAACGCAGGTCTTGGAAATACTATTGAATCAATAAATAAAACATCCAATCAAAATAAGACAAAAACTTAATGTTTTAAAAATTGAATTGTTCATCAACAATTCAAAGTTCGATGATGTTTGAACCATAATTAAATAATATTTTAAAATTTTAATATAATTTTAACAATAACTGAATAAAATAATGAGTTTTTGATAAAAAAAAATCATTATCTCATCAAATTGGCATTATTCAATTCCTAAAAGTGAATGTAGCAACCTATTATTACTATTATTTTTAGTTGTTATTTTGTTCTTGATTGTGAAAAAAATTTTAATAACACATTTTTTTTATAAAAGAAATGGAAAAATAAGGTAGAAGGTAAAAGGAAAAAAGATAGATAGAATAATAAAAACATACCATATTCTTATGGAGACTGACAAATTATGTACTCATTGTACATCAAAATATTTTATCGAATCTTACACTTAAAAATTAAGAGAGAAGGATAAAGACACATCTTACTTATAAAGGTGATGACTTTGATTTTGGTCCTCCATATGTTATTCATCTACACATTGATTTCTTTGATAATTCAAATGACGAAATTGATCACATTATTGGAGACAAAAGTATCAAGAAATAATTTTTTTTAATATTTTTCATGTTATTGAATTTTATGTTTAGTGTGTTTTAAATTTCATGATTCGATATTATTGAACTTTTTATTAGTGTATTTTTTTTATTTAAAACAATAAATACTTTACTTGTAAAAATTGTTACATTTTCAAATTTCAAATATATTATCTTACTTCTAAATAGTGATTTTTTTTATATTGATTATATATACTAATTATTTTCAATAGAGAATGAATATTTATATTAACACCAATAATGAAGACACATGTCTTTCTAATAATGCAACGACTCACCATTATGAATATTTTTCTTATTTAGTAGCTAAAAAAGAAGTCAATGTTAGTATCATATTTGATACTACAAAGATATCTGAAGACTCTCATAGAGTTAATGTCTTGAAGAAACAAAGTTATACATTGAAAAAAATCATAGAATCATAAAAAAGAGGGTTGAATTGTGAGCTTGCATTGTTTTTTGCCTAACCTACATAACTTAAACTTCTTATATGTTAAGAGAAAAAAAAGTTTTTCACACACTTGAATAATCTTAAAAAACTTTAACAAATATTGTACAAGTGTTTTGAAATTTTTTTTTTCAAATATATTTATTAAAAGTTGCTTTTGGAAGTCATTAACAACTAGTTTCCTAGTATACAAAGTTTTAAAGTTGTTTATGAGTGACTAATAAAATTTGTTTTAAATGAAATTTTATAGTTTGAATAAATAACTTAAAAAATATATATTTCAATAATCAAATTTGGTTTTACTAACAAAAAAATGGTTGATTTATAAGGGCAAGAGAGAGGAGATATTGCATTAATGAGTTTTTATACTGGTTTGTTTATTAATCACTTAGATTATGTTTAATCCTCACCTCCTTAGGATTTTATTATTATAATCACTCATATATTACACAATATTTTATTTGTCAAGTCTCCACTTACTTTCTAACAATAATTATTCTTCTTCTAAGTGTTTGTAGGCTTAAACATAACTCAACAATTGTTTCTCCAACACAAACTAACTTAGTTACCTAGTTGTGTAGACACAAACTCTTTAATATTGCTAATCTACCTTATTAGCCTTTAGAATAGCTCTAATTTCTCAAAAATGACAGACTATGACTCTTGCACTTTCTAACGTTCAGAGTGAATACATTACTACACAAAACCTAAATACACATTAACATATTACAAAACAATAGACAATAAATCTAGAGTGTTTCCTTAGAAAAATGCTTATCTTAGAAGCTATAAATCTCAATTTAAAATAACAAAATTTGTAATTTGATGCCTATATCAAACTCATTCGAATAATGGTTCTATATAAATTTTTATTTTGCCTTAAATTAGTTTTTTTTTTTTTGTAACTAATTGAAACTCAATAAAAGTTGTTTAGAAGTTGTATGATATATAATTTTCATTACAACTGCTTTTGAATGTCTTTTTATATGATTTTGTTGTTTTTGAATTAGTTTTTCTAAGATAACCATTCGGATAGTTGTTTTGAGTGGGATTTCCTTAATGAAATATTATTTTTCACCTTTTATAAATTTATAAGGTGTGTCATTCATATAATATTGTTTTTGTGTTTCTTTTTTATTATAATATTTATAATATTTCTTTTCTTTCATTTTTTTCTCTTTTATGTACAATTTATTTTACAATTAGGATTTTTTTATAAATTATAAATACTTTTTTAAATAAACTTATCAATTAATAAACACCAATAAATATAATTTTAATATATTTTTAATCCACGTAAAATAAATAAATTTTGATTTTAATTCTTTAAATTTTTTTGATTAATTTTTATTTCTTTAAAATTTATAATCATTTATTTTATTTCTTATAAAATAAATAAATTTTGATTTTTGTTCATATAAAATATTTTTATTTTATTTTTATCCTTTTAAAATTTAAAATAATTATTTTCAGTCAATAATTTTTATTTTAAGATAAATAAATAACATTTATTTTAAGAATCTAGTTTTTTTTTAAGATGTCATAAACTAACATGATAACACAGTGTAACATGTGATGATTACTTCGTTAAACATATATATATAACTAATATATATATATAACTAATATATATATATAACTAAATAAGTATCACATAATATTAAAGATAAAAATAATTATTTAAATTTAAGAGAAATAAAATTAATCAAAATTTTTTATAAAACCTAAAATAAAAAAAATGTTTATTTTATAAAGATTAAAAAGTATTAAAAAAAACTAATAAACATTCATGGAAGTAAATTACCGACTGATACTCCCCCGAATCCCGGTGATGCTGAATGGCATTCTTGGCGGCACCTGTATTTGCACGACAATTTGCTTCCACCATTGGAAACAGACCAAAACCTGGATGGTTCCTTATTCCATGTGGGGACCAACACGTGTGCCAACCTTCTTTCTTTCGGTGCTCTGCTGCAACTGCAACTGTTGCGCGGTTCCAACTCGAATGTCTCTGTCTTTTTTTCTCTCCGCAAAATAACAAGAATATAATATAGATAATTCTAAATTTTCCAACAATATTGGATTTACTTCTTTTATATTTTTTTCGTTTCATTTTATTTGATGTTTAGAATTTTAATATAAAAAATAAAAATAAAAATAAAAATTTAGAAAATAAGTATTTAATACTTTTTCAAACTTAAATACAAGTAAACAAATCTTTTATAATAGTAAAAACTAAAAAAAATAAACACGTTTTTTAGTTAATTTTATCTATTTAATGATATCACCTTCAAAATATCTTTTATTTAGTTGATATTTTATTTCTTTATAATATCTTTTTATTTTTATATAAGTTTCAATAAATATAGTTTTTTAAAAAAATATTTTTAAAATAAAATTAGAAAAATTTTAAATGATATTAACTAATTTTTTTAATGCAAATTAATTAATTTCACTTATGTTTGAATATGAGGGAGTACTTCATTGATATTATAAAATAGTAAATCCTCAATTTCATTTTCAAAGAATTACTTTCTCTCTTAAATTGTCCTTAAAATAAGAAAATTATAAAAGTATTTCCTTAAGTATTATAAATAACAATAACCATTTTTTTCAAATATTAAATTAGTAAAATATACAAACTTAGACATTAGTAAAATATACAAACTTCAGAATTAAATGGATGGATATTCAATCTTTAAAAGAATTACTTATATAATTTTACAAGCACTTTTTCTTTCTAACTGTAGGGTCATATTGATATTTATGTTTATATTAAAATGACTATTAGAGTAGATAAAATGGCTACCAAATTTGTTTTAAAAAGTTTAATAATATTAACATGTGAAAAAAAAAAAAATTATGTGACTAACTAATTATATGCTTATAAAATATAAATGTTATTAGAGAAAGTAACATAAATAATTATTAACGTATCATGCCAAAAAAGATAAATGTAAACCATACAAATCATCTCACATTTGTTGAAATAATTTAGTTATATCTACATTAAATCTTCAACCTATTTAATTATTATTAACACGGGAGATTTAATGATATTATAGTGAATACTTCTTATTAATCTTACATAAATATTCTTTAATTTATACGATAATAATATAACGTTATATATATTATCAACATATATTTATTCTAATTTAATATATAATTATATAAATTAAAAAAAATAGTGTAATGTTAAAAAAAGAGTTAAATCTAAAGAGACACAGGTATGATTTATTTGTTAAATAATATGTTAAAACGTTTTCAGTACATGTATGTATTATACATATTTTATTTGTCTTACATGTAATCAAATTCAATATGACTAAATGATTTGTTTTCTCCATGCAGGTTGAGGTTAGAAGTTATTTTGTTAGTGAAATTTTGTTTTTTTGCTCAACTTTTTAAGGGAGTAGTGTTCCAAGTAAAAAGTGTGTGCATAACAGAGTGGAAGTGTGTAGTTGTTCGTAACAGCAAGCAGTAAAAAATGTGCATAAAAAAAATTAAGCGTGTCAGAAAGCAGACTGCACACCAATTAAGTGAGAAATGAAATTAATAAAAATATGACACCTGTATTAATGAGGACATTGTTTTATTAAATAGTAAATAAATTATTCCAGTACCCTAGCTGGAGTATTTAATCAAAGATTATATAAGAGATATAACAATTTAAAAATTATTTATTTTATTATAAAATAGGAGAATACCCCAGTACTGTTACTATGTACCCTTTAGTGACAGGAGGTGGACATTTCCTCTTACATTATTCATCATTACATTTTACATTGAAATTCATTGAGCAAGAGGAAAAGTTTAGACAACTAATTTTTGGATACAATGGAGGTCAATGAAGTTTTGTTATGACCGTACATTTGGGCCATCAGTTTGATGTTAAGTGGGTAGCAATCAAAAGGTGGTCCAGCAAAAGCCCTACAAGCAACAATTTTATTCACTGTCTCAGTGGTGTGGAAGGGATCCCAAAACAAGTATCTGTCTCTATCTTCGCAAGAAACAAACAAAGGCAAGCAAGTTATTTGTCCTAGATTTCTTCCAATACCACAACACCCTGTATCAGTTACCACAACACCCTGTATCAGTTACCACAACACCCTGTATCAGTTACGTGAACCCTGTACAACTCAAATCCCACCATACTGTATCATTATTTATCATTATCTTTTAATGTATACTTGGGTGATTAATAATCAATTCAGTTGTTAAAATTCTAATGGATAATTAAATTAGTTTTTTAAATTAATAAAATTATCAAATAACTTATAAAAATATTATATATTATCTATCTATTTAGTTTTTAAAATTATAATTGAGAAAGAAATTGATAATTAAAATAAATAAAATTATAAAATAATTGTTAAAATTATAAATTGTTAATTAGTTTAGTTCTTGAAAATATAATGATGAATTAAATTGATGTTTTAATTTGAAAATGTAGAAAATATATTGTTTAAAAAAGACTTAATTATATTTTTTTTTACAGATGACAATGAGTCATAGATTTAATGTGTATATACAAAAATTGTCTATAACATACCCATATATACAATATTATTATTATTATTCTTATTACAAAACCTAGTAGGTAAATCATATTTTCCTTATCTCCTTGATAATAATGAAGAAGAAAGGGGTCATATATTACTTCAATTTTATTTTCTAAGAGTTTAATTATATTTTAAAAATAAAATGTGTAAAATTTTGAAAGTAGAGAACAAAAAGTGAAATTAATTTTTTTTCTAAATAATACATTTTCTTCTCACATCAATGACAATGTCAATACGACAAAATTTATAAAATTATGTAAGTTTCTCATCAAATTACATGAGTTTTTTTTTTATTTTATGAACTTATTTAATTCACTATTATAATTTCAGAAATCATATTGATGGAAAATTTATAATTTATAATTTCAGAAAATATTTTATCATTTTATTTATTTTAAAAACTAATTTAACTATTTATTGTAATTTCAAGAACTAAATTGATTGATAAAATATAATTTTAGGAATCATTATATCATTTTATTAATTTTAGAGATCAATTTCACCGGCTATTATAATTTTAAAGACTAAATTGATGATTTATTTTATATAAATACATGAGTTTAATAGAAATGAATTAATATCAACTCATAAATTATTTTTAACATGAATTTTAAAGTAATTATTATAAAAATTAACTAATTTATTATATATAAGAATTTTTTATTAAATAAAAACATAAAAATCCTTAAAACTGTGCAAATATTATTTATTTACATTATTAATTATTAATTATTAATATGGAAATTAATTGGACATTTCTTACCATAGGCTTTTGCATTGTGAATCAGCTCACTAAAAATTCTGTAAGTGTTGCCATACACAAAAATTGAACCATGGTGATTCGCATTCAGCTGATCCACCAAAGACCTCAACAAAACATTGAACATATCGACTATGTCATTAACATAAGATCTACACTCTCCTGGAGGGGCAAGACCTGTGGATAATTGGCTAGGTATGCAACCAAGTGGGGCAAGTCCTCCCAGCAAGAATTTTCTGAGTCCCAAACCATGCAGAGTCTGCAAAAGTAGCACTATATTCAATACATTTATGCTTGTCCTATACATATATTACCAGTCCTAACCCTATTTTGCTACTATCTAAAACAGTATATTTGTTAAATAGTAAATTTAATTACCAAAATCTTCCCTTTGTAAAGCTTAATGAGAAAATCAGCATATTCTTTTAAGTTATAAAGGAAGCTTGATCCGTATTGTTCAGGAATGAGATAGTTGTTTAGGTAATCATTATTGCCATGGTCCACCACTGCCAATGAATTTGCTAAGGGCTGACTCAGTTTCCTCTCCTCCATTTGAATTTTCAGCTGCCTTACGGTTGTTTTAAAATTTTGCACCTGGTGGCTAAAGCTAATGTGTTCTCCCTGTGTTATTTGAGCTTGAGTCAATAAAGAAAAGCAAATAGATTATGTAACGAGAGTGTAAATAGTATTTATATATAAGATTATCTAATCATAAATTAATACTTATGATAAGTTTGTTAGTTTTTATATTAATATTATAATATAAAATTTTATATTAATTATACATATAAATTAAACTCAAATAAAAATGTGAAAATTATTATAATTTAAGTTTAAGTTAACTCAATTATAACTTATATATTCTTTATTAATCATATCACTGTTTAGTATGAAATTTTTAATATTTTTTTTACGTCAAATTTATAGAACAAAATAACGATAATTTTATAATGGTTTAATAATATGATTCAATAATTCAACAATAATTATTAAAAAACTCTATGATACATCATATAATTTAAAATCTTAATTTTACAAAATAGATTTGAAAAATAAGAATTCTCTCCAACTTATCCTTTATTTTGGTTACTTCAATGATCTAAGTCTGAAACATACATAAAACACAAATTAATTAGCAGTTAGCACAGAGATTACCAGATTTCGCCCTGTCTCTTCAAGTATCCCAGAAGCCGCTGAAGCGTAGTTTAACTCCCCAGGAAATGTTTTTGCCTAGTATTATGCTATCTGCAAAAGTTGGTAGAAGACCTATAAATTCCCCTGCAAAAGTGCAATGTCAGTGCAAAATTAACTACTATGGTTATGTTTTTAGTAATATGAGAAAAAACGAAAATGCAAGTTACCGAGGACATCTACGAGAGTTTTGCCGTTAGTAAATCTCCCCGTTGGACCCTCCGAGAAATCAATGCCATAAGGCGTGAAATTGGCTTTTGCAAAGGTGTTGAGATAGTTGTTGTTCCCGCTATCCAATAATGAATCTCCAAACACAAACATTGCAGAAAATAATGGCTCCCCAGCTACATCGTTTGATGAGGCAGATATCAAAAGCACGGTCCAAAATGGAAAGAAAATAACTAGCTCGCATGCCATTTTCATTTTTTGCTAAGTCTTGGTGATTTAGAAATTAAGTTGAAGGCACTCTTATTTTCAACGTGTATATATATATATGCATGCGTGACATGTCATGTTGCGTTTTTCCATTGATCTCTTTTTAGCTTTTCCCCTATATGCCTCCTGAATCTATGGCATATTTAGTTTCGTCACACCATCTTATACCTCCCAATCCCATCTTTTGCTCATTTTGGGGTCTTGTTGGACGCTACACTTATTGCTTTTACTTCAAACCCCATCCCACCACAAAAAAATAAAAGATTTTGAGTGTTAAGGAGTCTTTTAGAGACACTTGTTAATCACTACTGTTCGATTTCAAAGCTTGTTACTGCTTCTCAAAAGCATGGATACTTTTTTAGATTATTAACTGGGACTATAACTTGTTCAATTAGCTTTGCAAAACAACCTGGAATAAGATTGAATAAAACCGAAGTTTGACAAATTATACATGATACAAAAATTTCAGTGCAAATTGCAGGTTTGTACAACGTCTGCCCGTAAAACATGCATGCACATTGGCCGTGGATATGCTAAAAAAACTGGTGTGCCGTTTCTACGCCATGGAGTAGACAACAAATTGAATGAACTATCATTTTCGTATTTGAAAATTCACTCTATCTCCTTTACAGTTATTAAAATAATAAAATTATTTAAGTATTCAACATTCATATTGACAATTTAGTACTGAATTGATATATCTCAATAAAATTTAAAGACTAATTAAGGAGTTTTAATATTTAAACAATTTTTAATATTTTTTGGATTATTTTTTACTTTAAAAACCAATTAGAGAAGAGAGTATTAATGAAATTAAAATTAACGGTTTATTAAGAAGGAACTACTTCGATTATGTCTTTGTTACTCTGATTGTGGGGATTTTGTTATGTATTAATAACCCAAAATAATAGACTTATCAAGCATAAATAAGGCTGTGTTGTTGCCCAAAAATTAAAAAGTAAAACCAAGGTCTCTCTGAATGCTGTTTTCTAAAACTTGCTTTACAATTTGTTCTTTTAAGTTTTGAAAATCAAAATAACATTGTAAAAACCAAAACCCATCACATTTAGGTTCATGAACCTACATATGTTAAAGTAACCTATAAGTTTAGGAATAAAAAAAATCATGTTAGATGAGAAATATCTACCATTTTATAACCTTATGATTTCCAGCGAAATTAATTATTGTTTTTGGTGATGGATATTTCATAATTATCTTATGGTTACCAAAAAAATAAGTGAGGTACAACTTGGGAGTCAAATGTATATTACATAACTCAGACTAAATCAATTATAAAAATGTTGTTTGATTTTTTCATAAGTTAATTCAAACACAACACACTTAATTCACAGGTTGAAGTGAGTTACTTGAGTAAGTCAAGTCAACTCATGCTAACTAGTATTTTTATTTTTTAAGTTATAAATTTCCTTCAAATTTTATTTTATTTTTTTATTTTTTGAGTTTGTTATTATGAATTAATATGAATTAATATTTGAGTAAATAGTTTATATACTTAATAGTATAAATAATTTTTATACTATTATCTAATTTTAAATTAACATATATAGTAAGTTTGTTAACTTTTAAAATAATTACATTAAAAATTATATATTATAATTTTTTTATTAGTAGACAGTGTAAAAATTGTCTCATCATAAAAATTAAACTTTTTTTTTATTTTCTATATTTTCTTGTATTGTTATATATTTTTAATTTTTAAATTAGGTGAATCAACTCATGAGTCAACACATTAATCCATGGTGAGTTGAGCCAAGTTGTGTGCTAAAAATGGGAATTAAATTGACTCACTTTAGCACATGACACCTCTAAATGAATCAAAAAACTTTAGATTAAGACTCACACAAGGCTAGGCTCATTATCTTTGGATAACCAAATCACTTAAGTTTTGTTCAATGACTATTGGATTGACTTGAACACCTAGTATTTCTCATTTTTTCATGTTTACATATTGGCTCATATTAAGGATGGAAAAACGAGTCAACATTCCTTTACTTGCCTCTAACCCATCTTAAGTGAGGTGAGGTGAGACAGGTTAAATCACCAAGAAAAATAGTTTAAAATCATAACCCACCTTGTTTAAGGGTGAGTTGATTTACCAAAAATTAAAAAGAATACTATAAAAATGATAAATTACCGGAATGACGTGTAAAAAAGTGAAAAAAAAATGTCATTTATCTAACCAAACTAACATCATACAAAAACATAAAAAAGTAATAAGATATTAATTAAACTACAGTAAGATATTAATGACAACTAATATTAATTTTCGAAAAAAAAATAACATGTTGACATGCGAACTTATCTTTGACCTACCAGTTGGGTAAGACAATTTAATTGAATTATTGTATTGAGATAACTCAACTCACTTTACCATTTTTAACATATTAAGTGACTTAAAATCCAACCTACTTTGTTATTCCTAACTCCCATTTTTAAATTATGATTGCCCAAAAGTTTCCTCCGCAGAGCCCTGATCGCACAATTTTATGCTCATTTAGTTATCTACTTTAACTCAACTTTTTACACGGACACATTTTAATGGTTGAGATTAATTTTGGATACACAGTTCAATCAGGTTTAAAATTGTTCAAAATTAATTCCATCAAAATTTAAAATACATGGACACTTCGTCTCCTACTATCATAGCAGACTGAATTTGTATAAGTGTCATTTATCCCAAGGTATACCCTTGAGTTCTGGACCATACACGTGAATTCATACACTAATTGGATAGTTTAGCGCGATATTTGCAACACCGTAACGAGAAGATATATAAATGCTTAATTTGCATATCAACGACGAGACGTTGATATAGCAACCGATGCAGATGCTAAAATATATTATCATTTTTAATGAACCATTTCTACTTGTTTACCTGAGAGGTATTTGGTACTGGTTAGCCTTTGCAGATCAAAATTTGAACTAAGGGTAGACTTAATTGAAATACAGAACACGAAGGCGTATCTATATTAGCCTTGCATGAATCGTCTAAACAAATTAACATTGCATGAATAATATAACGGGTACCAGTAGAAGCTACTGAATGTAAGGATAGAAATAATTCTTATTGATTCAGATAAATGAATGTTAGCACACAATTTTTGACATTTTGAACTAGCATGATTTACCAAAAATCTCTGCAAGAACACGATCCCTTGCTAAAATGATGAAACCGATTTCGATCCCTAATAACAATATCTCTGTCAAAGAAACCAGAAACATGCTTCATGAAATTATGACAGTCATAACAAATCCTAAGATTCTTAATGACCCTAATGGTCTTTCTATCCCTTTGATAAAGAAGCACAAAAGCCACTGCCAATTTCTCACTGTGATAGCCCAGACAATGCTCCTTCTCTTCCTCTTGAATGTCATGCAGCACATTGGAAGTACTAGGGGTGTAACCTCCAAGTTTTACAGTGTCTATAACTGAACCTAAAAACCTTGTAATCTCCTCCCACTGCGGATGAGAATTATCTCCCGACACAAACTCGTGAACCTCTTGATCAATGTGAAGCAAACTAAGGCCAGGCTCCTTGACAATTCTACTCTCCCTCATTGAATTCCTCACACCCTCCTTCTCAAACCAGTTACCAACTCCACCATAAGCGTTTGACAAAAGCACATAATCACCATCATGATGAGGGTCCAGCTCATTGATCCTCTCCTTGGCCTTCTCAGCCAGCACAAGATGATTGTGATTCACACAAGCCCCAAGCAAGGTCCTCCAAATAACCGAATTCGGCCTAACACGCATCCCCTCCACAAACTCGAAAGCTTCAAGCACCATCCCGGCACGGCCAAGAAGATCAACCACACAGCCATAATGCTCAAGCGCCGGTTCAACACCATACTCACTCCACATGCTGTCAAAAATCCGCCGCCCCTCCTCCACGAGCCCGCCATGACTACAAGCCACCAACGCACCCATAAACGCAACACGATCAGGCTTCAAACCAGATTCCACCATGCCATAAAACGCCTCCAAAGCCTCCCTGCCACGTCCATGGACGGCGAGGCCGTTAATAAGAGCGGTCCAAGTGACAACGTTTCTGTGAGGCATTTCATCAAACACCTTAACGGAACGATCAATATCCCCGCATCGTGAATACATATCAATAAGTGCAGTACCTAATGGAACAGTAAGGCCAAGTTTGGTCCTGGATATAAAAGCGTGAACCCAGGTGCCTAATTCCAAGGCACCCAAGCTCGAAACCGCGGATATCACACTTAGCATGAGGACACCATCGGGTAAGATTGAATTCTCGTGGAGCTGCATTTGTTGGAAAAGAGTAAGAGCTTCAGTGGGGAACCCGTTTTTGGCAAAGCATGAAATTAAAGAGGACCAAGAGACCAAGTCTCGGTGGGGCATTTCGTTGAACAGTTTGAGGGACACGTGGAGAAACCCGCGCGTGCCGTACGCGCTGATGAGGGCGTTTTGGACGTAGATATTGGAATGGAATCCGAGTTTGAGAACGAGGGTGTGGATGTGGTGGGGGTTTGGTTTTTGGAGTTTGAGGATGAGGGGGAAGGTGAAGTGGTCGAAGGGGATATTGGTTCGGTGCATGTGGGAGAAGAGGGAGAGGGCCAGGGAAGGAGCGTGGAGCGCCACGTGGCGGATCACGGCGTTGTAGGGGAAGGGGTCGCCGGGGATGGGGAAACGGAGGAGCACCGCGGCGGCGTATCGCGCGGCGTCGGGGGATGATGACTGGTCTGCGCAGCGGAGAACGAAGGTGCGGAGGGACAGAGGGTTGTCGTTTTGGCCGCGTTTAATCAGCGTGCCGTGGAGCTTGTACACTCTCTTCATGTTCAAGTAATAATAATAATAATATCGACCCATTTAGTAGCTACACTTTTGTTCATTTTTTCATCAATTCTTGTTACTTCTTACGAACTTCTACCACGTGTGGAATGCCAGAGTTTTCTTTTTGTGTCGTGCATGACCTTAAATGAGAAGTGGCTAAGCACAAACACAGTTCCAACACTGTTTGCACCATGGTATACAAGACAAATATGATGTTCTTGTGTGTTTGTTTCAAACTTACAACAAGGACAATATAAAGATTTTACCAAGTTTTAAGGCCTTTCTCATGAATACTCAAAATGACTAAAAAGTAAATATAATAAGTTAAAAAAAAAAAAAAAAAACTATGGTAGGAACTAGGAAGTCATATCTTTGTGCCCGTTAATGATGGGGTGAGCTTATGTAGTTCGCACCCAATGAACTAATATGGAACAAGTAATCCATTAATTTGTATAATTTGTTATGCATAACTCTTGTGATAATATCAAATTATTTTTATTTTATATATTTTTTTTAAATTTAAGTCCTTAAAATCTAAATTTATATTTAATTTTTTATTCTTTCATTCTTATTTCTCTCACGTTTTTTTTTTTTTTTCTTATATTTTTTAATCAAATTGACTTGTTAAGTCATCATAAAATCTAAATTAAAATTATTTTTATAACTCATTTTAATCTTAATATTTTAATTTTAATATATATATAAAAGGAGTATATCCAGTAAAATGAGTTTATTATAATGAAAAGGTGAAATAAATAAATCTAATTCATACAATCATATATGAAAGATTAAAATTAAAAATTATTTAATGCTTATATATTCATTTAAAAATATTATATAATTTTTTTATTTAATTCAAACATTTCATGGATTGTGTCATCCTCTCATAAAAAAAAATTCCCTCACTTTATTCTCTATGTATAAAAGTAATATTTTCAGCAAATTTTTTTCATTTAAATTGATTAAAAGTTTAATTATATTAATTAATAATTTATTATAGGAATAAATAAGACATTTTACCATGTTTCATTTAAAAGGCTTCATTTATTTTTGTAATATTATTATAATTTTCAAACCTCAAATAACTAAAAGACTACTTTTTGAAACGTGGTTTTTGATTTTTAAATGAGTTTCTAATAGTAAATACAAGTTCATATAACATTAAATACTGTTTTTAAGTTTCCAAACACGGCATGGCCACTTAACTGCCTCGACAAAATGTTTCAATTATTTTGCCCTCCATCCTCCTGGTCTCCAAACGACCCATAAATATGAAGTATTTGTAGTTTGCTATTTATATTACTTAAGTAAGAAGTCTTTTTTTCCTTACCTTTTACGATCAAGGGGTACATGTATATGGTTTTTGGTAGATTTAATTTTTCTTCTGATTTGTGTTGTATTTTAATTGCGCTTCTATTTTTTTTCTTTTTTTTTAATTGTAAAAATTCAGTGACAACGTCTCATTAGTCGCATGATTAGCCGTGGTTTGCATGTGGGTCTTTCTCCCTTTATTTTTTTATTTTTATTTTTATAAACTTCTCTTTTCCCTTTCCCTCCTACTCCTTGATCAATTAGGTATCGTATTTGACACCACATTTGGAACACTGTCATCATCAAGTAAATATGTTGATATGGTTAAGTTCAATTTTCAATCATGGTATAAACTTAAGTGCAATAGATACTAATGGTCTTCACTTTGCTACAAAGAACCTTATTAAAATTTGGTTAGTTTTGAATCGTAATTTTTTTTTGTTTTTCTCTATGTTTTTTTTTTTTGTTTTTTGTGGTGCCATTTTTAGTTTACCTATAACAAGTTTAAACTCAAACCAGGGAGAAAATTATAGGTAATACTTGTTCTGATATATTTATATGCATTGAAATTAGGAAAGTCAATGAAATTGAAGTTAGTGAATAAAATAATAAATTAGAACATTGCTTATTTTGTAAATAACTATCTGAAATCATAATCTAGCAACGAGGTAATTGGTTTCTTATAAACCTTTAAATGTATTCCATTATTTATATTTTAAATTTTATTTTTTTATATCTTTATATCTTTTTAAGATTACTATATTTATTATTTTCTAGTATTGACAAATGGAAATACATTTGTTATAACCAAATCTCTTATGAAGATGGTGTTAAAGATAACACACCACCTAATGCTCATGATGAATTTTTTTCAATTAATAAAAAATTAATTACATACCAAGTCAAAACCTGAATTTTGGTAAATTTAAATTTAATTTTTATTTTATGTTGAAGTTATGCCTATATAATTTTTGTTTGAAGTGATGTCTTTATATATGTAAAGGACATTAGATTAACATTGAGATTTTTTTTGAAGTTTTTGTAAACTAAATCTTGTTTAATGGTGTTGTTCAACTTATGTATTAGAGTATATTGAAGAATAAAATGTTATATTTTTTCAAAACTTAATACTATTTGGTAGTAAGATGGTTGAATTTTATGAGTCATTTATTTATGGAATTTTTTTACATCAAAAATGCAATATTGTCAAGAGTAGATTTAGTTTTAAGAATGATATTTTATATTATTATTTTTATTTGATAAAAAATAGGTTATATACTTAAAGTGAAAAGCAGTTTTTCACATTATCTTTTAATCACAAATACCATTTACGATGAGTTTACCAAGTTTTACAATAATTATTTTAAAAATTATAATAATAATGATTTGTGATTATATCTACTTTATATTATCCGTACATGACTATTAAATTCTTAACACAAATTATATATTTAAATTTCAAACTAGAAATAACTTATTAAACTGAATAAACTTTATGTCAATTAATTTTAAGGTTGAACATGACCTAACTTTATTCGTTAACTTGGTTTGATCCAATGTTGATTTGGATGAGTTTAGATTTCAAAATTAGATCTGATATATTTTAAGGATGAGTTTAAGTTCTTTAAACTCCATCTAATGTTTTATATTTTCTTAAAGATTATAATTTTTTTAACAACTATGTATTAATAATAATTTTTATTTAATAAATATCATTTTGTATAACATAATATTATATTTATTATTTATTTTAAATATGTATTATAAAATATATTTAATATAAATTTTATATTATTCTATTATTTAATTATATATAATATTAAAATTAATACATCACATTAAAAATTCAAATTGACTTATTCTTGTCTTATATATTTTTTTCTTGATTAAATCAAAATTAAATTTAAATAAATGATCCAATCGAATCAAATAAAAACAAAAATAAATCTATCAATTCGTCTCTTGCTAGCATGCAATTGATTTTACGTTCGGTTACTATAATATCATATATTAGAGACATAAAACAATGAAGTGTATGAATCAAATTAAAAATAAATATCATATGCAAAGACTGAAAGGAATATATTTTTGTGCATATAAATAACTATTTTAAATTTGATTGTTATATTTTAGAACATTCCATGTCAGTCTCATAATGATAGCAATAGATGGAGGAAAATAATACTGAAAAATAAATAAATAAATATATATATATATATATATATATATATATATATATATATATATATATATATAAAAGAAATAAATGTGTAAATTCATTTGTTTCAAAAAAAATAATTTGTTGGTAGTTTTTAAAGATTCTTTTAAAAAAATCACTTCTAATCATTTCTAAAATATGTTATAAATTAAAATGTTTTAAAATTAAAAATGAATGTTATGTGTAATGGTAAAAATATATGACAAAATTAATATTTTAATACTCTAATCTTTTTTTAAAAATTCAATTCCATCTTTTAACTTTTCATTTAATTTCATGTTTGTCCTTTATAACTAAAAGTACTACATCTCAGTGTTAATTTTATTTTATTTTTATAAGTAAAGGTGAAGAAGTACTTTCTCCCATCTCTGTATATATATAAAAAATTTATTTATATTAATTAAGAAAAATAATTAAGTTTCATTTAATTATATCAATCTCATTTAATAATAATTTTAAAAAAATAATATTTGATATTAAAAATAACAGATAATTATTAAAAACAGAATTTTTAATAAATGAATGAAATTTTAGAAAATTAAATAAGATAAAATTAATTAAATTTTACTTATATTTTAAAGTAATATTCATGCAATATACTATTTTGTTTATATTTTCGACTAATTTTGACTGTAACTGTGAAAATGATCTCACTGTTTGTTTGTTATGCATAACATGAGAAAATATGATAGGAGACATAGTGAATACAAAAAAAATTCCATGGGTCATAAAAAATCTGTCACACTACTTACACAGTTGTACTTACCACATTAATCACGCGACTTCGCTTTACTCCTCTTGATAGTTACAGTTGCATGAGGTTTTGGCTGTTGCAGTGGTGTCAGTGAAATATGATATAAACAAGTGAAAATAGTTGTCTCTTCTTAGTGTTAATTTATCAGAAATTGGATTTCTAGATACCTTCCATCCTCTTGTCTCTCTTCACTACCATCCCTAGACCATAAAGAAAAACAAGCCTAACCCCTTAAACAGGATGGAACCGAGTATAAAATTTTAGGGGCAAAAAAACTTTCACATGATAAGTAAAATTAACAATGAATAATTTCTATTATTAATAATTGTTTACAATTTAGTCTAATAATAAATATTACATGTGAAAGTAAATTAATATAACTACTTTGATACAAAAAGATACATATAAACAATAGACTTAAAGCTGGAATAAGGGATAAGCTGAAATGAATTAAAAGATTATTCTTTGAACAAGATTATTTTTTAAAGAGAATACGAAGAATATATATATATATATATATAAATAATTTATTTATTTTAAGGGTACTTTCTTCGTCTTCATCATTTATTTTCATACAATTTAATGATTCTAATGAGTAATACACCTTATTTGTTATATTATAAAACAATTAATGATGAAAATAAGGAATAATTTTTTTAAAATTATTTTTAATTAAGAATATCACTCTTATATATATATAAAGAATTTACTTATTTTATGAATACTCTCTTTAACCTCATCCTTCATTTTCATGCAATCTAATTATTTTAATAGATGACACATCTTATCTATTAAATAGTAAGAAAATAAATAGTGATAATGAAAAATAATTTTTTTAAAAATTATTTTTGGAGTACGTAGATTCTTCCCTTTACATATATATACATATATTAAAATTAAAAAAAACTAAAATTAAGAATGTTTAGAGTATCACAATAAATGAAAATTATTAGATATACAGTAAATAATAATTAAAAAAACAAGGTTTGTAACTCTCAGTTGTATTAGAGAGGATTACTTCATAGACAAACAAACATATTTAATGGACTAATAATTTTTCTTAACTTTTGGACTTATACATAATTCTGTCCCTGTCTTTAAATCTTCATTCCCTCACAGGCTAGTTTAATTTTACTCAATGCATTTATTATTATTTTAAGTGAGTTAACACAGCAGAAAAACAAGAAACATCACTTTATATTTTGTAGTTAAAGATAAATAACTAAAGGTAATTAATATTGAATATAAAATTTTGGATATTATCTTCTTAAATCACACTTAATCACCATGCTTCTTGACACCGGTCTGACATTTTATTAAGATATATTTTTATTTTATCATTTATTAAATTATGTCTCACTTAAAAATATCATTTAGATAATTTCCATTAAAAAAAATTAGTTAAAATTTTATAGTCAATCAAGAATATTTTAATCGTTTCATGCAAAAATTTTAAATAATCTCAAAAATTAATTTCATTATTTTAGACTGAAATAATTTTTCATAATTTTAAATACTTTCATCAATTTATTTCTAATTATTAATTTCTAAAGGTGCATTGGTCATTTTTAAATTACATTCAAATAGTATTTACCATTTTGAACATAATTGTGTTCGTTAAAAATTTGAATTTTGAAATTCAATTCCAGATGAAAAAATTGAAATTCTTATTACTTTCAAAAATAAATACAAAATAAATAATCAATACAAATAAAATTTGATAGTGTAACATAATTCAACACATTACTAATATGATTTGACATGACTTGAATATCAATCTGTTACCCAGGTAACAATAATATAATGAAAGTTGACAATAGAGTTTAAAGAGAAACAATAACAAAATGTTAAGAATTTAAAAATAATAAAACATTTTACAAGAATTAAATGCAGGTAAAGTTTTATTTACAAATAGACTTATGAAATTATTTTCTTTAAATGATAAAATAAAATCACTTTTATAATTTTTATCAATATAACACTTTAAAATCAGTTCTATTTAATGTTAAAATAAAAAGTATAAAAAATACCTTTTATTTACCATATATACAATTTTGAAAACTTAAAAGGCCGAGACCCTCTTCCCCCCAACACCCCAGTCGTGTATATTTTAGGGAGGAGGTGTGTGGGGCTGAGTAAAGGCAAATATGCTAACAAAGCCATGTGGATGATATTCGATCCTATGGCTATCCCTATAAACATTAAATGCAAGTTGAGAAATAAAATTTAACATCATACAATTCTGCATTTCCAAGGGCAAGTAAAAATATGATCAAAGCACATGCTTCCAGCATATCAAAATACAGTAATTTGGAGATCAATTGCTACCCTCGTATGACTATGTATCGAAAACAGCATCAGCAAAGCTATACAAATCAGAACCTCCACTGCGACTAGAAGCACCGACAGAAAGATGCTCTGGCATTCCTGTAAAACCTTCTGTAGATGTTTTCCCATACAAATTATTTACTAGTGCTGATGCAGATGATCCCACAAAACTCTGCCCAACTGACCTATCATGAGATAATGCCCCTTCCCCGATTCCTCGCCATCTATACATATGAATATTGCTATTTAGCACTGTCCCAACACTGTCTCTAATCATATCCCCCTGATACCCGGAGTATGAACCACCCATAGCTCCTCCGAGAATACTAGCCCCACTTGCCACTGTACTTCCAAGATATTTTTCAGCCAAAGAATCTGAAATAGATCCAGCTTGTACAGATGCTGCAGTCAGATAATTATTTGAGTAGCCATAGGATCTACCATCCAGCAAATGTGCTGACAATGAACCATCATACGAGCTATTGCCATCCATACGACTAATAATCCTTTGCTCCTGCAATGTAGCGAGTGAAGGTGATAACAACACAGATGTATCTTTCCCGGTGAACCTTGCTCGTTTAGCCTCTGGAATCTTCATTTTGTTTGATGAATTGCTTTTATCCACTTTTCTCTTGAACATTGACTTCTCATCAATTTTTTTATTGGTATCACTAATATCTTTTTCCAAGTCGATAATTTTATCCTTAAGTTGCCATCCAGGGAGAAGTTTTACAAAGTCAATCTTGTGACCTTCCAAACAGTTGACTACAGATTTCAAAGCAGCTAAATATTTTTCATGTGCTTCCTTCTGTAAAAGATCAACATATATCAGCAATGTTAATATTCATAATGAAACATTACTCAACATAATATATATTGGCTAACCAGCTAAAACATACCAGTGCACTGGGAAAATCGCGTGCATCCTGTTTGACTTTCTTCCAAGTTTCTTCAGACTTCTGTAGAAATGAAGTCAGAGCTGTCTGAGGAGAAATTTTCTCTTCAAACCCAAAGGTATAGGCCAAATCAATTGCTTTAACAACTATGCCTTTTTTTATAAAGCCATCTGCAATATCTGTGGGCCAATATAAATAATAAGTGAGATAGAGAAAACCTTTTCAGAGTTCGAGAAAGCAACAACATATTCATTATAATTGTAAAGGCCAGCATGCCTGATTGACAAGGAGGAAAATTATAAGAGTAATGAAATTAGAATGGATGAGAAGGCTTTGATTTTTAGTAACTGTTGATTGGTAAAGGGTGAACAATTCTTTTCAATTCAATTTTATGATCCGAGAATGAAAAGGTTTTCCGGGGTGGAGTGTCAATGAGTTGCAAATTATTTTCAACCATTCAACAGACACATCCTAAAGCAGCACACAGACAAATTTCAGAAGGCAATCAGGTATTCTGAACAATTGAAAATTGCATGCCAAAGTATAAGATCCTAATTAGTAATTTAAGTAACAATTTTCTAAAACTATAAGAAGAAAAATAGAAAAACTGAGAAAAAATATGCAGTTACTAGAATTAAGAAGATATTTTTTGTATGTGTGAAAATACAGAGCTAATCCAGATGGTAACTAAAAATAAGTTGCAAAAGTTCTGTGGCACAAAAGTCAAACATCCACCAGTCTGATGATCAGTAATAAAACAAAGGTTCTTAGCTTGATTGACTTTCCTTATTACACATATGGAGTGGGTTGCACTAGTTAATAACTTAGGACAGATTAACTATGAGAATGCAGCACTGCACAAGCTAATCCAGTATCTTAAAAAGTTGGAAAATGGATAAGATCCCAAGTATAATTCAGGTAAAAATCATCTCAGCATAGCAAGAAAGGGAAAAGGCTTGAGTAAAGAAAAATACTGTAGTTTGTACAAAAAATAATGGAAAAATATACTGGTTATTAGGAGAAAAAATTTATTCATTGGACTTACAAAATGTAAGCTAAATGTCAATCAAGGAAGTAACTAAAAATATTTGTCTGTCCAAAAAAGGGAGGATCCATATATCTTCAAAACATCCTGAAAAAGGTCAATGACTATGCAGCAGCACACAAAGAACTGAATAATCTCGGAATATCTCTCCAGACTTGTTCGAAACTTGATGTTACTCTTAGGGTAGTTACGGTAGTATACTGTCACCAGACAGTCTCACACAGAATATAAGAATTTTTACCCACTTTGAGCCTCATTTAAATGGACGGAAGAAGCTAGAGCTCACTTTACCCTCAAGGGTTCCAATGTTTCATGCCCTATAGATTCCATCTACATTACTTGGCCACTCAAGTCTCGAGAAAGAAAACAGTTTTTTCTTTCAGTGTTCTAACATAATTAAATGCATTAGCTGAGTTTGTTTACAATTTATCCCCCCAAAAACACTGATAACAACTAGAAGAATGTGAACTAGGAAGTCTAAAGGAAGAAGAAAGAACAAATCACGGGTAAAAAAATTTTTGTGAAGTGTCAAAGATCAGAGGTAACTTTTTGTGGAATAATCAAGGAACAAGGGTTTCAAATCCTATTATGCTTTTGAAGCAAAAAGTGCATCAGAAAATGGGGTAAAATGTTATAGCACTATTGACTAATACGATGGAAACAAACCATTGCATTTCTTATGATTATCACAAGTTTCAAATTTTAACAGCACAAGTGTAAAGTGTAGAGTCCTATACACGACCAACACCATGACTATTGCATTCACAAGTGTAAAGTGTATAATATAATATATATATATACCTGAAACCCTCTTAAACAGGAGCTGAGACTGGCGCAGGGCATTGGAGATTTCTCTAGCATTGCTTACTCGAACCAAGTCGCATATATCATCATCCTTGAAAACAGCAGGAATCCCAAAGCCAGCAACAAACAGAATCAAACCCCTGGCATCAACCTCAGAGGCCTTGGCCAAACCCCCCTCAATAAGGAGCCTCTTTCTCCACGCAACAGCGGCCGAATCCGCTTCTTTCTTCAGCGAAGCCTCAACTTCCTCCTCGCTCCCAACGCAACCAGAGAGCAAATAGTACTCCAAAACCAGAACCGAAGCTTGTCTCGCGGGAATCATGGGCGAGTCCTTCGTGTACGCTTTGCTTCCCTGAAGGAAAAACCTCCCAATGCACTCAAACACGAGCTTCGACGGCTTCGGCGCGCTCTTCAGCGCCACAGGAACTTGCTCCCGAAGCGCCGTCGTTTCGGATATATGGGACAACACGTATTTCCGCAGGCCGCGGCTGCACATTGTTTTGCAAAGCGAGAGAAGCTCGTCTTCTTGTTCTTGTTCTTGTTCTTTTTCTTCCCCTTCCGCCTTCGATTTTGGCTTCGGATTTGAATCTGATTTGCCACCGTCGTCCAATTGAACGACGCCGTTTTCGGTGGCTCCTTGTGCGTTGGAACCCGACGCTTGAAGTTCCTTCGTCCTTGCCTCGATGGCGTGGTCGATGAAATCGAGGTGTTTCTGCAACTCGTCGTACCTGTTCTTGAACGTTTGTATGGCGACGGAGAGGTCGTTAAGTTCGTTCACCGATTTCGCCAATTTGGCGCCGCCATCGTTTTCGCTTTCCGGCGGCAGCGACGACGGCGAACCGTCTGCGAGGTTTTCGGGGGTGGTCATGGTGTGTGAATGCACTGTGGCAGAAAGAGGGTGAAGAATGTGAAAACCCTAGACTTCGTGTTGAAGAGAGAAATTCATTCTAGTCTCCGGTGACACCGCACATACGCGATCACGTGGATGACAAGTGCGGTATTGTGGCAGGATGGATGAGTCTCTTATAAACGGGCCTATACTTGTTACCCGCCACGGCCCATTAATAGATCAATTTCAATATTTTCTTTCTTTCTTTTTATATATAAATTATAATAGTTTTAATAAACAAAATTGAAATAATTATTACTTACAACAAATTTTAGAATCTATTATTCTATTAGATTAAATATAGAAAAAAAATTCTTCAAAAATACATTTTTACAGGGTTTTTTAACTTCTTATTTTTTTTAATTTTATCTTTTTTATTTTTATTTGTAAATTAAATTTTAATATTTTATAAAAAGTTACCAACAGTTAAAAATAATGTTATATTCAAGTATCATATTTTTATCATAAATATAAAATATTTTATACGTTTACAAATATTTATTTATTAAAATACTAATATTTATTACTCTCTCAATTTCAAATGAATTAATGTTTACCATTTTTTTCATATATTAAGAAAATCAATTACTCAAAGATAATAATAGTATTTTATAACCAATTTTACTAAAATATTCTTAATAGTGCGTAGGGAAATGGAATTTTAAAATTTTATTTTGATAAAAAAAATCTTGCAAATTTTAAAAGATTACGTAAGAATATACTGATTTATAAAAGAATTTTACATGATTTAGTAGTTTGATTTTTAATAGATTTAAATCATAAAAAATTATAATATCTGAAATGATTTATGAATTTTTAACAAACATTCAAGATTACTTGTTGCACCTCTTTATTAGAAATTTCTCAAATGAAATATTAATGTAACATATATAAGAATTATTATATTTTTTATAAAAAAAAAACAAAATACAGGTATCTTTGATAAAAAAAAAATCAATTTCACGATACCACCTATAATATAACTAAGTAATATACTTGCAAATATTTATAAATAACATTATTTTTTAAATATAATTTTTATATTTAATTTTTAATTTTTCATAACAATATATTGAAAAGACACAAAAAAAATACATGAAAAAAAATGAAAAATGACAATTCACATTAATGTAATTGTCTTAAAAAAAAAATACACAAGACATATGTTTTTATAATATAATTAATTCATAATACATATATAAAGTATAAAATTATCTTTATGTGTTGTTTTGACTGAGTACAAAAAAACTAAGTATCTAAAGGATTTTTATATATTTTTATTATTAATTTGTCCAAAAAATTTATTAAATACATAAAAATATAAAATATTTTATTTTATTATAAAAAAGTCATGTTTGATTAAAAAAAAATTATGAAATATTATACTATCATATGTATTGTATTCAATGAAAAGATAGAAAATAATATGTGATGGAAAAAAGAAAATGTTACAATAGTAGAAAAAGAAAGAATGAGATAATTATTACTAAAAAGTTATTTAAAATTTTAAGGATTCAAGTGATATTGTTGGATGAATGATTTACTATTAAAAAATTTAAATTCCATTGAAATCCACCTTACAAAATAATTCATCAAAATTTATATATATATTTTAATACTATAAGATTTTTTATATATATTGTAAAAAGTTTCAATTTAATACCACTAGATTTTAACACATTATTTAAAAATCTCAATAGTTCTAATTGAATACCACAAAAACTTATTTATATTATTTTAAAAATCTTAATTGAATACCACAATACTTTTTGTCATAAAAAATATTTTAAAATATTTTAAAATCCCTAGTGAATACTCCCCCTTTACTTTCCTTCTTAACTACTATAAATATATTATTAAACATTCCAACACAAAAAATATTTATTATGGAACAAAATTAAAATAGAAACTTTAATATTTCATTAAAACCTAAAAATGACAATCAATATGGAATTTTTTAATGCTAAAAAAATCGATCAATTTGAAACGAAGATAATAAAGAAAAAAATATTTAAATTTGTTTAAACCTTGAGGTAAAAGACTGGGGTTTATCATATACTAGATTTTCGATCTTTTTTCAAATGATGTTTCTTGTTTAGAGAAATTATCATATACTAGATTTTCGATCTTTTTTCAAGATAAAGTGCTTGAGAACAAAATTGCTCTCTTTCCACACCGTAGAGTAGATATTGTAGCACATAATCTTGTCTATGTTGAAAATGGAGGAGGAAACTCACCTTTGCCTGAATCTAAGGTTGACTTTTCCTTGTTACGTGAATTATGTGCACCATGACAAGACATCATTATTCTTAATACTTTACAAGTGGACAAATATGGTTTTCCAAGAATGTGTGTAGAAATTGATCATAGTTAATAAGTTGTGGGTAAAAATCATATGGATGGTCATTGCAAAGTCATGTATGAAGTCCTTCACATTATTTGCATAGGTGGCAAATCTATTATAGTGCATGAGTTGTTATATTGATAATTTCTCATCTATATCTCATACCCTAATAAAAGGGAGATCCTTTGAAATTCGTAGATGACCATTTTCTATTATTTGAGTTGTATTTTAACCATTTTGTATTTCATATTATATATTGTAATGCTATGTCACTTTTATTTTTTGATTAATATTTTAATTTCTTATTTTATTTATCAAGTTATTTAAACTGAAAACAAAAAAAAATTTATAACATATTTATGTTAAAGTAGTTTTGGAAATTAGTTTTTGAAACTGCTACAAATTTATATTATTCTGGAAATTAAATTAAAAAATGTAATTAAATGTTAAACATTCTAAAAACTAAATTCGTGAGTGTAATTAAATGATAACTATTCCAAAAACTAAATTTCGAAATGTAATTAATCTTACAATGTTTCATAATATAGTTTTCAAAGTATTATAAAACTAAATTCTGGAAATTAATTTTTGGATATTTACAAATTTTTAAATATATGTTCTGAAATTTTCCATAAGACCATTTATATATAAAATATAAAAACGTAATAGGAGTTGCAAAGAGAAAAATGGAATGTAAATAAATTCCGAAATGTAATTAAATTTTAATCATTCTAAAGATTAAATTCCGGAATGAATAACTATTTCGAAAACTAAATTTCAAAATTTAATCTAATAACATTCCAAAATATAGTTTTCAAATATATTATAAAAAATTTCGGAAATTAATTTTTTTTAAACTACAAATTTTTAAGTATTCCTAGAAATTAGTTTTCTAAGAATATATTTATATAAAAATATGTAAAAACACAATGGGAGGTATCATGAGAAAAAAAATAAAGAGAAAAAAAATAGAATGTAAATAATATAACTAATATAATGAGTTGTTTGATCTCACATCTCAAAGAATGAAATGCGAGTTGGCTAAATTAGTCAATTTCTATATAGATTATATTTGGTTTGGTCTGTCCTCTCAAATTAGGCTGAGTTGATGTATTCTTTTACACAATATTTTATGTACTATATAAAAAAATAGCAACACATTATATCAAAATAAGTTTGATAATGTTTGGCCTTTATTTTATCTTTGACCTTACTTGTCTATTCATTGAATAATTGATCAAATTCTCTTAGAATCTCAAATTTAAAAGACTAACCTGGTTCATTGGGCAAATCAATTTTACGATAAATAGAGTGATGAAATGTCATTAATCTTATGATATTATACACTTCCCTTTTGTTAATAAAAATATATCTTCCTTTCTTTTATAATTATTAAAATACTCTTTATATAAAAATATTATGAAACATATTTTTACATCCCATCTTTATCATTATTTAAATTTTACTTTTTAATTTTCATCTTTATTAAATCTTATTTCTTCACCCTTCATATTTATTTTTTTTTAAACTCCTCACATTTATTTTTTCTTCTCTTTTTTGTGCATTATGTTTTATATTTTGTATATTTGTTGAATCCATATGAATGTGTAATGATAATTTAGAAATATCACAATTTTCTTTGACAATTGAGGTACAATTCAATTCCTATTTTTTACATCAAAAAATACTTTCGGAACAAAAATATATATTCTGAAAAGTACTTTATAAAATATATATATATTTTTTTTAAAAAATACTCTATGGAATAAGTATAAATGTGAAATGATAATTTTTTTTGACAGATTAATTGTAATTGTTTTTCAATTATCGAAGTTTTCTTTGCCATGGACAATTTAATTTTTTTTTAACTTTATCAAAAAATACTTTCTTAAAAGAACATATTTCAAAAGAAAATACATATTCCAAAAAATATTCTATGTAACTAAGTATTTTTTTTTTTGTAAAAACTTAATTTCCAAAAAGATTTTTCAGAAGGATATTTACATAAAATTTTCAGAAAAATATATTACATTTATCGTGTTATGATCCAAATTGGAAAAACAAGCTGGGCCGCATGGAACAAGAAGAAAAAGACACAAAGGCCCACAAGTTCATCTCAATATTACAAACAAGACACCAATGAGGCAATAAGATAACATAAGGAAACTGAAAAAATAAAAGGAAGTATTTCATAAAAGAGATTTTTGTTTTAGAGATTACAAAATTTCACTTCTAAAATAAATAAACCTAGAATTTCAATGTCAAAGAAAATTAAGTTATTTCAAATCTCTATAATTTGTTTAGCTAAATTCCACCAAATTCTAGGATGACCTAAAATTCTAAAAAGTTATTGAACATTATAGTTGATATCCAAACGCTTTTTAAAAATGAAAATAATTTTCCTCATGTATCTTTTAAAAAATAATTAAGAATAAAAAATAAAATATTTTTATTAAAAACATTAATTACATAAAAAACAAAAAGTTATTTAATATTTAATTTTCTAAATAATTACATGTATTTAATAATTATTTTAATACTAGTTATGTACCAACAGTGTATTTTTACACTGATAATTAATAATTTCTAATTGATTAACAATTTAAAATTGTTTTATACCGTATATAGCCATTAATTTTTTCTATTAGTACAATTACATGTGTATTTTACGGGTAACAATCTTACTGTTGATAAAATTACTATAAATGACAAAATTTTCCTTCTAATTATTTAACAACAGCACTCAATAGGGAGAAAGTTGATTAAGAGTTTGTCAATTAAAAATATTTCTATGGATATTTTTATAAATGAATTTAATTTGAATACAATGTTTGTGGACAGAAGTTTTACATCGAATAATGTGTTGTCAAATTCAATAAATTCGACATCTCATGAACTAACAAGCTCGTTACGTAAGAATGAAATACCTATGCTAACAAAGAGACAAAACATTTTTCAGTGTGTTTAGTGTATACCTATGATACTACTAGTTCTGTACAATAATTAATTACAGGGATGAGTTTAGTCAGATAAGTTGACAATCTGATCCTCAAGCTGATTTGTAACAAAGGGGTTACCATTAGCATCCAAATCAATGAGGACAGTGTCGCCTTGCTTGCACGCTCCACAAAGGAATGCTTCACTCAATGGGTCTTCAATTAGTGATGCAATGGCCCTTCTCAGAGGCCGAGCACCATATGTTTGGTTATACCCTTGCTGGATGACAAGGTTCTTTACTGCTTCAGACACCTTTACATCGATTCCTAGGGATGACACCCTTTTCTTCATGTCTTTCAGCAGCACATCCAATATATCCAGCAACTGTAATAAGCAATAACATCAATACCATAGATGGTATAGATTACTTTAAAATTGACTAACTCTACATTAGTACCTAAAATTATAAATCAGTTAATTAATCCTTGACTTTTATAATTGTCAATCAATTTAGTATCTGAAATTGATGTTAACGATTAGTTTAGTTCCTGACATTATAGGACGAATCAATTTAGTTCCTAAAATTGACAAGCATGGTCAACTTGTTTCATGAATCTGACAATCACCAGTCAATATAATCTATAGTGTTAGAGGCCAAATTGACTCATGTGCAATAAAGTCAAGGACAGAGTTAATTTATAGGCTCCTAATTCAGAACCAAAATGACTATAGTTGTCTCATATTCAGAGATCAAATTAATAAATCTTTGACATTAGAGATTTAAATGATGGACACTAGTTATTTTCAAAGATTAAAATTTCTTTTTCATATTTTAAGAGACTAAAATAACTGGTGATTGTAATTTCAAGAACAAATTTGATGGTTTACTCTTTTAAAATCTTAGCATAACTTCTCATTATTATAAGAGGACCCTCTAGTCATAGCCTAGATTTTCCAAGTCATCATCGAGTCTCTTATGTGCAGAGAGATTAAGATGCTAGGGGTGCAAGGGACTATCATGAATGAGCCATATAAATCATAACCAGAACATCACGAACCTGTGACTTCTCAAGGGTTTGAAACACTACCACTTCATCTATCCTGTTGAGCAATTCTGGACGAAAATATGTCCTCAGTTCTTCAATTACCATCGATTTCAAGCCATTGTACGATGTTGTTTTATCATCTGGAATCAAGAAACCTATGGAGTTGTGTCGACCCTTAGCAATGGCACTGGACCCCACATTTGAAGTCATCACCACCAATGCATTTTTAAATGAAACTCTCCGACCCTGTTAGAGCCAGTTTTACAAACATTAAACAGAAAATTTAGGATACCAGAAGTATAAAGTCCACATTACATTGATACATCTATTCACTTTTACTTGGCAAAGAAGCATTCACATCTGAACTAGAAATTCAAGGAAAATGTTTTGAATCTGAAATCTTGTTAAGGTCCTAGTAGATCAAGGTTCACATCCGCATTCACAAACCTGAGAATCAGTAAGTTGACCATCTTCTAAAATTTGAAGAAGAATGTTGAATATATCAGGATGAGCTTTCTCAATTTCGTCAAGCAATAACAGTGTGAATGGTTTTCTTCTAATAGCTTCTGTTAAAACGCCACCCTCTCCATAACCAACATAACCTGGGGGTGATCCTATCAATTTGCTCACTGTATGCCGTTCCATATATTCGCTCATGTCTAATCGTACCATGGCTGCCTCCTGAAACAATTAACATGAAAGGTTCTAAATATATGAAAAGATGAACAAGAAGTGTGACATGTGCTGATCACAATGTAATCACTTCAGATCATTAAAAGAAGAAAAACAACAACAAAATCTTTTCTAATCATTATTGCTGAACATATACTATTGCGTAAAATCTTACCGAGCCAAAGTAACATGCTGCCAAAGATTTTGCAAGTTCTGTTTTCCCAACCCCGGTAGGGCCACAGAATAACATTGCAGCTATTGGTCTATCAGGATCCTTAAGGCCAACCCGGGATCTCTTCACAGCTCTAGAAATGGCAGCAACAGCCTCATCTTGTCCAATCACACGTTTCCGAAGTTGATTATCAAGATCTAACAGAAGAGTTCTTTGATCAGCAGTGAGCTTCTGAACAGGAATTCCTGACCAGAGGGAAGCAACTGCTGCTATATCATCTACACCAACTGATATAGGTCTAAAAGGAAAAAATAATGTGTTAGCCGCTCAGAAATACAAATGAATGCCCTCTGATTTGGGGTCAAGTAACATACTCATTATCATTGGGTGCAGAAGATAAATATGAGTCCAGTATGAGTTCATTGGTATCTTCAATGCTAGAAGCACCATAGTATTTAAGCTTGCTCTCCTGAACCAGTGAGAAACAAATGTCATCTTAAACTAAAACTGTAAGCAACTCATGCAGACAATAGAAAAATACTGTAAGCAATGCCATTACCATTTCATGCATAGACTTAACAGCTTTAATTTCTTGCCAGTAATCAGCTGGGCACTTAGAAAGGATGCCAGTTTCTTGTTCCTTTTTCTTCTTAAAGGCTTCAATACGAGCTCTACTTCCTGCTTCATCTATGAGGTCAATAGCTTTATCAGGTAGATACCTATCAACTATGTATCTGGCTGACAAATCAACTGCAGCCTTTATAGCATCTGCTGTGTATCTGCATTTGTGATAGGCCTCATATTTCTCACGTAGACCAGTAAGTATCTTAATCGCGTCATCCTATATATTAAAACATACAGTCCAATAAGAAATCAAATTATGATTAGAATGCTAACATATAATGATATAGACACTAAGATGGAATCCAACCTCACTCGGCTCATCAACCCAAATTGGTTGAAACCGTCGAGCCAATGCCGTATCCTTTTCAAAATAAAGTCTGTATTCATCTATGGTGGTTGATGCAATACACTGCAAAGAAGAAAAAGTGATGACCGCATCTTATATAAAAATGATAACTTTAAAGCACATGCGTAATGCACCATAAAATGGATAACAAACTACAAAGGGAAATTCATCAAAGGGAAGAATTATTTTCTCTTCAGAGTTGTTTCACAGGAAGAGTTTAAATTCAGAATTGCTCTCTCCCCACCATGAACCCCTCCCCAAGAAGAAGAAAAAAATGAAAATCCCAACAGAACAAAGGCATTAACAGAAACTAAGTTATTGAATATAATTGCTTATCACCCAAGCAAAGCAGCATCCCCATTCATAGCAGTCAACATAGCCTTAGCATTATTAAATATAAATAATTCTGGTAATCACAACATTAGCTATAATAGATTTGACTAAAGGTGGCAGAATAAGTCACAAGTTTGGGGGTGGAGGATTCAATGTGATCCTCAGAAATATTTTATTAACTTGGCGATTAGAATCCTTCTGATGGTTTCCTCAAGTTCACACTTAGTGATCAGAAAGGTTTCACAAAGTAGTGTTAGGTCAAAAAGCTTAGCTATCTGATGACTTTACGAGTGAATGAAATGTGAAAATTGATCAACCAGCCCTGACCATGCATTGCACTCTGACATTCCTGTTACCCTTTAGTCCATTAAACTTTTTACAAATCAGTCCTCCAAGAAGTTCACAAGATAAAAATCATCAAGCCCCAGATTGATGGAAAATGGAGAGACTCAACTTTTCCCCCCCATTTCAGTAACAGATTGCCCTGTTAATGGAAGAATTTCTCTAGTACATTTGATTCCATAACTCACTGAAAAGCAAGATATTTAACAGTTCACTCATATCTCTTCCAGCTCCAAATGATCTTGATGGTCCTCCATTTGACAGAATGTATGATATGACCAAGCTGTAACTACAAGTATATAGCCTCCCAAATTTTCATAAAGACATCTTTCTAGTCTCAACCTTGTATTGCAGTTTCCAGATTTAATTGCTAATTTTGTTCAGTACCATTACTTTGAAAGAGTGGTAAGAACACCTGTAGCTGTGTAGTAAGTAGTAACCATATATTTTGACCTCTAACCTTAATCTTATCTGTTATTAGTAATTGTTTACACTACACGAGCCTTCAAACTGAAGGAGTGTTTATCTTCAGGAATCATTATAATAGAAAAAACTAATATTCACCTGAAATTGACCTCTTCCAAGTGCAGGTTTAAGTAAATTTGCTATGTCAAGGCCAGATCCCTTATTGCCTCTCCCAACTGTCCCTGACTGAACAAGTATATGAACTTCATCAATGAAGAGAATGACATCACCTGCATTTCAAGAATAATCAGTGAGAGCTAAAACAATCCTCTTCTGGCAAGCCAAGAATGTATTCACCTAACTTTTATACATTATTTTGTTAAAATGTATTCACCTGACTTTATTATCTCTTTTATTAATTTTGTAACTCGTTCTTCTAGCTCTCCTCTTTCTTTTGCTCCAGCCATTAATAGGGCTATATCCAAGGACATCACACGCTTTGTCTGCGGAAACACAAAGCAGAGTGTAAAATTACAATGCATTAAAGCACAAACAATTACACAAGGGTAGAGCAGAAAAGAAAAGTCTTAGAAACATCGATCATTTGTTGAAAACCATACCAATAAAAAAGGAGCAACATCTGCCTTTGCAATGCGAAGTGCCAGTCCCTCCGCAATAGCAGTTTTCCCAACGCCAGCTTCACCAAGAAGAATGGGATTGCTTTTTGTTTTTCGGCATAGTATTTGAATAATTCTCTGAACTTCAACTTCTCGACCAATAACTGGATCAATTCGTCCTTCACTCGCACGGGCAGTGAGATCCACACAGAATTGGGATAGAGCACTTGCCTCTGACAATCAGAGAATGATCACAAAAAACTCTTCTCAGTTCTCAGCCTCCAAACCCAAAAGTACAAAACAACAAACATACAAACAATTTTCTCACCTCCTGTTGTAGCAGGGGATCCTGCATCAGAACCTTTTCTAGAAATCGATTTGTTAGGCACCCCCTTGGACACCACATTTGGTTCTCTGCCATCTTTAGCAATCTCCTTCTGTAATCTGGAGAACGCCACAGCAGCCAATTGGTTTGCATTTGTCCCCAATCTGAAATCATATTTGCATACTACCAACATCAATGACAAAAATAATTATAGTTATACATATTTTTAATTTCAATCATAGATCCTACACATATAACAGCCGCATCAGTTACATTTATCTAGAATTTTCTACAATACCACAACGAAGCTGCAATTGCAATCACGATTGATGGTTATACACTTATAGTCATATACATATTTTTAGTTTTAATCATAGATCTTGCACGTATTATGCACCAGCCACATTTGTCTGCAAAATCTGCAACTAGAAACTGAATCTCACAACTACAATTTCATCAGCAATGTTAAGGTTTTTAGACTCTTTGTAATCCATAGCGACCACAAGTACGGTTACATCAGCAGTATTTGTCTGCAATTTTCCACAGTACGAAGGATGACAAGGAAACTGCAAGCACAAACATAATTTAAAATCTGACAACAAGAATCCATGGTAGGCAATTATACCTGTAAAGGACCCTGCTAGCGCTTCCATCATCTACTTTGACTAACCCAACGGTAATGTGTTCAGGGGCAACGAACTTGTGTCCCAGAGACTTGGAATAATCAACCGCCGCTTCAAACACTCGCTTTGCGTTAATGGAAAAGGGAACCTGCGTGGCACTTGCTTTGTCATCGTCACCACCGCGACCACGCGCGGGACTAGAGGTGGAACTGTTTCGATGCCAAATGCTGCGCACGACGTCACGCGCCTTCTCAACGGTGACACCGGACGCGAGAAAACCGTCGGCAGAACGATCCTCCTCGGCTATGAGCCCCAGCAAGAGATGCTGCGTGTAAACCAATTCGCTTCCGAGAGCTTTGGCCTCCCTCTGGGACAACACTATGGCCTTTATCGCTCTCTCCGTGAACCGCTCGAACACGGCGGAGACAGTCAGCAGCGCTCTTCTCCGCCTCTTCGTCCTTCTGGTGCCACCGATCGGCGCCAGCGAGGTCAGAGCGAAGCCTTTTCTTTGAGAGACGAGAAACGAAACAGAACTGTAGGGTGATGGATCGCGGCGCGTGAATAAAACGTTAGTACACGGAGAGTGCGTGTACGAGGTAGCGGAAACCGAGGTGGTGGTTGTGCTGGAACATGGGTCGAAAGGGAGGGAGCGAACATGGGGGTAACGGTTGGAGGGTAGTGTTCCGAACCATGAGGAAGAAACTTGCATGGTTTCGCCGTAAAAAATGAAGTGGGTTCGGTGGTTGAGTTGAGGTTGTTACGTGTAAATGTTGTTAACAGTGTGGCGAAGATCACGGGGTTTCGTCGATGACTAAGAAAAGGAACCTTTTTTATTTATTGGTTTTAATATAAATTTCGTTTTCGGGTTTAGAAATTAGAAGAAGAAAGAAGAACGGGGAAGGAAGGTATAGAGTGAGAATGGCGGACACGTCACCGAGAGCAAAAGCCAACTTTTCTTTCTTACTTGGGAAAGGGCTAATGCTTTGATCAGTCCGGAAAGCAACCCCAAAAGGTCACCGTACTACCTCCCTCCACTTCCTCCAAGGACCTTTCTCCTATAGCCGCCAACTAGTTTTTTATTTTTAGAAACTCTAATTAATAACAATAATAATGAAATAAAATATCTTCGCCCATTATGAAAGGACTGATCATAAATAAATGAAACAAGTTTCCTTGTGCTACCATTAATGCTAAGTTTAATTTAATGGACAAAGACCAATTTTAAGGTTTCATCAATTACCAGTTATTTGATTTGAGGGATTAATATCTCATAATTAACTATGGATTCAGAAAATTTTAATTGTGGAATAAGTATTTTAGTTTATGCATTATATATAATAAATATTTATTTTTATAAATTAAAATTTGAATAATAATAAAAAATTTAATACATAAATTATATTATAATTATAATTTATAATAAATTAATAATAAATAATTTAAATTATGACATAAAATTATTTCTAATTGTTAATAATTTTTTTAAAAAAATCATTGAAATTTAAGTTAGAGTTAAAAGATAAAAGATAATACGTGAAAAAATAATAGACACTTAAAAAAAATTAAATATATATAAATAAAAATAAAACAAAGTAATTCAAAATGATTGAAATTTTTTTTTATTAATTGAAAAGATAGTGTCTAAAATATATATTAAAAATATTCAATTGAGAAACTAAAAAATAAAAATAGAATAAATTTGTATAGGTAACATTTATATTATGAATTAATTTTTTACTATATTTTAAAATGGAAAAATAATTTACAATTATACATATATTAAATTAAAAATATATCCATTTTTGCTTACAATGTGATAAATCAAATTTATTTTTTTATGAAAAGAGTTGTTCACATCTAATATTTAGTCATATTTCAAATAAAATTATCACCGAAGAAAGGAGGATACCTACCAGCGAGAAAAAAGAATTAAAAAAAATCAAGTTCCATCGAAATTGCAAATAATGAAATCGTTTTCCCCTCAAGTCACTAAACTTGTGACACTACCTGCCTACAGTTTGTGTTGCTATGCAACACACATCATAAGTTAAGAAGGGTGACTTTTCTAGTGGTTAACTAAACGCAGGTTTGAAAAAGTTCGGAGTACCTTTTTGAACATTTTGAAATCACAAAAAAGGTTCTAAGATTATGATGATTAAAAAAAAAAACACGTGCTCTAGGCTAAAAGGGACATTTTCTAACGACCAATAAAACGTGTCTCCTCTGGTCAACTTCAAAGGTTGGAAGGTGTCTACAATACTGGAAAAATAAAATAAAATTTACACACTTGATTCCTTCCATTATTTAGATTGTCCAACAACCATGTCATGTGGTGGTAGAGTCCAAGCAACTAATGTTGGGTGGGAACATGGAACAACTAGATTGTGATGTGAGGCTAAAATCTGGGTAACAGTCATCACCCATGCTTAAAATGGAACAAACAAGAGGTAAAAAATAGTAAAATACCACTTTCTGTTACCATTCAATATGAATCAATTTGGATTAACGACAATGCCCAGCATCCTAACACCATGTCTATATCAATTTTTACCAAAGTTCGCTTCATGTTTTTCTCTCTCTTGTATGCTCTCATACCATGTGACACTAAATATCTTCCCTTCTGTGGAAGTAGCTAAGTACTATGCATTGGAAATTCATTACCCCATGAAGTTGCTCTTCCAAATTATGAGATTGTCAGGCCAAGCTATGCCAACCAATGCAAGGTGCATCCCTCCTAGACCAGAAAATTTCACTACACCACCTGCACGATGATGGCATGGAGGCTTGAACTTGTAACTTTTTGCAAACTACCAAAAGCCCTTATCACTAGCCCACACAGAGTGGCTCTTCAATACATTTCTAATGGAGTAAATACCTATTTTGGTCCTGTAGAGATATACATAACATTAATCCCCATTTCATTAATGACATCAAATTGCCATTCAATGCCATCATTTTCATCCTTCACAAACCAATTTGATAACAAAAACATGAGACTGACGAGTGTCGGACCAATTTTATGTCGTATTTTAGAGGACTAATTTCATTTGATTATAAGTGTCTCGTATATCTTTGGAGGACCACAATGGACGCATGCACTTTCTAGTAGCACTTACAAAACTGTGGTTTTGGGGGGAAAGAATAGGAAATTAATAATTGAGAAGTTAATCATCCAAACCTAAATAAAAAAAGAGAAACAATATTGTTCATATACATTTTAAAAGTAATTCAGTTATGGAACCTTATGAATGAACTAAAGATAATCTTAGTCCTGAATATTCAAAAGACCAGTGATAATGCAATATTGCAATAAGAACATGGATTGGAAGGTAGATGCAACATATTCATAATGTGTTTGGTTTTCTGTTAAAAAGAAATTATGCGTGTTAAGATGAAGTTAGTATTACTATTTTTTATGTCCGTTTCACATTATGTAACGTGAAAATCTTCTCTTATATGCGTTCTAGACGGGTGTCCAGAAATATATATATATATATATTTCATTTAGATGAGTTAGGATTCACTCATTTTCTTTAGAAAGAAAACGAAGTGATCTAATTTAAAGCGGGATCAATCATCTACAATTACAATTTGGGATGAAGGTTTCTATGTTATATTCAAAAGAATTAAATTAAATAAAGGGGTTTTATTTACTTGTTTTATGTAATTCAACATAATTATTGTCGAATAAGATTCCTAGCAGGAGATCAAGAGCCATCATTTTGTATCATTGTATCTTCATTTATATTTCAGTGAATAGAAAATAAATGAGCAGAACCACTATAAGTTATGACATTAAATTATTAATGTTAGGACTACTTTGCCTATAGACGGGAAAATATTAGGACACAAGGAGGTGGTGTTAATTCCTCTCGAACTGTACTTTTACCTAGACAAGGGAGCTTATTATATCACATAAAATCCATAAATATATCAAGCTAGCAACCAATTCTTTATGAGATTTTATTGTCTGCACGTAAATTTTTGGACTGTGTATAAGAATAAACTAAATCCCTCATATTGTTCTAAATTTTGTCTTAGAATTGAAATTTCAATTTAACTCAACTCTAATTTAATATATTATCAGTTTACATCGAGATATACAACAACATGTGATTAGAGTTCAAAAGAGAAGTTAATAAAATGGTATGTTGGACAAAACCCTGCCCAAAAGCCTATAGATGGCAAAAGAGAAATTGGGCATTAATGGGATTTGAAGTTCTGTTCTAGATATTCCAAAAGTGAGAGAATTGTTTGATCGAATTAATGAGAAACTAGTATCAGAAAATAATTGGTTCGTGGTCCAGTTTTGACATCAACACCAAGCTTAGGACTGAGAGCAACCTGCCATAGAGGATGATCCATATCTCAATTTTGGAGTAGTGGCCCCCACGTTTCATCCGTGAATGTTTCATTATGTTTTCTTTGTCTTTGGTTTTTATTCAGTGTTCTGTTAATGGTTCTACTAAAATTGTCTGACAAATTTTGAGTTTATTTAGTAGAATTTTAATTTGATATCACCGTTTAATAAAATTTTAATTTGCTTTATTTATGTATGCAAATAGAAAATCCCCAAGATTTTTAGAGAATCATTGAGAAGGAGAAGAATGTGAGAGAGTGAATACGAACAAAAATGAACATGATTTAAATCTCATGGAGACATTGGAGAAGGTAACTCAAATTTAACTGATAGAAGATAAATTCTAGTAAATATCCTACTCTTGAACAAATAGCCAATTATGTATTCGCTATGCTAGTATCTATAATTGCTTCAAAATCTGCATTTTGCACTGGGGTAGAATTCTTAATAATTACAGGAGTTTCTTTACTTCAAAGAAAATTGAAGCTTTAATTTGAAAATTAGATTTGGTCCACTCCATTAACAAGTGATATTGAAAAAGTTATGGAAGAAGTTGAAAATTTAGAATTACGTAATTTATATTATAATGTAATTGCTAGTATATTTATTTATATTAATTAGGATTTTATATATTCATCAGAAGTTTTTACTTTAACTAGTTAGGACTAATGTCAACGCACTAGTAAAAAGAACATTTTCAACGTAAAATATTTACATAAATATAATTCGAGGTAGAGTTTATAATAAAATAAATGAATAGTCAAATCTTTTATCTTTAACTCATGTAACTAGAAAAGAGAATAATGTTCATGATTATTTTATAATAGGTAAATGATAGTTTATCTATTATAAGGAAAAACAATATAGTTTAGCTGTAGTGTTATTTAAAAAAAAAAAAACTACGCGATCGATTCTGTGCTGGTATAACCAATCTAGAATGCAAAAAAAAAAACCAACATTAAAAATACTTTTTTTTATTAGTCACTGCACATCCTACTAGAGACTAGAGTTTGATTGATTTGATATATTTACTTGTTGTTATTGTCTACTGGTATATACTGCCTTCATCTTTTGTAAATTTATAAATATTGGTTATATTTATATTAACTTTTTTATTTCAATTTATAGAATATGTTAAAGTATATAGTTGAAAGTAATAATTAATCTTCGTTAACAAGCTCACAAAATGATAGTTTAGAACATAATTTTTTTTTTCATATCTAAAACAAAGATTCAAATCTCTTAATCAAGAAACATAAATAACTATCATTTGTGTTAATTAAGATTGTTTTTTTAGAAATACAAACAACTATCACTTATGTTTCTTTTGTTTTCAACTATTAATTCTAGCCTTAATGTGGTTTCCTTTTTTTTTAAACTGATGTTATTAATTATTTGTACTTTGGGTCTTATTTATACTGATTTGAGGTCTTAGAAAAATCAACCAAATCTAACTAGTTTCAAGCTTCAAATTGGCCAATTTGGTTAATTGATTCATTATGTATGGTACTTAGGCAATGTACACGATACACATGTTGATACTAGGCTAATTTAGTTTGATTTATTATCTCTTTACAAAGGAAAAATAGGAAAAAGAAGTCAGTGTGGTACTGGTTGAGAGGCATTTTTGCTTTAGGCTTCAGTCAATTGGCATGCAATGGGATCTCCTGCTTTACACTTTATTATCTGTATACAAAATGTTGTTTGGATGTGCTAAGTTGGTTCAACTTGATCTCTAATATTAACTAGTTTGATTGGTTTTATGGATTAAGTCACACCATGCACAATTGATACCATGTGAGTGCAAATTATCAGAAATTGTAACATTATCAATTACACTTGGACAAATTTTCTGCTTGGTGATTCTCTAACACATATTTAGAATGCCTTCCTCTTTAATAAATTTATGTGTTGTATATTATCTCTAGAATTTACTTTTGTCTTTTTTTTTTTTGCGTGTTCAATCTTTTTAATGATGTTATATTAATTGGTGACTTTGGTACGAAGAATGAAGAAGCTGGGAACTTTGTAGTTTAGAAGACGCCAGCCATGACAGAGAGCATCAATGATTGTGTTAAGATTTGTTGTATGAATTTATTCAATAATTAGATACATGGTCATTTATTTAAGAATTATATGAATTAAAAATATTCTATTTATTGTATATTTATTTTGTGAAAATTTTTGAACTACTGAATTATGAGCTATGTGAGATTTGATAAATCAGAAATATACAATAATTGTAAGGGGAAAAGAAAATTAATGTGATGTCATTCAATCCCAGTTTTTATCGATGTACCGCGGTGGTATCTTTTTTCAAAACCATGATGAATCGGAAGACCAAAAGCAAATTTGTCTTTGCAAGCCCATCTAAGTCTCTTGATACTTTTTCCAATTTAGTGAACGGAACAATAATTGTCATTACCAACTTCTTTCCATAATTTGTTATTCTCTCTCTTGCTTTGATTATCACCCCACCTTCTCTATTTCTTTGCAAAATTTGAATAGGTATATTCCTCTTACCAATTTCACCTTCAAGCTCAATTTCTATGATCGTTGGAGTTGAATTTTGTCAAATTTTTTTCATAAAATTTTTAGATATATGTATAAATTTTATATAAAAACTAACATTATCTTAATTATATTATTCTCGCTCGAGTTCTGACCTAAAACTAAAAAATAAAAATTAAAGTTTAAGTTTAAAATTTAAAAATTTTCACGATTACTTATTTTTCTACATTAAAAACTCAAGAAAATGAATCTAATCATATTCTTTTTTCACTTAAATTATTCAAAACATGAATCACACAAAATAAATGAGTTACTTTTTCAAAATATTTTATCAAGTTATTTCGTTAAAATATATAAAAAAAATCTATAAAATTACATATGTTATAGGTTTATTATAAGTGTCTTTAAACAATACAATGCATGAGTCTTGAGGTTTATCTTAACTTTAGTGAACTCTCCAACTTAATTCACTTAAACATTTTGTATATAAAAAATATAATACAATACATATACATGTCAAAGCACATAAAAAAGATATTGGAGAACAAGTTCTTATATGAAAAAAAAATATGATAAGTTCGACTTCTAGCTAAAATAAATTAGTAAACAGAAAATTCCACTAGTAAAAATTAATATTTATGGATAAATTTCTTTATAAGCATTTATGAGAGAAGAAAATAGAAAAAATAAATGAAATAAGTTTTTTTCACAAATTAAAATTAATTAATAGATAAATTAATTTGTAAAAGTTCTATAATATTAATTTCTTTAAAAATGTATTTTCAACTTATAAAGAAGTTTAATTCATTTTTTCTTTATATTATTTCCTTTTAGATATTGAGAAATTTACATAAATAGGACCTAAAAAAACATATACTTGCTTTAAATGCATAGAGTTGATATAAACCTAAACTCTAAACATCTATAATCTTTGTGTCCAATATCTTCATGTCTCAAATAAACATTCTTTCTCTCTTTAAAGCTATAAGTTCTTTATATAACATTTGAAATATATTCTTCATTGACCATCATTTAACCATTATTATATATTTCTAGAAAAACATTAAAATTTTCCTTCTTTTTGTATTAAAGTATTTAGAATTAAGAGTTTAAAGAGACTAGTACAATAATATTTGGATTATAAGAAATTTGTCTTTTGTTAGAATGAAATTCATTAATAATTTTTTTTATTATTGATTAAGAATTGGACATAACAATATAAACTTCTATTATTTTTTTCTTTTCACTTATAGATTAGAATTAGATATAATCCTCAGTTTGTTACGTGAATCAATATAAATTCTTCTCCCCAAAATTTTATTCCTTCAAAAGTATATGCTTAAAAGATTTTTTAAAATGAAGTTATATAAATCTATTGTTCTAATTTTTGCTTAGACGTGAGTTGAATAAAGTCTATTTTTTAACGTTCATGAAAAGTTAAAAAAAAACTCAATTCAATTTTCCTTTTTTTTTTTTATATTCTTAGAAGAAACTAGTGTCTTCATTATTTATAAACCGTGAGGTAAATTTGACTTAAAACAATCCAATTTTACTGATATTTTAACTTTCTCAACAAGTTTACCTGATCAAACCTTTTTGTTAAAACATTCGCATTTCCTTAGTGAAAAATAAGAAGAAAACCACTTCTCTCTTTTCAAATGCATTTATTTCTATTCTATTTCGTTTTACTTTCTTCTTCTTCCTTGCTTTCTCTGAGTAAATAAAATTATATTTCCGCTGTTTAGTGACTTAGATTTATCTTAAAAGAGCCTCGTATATATTATCTCATTATTAAACTTTTTACACTGTCATTTAATGTATCTTTGACTAATTTTCTACTAATTTTTTCAAAAGATGTTGATGTACTGAAATTTATAAGCTTGCGACTTTTTTCATCTTTTTTTCAAACATTCACATTCAAATCTCCCAACACAGTTTTATTTAGCATAAGCCAATTAGACGGACAACAACACCTATTTTTCTGTTTTAAATGGATAGTTCTTTCGTAGTATCTTACCACAAGGTTCATAGCATGTTTTGGTTATTTATTTCGAACAAACATTAGATATCTTGTGTAATTTGAAAAATTCATAAATAAACATCTGTCACGACTTAGGCCATAACGGAGTCAGTAAAAATTATTGGTTTTAGAATCCGAATCCCTTCTGGAGAAGGAACAAGGAGTATGGAGCCGTTATCGGTGCTTTTAAGAAAAATCTCAGAAATCCTTGTAAAAGATAAGATCGGTAATTGAAATCGAGTTCAGGGTTCAGGAGTTCATTGCACATTATTAAAGTATTGCCATACCTTTCAGACGTAGACATAAATGAACATACTTACAAAAGGGGAGTAGAGTATATTTTGGGATTTTTTATATCAACTTGACAAGAGTCCTTTGTTGCTCATACGTATCTCCTAATGCAATAGAGAAGTCAAAGTTTATGTAGTTTTGGGTGCGACTTATGAGCTAAATGGGAAGGTCGATACCGAATCGACTGTAAGGAGTTGCTGACTAGGTGTCGGTGGGGATAAAATACTGACTAGGAGTCGGCACGAATAAGAGGGCAACTAGGAGGGTGAAACCTATGGTTCGACTATGTATCGGATAGTCTAGAATATGCTGCCTAGTTCGGGATAGGGTACTGAATAGAGATAAGACCGATCAGATGTCGGCTAACCAATTGGGGTACGAGTGGTTGGTTGTGGATTTAATCTAGACAAAATACAGTTTATATTGTGTATTCAAATTAAAAGTCACCTAGTCTCTTGGCGTGTTGCAGTCGTCATCATATAGAGAAACCAACTTCAACTTCTATTTTCCGGTATTACTACTATTTCTCTTTATTATCTTCTTTTGTTTTTTTTTTTCTAAAAACCCCCTTTTCCTTTCAACACTAACCTTTTTATTGGTCAATTTCTCCTCCTTTCAATCTTTCAAAGAAATCTTTCACCATTAATGCGGTGGCTCCCCGCAGGACTTCATTAATGCAGTGGTGCTCTTTGTGGATTTCTCATAATAAATACGACAACACTCTTATTTAATGCGGTGGTGACTCCTTCTGCTCCTCCTCTAGTCATCGTGGCAAAAAACCACTTTTTTGCCCTTGATTTCTTGCAATGTGTCAGGATAAAGGCGACTTTTCTGATAAGCGAGAGGACAACAGGGAGATGCTCGCTACCATCCCCAGCTCGAGACAGATTGGGAAAACATGAGCTTGTTGGGACATGCTTCTCCTACTTGCCCATCATCATTTCTCCCCTTTCTTTTCTTTCTTCTTTTTATTTTATTTTTTTTCTTTTATGTTTTGGGGAGGCAGACAAAAAACAAATTTCCACAACATTTTATATAAGTATTAATTAAAAACAACAATTAAAAACTTTCAACACTAAACAGCAAAATGTATTAATTGTGCAGGTAGATGAACTTTTTTTAGAAGTATACTCCAATCCAATTTTATATATAAGAAAAAAAATTAATTTATGTAAATTAAATAATTAATTAAATATTATTTAATTATATCAATTTGATTAATAATAAATATTTTTCTTAAACTAACTTTCATTGAAATCTGATATAAGAATAAAGTAAAGTTATTGAAAACAGAATCTCTAATAAAAAATAATATTTTAGAAATAATTTGATAAGTAAGAAGTTAGTTAAGATTTATTTATTTGATACCAACATTCTAGACATTTTTTCTTATATTTAATATCAGAAAGAGTATGATAGTAAAGAAACATTTTAATTCTATTGAGATTTTTAATTTCTTCATAGATATGTTAATATTTATAGATAAATTGTTCTTTTTACTAAAGTTTTTTCATTCACATTAATTAAGATTTAAATTTTTAATCACATGTTTAAGAAATTTTAGCTCAATTTAAAAGAAAACAAAAGTTTCATGTATTTTTACCAAAAACAATTTCGCACTTAGCATTTTGTTAAAAACATCTAAATGATGGAGAAGTTCCAATGCATGTTATTCAATTCAACGTCGATAATCATGGCATGAAAGGCGATGAGTTGGTGTGGGCCAATCCAGGAAAGGAGCCTTTTTCTACACAATCTGCTCCTCATATTTACATGGAAAAATTCTTGGTATTCATCCGTCTGCACCAACCAAGATTTTATTGCTGCTTTGGAAATGTTCCAATCCAAAAAGAAAAAGAAAAAGAAAAAGAAAAATACAATTAGATGCAATTTTGTTAAAAAATGTCTCAATTCATGATTTTGAATACAAGCATTTTTCTTATGGACAAGAAATAGACTAGATGAGTTAGAAGCTCATTCTCTTTACTTAATTTAAAGTAAACGTGTACACCTTCATTCGTTTCAGTAGAGAAGAATTTACGAATTTGAGGAATAAGTATAATATTATTTCAATTCCTATATTTTCCATTTTTCTATATGCTTGATTGGGTGGTTCGAAGTGCAGTAGGATAACCCCACCATTATCTCGTATTGACGTTTAAATATCCACTATAGAACAACTGAAATCTTCTTTTATTGTTTTTCTGGTTCAACTAATAAAGTGCTAAACAAAAAAGTCAATTGCAAATCGCAAAGGCAATGCATTGAATAAGACCCAATCAGTTTGCCTTAGCTAGTGTCATGATTCAGTTGTAACTCCCAACACAATCACATTTCTCATATTATATGTAAGAAGCACACAAGTTTAAGTGTTAGTCATTATTCGTTAATTTTTAAATTTTATATTAAAATCTAAAAATATTATCAAAATTAAACAAATTTCTACTTAATATTAATTGCTTGTAGTAGAAATAAACTGATATCAGGTAACTTTTACTTGCAGCGTTAGACATTTGAATCATAGAATTATCATTTGTTTCACAATTAACTATTTATCAGGAAACAATTATCACTCTTATTCAAAGATTTGTTTCACAATTACACTTTTGAAGATATTTACTTGAAGTTAAAAAAGCGCCTTAGATTAATTATTAACTCATCAAAATATGATTAAATGTGATGTTCATTTTGCCTACAAAATATATATATATATATATATATATATATATATATATATATATATATATATATATATATATATTATTTTTATATTTATTATTACATGATATTTATTAATCTTATATATATGTTTTCAAGAGATTATTCTACAAAATACCATTGTACGTGATATTTCTAAAAAGAAATAAATTTCAAAAATAAATATTATTTATATATCTTAAAAAATATATTTTTTTACGTTGAAATATACAATTTAGTCAATTTAACTTAATACTATTAAGTCAAATAACATTTTTTTCTCTCGATAGATGTGAATATTACACTTTTCTCATCTAAAATATACAAATATTATACTTTTGTTAAAATATAGTATAAATTACAATTTTCTTTCTTGAAAGATGGAAGTATTATATTACATTTTTTTTCTCTTATGTTAAAATATATAATTTAATATATTCAATCTAACATTATTGAAAAATATTTATTATAAAATTTTAAAATTTATATTAAAATATTTTTAAATTAAGAAGTTATTATTCACCTACTCAATATTTATATAAAATACATAATTAAATTTAAATTAATTAAATTTTTATTAAATAATAATTAAAAATTAAAATACAAGATAAATTATATGTGTATATATATATATATTTGAATTTTCTTGTTTAAAAATATATTTTATAAAATTAAATAAGAAAATTTATTTATATTTTAATATATATATATATATATTAAATATATAATAATGACATTTATTTAATAATAGATTTTAACATGAATATATTCATTGAAAATATTGTATTTTTAATATGCATATATTAAAATTAAATTTATTAAATTCAATAAACATATTATATTTAATAAATATTCTTCAAATTAACTATATATAAAATTTATTAAATATACTATTTAACACTATATAAGAAAATATTAATATATTTAAATATTTTAAAAATATTTTATTAATAACATCAATTAAAAATAAAAAATTGAATTTAAATAAATTTAGCATAGTCCATATTATAATTTTAAAATAATAATTAAGAAAATAAATTAAGAGATAAATCTTATATACATAACAAAAAAATATTTGAAATAAATTTTATAAATAATTTTTATAAACAAATTTTGAAATATATATTATATAATAAAATAAATATATTTGTATTTATTAAAAAAGAAAAAATAAATTTAGTACATAGGAGAGATGTAATATTTAAATCATTCAATGAGTGATAAAAGTATAATATTGTATAATTAAATATATTAGGAGAGAGAAGTGTAATTTAATAAAAAAAAAATCTGTACCCGGACAACCCGGTTAAGGAATCTGTCAGGTCTAATAATATTTCAATGTTAACCGTAATTTTTTTTATAACACGTTTTGCGTAAGAGCAAGATTAAATAATAGAAGTGAAATAATAATATATATTGAATGATTAAAATCACTTGGCAAATAAATATACGATGTACCTGCCTTTTATTCTTTTATTCTTGAACAAAGTACAAGTTACTTGGTTTCCCCAAAGAAAGTAAAAAAAAAGTTACTTGTAATTGGTAAAGACGAAAGATCCCAAATTGTTTAGTGTTTGGTAGTGGAATTCACCGTTTTTTAATCGGCACGTCGCTCCAAATACTTTATATTAAATTCACTAATGTCTTTCCTTCCGCTCCAAAGCGGCCAGAGGAAATAGTCCCATTGATTTCCGAGATGTTCAACACGTACAGATTTCATTATTAATTGATGTGTAGAGAAAAAAAAAATATTAAAAAATAACGTCAACTATTAAATATAGTTTAAAAAAGAATTAAAAGAATTGACTCTTTTGTAATTATATACGCTAAAAATAATTGTCAGAGTGTACCCCTTCGATCCTATTATCTGATTTTTAATGTGTAGAGGCACAACGCGCTTGATCCTTAATTGCCTGCCACATATCATTGGTAGTACTTTTGGAATTTTCTCTCATTGTCTTCGCCTTACCTCATTTCCAACCAAGCAATTGACCAAAAGCTCATGTCACTTTTCACTCACATTTCGTGTCTTGTATTTAAAGACGATATCACATTTATTATCAAATGAAATTAACAAGTAATGTTTCAACGAATTCTTAAATTCCCTTTCAATCTAATGGTTTCACAAATTGTCTATAGCATAATCATTTCCCAACATAGATATTAATTTTTATATTCACGGAAATTTGCTTGCTAACCAGTAACAACTTTCTTTTCTCAATAAATAAAGCTTCTATAGCACACTCTTGGACACCACACAGCTCAAAATAAGAAGAGGAGCACTTAGAAACTTTGTTTTATCAAATTAAAATACACTCATTAAATTATAAAATATTTTCCGTACTCATTAAATTAAAAATAATATTTTTAAAAGAGTATTTATATATATTAAAAATAGACTTATAATATTCTTTAAATAAGATATGTATATAAAAAAGAATAAGAAAATGAATAGTTATAGTCAAAATGACAAAAATATTAAAACACAAGAGTCTCCTCTAGAACATGTGTGTGAAGTGCAACATAAAAAAAAAACCCTTATCATACATAAAATGGGTGTGAAGAAGGATCTTCGGTATCTCAGGCAGTAATCTGCATCTGGAACAGTGGCAGAAAATGGGAACAACGGAGGAGGTTGGAGGAGGTTCTTCTGCAGATTCACATCACCGCGAGTCCGATATAGAACTCATTGTAGCTCAGAGTGGAGCACTGAGCAAAAGGATAGGCAGAAGAAGCGCCAAGTTGAGCAGTTCTTGTAGCTCCATCTCCGGCGGAGAAGTTAGCCACAGCAAGTCCCAGGAAGAAGATGAAGAAGACTACGTTGAGGTGACTATGGATATCCAAGGCGACACGGTGGCCTTACACAGCGTTAAAGCTGTTGCGGAAGATGAGAAACTGGTTTTGCTCGGCAAAGGCATGGAGAAGAAAAGGTCCTTTGGCGCCTCTCTTGTGCGGAGTGCTTCGATTCGCGTGCAGCAGGTGTCGCAGGAGCTGAAGCGTTTCGCTTCTTTTTCTAAGCCTGCGAAAGTGCACTATGACAGGACCAAATCTGCAGCGTCTCACGCTCTCGAGGGACTCAAGTTTATCAGCAAGACCGGTGGTGCTGCAGGATGGCCTGAGGTTGAAAAGCAATTCGATGCTCTCACTGCTTCCACTCATGCCTATCTGCATCGCTCTCTCTTTGCCAAATGCATAGGTACTTTACTTGACTTTCACAACTCCACCATGTTTTTTTTCCATAAATTATTACATGATTCGCGACTACATCACATACAGTCTCCATCTGATACATAATTGAAATATTCGGTTATTTGTTACGTGGAGATTAGCTGAGATCATTGACACGTGGTGTTCTGGATTATGTAATAATTTCCGTGATTTTCACCTTCTTGTTTTAGATCTTTGTTGGTGTATAGAGTGGTTTTTGGTTTTTGAGATGTGTTTGGATTTAATTGTAGGGATGAACAAAGAGTCAGAGGCCTTTGCAGGGGAGCTTTTTGATGCGCTTTCTAGGAGGAGGGAGATTCAGGGGGATTCTATTAATAAGGTCCAGTTGAAGGACTTCTGGGACCAGATTTCTGACCAGAGTTTTGATTCTAGGCTCAGAACATTCTTTGACATGTAATTCTTTGCTTTTTCTGATGTTTGTAAAGTGTTAATGAAAAAGTATGTGTTGAATCAATGCCCTCAAGTATGTTATCAAGCTTAATTTGCAATGCAGGGTTGATAAAGATGCGGATGGAAGAATCACTGAGGAAGAAATTAAAGAGGTTGGGCATCATAAATTCACCACTAAGGAATTCATATATGGTTATTTTTTAGTCTCATCAACTGACAAAATTAGTATACTTTTATGGGGAACTTTTTCTGGTTTGCATTTTGTTCCCATTGGAATTGGGTTTTCCTTGATTTTGTGATCGGTTCTGTTTTCAGATTATCTGCCTTAGCGCCACTACCAACAAGCTCTCAAACTTACAGAAGCAAGCAGAGGAATATGCAGCTTTGATTATGGAAGAGCTAGACCCTGATGACACAGGATTTATCATGGTAATTTCATGAGCCTATTTCATAATCTCAAGATAGGAATCAAAATATATTCATTGTTAAAGATTAGATTGTTATCTTAGCCACATTTCTTTGGCCATTTGGTGATTTACTGGGAAAACAGGTAAACGACCTAGAGATGCTCTTGTTGCATGGACCAACCCATTCTACAAGGGGAGATAGCAAGTACTTGAGTCAAATGTTAAGCATAAAGCTTAAGCCTACATATGAAGAAAATCCTATTAGGAGGTGGTATAAGCACTCCATGTACTTCCTGCAGGACAATTGGCAGAGAACTTGGGTATTGGTACTGTGGATTGTTGTGATGTTAGGTCTATTTGCCTACAAATTTGTGCAGTATCGGAGAAAAGCTGCGTATGAGGTGATGGGCCATTGTGTATGCATGGCCAAAGGTGCAGCTGAGACACTTAAATTGAACATGGCTATTATCTTGCTACCAGTTTGTCGAAACACCATTACCTGGCTCAGGAACAAGACCAAGCTTGGCATTATGGTTCCTTTTGATGACAACCTCAACTTCCACAAGGTAATTTTTACTGCTGGTTGTTCATTCGAGAGTTACTAGAAGAGAAAACATGTCTACCTTGTTCAAATGTTTGTTGGGACAACTTGGTAGTTTTCATAAGTCCATAGGGTACAAAAATTTGTTGCAATGAGCACATGAGAGTATTTTTTGCAGTTGATAGCTGTAGCAGTAGCACTTGGTGTTGGTATACATGGTATCTATCATCTTGCTTGTGACTTTCCTCGCCTTCTTCATGCAAATAGTGAAAAGTACAAGCTCATGCAACCTTTTTTCGGAGATCAAGCATCAAGTTATTGGCATTTTGTCAAATCATGGGAAGGAGTAACAGGGATCATAATGGTTGTTCTAATGGCAATAGCCTTCACTTTAGCATCTCCTTGGTTTAGAAGAGGCCGGGTCAAGCTACCCAAACCCCTCAACAATCTCACTGGCTTCAACGCCTTTTGGTACTCACATCATCTCTTTGTCATTGTCTATGCCTTGCTCATTGTGCACGGAATCAAACTTTACTTGACCAAGGAATGGTACAAGAAAACGGTTAGCACCTTCCTTCAGTTGACCCTTTTATCTAGTTCTTTTGAGTTAAAGCTTTTTACACACTGAACTAATCAGAAACCTTTATAATTATGACTTTAAAAATAGTTATCGTAAATACATCACATTTTGTAATTGGGTGAGAGTTTAAAAACTCTTTACTTTGTTATCATATTTCGGGAATTTATTATATGTGTTTTGTAGACCTGGATGTATTTGGCTATTCCCATTATTATTTATGTATTGGAAAGACTGACTAGAGCACTCAGATCAAGCATCAAGCCTGTGAAAATATTAAAGGTGAGCATCGAATAACTAATCACTCATTATATGAAAGAAATATACGATTCCATTAAATATCTTTTGGCTAATCTACAAAGTATGGTACATAAAAAAGATTCTCAAAATGTATGTCTCACTAAATTTTCACTGTCCAATTTGAAGGTGGCTGTTTATCCAGGAAATGTGTTGGCTCTTCACATGTCAAAGCCCCAGGGATTTAGATACAGGAGTGGACAATACATGTTTCTCAATTGTGCTGCTGTGTCTCCATTTGAATGGTATGAATTTGAAGAAACTTCAGTAACTCTTGTCTTCTATATCTAAGTACTTCATAGTTAGAAATTGTTATGCTTTCGCAGGCATCCATTTTCTATAACCTCGGCCCCTGGTGATGATTACCTTAGCGTTCATATCAGAACACTTGGTGATTGGACCCGTAGTCTCAGAGTCAAGTTCTCAGAGGTGAATTCAGGTTAATTTTTGTTGGATAATATTACTTGGACAACAATTTACATACCAAAACTTACTAATCCTAGCACTATTACATTTGTTTCTTTGTCGGTGCAATATCACGTAAATTTTAGTTTTTCATTGCTTTATTTATTTATTTACAATTTCACGTGCTATCTCATTTTCTTTGAAGTTCGTGGTCTCCTTTTCTGATTAGATGGATTGTTACTTTTTGTTTCTTTCAGTGTTGCCAGCCACCTAACAATGGAAAGAGTGGACTTCTAAGAGCTGAATACTTGCAAGGAGATGGCAGTCCGAGGTAATTAAGTCACATTTAACATGGGAAATTTCACCTTTAAAATGAAAAAGGAAAGAAAAATACTATTCTTTTAACAACTTTTTTCTTTTTATTTCTCTTTGTCAAAATAATTTATCTTGTTGTATATATCTCTTTTTTTTTTCCTTTTCTATCTCTATTATAAAAAATATTATGAAAATAATTTTACTTAAAAAAAGAAATGATGGATAGACATGCCAAAAACTATTTGGCACTTAACGGGTCACAAACCCCAATTATATCATGTGAATGGATAAGTCATATGAGTAGGATATGAAAAGCATTTCACATCATTTGCATGAGTTTGTACCAATATAAAAAATTTCTTTATGATATTTTTTTTATTTTTAATTTATGAAGAATAATAAAATAATTTCTTTAGAAAATTTGTTTTTAAAATATTTTTAATTGTTACAAATTCTTTAGACTTATAGTATTTTTAAAATACATTTAACTATTATAAATTCTTTATAATATTTTTTAACAAAGTAAACATACCCTTTATTATTATATTTTCTTTTCTTTTTTTTCTAGTCAAAATCAATAATTCACAGTAAACCAAAATTATGTAAAACTTATTTATTTTTTTTAAATCGAAGCTGTGGATAGCACGAGACGTATTTCCTGCTGGGTTTGAAATTCATTCACCAAAACCGTGTGCATCTAATTTTCTTTTTATTTCTCTAAATCGAATACAGTACTACATTCACGCACCTTATTGAAGCAATTGAACATCTAAATAAAACTTTGTGCATCTAAATTAAACAAACATGTTTTCTTGTTGCTATTTTGTTGATTAACAAGTAATAATTGTTGCCGACATTCCCGATGCCACCTTCCGACACGCGCTTAGATTTTTTGTCATCCTAGTGACCAAAGCAAATAGTTGTTATTATTTGGATTTTGGACTTGGAAAATTACTGTTATTTTTTTTTAAAAGAAGGAGAGGCGATAGAGATGCATTTTGAAAATTCCTGTTCTGGCCCTGTACAAGCGTGGCAGGTTTTAATTAATTTTGAATTCACGAAAGTGTTAACAAAATACGTAACCGAAAGGTATTTAAAATATCGTGAATCAGACTTGCAGATTGTCATTTTGTCCTCGTTGTGGTGCAAAGGAATTTCAATTGTATAGCGACAGGCGAATGATACTTGATTTTATACACAAGATTGATTGCTAAGTGACAAGCAAGTAATTTAAATTTTCATAATTATACTATGCAGTGGTCTTCCTAAAGTTCTGATTGATGGTCCATATGGGGCACCTGCCCAAGACTACAAGCAATATGAGGTGGTGTTGCTTGTGGGGCTGGGAATTGGAGCCACCCCAATGATCAGCATACTGAAGGACATAGTGAATAACATGAAGGCCATGGAGGAGGAGGAGGAGTTGGAAGAGGGGAGCAAAATAGAGGAGGGTGCGAGTGGGTTTGGTGGCAAATCACCAAACAAGAAAAACGGTTCCAGCAAGTTTAGGACTAGGAGGGCCTACTTTTATTGGGTGACTAGGGAGCAGGGTTCCTTTGACTGGTTCAAAGGGGTCATGAATGAGGTCGCTGAAGAGGATCATAGGGGTGTCATTGAGCTCCACAATTATTGCACCAGTGTGTACGAAGAGGGTGATGCTCGCTCTGCGCTTATTACTATGTTGCAGTCGCTAAACCATGCTAAGAATGGCGTCGACATTGTCTCTGGCACGCGCGTCAAGTCCCACTTTGCTAAACCCAATTGGCGCAGTGTCTACAAGCGCATTGCTGTTAGTCATCAACGAGCTCGTGTTGGTCAGTTCCCACTCTTTAACCCACATTTATTGCTTTACTTCACCTATTAGCTGCTCCCTCCTACATGCTCTCAGTTAATTTTTATATTTTATAAATTAATAATGTTTCATTAAAATGCATTTGTATTTAATGCAGGGGTATTTTACTGTGGGCCACCAGCGCTAACCAAAGAGCTTCGTCAGTTATCTTCGGATTTCTCTCGCAACACAACCACCAAATATGATTTCCACAAGGAAAATTTCTAATAAGGTGGACTTGACATTATTGGAGGAGCAACACCTTTATCTCACCATGTCCTTGTTAATAATAATAATAATAATAATAATAATAATAATAATAATCAATCCATGTGTTGTTTCAATGTAGGAAATGATTACGGTTTTGTATAATGACGAAAGGTTAAAATGGTTGTGTGGGGGCCACCAAATACCAAAGGTGTGATTGGATGGCATCACTGCGTGAGCGCGGAGTGAATCAATGTGAATGAAGACCTTTCTTTAAGGGGGAATTGAATAGGTGGCACCACTTACATTACATGGTTCATGAACTCTGAAAGCTTGATTTTGTTTAATATTAATCATTGCCTGAAAAAGAAGACCTGTAACCATTGTAGCAAGTAATATTTTGCATTCTGAAAAATTATAACCTTGGTCTTTATATAGTTTTTTAAAAAATCAGTGTTATTTGTTTCTGGTACATCAGAAGACTATAGACAGTAGAGTAGTAATATATTCAATTACCAGGGGAACATTAGAACTCATTTTTTAAGTACTTATTTAATTTAAGTGTTTCCAAGTCGTGACGGGTTGAGTCTCAAGTTCAAACACCCAAATTCGTCACCCTATATGATTAGTTCAAGTAAACTATTTTACAAATTGAATTGGCTTGTAAGTCTATCTTGTTCGGGTCAAGTCAATTAGGAATGGTCAGATTTACTTGACCTGTGATTACCCCTAAAGCATAAGAATGGAAAACTTTGCCTACTAAATCAAAGTAAAGAGCATAAGGTAAAACATATTGATAACTCTGATTGTCTAACCCAATGGGAATAAAATTTAATGTTGTATTTAATGAGTTTCAATTTTCAATTTAAAGAATTCGGTCATATCTCAATTTTAAAACTCTACATAGTCCACAATTTTTTTTGCTGAGGACAAAGTTAATAAGCATGTTTATTCTCAAATATTCAAGCAAGCATTCTTTGCACTTGTGTATATATGACTCATTGAGAATTTCTTTAGAGCTATCAAATTCGGTATTTATTGTACTTAACAAGTGATAACTTTTTGTTACATTCTTTTTATACCTCGTAAGAGTGTAGAAATTGAAGAAACTTGTATTAAAGAAAACTTGGGTTAAGTGATCAAAGAATATAAAGAATACTTAGTTATGAAAAATAGGTTTTTTTCTTGTAGTAAAAAATATTGGTTTTGATAAAATACTAGACGTAGTTTTAGATTATAAGATAAATGTCTCATGTGATTTTTCCTGATCCCTTCCTCTTTATATGTTGCTTATTTGACATTTTTTAGAAGTTTTGATATTGTGATCAAAACATTTTTGTTTATTACAGAGTTTTCACAAAGCTTAATTTGCATTCATTGGAAGCTCTATAGGATAAAGTTTCATCATGCTTGCCTGTGAACCTTGCATTTTTGTCAAAATTGTGCTTAAACCCTGAAAAAGGATTTATAAAACACAGTCCAACCATTATTCTTGTGTTTTATCTTTGTTTTTACCTTAGACAATTATTATTTTAAATAACTTTTTTATGTAATTATAGTTTTATTTTTATTGTTTAAATAATTATTAACTTCTTTTAAAAATCAAATATTTTTTATAAAAATTAAAATAATAAATAAGTATATTAAAATAGCAATAGGAGATAACGGAAAAATAATTATGAAGAAGAGAGTAGAAAAAAATGAAATATATTAAAATAATACAAATAAAAATGAAAGGAAAAAAGGAACAAGCTTATAAACTATAAAATAACTAAATTAAATGATAAGTTATATAAACTAGTAAAATAATTTTGTTTATTATACACATAAATTTGATTAAACAAGTTTATAAAAAATAAATAAGTTACTTAATTTGACATGAAAAAATACATTATTTATTTATTTATTTATTTATTTTGTTCCTTAATGCATGTGTATTCTCTTTAATGATAATCTTTATTTTATTTCTTTTTTGAAAATCCTCTAATTTTCGTTATATTCTTTAATCTTCGTCATCACATTTAGTTAATTTCATTTGCTTACATTTTTATTTGTATATTCTTATCTCCCTTTATCAATTTGTCACTTTTAATTATTTTTTATTTTTCTTTCATTCTTTCATGTTGGTTTATATTTTTAGTAAATAATCTATACATCAACAGTGAAAAGAGTTTTAATATTAAATCATTTTAACTTGAACTTGTCAAACCTATTACAATTAAGGTGGATAGTATAAGGAATTTGATGAACTATTACAATTTTAGGAACTAAATTGGTTATTCACTCTTAAATCTTATCATAAAATCTAACCACTTTATTTTTTAAGTTAATATTTAGTTAGTTGTTTTTTTAAAATAGTTGAATATAGTTAAATAATCAGTTATAAAAAATAGGTTACGGTTATGAAAAATAAGTTATGATTATGATTAACATCTTTAGCTTGTCCTTAACCAAAGCACTTTCAGCTTGTCCTTAGATTAAATTTTAAAAAAAGATTTAAATATACTTTTAATTCTTATAAAATAAGTGAATTTTGATTTTGATTTTTGTAATTTTTTTGTTTTTGTCCTAAAAAATTCAAAATAATTGATTTTGATCCTTATTGTTATAAAACATTTGTTAATTACTTACATATTTAACGAAAAGTCAAATAACTATCTTATATGACATTCACTAGTGTTTGTAATAGCATGTAAGTATGTTACTCTTATAAATTTTTTTTTTTCCTAAAATGAATATTTATATACCTTAAAATATATGTTAAGGAATTGAAAATAATGATTTCAAATTTTTTGAGAGATAAAAATAATAAAAATACAAAAACTATAACCAAAATTCATTTATTTTATAGGAATAAAAAAATAATTGCAAATTTTATAGAATGAATTTTTTTTATAGAATCAAAATCAAAATTTATTCATTTTATAAAAATTAAAAATAAATTTAAAATTTTTAAAATTAGATTTTTATTTTATTTTATTTTTAAAACCAATTTTAGACTATAACTAGTTATATAACCAATTTTCGATATATAAATCATTATATAAACAATTTTTAAAAAATTAAAACTGATTTTACAAAATCAAACCGATTATAAAAAGTAAGTTATAGTTATAATAATAAAAAACAATTATCATATCATTATTATATAATTATGATTAAGTTATTCAAATAACCTAACTGTAAATGTGCTAACTAAAGGGTGGGTCGTGCTGCTAGAAAAGGAGCGAAGGAGGTGAAAGAGAGTGAAGTATTTGAAAAGTTTATGTTAGGAGTAAAATTGGGAACAAAATTTACAAATAAAAGGTGTGGTTAGGCAAAAGAGAAGTGCAAATAATATAGGCCGACAAGTAATTAAGCCCAATAGGTAAGCTGATCCAATCCTAACGCGGGCTTGACAAGCCTTTTTGAGCTTCCCATAACACACACTATGCTGGATTTTCTCTCTCAAATCGAGTCGTGGTCAACGTATACCACTTCTTCACATATGAGTCCAACGTTCCATAATTTTTATTTTTTATTAGGATAAGATCTATATATTCTAAGTTGTTGCATTTAACCTTATCTCAAACAGTTACCCTGTTTAATATTAAATTATGTGCACAAGATTTATATATAAATATCATAATCATCATTATTCAAAATTAGGTTTTGTACATAGTCTTTGTAACATATTCAAATCCCTCGGCTCGTAATATGGATAATTTCAGTTCTGGCTTCTGATAGTGATGCGGTTATATTCTTGACGATGCCTTTCTTTATGTTGGGTTTCGTTGGAAGAATTTGGGGACAAATGTTTTATATTGAAATCACCTATAAGCAATCAATTAATCGTTTCGATCAATATTGCTCCACACAGGTAGTAATTACTCATCTTTTAATTATGATATTTTGAATTCTGATATTGCAACTATTTCATAAATAAATAAAAATTAATAAATATTTTACATCACATATATCCAATTCAAATAAAAATTGCTCCACCTTTTGATTTTGGTCTAGGCAAAACATGATAAAAAAAAGGAAAATATCTAAGCATATCTTCAAAGTAGGAAAACATGATTAAAAAATCGTATTTCTTTGTGATTAACAAAAAAAAATGTCTTTTATATATATATATATTTAAAGGTCAATTGTTAAAGAAACCGATTGTTTACATCTTCAACAAGTTGCTTGATTTCTTTTATGTATTCATAATCGGATAGATACTAGAAAACCAAACATACTGAATTTATTGTCAGAAAAGGATGTACCATATTATATTATCATCTTAATAATTATTCTAATATTCTATTAAAATATTAAATAAAAAAATAAATTTAAATTTAAATATATTTTAAGTCCGTATAAATATAACTTCATCTAATTTTAAATTTTACAAAGTTTATTGTTATTTTTAGATTTTTTAATATTTTATTATTCTTTTTACTCCTTATCCTTAGTTCTAATATTTTTTTGATAATTTTAATTAATTTAATGTTAACATGATTAATAAAATAAAATTATTAAATAAGATAATTAAGATAATGAAAAATATTTAAATTAATATAAATAAAATAATTATATATAATTTATTTTATTTTATTTTAATTTTTAATGTATTATGAATAATATTTTTTATTGATTTTAATATTTTTCTTATTTTTTAATTCATCATTTTATTTTTAATATTGTATTTTCAAAAAGTAATTACTGTATATATTTATAATTTATTTTTAATATATTACTTTTGTCTTTAGATACAAAAGTAATATATTAAATATAAACTATATTATAGTAAATCAAAATTAATGAATGAACAATATTAAAATCAATAAAAACACTACTTATGAAATATTAATAATGAAAAGTAAGTTATAAAAATAGGTTATATTTAATTACCTTATTTATATAAATAATCAATACATTAATTAAATAAATTATATATTTAAAAATAATTTAATTATCTTATTTTAAAATATTCTTTATTTTATTAATCATATCAGCATTAAACTAATTTAAAATATTGGTGAAAACTAAAAAATAACACTAAGAAAATGTTAAGAATTTAATGATAACAAAAAATTAAATAGTGTAATATAAAAAATATTAAAAAACATAAAAAATAAAATAAACATAATATTATATCTTAAAATATAATGATGAAATAATAATAAAATATTATAAATAATATGGTAGTTAAAATAAATAATACAATATAAAATATTTAAGATAATAATAATAAAAATAAAATAAAATAAATTTATTATTTATCATTATTAATATTTTAGACAATAAAAAGAAAAACATAATATAATTTTTTTAAGTAAAAAAGATAAAAATAATAATGTCTTACCAAAGAAGAAGAAAAAATCATGCCTTATATAAGAAAGGATGAAAAAGAAATTTAATAAATATTTTAAAGATAAAATGAGAATAAATATAAAAGATTAGAAGTTTATATTTTAAGAAACGCTATTTGAAATTACATTTCAAAAAATGCTATAAATTTCTACAATAAATTTGTTTACAAAACACTACTAAAGTAAATAATCTTTTCAACCAGTAAAAACTAGCTTATAATATGTCTAACATAATTATAATTGTGCGGAAATAAGATATGAGAGTTTTAAATCGGGATCTTTATTTAATGGATTGTCTTAGTTTAAAAATGTCAATACCAATCAATTATGGAATAAGATAGTTGATTTTAAAGTTTCAATGATGTAATGTTAAAAAGAAAATTGATTATATTGTATTTTTCATTTTTTTCTAATTATTTATTTTTTATTTCTCTTAAATCAAATTTATCAAATGCTATAAATTTATTTTATTTTTCACATATTTTCATTTACTTTATTTCTCTTATTCTTCTTTATTAATATTCACTATATTTTTTATTTATTTTTATTTCTTTCTTTCATATCAAAGATACCTTTAGCCATGGTTTGGTATAGTAAAAATGGTGAAAAAAATTAGGAAGAGAGAATAAATAGGTAGGAAATGGAAAATAAAATTGTTTGGTAAAATAAAAATAAGTAAAAGAGAAATAAAAAATACGAGACACACTTTTTTTTTATCTTCTTCCAAAATGGCAAAAAAAAAAAGAATAGTTGTAATCGGCACAAAAATGAATCCATTATTTAAAAAACAAACTGCAGAGTGATGAGTTTTAAATCAAACGGCCTAAAAAGTTAGAAGTTATATTTCTTTTAGTTAACGTGTAAAATTAATTTTTAATGATTGAGATTCACAAATGAACTAGAGCACAGAGAATCCCACTTCATAGGTTTGAATTATTTGACCAATCAAAGGACAGTGAGTTATGAGACGACAGTGAATGCAGCAGAGCTAAAAGAAGAGAAAAGTCAGATCTCACGCGTAGTTACTAATTACTTTGCATAAAAAAACAAATAATAATAATAATAATAATAATAATAATAAGTTTCTTAAAAGTTACAAAGCTGTTGATTCTTGAATAATTTGTTATTTTTATTTTAAATTAAAAATAAAGCTTTACAATTCATACCCTAGAGCCAGTAAAGAGCTTCAAAGATTCAAGGACGAGGCAAAGAATCAAGGGTGCCCAAAACTGTTTAGTACAATACTAGCCTTCAATGTACATAACTAATAAAGAGAAGGAAGAAATTAAGAATGAAAACATGGTTTGTTTGAACGAAGGGTACCTTAGATACCAGTGATACACGAAAACATTCTCTGACTCCTAAACCGTACAAGTTTGTTAGAGGGAGAATGAACACCTGTTCTGATCTGAGGCGATTGGAAACCGACACTAGCGAAATCTCCGACAGAATTATATCGGCGATGGTTGTGTTGTTGTTGATGATGATGATGATGATGATGATGAGGCAGGTTGTGAGTAGGTGTGTGGTTGTGAAGGACATGATCCTGGGTTTGAGGGTAGATCTCAGCCATGCTGATGTTGTAGCTTAGAGCAGTTTCTGATGAGAGACACTGGTATTGACGACGATTCTTGGTTTTCTTGATTGCTTTGTAAACCAGAGGCAGAAGACCCTCCATCTTTGATGATTCATTTTTCTTCTTCACCACTGTGAGGTAATGAAAGAGAGATATAAAGAAAATAGTTAGAAACCACGAAGTTGCCGGGGTAGGTGAGTTTCCTTTATTTAATTGTCACAAAATGTTTATTGCCATGTCAATATGCTGTTTGACTTTGACGCACCTCTTTAGGTTTAGCCACCTAAACAGCTCCTCATTAGTCACTCATTCAATTACTTTCTAGATAAATGTTCTTTTTTTTTTATTATATATTATATGAACCAATTTTTGTAATCATTTTTTTTAATCCACAAAGGTTTGCTCAAAGTTCAATTATATTTAGTCCACTATAAAGTTTGTTCTAAAACAGATATTTAATGCAAAATCATGTGCATACATGATTTTGGTTTAAATATATATTTTGTCTTTTAATTTTGGATTAATATTGTTTTTTATTTTTAAATTTAAAATTATTTTTATAGTGTTTATATTTTTTAAAATAATCGATTTTAATCTTTATATAAAAAATAGAATGTAAATAACTGTTTTTAATATGTATAGTTAAAAGTTGAAAATATGGAAAGAAAAACTTTAAGATTAATAATATTTTTAGATTTTTGAATATATACTTTACAAAAACTGAAATTCGTTTTTAAGTAAGGTAGATATTTTAAAATCATCTATTCACGTGGAATTAAAAATAATAATTTTAAATTTTAGAGGAAAAAATAAAATTTACTTAAATTTAAAGAATAAAAAACATATTTAAATGAATGATTTTTCATAACCAACGTTATAAAATTCTAGGATATTGTAATTGAAAAATAATTTTAAAATAATATATTTTATTTAAATTGTAAAAAGAATTATTTAATAATGTCAATCTATTTAGATTATTTAATATATTTTCCACGGAAAGGAGATTATTCAAAATGCTGAAAGGCTTGCGGGGGAAAAATGACACAAGTTGAAAATAAGCAAGATTATCATCATAATGCTCAAAACAAAGACTTTTTCATAACTGGTCCATTTCAGGGTAGTGCACAATTTAATACCATAATCAATTCTGCCAACTTATCCTAAACATTAAATAAGCTCACACGTAAACAACTTTTATTCAATAAAAATGTTGTCATGAAAAAAAATACATTTATACAACCCGAAAAGGTGTTTTCCCTAACGAACTTTCTTACCTTTTTTATTTTAATGATTTATGGATTTAATCTGTCTAAGTAAATATCACTGTTGGGCTTCTGCTACCTTCTTGTACTAATTTAAATAAATTATCACCTCATTTCTTTAACAAAAATGAAACGAAATTAATTTGATCACTTAAGTGGTATTAATTTAATTTATAAAAAGTATGAGTATTGAGTACCATCAATTTTGTCTTTTAAAAATTGATATCAAATTAGTTTTTCAAATAATAAATACTACAAAAAATTCATTGATAAATGACATTCACATGCTAACTTTAATGGCCAAAATTTATCACAAATGTTACTTTTATAGTTGGCTAAGTGTTACTTTTATAGTTTGTGTTGGTCAAATGAGAATAACATTTACTAGTGATGATCAATAATTAGGTTGTCACTTAAGCCAACACAAAAATGTAAAAACTAGATAAAAAAAAACTTTATTGTTATGATATTCTTTCTTTCCTTCTCAAACCACCAAACACAAAATCATCACATTCCAAAATACTTGCAACACAAAGAAACCACTAACTACAACACTGAGAAACCATGAATAAGAGAAATAAAAGAAAAGAGAAAAAAAAACAAGAAGAAGGTAGAGAAAGAAAACACCATTGTCACTATAAAGTCGTCACTGCCATCACACATGTCGGTTGTTGTTACACGTTTCCATCGCTATCACAAACACTTGCAACATAGAGAAACCATTAATAAGGAAAAGAAAATAAAAGAGAAAAAAAAATAAAAAGAAAGGGGAAGAAGGAGACTAAGAGAAAGAGAGTGAGGGGATGGGATACAAACAACAATTAGGTTGTCACTTGCTTTTAAATTTAAAAATTACAAAAAAAGAGAGATAAAACAAAAGTGCAAGAGTTTTTTGTGTACTTAAAAAGTAGTTATAACTTAATCACCATTTACAATTAAATTTATTATAACAATATTATTCAATAGTGACAATTAAGTCATCACTTATAATTAAAATATTTGTTTTAAAAAAAATTCTACAGTAGTGATTAGACAATAACATACAATATAAAACTTTTTTAGAAAACTTCAACACAACGATAATCTAAATATCACTAGTTGTGAATGTCTTAATATCGTCACTAGTAGTATGTCATTAATTATATGTTTTGTTGTAGTAAAAATTTACTATTGATTTGATAATATGAGAGTTCACATATTTGTTAGTCAGATAATAAGAGGGTTCATGCCCCAAGGAGTGACAATTTGAGATCTAGAATCTTTTTTTTCAAAATGATTGTGAAGAAAGTGAAGCCCCTTGTTATCCAAGAGCTGTAAGCAAGGTTGAGAACTCTACTTGTTGGGAGCGTGCTTCCTTTGAAAGCAATTAGCAATTTCTCTTGGTTTTACTTTTTGTGTTTTATCTTCTTTCTCTCTAATTACTAAAGAAAAAATTATTGTCTCAATCTTGTGATTTATATATAGGATAATAGTTGTGATGTTATTTTTTTTTTAATTAAGATGTTAACTAATGTCCCTCAATCTTTTAGTTTAAAATAATTCAATCCAAATATATATATATTAATATTTATTTTTATATAAATTGCTATAAAAGAAATCTTTATTGTATAAATCTAGTCTATATTTTTTGGAGAGTAAATATTATACACGTGTAATTTATGTTTATACAATTTTTATTATTTAATTTAGGCTAATTTAATGTTATTCTCTTTATACTTGTTGATTCAAGGTCATTTAGACCAAGAAAATTGGTCCACACCCAAATTAAAGGACTTTTTAAATGGATGTAGTATGAGGATAGGCAAGGTGCAACAAAACATGGCGGTTGAGATGGTAACTTTGGTAGAGACTCACATGCTCAAGTTTGTAAAGGCTTAAGGGGACAATAATATATGTATATGCTCTCACTATCATACCTAAAAGAGTGAAGGGTCTCAGAATTTATGTGTGAGTTGGGGATAATGGGCCTAAGGTGGATACATAAGTCATGTGGTCTCCTAATGGTAGGTTAGGTTCTAGTAAAGGAATCTAGGAACCCTTAGATGACTGCAACTTATATAGGAGATGGACAGTTACTAAATGGGTAAGGACTCCCTTGTCGATAGGATGCAACTAGTGGAACACTTCTCTAAGGATATGATGTTTCTTCGGTTGTGTACAATTACCTTGATGGCCTCAAGCCAAGATGAATGAGATGACTCTCTTTTGTGATCCATGGTAGACGTTAAACCTAACAAGTATTAGAGGTTTAGTGTGTGATCCTAAGTCATGAAACACTTGTTTTAAAGCAAGCCATTATAACTTTTTTATTTTTCTCAATAATTAAACATGATTTTACATTTTTCAAACGTGTGTGCAAACACTCATTATTTTTAGATAAACCTTATTAGAATGAGGATATGTTTTATTTTATATCAAAAAAGATTGATGTGCATCTTGCTGAAACAAATCAAACTAGTTTTAACATCAATTTTATAAATTGGAATTTTTAAATTTATTCATATATTTGTTGTTAATTTATGACATACAATTAGTTTACTTTAAATTATGACACAATCCAAAATACAACTATTTTTATTTTTCAATTCCAAACATTATTTACTTAATATTTTATAGAAAACAATTTTTTTGTGTTAGAATACACACAACATATTTAAAATGACTTTATTATACAAAAAGAAAAGTTATCCCTTACGAGGATAAAGAACAAGTAACATACTAATAGCAAGTTTGAAAACTTGTTAAGAAAAGAAGAAGAAAAGAGAAATATGTTTGAAAAGTAAAAATTATAAGTATTATTTTTTTTAAATCACATTGAAAAAGTAAAAAATTACATGTAAAATGTAGAACTAAATTCCCTATAATACTAGGACAGCAAGGGAGTTAAAAGTAAAACTGTTATTTGATTTTATTTTTATTTACCTCAGCCACATCTTTTTTCCAAAGAGGAAGGTAAGGACGAAGTTATTATGCAGCAACTTGAGTTGCACCACCTATTGAGAAGACAAAGTCCAAGATAAGGACAGATACCTACATAAGCAATTAAGCACGTACAATCCATAAAGCCACCAGCGCAGCACAAAATACCAAACCCCCATGATCGTTATGTTTGATGGTATTGAATATTGAATAATATACACATTCGTGTCTCCTTTTTCGTCGAACGGACAAACACGTTTTAAGAAAAGCATATAACCAAGTTCCTTCTATCAGATTCCTAATCCCCTTGCACAGTATACATTAGAATCAAATCACTCATGTTCCAAAGAATCTTGTCTCTTTTCCCAGTACGAGCATGCACAAAAACAAAAACAGCAGGAAAGATCAACTAAAAGTCACATGATACAATTATGCCATAGGATCAACTTAATCAATAAATTTACTTTTTTATCCTGTAACATATGTATGTTTCTTAAAATCAGGAGGATGCACGATTCATTGTACATATATAAGTATTTTTTTTTCTTTGACTAAGATTTTCTACTAAGTTTCGGGCAAAAAAAAAAAGTTTGCGCAGTGTGCTATTATTATTTCGTTAAAACTTTATATTTTAAAAATCGATTCAAGGATAACGAAAATTATTTTTGAGAAAAATATTTTTATATAATTGATATTATATGTGTGATTCACAAATTTTTAATCATATTTATATTTATACCTCTATATAGATTTTACTTAATTTATCATTTAAGCACAATTAATTGTTTTAAGCTCATTTTAAAAAATATTATTCTTAAATATAAATAATTTTCATATTAATTATTTAAAATTAGTTTCCATGTTAATTATTTTAAAACTATTTTTTTCTCTAAAATTTAACAAATCAACTAGTAAGTCAAGCAGTATTTTACATGCATGAAAATTTCTTAGCGTATGAAGTATTTAATTTTATGAGAAACCATTCTTATACAAGCACGTGATTATTAAATATGATGAATAAAAAAATAATTATTAATTTATGTTTACAATCATTAAATCATTACTAAGTATTGGGCATCCCTTGTTAGGAGCAATATCTTTATGGTAATTTGACTAATTCCAGAATTGGTTACACTCGTCAAATATGTAATAAGTTATCCTGAATATAATTACTAAATGTGATATATTGTTTGTTTTGAATTTTGTGAATTTTCATTTCTATGTTTAAAAAAATCTTGTAGTAAGTTAATACTAAAAGTGTTTATAAAATATGATTCATTATAAGAAAAAAATGGATTGGGAAAGATTTATCTTTTTCCTTATTTAATTTAAAATTTTATTTGGATCATTTATTTAAATATAAACATGGTCTAATCAAGACCTAAAAAATATGATAAAGAATAGAGTCAACATAACTTCTAAAACTAAGGTATCAATCTTAACATTATATATAATTAGAATAAAAGAACTATAAAATTTAACTCAATCATATTTTATAATATATATTTTTAAATAAATAAAATTATTATAAATATAATATTCTGTTTACACAATTATATATATTGAATAAAAATGTTATTAATACATAATTATTAAAAAAAAATATTTTTTAAGAGAATATAGGATATCTGATCGAATTCGGATTGCTTGAAACATAATCCAAACTTATTTTCAAAATACACCGGGTCTAATTTTCAAACTCGAACCTGTCAAAATTAACCTCAAGTCGGGTTAGGTTGGGTTGTGCTTACCTTTATCCTAAACTCTTAAGCAATGTGAAACATTTGGACATACTAGAACAACAATAAATAAAATGTTGAATTATATATGAAAAATTATTTTGATCCTTTGTCTTTTAAAAAATCATTTTGATTATTTAATTCTTAAATTTGAATTAAAGGTGTTCCTGTAAAATAAAAATATTTATTTATTTATTTACACGATTTTGAATCATTTTTTTTACTGATTCTAGACATAAAATTTGTCACAATAGATTCATCCACATGAACAGGAGGAGTCTAGCTTAGTTGGTTGAGTTAAGTACATGAGTGTCACAAACTCACCTATACCGTTTTTGATTTCTATGGATAAAAAAAATCATCAACTTGAAAAATAAAGAATCCAACTAATGTTTGGACCAATAAAGATCATAAACATGGTAAAAAAAATCACATGATAAGTGAGTCTCAAAGGTAATTGAAAAAAAAATATGATATTTAAATTTTCAATTTTTTGGTTGCCTTAGGATTCACTTTTCACATAATTTTTATCTTGCTTATGAGTTTTTTTGTTCTAACATTAATTAGATGTTATAATTTTTATATAAATGAATTTAATACATCAAGTTTCATGTATTAAATTAGTAAAATAAAAATTAAAAACAAATATTAAAATTTCATATTAAATTATAAAAAATATCAAATAAAAAATCATATTAATACATAGAAAACATCATATTTTTTTGTAAAAAAAATACTATCCAAATACTTAAAATCTTGTGTATGTTAAAAAAAAATACTATCCAAATACTTAAAATCTTGTGTATGTTATCCAAACTCTCCACCATTAGATTGATAGTAGTAATTCTTGATAGTAGTAATTCATGAAAAATATCATAATGTGAATACAAAATTAACTATATTTTTTGTGTGGGAACAAAATTAATTATATTATTCTAATTAATTAATTCAAATCTAATAATTATACGGTTAGAAAAGAATATTTTTTAATTATTATAATAATATATCAGGTTAGTTATTACCTAATTAAAATATTTTAAAAACTATATGTATCTAAATATTTAATTATATTTATTTATTATATTTTTATTTAATAAATTTATTTATCATTGATGATATTATAAAAAAGTCAATGCATTTATTCACCATAATATTTGGGAAAAAGAGGATACAAAATTCCCAATAAAAAAATCCATATATGGTAGTATTGTATATATAATTTGCTTTAAAAATTCCCATTTATTAAATATAATTTTTCTATCATATGAAATAAATTCTTCAACCTAATTAATACAATTAAAAATAAGAAAATTATTATAATAATTCAATTAAGCCCATGAATGAAGGAACACGTACGAATACGCCTGACTGAGTGAAGCACGTGACAAATTGCCAATATTAAAAAAGCTGAAATACGTTTCACGTTTTCGTTTTTTTTCTTTGGAAATGTTATCTAACAGTTTTGAGACTTTGTTTTTTGTTTTTTTCCTTTAAATTCACAAATTTATCTTTGAAATATAACAATATATTTCGCCGTCCCCAATTCCGCATAGACCTCGAGCTTCCGGTAACATCTCGTAAACTACTGCTAACGAGGTGAGTTTAAATCTTTTCGTCTCGGAATGGAACAAGTTTAAAGTTGGGTTTAAGAGTATTTTTCATGTAATTTTATTATTAGAATAATTGATGTGATAGTTTTTGTAAAAAACCGTTACTTCTATAATCAACCTACTTTTAATTATTTTTAAAATTATGAAATAATTATAATTTTATTTTAAGTTTTTAAAGATTACAAAATGTGTTTAGTTTTTCCTTTAAAAGCATGTAATGGAAGTTAAGTTCAACCAAAGCACACCACTAGATTGACTTGAATATGTTTTAGAATGTGTTAACCAAAAAGTAAAAAGTAAAAACCAAACACTCATTACATCGTTGCATGCCCACTAAAAATAAGTTAAACAACTTCATCTAAAAGATGTTATAAGAAAGTAAAATTAAAAAAATTAAATTAAATTTCATTCTTATTAAAACTAGAGAAACTCATACGAAAGTCATGTCTATCTTTTTATAAAAAAATATTTATTTTAAAATTTAATGATCACAATATAAATTTTATATCGTGATTCAATCACACATAATTATTGATATGATTTTTAAAATATTTATCATAAAAATAAAAAAATTTTCATAAACAATGGTCGTGATTGATTAACAATATAGAACTATTATACTGTATTACCTATTTTATTTTTATATTAATATATTTAAATAAATTATATATTAATTATACTTTTATCTACATGATAAATAGGAATTAATAAACAATAATAAGTTTAAAAGGAAGAAATTTAAGAACTAATGTTTTTAATAAAATATGTAATTTTATAATATTATTTAATTATTTAAATTACTTAGGCATTATAAGAAATGAAACTGTATAAATATAATTATATATATAATTTTGTAAATAAAAATAAATTTTAAATTTAAGTTTAGTCAAAGTAAATTTTTTCTATTAAAATTGAGTTGAAGTTGGATGGGTACTTGTAAGAGTTTAATAGATATACAATAATAGTGTAAATTGTTTTTACATAGTCACTCAATTAAAATTTATATTGGGTATTATTTTTAAGATAGTTATTATTAAATTTACCAATTTTATAATATATGATGATTTGTTGTTGAATGATAATATAAAAACATTTTATACTGTTAATTCATATCTTATTTTCTCTATTTATAAATTATGAATTTAAATTTAATTTTCATGTCTAATCACATGAGTTAGTTGCTAAAAAAATTTCAAAATCTTATGAAATCTAACTCAGTTGTTGAGCATATTAGATGAATGTTATAAACTCTTTGATACTGTTTTCGATTTTCTATAGATAAAAAAACCCTTACATACCATTGTAATATAAATCATTAATTTTTTATATTACTATTTTAGTTTTTTAATTTATAAAAATTATATATTAAAACTTTATATTTAAGGAATTTTAATTTTGAAAAAAAATCATTATAATAAGTTAATGTTATATATTGCAATAATTTGATATTGATAATTTATTTAGATCATTAACTTTAAAAGAATATAACTATAGATAAATTAAGAGAGAAGAAAATAAGAGAGTTAAATAAAGTTTTAAAATGTTAAAATGTTACAAGGTAAATAGTAAAAAAGAAATGAATATAGATAATATTAAAATGACCAATTAATAATATGTATCAATGATAAAAGGAATATCCTTATTTGTTGTATATATTTATTTGACTATTTTATTTTTTATTTGTTTTTCAAATCACTTCTTATTCCATTTCAAACCTTGTGTCAAATTAAACATTGTTAAACTTTTAAAAGAAAAAAAATACTAAAAATATAAAATTTAATATTTTACTTAATAAATAAAAATTTGTATAAAAGACATTTCTTTTTGCTAGTAATATATAATATTACTTTCTATTTATTCTTTAAATTGTGATATATAATGTTCTAATTATTGCGTAAAACAATGTAACCTTAAATTCATTATAATAAGTGAATATGATATACATAAAATTTTTTGTGTTAATTTGAATGGTGAAGATCCCAAAGAATTTAGATGTCAAGGATGTTTCATTAGTGTCTTTTGATACCCATTATAATGATTATGACTTGCTGTATCATTTTACTCTTACTACATAAATTGTTTGATGACCAAATGCTTGGAGATATACGATGTATTAAATTATTATTACATCGTTTTAATCTTGTTGTATCAAATGCATGTACCATTACTATATAAGTATTTTTTTATTTTAGTAATTGTCATTAGTTGTCATGTAACTATGTTAGCTTTAATTTTTTTACATACTACCACAAAATTGAAAGTAGTAGTGTAAAACTACTATTATTTTCAAACCATTGTTAAATTGCCAAAAATTTGAAAACAAAAATATTTCTATCACACATTATCGGTGAAGGTAATTTTTTCTACAACGCCCCTCCCATTTCCCTTGTTCTTTTTTTTTTTCTTTTCTTCTATTTTTTATTTTCCTCTCCATTCTTTCTCTTCCCTTTTGTTCCTCCTCTTCCTTCCCTTTTCCCTCCCCCTTTTTTTTCTTTCCACTAAAACCAACCAATTTACAACCCAAAACATTTCATTAATTGTTTGATACAATGAACATGCATCTTTCTTCTACTAATATAGAAGTCATCAAAACAAATGATTCTATAGAAATTCATAGAAGATTATCAAACATCTTTTTATTTAGAGACATCTCTAGTAAGCATATTATAATTATTCATCTCCAAATAAGGAACATAAGAAAAAGGCAAAGAGTGAAGATTGATCCTTACCATGTCAGAAAGGCTAAAAATATTTTAAAAAAGAAAGAGTTTTCCCATTTTAATCAATCATCATTAGTACATCAAATATCATGATCAAAGAGTTATTGATTTTGTTTCTTTATGTTCGATCGATCATGGAAAAAACTTATGCTACGATTTTCTTATTTAACCTACTTCTCACGATACCATTAAAATCAATAAATTTCTCCATGCCTTCATATGTTATATACTCATGTTGCAACTATCTATCAAAGACTATCAAATTATAAGAGAAACTAAGTTTATTCTTCTCTGAATTCCTTTGATATGAACTTTAAACATATTTTTCATTCAAAAAACATTACCAAATACATCTTAGTTGAACTAAATTGAATCCTACTTTACCAATCAATTAATCAAAATCATTTTCTTGAGAACTATTGCATGTTTCCTTCACCACTTTTGGATAGTTGAAATGGTAACATCAATTAACTTGAAATATGAATAAGCTCATATGTTGACTAAGAAAAGTACGCCACCACATTTATAGTATAATATGATTGTGATAAAAAGATGAAAATCTCCCCATAACATCAACACAAGTTTCAAGAAAATTCAAAAGCTAGACATCATCCCCCATACATGTGTAAAGTATTTTTTACTAAATAAAGGGTCTCTTATGCATTTATAAAACTAAGTGAAATGATCTCTTATGAAGTAAAGATTATCATATGATTTTTTCTTCAATATATCTAAAAAGTCCATGATGTCAAGGAAAAGCTTCCTCCGTTGACTTTATAAGCATATAGAATGCCATCAAACTCACCAATAGTTATCCAAGGAAAATTAATACAATTATGAACATAAGTCAAATGACACTACAAATATTCCAGGACCATACAATCCTGTTACATGAAATGCGCCAAAACCAAAACAAGCCACCCCTGCAAGAAATAAATGAATTCCAAAAATTTTGGGCAAATCCAAAGAAGGTTTTCCAGTACGTTCATCACAAAAGATTTCTAGATCCCAATAAACCCAATGCCAAATAGCTGCTAAAAAGCACAAGCCCGAAAACACAATATGTGCCCCGGCCACACCTTCGTAACTCCAAATACCCGGATTCGTTATAGTTCCTCCTGTGATATTCCAACCATTTTTAATTGGTTATTCCTAAACGAGTCATGAAAGGTATAACGAACATACACTAATTATGTGTTAGACTCACATATATAGTTAATTAACTTATCTATCTAGTTAATTAACTTACCTATATAATATTCAAAAGTTTAACTTTAACTAAGATTGCTTGAAAGAAACTATTGATCATCATTAAGTAAAATTAGAATGCAAAGCAAAATTTCAACTGTCCTAAAGTGGTCTTTGTCTTCTCAAATAGTAAAATAAAGGTATCCCAACCTCAGAGAAAATTGCATACTTTTCATTTGTAAAAAAATAAATAATTGGCTTATGTTTAGACATAAGTCCCTCAACATGCCTTTTAGCTTGATTATTTACAACTCCCTTGATAATTAAAAATGACTAAATCCACAATATGAGTATCACAATGCATCCCAAATGCAACCTTCAAAATAGTGTATCCACCATTATCTTCATGATATTTGTCACTTGACTTTTTCCAAATTCCATGATAATTAATTGTTGTTATCTTTTGTAGATAATGACACAAGAATTTTTCCTCTCCCACCATCATCTTTTTTGATGGTTGAAATTATATCATTTATTCCTATCCATAATGTTATTTGCATATAGGGCAAACATGATTTTCATGCATCATGTACATGTTGATTAAAACTACATCAGTAGAGTTTGTTTTAAAGGGCCTATTAGCTCTCACACTTGCAACCAATTTGTTGCACCATTTGGGAGAAACAAATTTTCTTTTTGGTGTTTCTTTAATGACCTTGTGTGGGTTGACTTTGTGATATAGAAACAACCATACGAATAATCTTATTAGACCCAACTACACAATTATTTCTATTTTTGCTCTCATGGTTGTTTTTCTTATTCAAATTTGATATCGCATTAACTTTCAATGACTACCCTAATTATATCATTCTCCTTGATTTTTGACATACTGTTATCTCTAATTTTATTCTTATCTTCATCATTACATTTTTTTTCTCAACACTACTAACCAATACCTATGTAGCTTTTCCATTGAATTCATAACAATTGAATCAAATGTAACATTCACAGATTTAACATGATTTTAAGTATCTTTTACATTGATAACACTTTGTCCTCTTCCATTTTTCTTAGGCAAACCTTCACTTTACACCATTGAAGTAGTTTCAATATAATGATAATTTTTGTTTTGATAATCTCATGACATGGCCACAACAACCATGTGTGTAGCATATAACGTGTAAACCACCACGTTCTATCTTGCTCTAATGCCTTTTTAATCATACCTTTCTTACAACATGTTTTGTAAGATCAACCTTCACATAAATTCTAGCATATTAACCTCGTGTAGCATTAGGAGTATTGGAATCCACTTTAACATAATTGAAGTTAGAGCCATTAAGACACTATCATCATAACAAACTAGGTTTAAACATGGAAAATGTACCTAAACTAGAATGCACTTGTTTTGGGCAATACGAGAAGTGAAGTATGAGGTCTAAGTTTGAACTATGAGATAGTGGTTGGACAAAACCCAAAACTTTATTTCTATTACTATCACTTTATTAGCCTTAGGATCAAATTTTATCATATAAAACTCATGATTAATGTTCCTAATCTCATCTCCTATTGGTTTCAAAAATAGATTTCAATTGATCTCTCATGACTTAATAACCAACATTCTTACTAAATAATTTGATCATTAATGCATCATGTCAAGGAAAAATATTAGAAGTCCTTCATTCGAGTGAATAATGAACTTAAGTCTATTTCTCATCTTCTCATTCAAGTGCAAACTCATTCTTCACTAGATCCATTATTTTTCTCCTATTACCTTTTCTTTAAAGGAAACTTAATTAAGAATAACATGCATCCTCAACCATTGATAAAGGGATCCATGGTTGTAGAAATCCTATAGATTTTATACACATAGAAAACAAGCTTCTCTACAAGTAAATTTAATTATAATGATAATTTAAATTAATTTTTTTTCTTAAAAGTAATTTTCAAAAGAATTTTTTTGAACAAAGACATTTGGGCTTCCAACTCTTTTAACATTTTAAAATGTGAAACCTTGTAGCTTCAAAAATACGTGTACTTATATATGTATTTTTTTTTCGTTTCCAAATTTTGATACAAGGAATGTTACGTCCCAAATTTGAGTTTGGTTTCCAAATCTTAAATACATAGTGTTCACGTCTATATCTGTTGAATATTACAGAGTGTACACGATTTTTTGGTCTGCCTTCCTTTCGTCCTAATGGTGGCCTTTATAGCCGTCTTTGTGGATTGCCTTTCCTTGGGTTATGTCGCCTGACATTAGAAACACCTATGACCATTCCAGTGCACCGATTGAGTCCTCTAACCGTTGCTAGGTTCAAGAAGTGCCATCTACTATGGAGCCGCACTATCTAACTTTTGTCCTTATGTCAGACAATACCTCTTGCCAATGTTAAATGCGATTTGTAAGGTCACAACTAGGAATCAGCCAAGTGACTAGTCCACAGCCCCACGAGCATTGAGTGACACGAAAGTGCTTTAAATTGTTATGTCATAATTAGTGACCATCCTGGTGTTTTGATATCCAGTCAGTTCACTACCCCACAAGTGTCGAGTGAAGATGAAAGCACTTTAAAGTTGAAGTTGGTCTTATTGGTTGGTCGCTCGACAGTCGGCCAACACTGGGATCACTAGTCGACCGCTTGACACAAGTCTTTAGATTTTCTTAGGGCTCACTGGTTGACCACCTCACATAGGTCTTCAAGTTTGCTCAGGGGTCACTGACCGACCACCTCTCATAAGTCTTTAAGTTGGCTCGGGAGTCATTGCTCGATCACCTCTCACCAGTTTTAAGTTTTCCTTGGGGGTTACTAGTTGATCACCTTCCACGAGTCTTTAAGTTTGCTTGGGGTCACTGATTGACCGCCTATCATAGGTCTTTACGTTTTTTCAGGGGGTCATTGTTAGTCAACCGTCTCTCATAGGTCTTTAAGTTTGCTTGGAGGGGATCACTAGTCAGCCGCCTCTCATATGTCTTTAAGTTTGCCTGGGGGATCATTAGTTGATTGTCTCTCATAGCTCTTTAAGTTTGCTTGGGAGAGGGTCATTAGTCAGTCGTGTTTCACATGTATTTATGTTTGCCCAAGGGGACCACTGGTTGACCGCATCTCATAGGTCTTTAAGTTTGTGCAGTGGAACAAAGAGCTGAAATCCTTTTGATACCTGCACAAAATGTGAACTATGGCCCTGTATATTTTAAGGTGTAAAGCTTAATTGTAATACATACATGTTCAACCTAACATTCCATGATAGATGCAACACCTAACTATAGCTCAACTTATCTCCAGTACAAGTGATTCTTGATTCAATTCTAAAACTGACGAGACTAACAATCTCTTGCTAAAGTAACAATGTAGCATTTGGTAAAATTGCCTGAACAACTTCCATGTTGAGCTTTTGAGAACTAGGATTTTGTGTTACACTAGCTGCTTCACTGAGCTATGCATTGGTCTCATTGTCATAACTATATACCTTGTACCTCTGGCTATATAGTTTAACCTCCTTTGTAGCTTGATTTACCATCTTTCTTTGTAACATTTGACCAGTTAGACTTTTAAGAATCCACTAGTGATCATGTGTCAAATCATTGTTGCTAAGAGGCCAATTTCTTGCAACTATTTTATCATTGAGCCAAGCCTCGTCCTCCCATAAAAGAAAAATAAAAAAACATAAAACCTTTGATATCAGTCAAACAGACTTCCTAAAAAAATGATTAGAAGAAATCCACATAAAAATTTACTAGTAAGAATCCCATATTGAAAACTGCTAAGCGATATTATTATGAAGCTGCATTAAAACATACATTGTATTCATATATGCAAATCTATTTGTACCTATTCATATATGCAAATCTATTTGTACCTTTTCATATGGGATGGAGAGGAGGAAACATAAAAATGCAATAAACCCAAAACATAAGTCCTTGTCATTTAAAGCACATAAGCAATGAGAACTTGAATTCATCGAGTATGAAGAATAAATTAATGTTGGAAAAGGAGGTGTACCTTTCATTTGATTCCTATGGTCATTGTGATTTTGAGGTGGCACGAAGGGACATGGCATCCTCATATGTTGACATGTAGCCAAAGATACTCTTACAACTCCAACAGGTTCACCATTGATTATATCACGATCATCCTAACAAATGTGACCATGCTTTAGTATTTGAAATTATATCCAGATGAGACAAGCCAAGGTATTTTTTACATGTACCATTGATTTGTAAAACCAACAGAGCAACAATCTAATATAAAGCTTGAGCTAAAAGGTTTCTCCACATAATATTAGTAATAAGAGGCTCAGTTCTACCCACTGACTTTTTCTCCATTAACTCCTTTGTAAGCCTTTCTTTGGCTAGTGCCAAGGCTCCTAGAATATCCATAATGAGATTTACCCATAATAGTTGAACTGCTGTTAGGCGAACATCTTCTGAAGAAACTATAGCAATAAAATTTATTACTAGAGCTGCAACATTCATGGTTAGTTGAAACTGGATGAATTTTTGAATGTTGTTATAGACACATTGCCCCCATTTTGGATAAAGTTTACTCCGTTCTTCATCAATGGACTTCTCTATGCTGTCGTTTTTGTCAATGTAATTAGAACACATTGCAAATATAATTTTTGTAGCACCTTTCCAATGCACGTGATCTGTGTTGTTGGTCTTCTTCCTTATTGCGACACCACTTCGTTTCTTCTAAGTTAAAAGTTTCAAACATGGAGAACTTCGTGTGTGCACTTAAGAAGCATCTTGTCCTTAGCTAAATTCTTGAAGAGAAGGACTTCTGCTATAGGTTTTCAACTGATGCAGGGAGCTTGCGCGAGGACTCTGCACGACGTATCTAAGCAAATCTTCGCTTCCACTAGCCCTATGTTACTATGGGACCTCCTACCTCAGCTTCTAAAGCCTTGTCAGCTCCGGTAGTTACTGGCGAAACTGTTGGCTTTTTGTGTGTGGTGGTCGTCAAGACTAATTTTCTCAACGGCTATAAGGAGGACACTAATGTTTACGTTTGTATTTATCGAATATTACAGAGTGTACATAATTTTTTTATTTGCCTTCCTTTCACCCTCCTAGTGGCCTTTATAGTCATCTTTGTGGATTGTCTTTCCTTGAGTCATGTCGCTTGACATTAGTGACACCTCTGACCCTTCTAGTGCACCAACTAAGTCCTTTGACCACTGTTAAGAATCGTGCTATTTGACTTCTATTCCTGTGTCAGATGGCAACACTTGCTAATATTAAATGCGATTTTCACGATCCCAAATAGAAACTAACTAAGCACTGTTAATCTATATAAGAATTATAATTTTCATTTAAACAAACGCCATCCTGCCACCTATTTTGTATTTAGAGGAAAGATTATAATAACCTTGTTTAAATATGTGAAATGGCACATGGTGGTATGCTAATAAAATTTTTAACAAATTATTTTGAAGTGAATAATGTTACATCTAAACTTAAGTGGCATAAAATATCTATAAAGTTTTTTTTTATTGGTTTATGCTCTATATCATACAAATCACCTTATTCCAATTAAATTGGTCATTTGTTGTACATTGGACAATAATGCATATTAAGTAATAAAATTTTGTAATTTTTAATAAATTTTAATCAATAAAAATTATATTAAAAGAATATATTTCTAATATTTATCACAAAAGTTACTATATTTTCTCGTGTTTTTAAATCAGGTGAAAAATACAATATTACTTAATTTTTTTATGAAGCGAAAACCTGATCTAGATATCTAAAAAAGAATTTAAATTTACATTATTAAAATATTTTTTTTGACAAAATTTCAATATTATGATGTTTCATTATGAAAAATTAAACAATATTATGATGTTTTTATTTAATTTATTATTTTAAACATTAGTTGATGTAATTATTTAATTTTTTAATTAAAATATCAAAAGTTCGACTATGATCTATAATATAAAAAATGTTACCTACCATATTGTGAGCATACAAAAATTCTCCACAAAATTAGTTAATAAATATTTATTATATTTATTATATAGGTGTAAAACAAAATAAAAATATAAACATAATCTTTTAATCAAATAGACTTTAATAAAAAAAACTGACGTAATTTATTTTCTAAAAAGTCTAATGTGACTCTAATGTAACTCCAATGCAAGCTAAATCATAAATTCTTGCCCAACCAAGAGGATGCATTTTCATCCGTATTGACCATCATAATAATGTAAAAAAGAAAACAAAAAATGTTGATTTAGAAATTGGATAATACAAAATTTAAAAAACAAGACAGCTAAAATTAAGGAGGCTGATGCTCGTTCACTCTTTCACCTCTGAGGATGTATCTAGAGATGATGTTTTAGGATATCTATGTAGTTTTCATGTGGATTCTAAGGGGCAATTCTCGTAATTACCTTACAAAATGAGGGTGGCACTTTACATCAGCATCTCGCATTTTCCTCATGGTCCTTGTATATATATAAATCAGTTTCTTCTAAAACCCACATTTCTCTCTCTTCTCTTCTCTTATTCCGTGTACCCTCTACCGGATCCTCCGCCTGAAACTCTTGTTTTGCCGCGCTCGTTCTTCCGCTTCCGATCTATCTCGCGTAGCCAAAAATCCCAAAAGCCTCACAGAATTAATCATTTCTGTTTCCACGTTCGGTTCAGCTCCTTTGGATTCGGTAGATCCGAAGCGTGAACCATTTCAAGGTATCGCCGCCGCACTCGTGCGCGATCGATCGCATTTCGTTTTCAATTATCCGATCCATCTTGTTCTGATTATTTCACGCACTTGTTTTCAAAACCCTCGCGCCTCCGCCGATCCCTGGCGTTTTATGTTTCTGACTTTCTGGATCTGTGTTTTTTTATGCTGAATTGAATCGGTTGCATGATAAATGGCATAGCGTCATGTTGCGAGACTTCGGGTTTTTATGTTTTTTTGCTTTAAATTGCTTTGAAGTTTGCTGAAGCTCGTTTTGGTTTTATTTGTTGTCGTTTTGACTTTGTTGCAGATCGTTGGAAGATGGCATCAGCAGCGACTGGGGCCACGGGATGGTACAGGGGAAGAGTGAAGGCTGTTCCTTCTGGGGATTGTTTGGTCATTGTGGCAATTGCCAGCACCAAACCTGGTCCTTTGCCTGAGAAGACCATTACTCTCTCTTCTCTAATTTCACCTAGATTGGTATTTTAACTTATTTGACATTTTTAGGATTAGATAAAAAAATTAAGAAATACTTAGACTCAGTTCTGTTAGTGTTTTTTTGGCTCAATTCTTCTATCGGAATTGAAGTTTTATTTTGGAAATTTATTTTTACTTGTAATGGAAAACTTTATTTAGTGAATCGATGGGATAAAACTTCAATTCTGATTAGAAAATAATACCAATAGCAACACCTGTGTAACTAACTGCATTTAAGTTTTGTAAAAAAAAAAAGTAATGCTTTGTGCTAATTGCTTTAGTGTAAATTTTTACAAATTGTGCTAGGCGCGTCGAGGCGGTGTGGATGAACCATTTGCATGGGAAAGTAGAGAGTTTCTGAGGAAGCTCTGCATAGGGAAGGTGCGTAGAAATAGGGTTGATTCATTCTACTTTGATCTGCTGGGTGTTGTGGTTTTGTCTTCTTCTGGTGAAGCGTGCCATGTGTCTGACGTGATGTGTTTGTTGGAACAGGAGGTGACCTTCAGAGTGGACTACACCGTGCCGTCCATAAATCGGGATTTTGGAACTGTTTTTCTCGGGGACAAAAATGTCGCCATGCTGGTTGTTTCTCAAGGATGGGTTAAGGTTGAAAACCGCGGGCTTTGTATTGTATCTGGATGTGCCATGTTTGGAATGTTTTACTTACCCGATGATGAATAGGGTTGTTGATTGCGGTCTTGTGCATGCAGGTCAGGGAACAGGGGCAGCAGAAAGGAGAAGCAAGTCCATACCTGGCAGAATTGTTACGGCTAGAAGAACAAGCTAAACAAGAAGGCCTTGGTCGGTGGAGCAAGGTAGGCTTGGGTTTTTTCATCTTTAGCATAAAAGATTTATTTATTATTTTGAAAACCTTGTAATTAAGGTGAGGTTTTGCCCCATACATTAAAAATTAGATGTGGATTCATTGATGCCCCGGTAACTTGGTTTGCTTGGAAACCAAAGACATTGTGCCCGGCATGTTTGCTGATGTAAAGCAAGTGTGTTTACTACTGTTGTTATCTCGAAGTTGGCCTAATGACATATTGCATGTAAATTTACTTGTTTATTGTGGAAATGAACACTTGCTTGTTTATGTTTTAGGTCGACGTTTGATTACAGAATAAGCTTATACTTTGTTGTTCAATCTATTTTATAGATATCATCTTTCACTGTCACTTAAATTGACAAGACATGGTGATGCTAGAATGGGATGAAAATTGGAGATGTGTAGTGACTGTCCCTGTTTAATTTATTGAAATACTTCATGTGATTGCAGGTTCCCGGTGCTGCTGAGGCATCAATCAGAAATCTACCACCTTCTGCCATTGGTGACCCTAGTAACTTGGATGCTATGGGTTTGTTAGCTGCAAACAAGGGATTGCCCATGGAGGCAATTGTTGAGCAGGTTCGGGATGGCAGTACTCTCCGAATCTATTTGCTCCCGGAGTTTCAGTTTGTCCAAGTTTTTGTTGCTGGAATTCAGGTTTGTGTTAAATGCTGTTGCTATTGCTATTTGCTACTATCTTTACTTACAGATGCAACTAATTGTTTTACCTTTACCCCAGGCCCCACAAATGGGAAGGAGAGCTACAACTGAAAGTGTTGTTGAACCCGAGTTGACATCTGAGGACACGAATGGAGATGTTCCTGGTGAAGCTCGAGCCCCACTTACATCTGCACAAAGACTTGCAGTTTCAACATCTGCTGAAACTGTGGCCGATCCTTTTGCACATGAGACTAAATTTTTCACTGAGATGCGTGTATTGAATCGAGATGTAAGGAATGTGTTTCTATAAGTTAGATTGCTTTTGCATTTCTGAAAATTTTCTAATACAAATGGTATGTAGGTTCGGATTGTCCTGGAAGGTGTTGATAAGTTCAGCAATTTAATTGGGTCAGTGTATTATCCCGATGGTGAATCAGCAAAGGACCTGGCATTGGAGCTTGTAGAAAATGTATGTGATTCACTTGCGTGGGGTGATATTATCATGATTTATTTGTTCTAAATCAATTCATGGTGGACCTGTTGTGTTTACTGCCATGATTTTGTACTGCTGCATTACTTCATTGGTTTATTTGAGACTGAAAGAAGCTTTTATCCTCCTGTATTTGTACTTAATCATTTCTTGTGGTATATATTATATATATGAGTATGATACAATATGCATTTTGAGAAAAAGAGAACAGGAGACATCGGATGGATTCTGTTTCTCATATTTATAATGAGTCATAAATACAATGAATAACTGTTACCCTAGTTTAGATAATTAATAATGAGTCGCAAATACAATGAATAATGGTTGCCCTAATTTACATAATTACATATAGCTCATAATATCTCATAATATCTCTAATTACAAAAGTATTTACATTTTACATAATCTCTAACACTGAATTGAAATTTCAATGTAGTATTTGGATTATCTAAATGGATTTGAAAAGGGGAACATTGTACTTGCTATCATTGCTGGCTTTATTTGCTTGGGTGGGTGGGTTATAGTCTCCACATATTTGTGATTTTTTTTCTCTTGATAAAGAAGTGGACATTATAAAGTATGAACATTTTATCATTTGTCAATTTTTATTAATTTTATTACTATCTTTGTTTTAATGCAATATCATTTCTAGGCTATATCTATTGCATGACATTTAGTTGCAGTCTGATTTCACTAATTATGCAATCAAATAGGGTTATGCAAAATATGTTGAATGGAGTGCAAATATGATGGAAGAAGAGGCAAAACGAAGGCTGAAGACTGCAGAGCTGCAGGCTAAGAAAGACAGGTTAAGGATGTGGACAAACTATGTACCGCCACCTTCAAACTCAAAGGCAATTCATAACCAGAATTTTACTGGCAAGGTAAAATTTTGCTCAATCGTTCATTTATGCCAAATAGTCAACCTTCATTCATATAAGCATAAAACATTTTAACTTGAGTTTTGCAGGTGGTTGAGGTTGTGAGTGGAGATTGTATTATTGTTGCTGATGACTCGATTCCGTATGGTAGTCCACTAGCTGAGAGGCGAGTTAACCTTTCAAGTATTAGGTGCCCAAAAATGGGCAATCCTCGTCGAGATGAAAAACCAGCTCCCTATGCTCGTGAAGCAAAGGAGTTCTTGAGAACACGCCTCATTGGTCGTCAAGTATGAAAATATCTTATGATACCTTTTAATATCATTTCTGAATTCAGTTGTAATTGATTGCTCCTATTTTTTCAGGTGGATGTTCAAATGGAATATTCTAGAAAGGTTCCTACAGATGGATCTGCAGTTCCATCAGCAGCTTCTGATTCCAGAGTAATGGATTTTGGATCAGTCTTTCTATTGTCCAGTGCAAAGGTTGACAATGATGATGCGCCGGCATCTGCTCCACCTGCTGGAAATCAGCAAAATGGGGTAAATGTTGCTGAATTGATAGTTGGTCGTGGCTTTGGAACTGTCATTAGACATCGGGACTTTGAAGAGAGATCTAACTATTATGATGCTCTTCTTGCTGCTGAATCACGTGCCACTTCTGGAAGGAAAGGCATCCATTCTGCAAAGGATTCTCCAGTGATGCACATAACTGACTTGACCACGGTAAAAAAAATATAGTTATACAAACTTTTGTTTCTACACCAAAGCTTATAAACATAACTCTGATATGTAACTGTTTCCTTTTGACTCATATTAGGCATCGGCTAAGAAAGCCAGAGACTTCTTGCCTTTCCTGCACCGAAGTAGAAGAGTTCCTGCTGTTGTAGAATATGTGCTAAGTGGCCATCGTTTTAAATTGTTGATTCCAAAAGAAACTTGCAGCATTGCTTTCTCTTTTTCCGGAGTCAGGTGTCCAGGTCGTGATGAACCATATTCAGAAGAAGCAATTGCTCTGATGAGGAGAAAGATAATGCAAAGAGATGTTGAGGTAAATCAATTCCTTTCTGAATCTCAATTCCTGTATGTTGCTTATTTTTATTGTTAAATATTTTTTATTGTTTACAGATAGAGGTTGAAACTGTTGATCGAACTGGAACTTTCTTGGGGTCCTTGTGGGAGTCGAGGGCTAATGTGGCAGTTACACTGCTTGAAGCTGGCCTTGCAAAACTCCAAACATCCTTTGGCACTGATAGAATTCCTGATTTTCATCTTCTGGATCAAGCTCAACAATCTGCCAAGAGGCAAAAGCTGAAAGTACGTATGGGTCCCCGATCATGTTTACATTACCACTAAGAGGCAAAAGCTAAAGTGAATTATTTTGCAGGTCTGGGAGAATTTTGTTGAAGGAGTGGAAGCTCCCAATGGTGCAACAGTTGAAAACAAACAGCAAGAAGTGCTTAAGGTGCTCAGGAATTGGGATACTTTTTCACTAATAACCCTTTTCATGTTTAAATATGGTGAATGACTTTCCCATTGTTATACATTGGTAGGTAATTGTTACAGAAGTCTTGGGTGGTGGTAAATTCTATGTCCAGACAGTTGGAGATCAAAAGATTGCATCCATTCAGCAACAGCTTGCTTCTTTGAACCTGAAGGATGCTCCTGTGCTTGGTGCTTTTAACCCTAAGAAGGGTGACGTAGCCCTTTGTTATTTTCATGCTGACAAGTCTTGGTACCGTGCAATGGTAAGTTCCACACGAGATTTTTCTCCCTTCCCCCATACTAGTCTACGCATTGCAATTCTATAGCTGAAAAAATGTGGCCATTAAATAGGGGTTGATGAAAAATATATCACTTGATTCACTTCATGATTGGGTCATGAGTCCCACTTGTCCCACATTTTTTCCTTTTCTAGTAGATCCTTTGGCTGCTTTCCCAAGCCCATTTGATATGGATTTGTTATCTAGGTTTCCTGACAAGCATTTAGGTTGATATTCCATCAATACGGTGTATGTTTATATCACCTTGTTTATAATTTGTTTTTCACTGTTAAAGCAAGCTGCTAGAGTTTCAAGCTCAGAATATTAATATACAATTACTTCATCTCGATACACCAGCCTTTTCTTGTACTCAATCTCCCATACATTTTTCTCTTGTTATAATATAATTGACAAATTATGTAGCTTAATATTTCATCATATGGCCAACACTTATTTGCACTTGTTCGATAACATGTTTTGCAATGTCCTATAATATTACAGAGTTGATGAGATGCTAAATATCAGTGCAAGACTATCATCTTGTCTATTTCCACTCAATTTCTCTTTTCCTTATGAAATGGTGCCGGGTTCTGTATTATGTTATCTTCTTTATATTGATTATTCATAATTGAATTGTGTAGGTTGTCAACACACCTCGAGGACCAGTTGAATCCCCTACCGACAAGTTTGAAGTATTCTACATTGATTATGGAAATCAAGAGGTAGTACCATTCAGTCAGCTGCGGCCTGTTGATCCATCCGTGTCTGCTGCACCTGGTCTTGCTCAACTGTGTAGCCTTGCATACATCAAGCTTCCAAACTTGGAAGAGGATTTTGGCCAAGAAGCAGCTGAATATTTGAGTGAACTCACTTTAAACAGTGGAAAAGAGTTCAGGGCCAAGGTTGAGGAGAAAGATACGTCTGGTGGAAAAGTGAAAGGACAGGGAACTGGGACCATTCTTGCTGTAACTCTTGTTGCTGTGGATGCTGAGATCAGCATTAATGCTGCCATGCTACAGGTTATATTACTGTTCACTCTTGCTTAAGTGCTTTCAAAGTCTTATGATTTGATTCTCCATGCTCATACTGGAATAACATCCCACAAAACATGCTTTTCTGAATATTTTTGTTTCCTTGTGGAATTTCCAGGAAGGGCTTGCTAGGACAGAAAAAAGAAACAGGTGGGACAGAAAAGAAAGACAGTCGGCTCTTGATAATTTGGAGATGTTCCAGGAAGAAGCAAAGACAAGCAGGCGCGGAATCTGGCAGTATGGAGATATTCAGTCAGATGACGAGGACACTGCGCCTCTTCCTAGAAAGGCTGCCGGCCGTAGATAAGTGTATTGGGAGGTAAACTACATTATAGACATCTTGAGAGAAAATGGTTGCAGTTTTAGGCTTGAACATTTTTTTTTTAATTTAGAGAGAAAAAAGAAAATGCCGTGCGGATTCCTTTGTAAGTTTTGTTTTATTTCGTTCTAAATTTTGTCTTTAGGTTGATGGGACAATTGTTTTCTATAGACGTCATAATAAGGTACATGCGGCAAGGTTCTTTGTTACCATGAGGACAACAAAGACATTTTTATCGTAGTTTTAAATTTCTTGATTGTTCGTCTTTTGGTCTTTTAAGAAATTGTCTTTCTTTCTTTTTTCCATGTTTAGTTTCTAGGGGAATTGATTTTTATAGATATAATTTTGAATGTTTAACATAATTAATTGTGTCTTCAAATTAATCTTAGTAGATTTTACATAGGATGGGTATTACGTTGGGAATGTGTATTACCGTAGGAGGAATTTATTGGTGTTACCCAAAAGGCAATTGGTCGTTGATTATAAAAACTAGCCCCAATAACTTAGTGCTATACATGAATCCCATATGAAAACATAGATATGCTACTTGTCCCCATAATTATGTCTCCATTCATCAACTACTAGTACGTTGAGAACAAGTACGACGTAGACCGCATCTCACCTTGGAGCAGTGGGAACTATCACTGATAGCTTGGTCATCTGCAATTTCGGAGGTGCATACTCGACCTCATGGTCTAACTCTCTCCTTGCAGTGTTCGTGGTTTGCCAAATCTATACCTCTTATACTGTTGTGGTACAGTTTTATATCTTGTTTAGGTCATCATTCTTGCTTGTCGAAGCAATTCGTTTGTTCTATAACAATAACAAATCCCCAACACGTTTTTATTTTATTTTGACGAACAACTGAACACAATAAACAGCTTCCCCTAATAACAAGTGCCCTTAGCTTGTTATAGGTCATAGCTCCAGCTGTCGTTGCGGGTGAGCTATTTGTGGTTTCCCAAACATAGAGTTCCAGATACCAACTAGGGTTTGCCAGGTTGTCAGCATAACGATTAGCTACCGGATATGGATGTTGAACTTCCATTTGCCTTCAACTAATTCTCTGGTATTTGCTGACACACCTCTAATGGCCTGTGTACATATGCTTCTTTCTTATCAAAATGGAGAGAACCTTGGGTTCTTGTTATTTCATTATTTCTTAGTGATCAGCATCTTTTACCTTGTGTTCCACGCAAGATGAAGCCACTGCGAAGCACCCCAAGGATTTAACAACCAGTCTCCTTTGTTCAAGGAATGTAGGCTCCATTGTTAGACTTCGATCCATGCAGCTTCCGCTCTACATCGATCGCGATTTTCATGTTTCTGGACTTGGTTCTCGGTCTCACCCCTCTTTGATCTGATTTACTCTCCATTAAAAAGGGTTTGTAAGGTCGTCTTTCTTCAGAAATAGTTACTTACGTCAGCTTCAGAACAGCCACATAGTAATTGTCTTAACACACTGCCGTAGATTGAAATCATTCCACACACACAAAAAAAAAAAATTCCAAATTGTCCTCGACCCATTTTATATTGTCAGTCTCAGAATTGAATTGTCTGCCGGCTTGACCATCTTATTTGAGATTCCATGAACCTGGGGATAGTCACTTACACGTGGATAATACACTCAACCTTATCCTCACGATAAGGGCGGTAAGGATCCCTTCTATTCCATTTTGGCTACTTCCTTTTATGTTAACTTCCATGATCAAATATAACATAAATAACCAAAAATATAAATTAGTAATATTAATATCAACAATAATAATTAATTTTGTGTTGGTGTATAATAAAATATAGATGTGAATAATGAGTAAAGAAAATAAAAGATGTTTAGGACCATACATAAGAAATTCTAAAGGGAGAAACAATGTAATATCTCTTTCTCAGCTACCTGAACGGCCATTCTGGGCTATAGAGAGGATTAGCTGCCTTTAGAGAGAAGCCTCCACGCAAGGACGGAGGAGAAACTTGGATGGCTTGGAGTTCGGGTTCTCATGCAAAGGTAGATTAACATAGTGTTTGGTTTGGAAAATGGAGGGGAGGAGGAGTATTTTTTAAAAATTTTATTTGGTTGGTTAAATTTTTAAGAAGGGAACAAAACTCCTCATATATTTTAAGTGGAGTGGTTAAAATGTTTCTACTTATATTTTAAATTTTAAAATTATAAGAGTATAAAAATAAATAAATTTTTACTCTTTTTTCTTAAATAAAAAAAAAATGACTATCTTTTTTCATTAAAATCTCTCATCTCCCCTCCTCCTTCCCTCCTTCCTTTGAATCAAACATGTCGAAGAGCACGGGAGAATAACAATAAATAGTTAGTTTAAGTGGGTGAAATGCCGGAAGACTTGGTTTGATAGATTATATAAAATAATTTAAAAAAATCTCATTTTTTATCTTAATTTTTCTTGTATAAATATTAAAAAACACCAACAAAGAGAAAATAAAACTTTTTTTTTTCTCAAACCAAACTGTCCTAAATTTTTCCTCTCAGTCACAAATTGAGATTATTACAACATATTAGTCCCCTTATCCCATTACACCTTTCTGCCATACAATACACTTATATACCCTCAGTGAAAGTAGGTCAGACGGTTCAATAAAGGCTTCTGACTTAGTCTACACTAGACTCTGGCTAAGCCATATTTTTTAAGAAGTAAGGTTTTTTATAAAAATCTGTTTGATTATAAGAGGTTAAACTTTACGTTATTAAATTTTTTTTTAAGTCTAATAGATCAATCTATTTAAGTAAATATAAATAATATTTTTTTAGTATTATTATATTAAAATTATTATAATATATTAAATCATATATTTATTTATATTTTTAAATATTAAACATGTTGGTCTACTTAAAGAGTCAAATATAAATGATTATTAAAGTTAAATTTATGTTATATTTAAATATCTTATTACAAAATAAATTCTTTAAATAAGTAATTATGAAGGTTATATTAGACAATAAAAATAAGTTTATATCATATGACTTGGACTCCTATAAAAACTAGTTTACTTATTTCTATTTTTCTCTCGTTCTTTTGAGTAATAATAATTTTAAATTTTATAGAGTATAGTTTGTTTTACATAATTTTTTTATTGACTTATTACGTCCCTGTACAATGCTCAAGGCTCTAGGCTGAGTAGCAGGAGCAACTTTTAATTTATTATGAGCCCAAACAATGGATTCAATAAGTTCTTGCCAATAACCACGCCCGCTGAATAGAAACATTAAACTAAAAGCCCATACAAAATGGGCACCCAAGAAAAAAAAAACCTATTAATTAGTCTATATAGAGATAAGTTAGTCCTTTATAAAAGCTTTAACATGAAATAGACATTTAAGTAGGTTAACAAGTTAAGTTAGACTCTCAAATAGATCAGGTCAAACCTAAAAATAAAGTCTATGATAGGTAATAAGTTAAACTTTGACCTTATTTCTTTAAGTAAGTGTTGTTATTATCATACCGTACTTCAACTTTTTAATGAATTTTTTTATCATAATATGTTAGATGAAAAAATATTTTTGTGGTGTAATAATTGACATAACAAGTGGGTATTGAAAATATACAATAAAAATATATTTTCGTTGTTCATCTAAACCAATTACTCAACAAAAATGTATTTTTGTGTTGTATCTTATATACACACACGAAAATACATTTTTGTTGTGTACCAGTGTAGATGTACAACATGTATATTTTCGTTGTATAAATAATGGAAACATATTTTTGTTGCATTTACTAATATAGGAGAGAAAAATGCAATAAAAATAGTAGCTAAAAAAGAGTGTGATTTAATTGAAATTAAATTGTGATATAAATTACTTTATTGATTAAATTAAATTCATTACAATATAATTACTACTTAAAAAGTAATTTATATTATAATTATTTTAATTACCATTAAAAAGAGTATTTTATATTGTAATTAGTTATTTTCAATTAAAGAAAGTAATTTGTGCCATAATTAATTTAATCATTATTAAAAAATATAAATTTATTTTTGTTGGTAGATTCAATAAAAATATATTTCTATTGTGTATTTTGAAGATGCATCCACTTTTATCAATTATTAAAAAAAGATAAATTGTATTTTGGTCTAGATAAAATGAAATGATATTTAGATAAAAAAAAATTAAAAAATTGAGATCTAAACATAACATAAAAGTACGAGAATAACAACATTATTTTTGAACAGGTAAAGCGTATTTAAACATTCCATTAATCTGTTTCCACTCCTATATACCTCTGTCTCTCCACCGTGATGATACTTGGGAAAGAATATACCGAAAAGGAAAGGTCACCAGAGGTAGGAAATCCAGGCCCCGTCTCTTCAAAAAATAAAAACTTGACCATGTGTCTTAATTTCTTTGTTGTCCCCAAATGGTTTTGAAATTTTGGTATTATCCATTTATATTTCTTGATTGGAATTTTCGGGTACATGATGTGTGATTTAGTGTGTCTAACCATGAATAGATTTTTTAAAATTTGATTTCATCTCCTGAATTTGGCCATATAAGGAAGTGGTATTTTTTTTCTCCCCTCTAAACGTGTGACTATGGTCCTCTTCTCTCACAGTCACAATCATTTCATAACAAATGCACTATAACAACCACATTGTTTAACCATAAAGAAATGTTAATTTTACTTGAGAAAAAGTTTAAAATGCATTTTATTTGAGATATATGATTCAATCAAAACAAGAGATTTATAATTTATGTTCTAAAAATATGATTCCAACGGTCTTATAAAAAATAATATTACATTATTGCTCAAGTAACGAAAAGGTGCATTATTTCTCTCAAATCAATTCTTTATGCTACAAACTCTCTTATCCACCGTGAAAATTACTAAATGCAAACATTACAGTTTGTTCTTTCCTGAAAAATGTCCTCTCTGAGGGTGTGTTTTCCAGATCCCGTCCTCCAATCCCTAATCCTCCTATTTATAGGGAGGATTCACAATTCAGTGTATTTGGATGGTTCGCATCCCAACGTAATCTTTTGGTGTCAGGGGTGAAACTTCTTTGGTAGGCTACTTTTCAGTCTGCCAATGGCGGAGCCTCCTCCTGTTCTGACTCCTTGTGAAGTGATCCCACGTCACATCAATTCTTGCTTCTTTTATACTCTTCCTTTAATACGGTCGGTAATTTACTCAGGACTTATCCCGATTGTCTGGCCGACTGGTATTGCTCTCTTTTCCTACGCTCGGTCATAACCGGCCTGTACATAGTTGAAAGAGAATTTTTTTGCAAGAAAATTATAAACGGATTTTTCTGACAAAACAAAAAACGTTTAAATGCAAACGGAAGTTCACGTATTCAGAATATTAAACAAATGCACATTAAACTACCGAAATATCACCCTTAAATATAAATTATTTTTTTTAAAACTAATATTTTAAATTAAATTATTTTAATATAAATTCCATGAAAAGTAATTTTAAATAACAAATAAATTAAACAGGTTAGATAAATGACTTTTTTTCTCTTTAAAAAAAAGACTTATATAAGATTCAATTAACTAATTTATCATAATTATTTTATTTACGTAGTATCATTAAATTTATTTTAAATTTATGTGTTTTTTCAAAATTATCCTTCGAAACATACTCATATCTTTTTTTATAAATATTTTTTTTAACTTAAAAAAAACACTTATAATTAAAAGTACATGTGAAAAAATATTAATACATAATACTTTTTATTTTTATAAAAAAGACAAAGTGTTTCAAAAAGTCCAAAAAAGACCTGAAAGAGAAAAGAAAGAGAAGGTTTTAATCTAAAATAATCTCACTGAGAAGAAAATCAAGATTAATATTTTAGTATAATTATAATTTATTATGTATTGGGATTAGGGAAGAAAGTAGAATATATTTTAGAGTTTGAATCTACATGTCTGCGTTTGGGACCTTTGGGTACAATTGTCTCATGTCTTATTTATTGGGCAGAGTTTGCTAAAGTAGCTTTAAAATTCCATGTCATTGTCAAGTTCTTCTACATGATGGGCAAGGTGCAAACCTCAAATTTAAGGAGAAACCAACAAATTACATAACCCTGCTTGTCTCTACACTGCCAGTGATTCGTCTCTCAATAGGCCCCACTTGCAGGAAACTATTTTTTTTCCTCCGTTCAAAAGTATCTCGAAATTCGGATATATCACATTCAGCTAATTGAATCTAAAACAGATTGTTAGTCTGATGATTACAACGGTTCATAATCCATTAGCCATTTGATGAAATTCTATTTGATGTTGAACTTTGTACTTGAAATTTATATTTACATACCTTGTGAGGTTATTAATATGTAGTAATTAGCTACTATTGTCTACAAATACGTAAAAATAAAAATATGTAAAATTATCATCATGGGAAGGTAGGTGGTAGGTATTCCAATCTAGTTTAAAAAGTAAACACAGAATCCATTACTAGAAAAATAAAGACAAAAAATAATTGTACAACTTCACTTCGCTCAAACACTCAAGTTTCCAAAAAGGATAAGATCTACAATCCTTAACCGTTTAAAAAAAACAAAAAAGTAGTAGAATGAAACCAGAGTGCACCTAAAATGAAAACTAAGCCCAAAATTTATCTGTGGTGATGATACTTAACAAACAGGGCGCCTCTTTTAAGATTCAACCATTTCAGTTCAATTTTCTCGCCTTGGCCTCCGACGCGGAGCATTAGATGCTTCCTCTTTCTCTTTCTCTTTCTCTTTGTTTTCTTCATTCTCTGCACCAGCTTGGTTATTGGAAGCTTCTGTGCGTTCCGGTTTCTTCTCCACCTTTGCCTGAACATGAGAGATTTAAACAGTCATATAAAGAGTACCTCCATGAAACAAATATGAATAATCGTGGGGAAAATTTTTGCACTACTCACAGGTTTCTTGCCACCGAATATGATCCTGAAGAAAATTGACACGAAGATAACCACCGCGGCTACAATAACTCCAATAGTGAGATTTGGCTGCTTCTCGGCTTTCTCAATGAGATCCTGTGCAGAAGCATAGGTTATATTCCAATAAAAGAAACATATTGGGTACCAAAAGAAAAGGAAGATATTAGTTTGTTGAGTACTTACATGTATCTTATGTTTGTGATCGCTCAGGAAGGGAATGTCTGCAACCTTGTATAAGAGGTCAAATACCTTCTTCTGCAAGGTCAGAAATTAACATCATGCATACGAGAGCTGGGTGCGTGAGGAGAGTAAAAGAGAGAAAACCGGAAAAATTCTTTTAATACCTGGAAGCCTGAAATACCATCAGAACCGGTTGCTGCCGCCTCTTCAGCCTTCTGTTTTTCTTTCTCAACGTTAAACTTGGGCTTCCATGTAGTCTCCCGATAGGACTCTGCAACTCTATCATCGTTAGCTATGAGGATATTGTCAAATAGTATGCCATCTTGCATTGTCCAAATCTCAATGCCAATAGCAGCAATAGGCTCAAAATCAGGTTTCGCGAGTTCAAAGTAGTCCGGGTTTGGAATCTCCTGCGGCTTCCATATGCCCTTATAATTGGGGTTATCAATGTAAGGGGCACTCCACTTTCCCTTATAAGCTGGATTCCTCTTCATTGGCTTCTTCCATTCACCACAACCAGGAGCTGCCTCACACTTCGGGTTATCAATCTTTGGGGCTTCCCATTCCCCATCTTCCTCATCATCCCAATCTTCTGGTTTTGTTGCCTCTGGATCATCTACTTCCTCTGGCTCGTCATCTAACCATCCTTCAGGTTTCTCTGCTTCTTCATCTACAATTTCCATGGGTGCATCCTCATCCCAGTCATCTGGCTTCACAGCACTTGGGTCTGGAATTTTGGCTCTTTCGTCCCAATCCTCAGGTTTCTTATCGTCAGGATCAGGAATTGTCTTGGCAGGGATAACAGGAGGTTCAAAATCCTCAGAAGACAAGACATTTGCCTTTTTCTTCTCCTCCCCATCAATCAAAATTAGCAATTCGTTATCAGGCTTCAGAATTGCAGTGTATACATGAGATAGTTTGTCAGATGGGACAGAAGGGGGATACTTGAGATGGTGTTCAACATACTCCCCATTCTTTGGATTCTTGTGCTTGAAAATGAAGTGCACCTTGTTTGTAGCCCCACACTTATCAGGACCAAACATGATAGAATATGGAGATTCATTGTCAAATTCCTTTGATTTCCATCCACTCTCCTGGGGTCGAAGATATTTAATATATGCACCACCGCATTCAAGGCCATTTTGAAGGCGGGCCTCAAACTGAAGGACAACTGTTCCATCCTTAAGACTGACAGGCTCAACAAGTTCTTTGACTATAGCATATTTCCTGGCTTGTTCACTGACAAGAAGTCCATAATCATCGTGTCCATCACTCTTAGCATGCTTCCAGACACCTAGAACCCAGATTACAAATAAAAAACTACATCAAATTTTGGTAGATCATAACTACTATAAAGGGGTTTGAGCAGTTTGCAAGAGGTGTTAAGTTAAAATCTCCAAGCTTTCATTATACCAAAAGAAAATAAATAAATAAATAATAAGAGAAACTTGATTGCTTCAAATATGCACCCCAAAATGAAGGAAAGAAATAAAATGAAATGTGAAGGGAATTTGAGATTTATCCATAAATATCTACAGTCCAATTTAAAGTTCAGTGTGATCACACTTAAATCTAAGAATGAGAGAATATAAATAAGTGAAGCATATTTTGACATTTCATCATAACAAGGTACTGGCAACTGGGCAATTTATAATATTTATCCATTCCTCTACATAATGGTTGGACCAACACAATACGGTTTGGTGAATGAACTTTCAACCATTGCAAACTAAATCCTAGGCAATGACTGCTGAAACATTCATGGATTGAGGGTATACAATCCTTTTGCAAAATGCACCCTTGCTGCTGGAACACAGGAGTCAAACGTTTAACACTTTTAACTTTATCAATTAAATGTTTCACTTCGATTCTGCATGTATAATAATTGAAGTACCCGTCATTCATTATTATGTAATACATTGTCAACAAATTTTCAATATTGCCACTATAATCTTTCTTATATTTTTTCAAAAAATTTAAAAAAGATTCCTACAGTTGAAAAATTTATAACTGGGTCCACATAGTTTTCAAAAATAAATCCAAAGGGGTCCCAATTAAAGTCTGCTATTATTTATATATACACACAGCGAGAGAGGATACCTGTCTGGTGAGAATACAACAAAAGTTAATCGCATTCATACAATTACACGTGTGTGTATATATATATATATATTTTATTTATTTATTTATTTATTTATTTTTTTGAGATCAGTTGACATCTTAAGAATGTGAAAAAAAAACCGCATAAATAAATGGTCAAGATAATTAATGATCCCAATGACCACCTTAAAAATTCGCCTATATTTATCTTTTAATCTTGACCATTTATTCAAGATCTCTAAGGACTTTTATTCACCGTTTCATTTCTCACAACAATCAAATAATTATAGCAAGAGTGTGTGTATAGACAGTGACTCTATTCATTCATAAATGAATTATAAGAGACCTATTTAAAAATTCTAAAAAATATGCACATGAACCTACATAGCACTAACTTAACCTTATTTTAGATTCTGCAAAGGAAATACTACAGTACTGGTAGGTAGCTACAGAAACCGATTTGAATTAAATGCACGCATTCATCTCGTTTCAAACTTCAACAACTCGGATAGATAAGTTATCAATATCGATGTTCAAATAAACCAAACATACCACCGATCAGCGCAGAGAAGCTATTTACCTGTGTAATCCTGCTTGTCGGATACAATCCACCGTCCGTAAAAATCCTCATCGAACGACTCGTAGAAGATCTAAACGACACAAACGTTCTCGAATCAGAGATCCAACACAAAATAATGATGATGACTAGAAAAGTAAGGTAAAGGTAAGTGTGAATTACCGCGTCGTCGGCGTCATCGGAAGCGCGAACAAGGTGAGAGGAAGAGGAAGCAATGAAGAAGAGGAGCATCGCTAAGAGCCCCAAAGCCATTGGGATTCCTTTTCGTTCTCCCATCTTTCTCTCTCTCTCTCTCTCTTCAATGACCAAACCCTAAGTATGAACTGAAATGAAGTTAGTTCTGAGATCTAAATAGATATCTCGCTCTTCCAATGAGAGTGAGAATATGACACAGCACTCGCGCTTTCTTGCTTTTCTCTTTCTAGATCTCCTCCTTCTACCTGTTTCCACCAATCATATTAACTGCCACGTGACACTACCCAATCATTGATAGCCACGTAGCACTCTCGCGTCACTCCCTCTCCTCCGGCGTATCACATCCCAACTCCTTGCAATAAAATGAAATTATTTTCTACTTTTTTCATCAAAATATGGAAAATTTGACTGGGCTGCTTTGTTCAGGTCCATGGGCTATGCTCTGTGGGCCGTATTCATGTTTAAATGTGTTGAAACTTGAAAAGGTTATGGTTTTCGTACCGTCCTTTTTACTCTTTTCACTTTGCAATTAATTTACATAATATGGCTATATTTTAATATATTATAGAAATTAATTTATTTTACGCTAGAGAAATTAATTTTTGCAATGTATTAGAACATAACGATATCACATAAATTAATTTTTTTAAATCTACAAAAAAAAAAGAGTAAGGGGTGTGAAGGTGAGAAGAAAGAGGGATATTTGGGGAATATAAAAACCCAAGAATATTGTAGGTTGTGAAGAGAAAAGGAGGATGTGAATAGCATGGGCTCCATTGAAATGAAGTCTATAAAATATTACCCAATCTAATTATACACCAAAAAATGGACAAAAAAAAAAAATACACCAACACAATGTAAAATGAAAAATAATTGACCGAAATATAAATTAAAAGAAAAGATTCGTCTTTGATCAAATCTCAGTATTATTAAGACATTGAAGGTGTGTTTGGCAAGAAAGAAAAAAATAGGTGAGAATAATATGAATGGAAATAGAAAAAAAAGAAATAAGTGAAAAATAAAGTAGAAATAAGAGTGTTTGATTTAGAATAAATAGATAAGAGAGAAATAAATAAATATATAATATATATGTCAATTGATTAAACAGGAACTTCAATGATTAAATTTAATTTCAATCAATTATAACAATTTTCAACAGTTTTAAAAAATAAAAAAAATCTAAAACGATTATTAATGTCATTCTTAGTAGTTTTTAATCATTACTAAAAAAAAATCATCACAAAATGTAAGATATTGTGCTTCTCTCTGTACATTTTGCTCGTTTCTGCGAGAGAAAAAAATTGTAGGTATCACCCTTTTATATTTTCTTCCTCACTTATTTTTACACAACCAAACAACATTATCTTTTTTTATTTTTTCTCTTTTCTATTTCTTCACTATCTTTACTCTACTTAACAAAACAAAGCATAAAATTAGGTTAATTGTGGAGAATTTTAGTCAATTTACATGATATTATAAATTCAAATGTCATTACAACAATTACATAAAGATTCATTTTGTTTATATTTTCATAAAATTAATGATAAAAAAAACTAATGCAAATAAAAAATATTTATATCAGAGAGTAATATTTTAAAATAAATTTAAATATTTAAATAATAAAATATAAAATTAAAACAAATATGTTTTAAAACTTGAACGAATTTAACATTTAGTTGCTAAAAACCCCATTCTCGGATAGGGAAAGGGAAAGCACATAAACTTTCCGTGATATATGAAACAAAAATGTTTTGAAACAGGAGTACCACTTGGTAATGAAATTGAAGCCTTACTTGGGATTCGCAGTCTTTCTACATAGAATTCAAGTATTTTTACTACTAGGCAATTCTACTTGAGGGAGGCATAATTATTATAAATGATTTTTTTTTTAAATTTAATGTAATATATACGGGACTCAAGACTATTAATTAAATAGAAATATATAATAATTATGCTTCAGTCAATTTATATGTTTGATAGTAAAAAACTTATATTTATATTAAATTATTATAATAATGAATTAAAAATTATTTTTATTCTAATAATTTTTTAAATATTATTTTATGTAAATTGTTTATTCTCGTGTTAAGTGTATATTTCTTACTTGATTTTACAAAAAAAAATCATTCACATAACTTTTCATTTATATATAATTTCTATGATAATAAAGTTACGTATAGATATCAATGTATAAAATAAAACTTAATTTTACACAGGTAAAAAACAATTCTTCAATGATATACGTAAGTAGAAAAATAAACAATTATTTACCTCAAAATTGTTTTTATACATTAATATACATACTTCCTAAATAAAATAAAATTCAACAAATTATAACTGAGATGATAGTAAGAAAAAAAGAGAGTACATTAATATTAAAATTACTATAACAATGAACTGAAGAAATTTAATTTCAATCCACTAATTCAGATGTTAATATGATTTTAGATAAATTGTTCATTCCCGAAAGTTAAGTGGAAATTCTCTACTTTATTTCATAAAAAAAGTTCATCCCATAAGTTTTATTTAATATATATTATTTTTTTATAAGCATAATTTATATATTACTAAATTTATTTATAGATATCAATGTAAAAAAAAATTAAACTGACACAAGTAAAATAAAATCTTTGTGTTTTAAATAAAAAATATATCAATGAGAAATTTCGGTTAAAATATTTGTCCATAATAATTTAAATATTAATGTGTTTTCATTTAAAATACACAATCTCTGCGAAGTATAATCTTACTTTGTAATAATTAATATTTTTTTATAAATATTAATATGTTCTCACATTACATGTTTGGTATATTTCTACCCTTATGTTAACAAATTTTATTTATATTTAATTTTATAACTTATATATTACTGTACTTCCATGTAATTTTTTTCATTCTTATGAGATATAAATTGTTTTTATCTCTATATCCTAATATAGCTTCATGTAAAATTTTCATGTTTGAGTAGGAGATTTTTTCCTCTTGTAATTTATAGATTAACACTCTTCTTATACATTTTCTATCTCCATGAGATGTAAGTACTCACGAATATAAATATTCAAATAGTTGAATTTTATACCATCAATTAAAAAAAGTCAAAGTATCGAATAAAATAAGATTTACAATTAAATTAAATATAACTTATATAAAAGTCTTACTCAATAATTAATATTACATTAAATATTAGTAACAATATATGTATATTATTTTTTTGGTTTTCACAGTATATATAATTTTATCTATACAGTATATATATATATATATAATATCTATCCATAGTGACTTAGGAAATTTTATCTAAAATATTTAATGTTTAATCTTATAATATTTTCTGTAATTTAAATAATAGATTTTTAAGTAAACATTACTATGATTAATTTCATGTAAAATGTTAATATATATCTAAAATATTTTTCTCTTAATTTATCATATTTTTATTGATACTTTTATGACTTTGATATTAATGTGTTTTTGTATAAAATTTCATCGTTATGTGATATAAGTATTTATCTCTAGTTAATAAGTATTTTGAGAAAAAAAATATATCTGGACATCATTATGCCTAGGCCTAGAAGAATCATATCTTCAATGATAGCAAATAATGTTCCTTTTAATATAGAAACAAAGCTAGTTAATAAGAACTTTGAGAAGAAAATTGCTTCAAGGGATTTGAAGAAGAAGAATAGCTCCAAACATCATCATATCTTCAAATTGAAAAAATTCATTCCCTCAATTGTAGTAAGAATGTACTTTGAATAGGTGATCATTACCGTATTACATTGAATCATTAGATAATCTAGAAATGTAATTAGTAATAGTCCTACTCAAGGGGAAAAATTACCACATCTAGGCATGACTTATGTCAGAGGTGTCAAAATGAGATTTGGTTTGACCTAACAAATCAAAGTGCAAAATCGAACTAGTCTGACCCAACTTAATTTGTTAATGGGTTACACATTTTATGGTTTGACCTAGTCTGCTAGTTTGTCGAGTAAGATCAAATTAATTTTTCTTTTTTCTCTTAATTTTATATAAAATAAAAAGTATTGAGTCAAAAAATATCTAATAGTGTTTGAACTTGGGTAACAAACTTGTTAGGCCAAGCTAAAATTGTCATATTTAGCTCATAAGAACAACTCTATATGCAAAGATAAAGTTTTATTTCATAAATAAAAATATAAAAAAACTTGTAATAAGATGAATTCTCCAATAAAAAACTTACATATGCAACAAGTTAGATACATTTGATACATGCTCTAACTTGGGGGAGAATGTAAAGAATAATTAGATATATCTTTTAGATATAATCTCATGAATTAATAATATAGACTTTTTTGCATTGTGTTTTGTAGAATTATTTGTCTTTTGCATTACATAGAATTATCATGCCAATACAATATCATGGAAGTGAGATATGAAAGAAGCATATGGCAAACCTCAATGAAGGAGCGAGAATCCCTTTCACAATTCTTACATTTCATAATCGGTTTTTTTGCCCAATTCCAATTGTGGAGGTGCATATTCTCCGAGCATCAGATCTTTAAGGTACCTAGCCAGATCCAAACACTCTCATTTTTATTAGACGAATATTAAAAAAAAAAGTTAGAATATCAAATTAAATATTTTAAAACTAGAAAAACTAAATTGAATAATAATTAACAAAATAATTCATATAATCAATTTATTATTTTATGCTATCGAAATAAAATTGATTTTTTACTTAATATTTTCTTTTATTAGATAACTCTTCCTTTTGCGATTATTTTATTTTTATTTTTTATTTTTTTCATTTCAAATACTTAAATATCAAATTCGACCAGTCTTTTTAATTGGTCTGACCAAGGATTGATTTGGCAATCAATTTATTAACTTAAAAATATTTGTATCATCTCAAAATTGGTAGAAATTGGGTGGACCAATCCAAAACCAATAAAATAACTATGGTTTTTTTTTTAAAAAAATCATTTTTTATATTTTTATTTAATCTAAAACAAATTTGATAAAAAAACACCTCTTTTAAATATTACACGTAGATATAAATTGTTTTGTTAATTATTATTCAATTTTATCTCTCTATTTTTAAAATATTCAATTTGGTCATCTATTTTTTTAAAGCTGTTCAATATTACTCTTCTATCCAATTTCATTAACATTATTAATATCAATTTGAATTGAAGGATAATATTAAAAATTAAAAAAATAAAGAAATTAAATTAAATAATGTAAATAAAAAGAGAGAAAAAAATAATTTAACGTACCTAATAAAAACTAAATTTTCAGTCAATATTTTTTTTGGGTGCAAGACGATACATAAGACAATAAATTGCGATTAAAAAAAAGGGCAACTTGTCCACAAGGCACATGCTTGTATAAAGGGTCTTAGAACTTTAATATTAAGACTATTAAACAACAAATTAAAAATAAAACATAAAAAGATGCAGTTCACAAATAAGGAACATATCATACTCACCTTTTTCTATTGCAAACGATTACAGAGAAAGAACATTGATGAAAAAGCGCCACATTAATTGGTCCATTGTCATACATATTTTAGAAAAGTCTATGGGATCCTTTGAAAACCAACCTGAAAATGTAGTAATAGGATCAATAGGATCCATATACAAAAATTAAGTGCCAGCAGCTGTATAAAAAAAGTGTGAATGTTTTTCGTCTTTTTGTCGTTTATTTGGATTAGCTTAAGTTGTATTCAAAATAGCTTATATTTACGATCTTACTAAGAAATCTTTAAAATTTAAAATAGAAAAGCCCTAAATAATAAGCAAATGCAAACAACCATTAAGTAAAACAGTCATATCAGAAATAGTTATGATTCATCCACATCACATAAATAGACTAATCATTCAAAGTTAAAATAAATAAATAAAATAGCCATTTGAATCCACAATCTCATACATCAAACCAAATTAAATAATTGAATCATTCATACCAATAGTGTACTAGAATTGTTGAAATAGGTGATTCCCATATGAGAAACATCGCCATATGAGAAATATCGCCATATGAAGGTTGAAATCATAGAATGCCACAAAATCTAGCAGGTACTATCACCTGCCAATAGGATCAATACCTGTTTAGGTAATGGTAACATTACTACAAATTTATGGTAATTGCCCCAGTCCAAGAATAAATAATGGTAGGCTATGGCTCGGTTTCCTCCATTGCTACAAACACTATCTTCCCTTTTCAGCCTATAACCTGCAACCAATTATAAAATCATATAATTGAATCATTCATACCAATAGTGTACAGACTGGTTGAAAAAGGTATGATCACCAATGGTGGAAGAGTGGTTATTTTTATTTGTCTAAAGTCTAAATAAATTCAGAACTTCCATCAGATGAACTCTAAAATGTAATATCAACATATGCTCTAAAAGATATGCTTATAACATATATGATAATCTGTAAAAGAAATACAGTAAAAATTGAAAAAACAAAAAAACTTGAAAATATATTTGATATTTGCAAAAAATCGTGAACGGCAGGATTCGAACCTACGCGGGCAGAGCCCACATGATTTCTAGTCATGCCCGATAACCACTCCGGCACGTCCACTTTTGTTTATTACATTTCATTTAATAACTTCATGTATAATTCTATATTTTTATTTTTAAATAATAAAATATCAAATTACATAGGGATAACTTATATTAACTATTACATTATTCAATAATTTTATCTAAAATGTATATTTTAATGATCCAATATTTGAATTTAAAGTTTCCTTTACATAAATCATATATACAAATTTTTATATTAATTCAAAATTATTTGACACCTCATTTATATTTATTAAAATTATGGAAATGTATGTATTTCAAAATATACTAAAATATAAATTATTTTATTACATTTTTATTATTATTCAATTTTATAAAATTTGATACAAACAATCAAAATAATATGAATTTATAATTCATGGTTGAATTAATAAAATTCGTATTTTATATAAAATTGACAATGTAATAATTTGTGTAAGTTATATTGATATAATTTAATTCGTAATTATATATATATTTATTATGTATTATGAATGTATCAATTACTTCCACTTTAAAATTTTAATACAATTTTCACTTAGTTTTCTTAAAATCTAGTTATTACATTAATTTAATTTTCTGACAAATGATCTTATTAGGAAGCTCCTTATATTATTTTTGTTGTAGTTCTTTTTAGTTAGTTAAAATTCTGTTATTATATTAGATTTGTGGACAAGTAACACGTGTTGTTAAGATAGTTTCGTAGCCTTGTAAATCATAATCTGTGGCACTTACGGCCTTGAGGATGGGCACTGAGGTATTCATTAAACTAGTCTATGTTGCAAGCCAACATCAGTTAGCGGATCTGTTCACAAAGGCATTACCTACACCTCTCTTCTCCACCTTCATTCGCAAGTTAGGAATATTAGACATGAGCTAAGCTCATTGTTGGTTACTGGTTTAATCAATGAATTCCTTTTCTTCTTCAGTTTTAACACATCTTAAAAATAAATCTCACCAGCATTATTTTATATTATTACACTTAAATGAATTTAAATTTTAAAAATTTTATTCTCGTCTCTCCCCGCCTTTTGAAGAGACAAAAACTGAGAGTGATGGAAGTTCTGCTTCCTTCTAAATTAAAAACATGTCAAATGGAAAATGAGTATTCATAATTTCTGATTCAAAATGGGAAGTAAGCCAAATGAACAAATTATTTTATTACCTTCTCCGCCAAACATTTTTATCTACAAAGTTATGTCTAAAGTTAGAATGAACTCGATTTATAACTTATGTAAATCTCGAAAGAAAAATAAATAATCTTTTTAATCAAAACATAGAATGGAATAATAAACAATATTCGTCACAGACTGGGAATAACATAAAAAGTATTTAACGAGTAAACTATAACAAAAAAAATTATAAAAAAATGCCAAGTGCTTTATCTACCTGAATGTATCTTTTTTACTCTTGTCGTTATTTATCGTCCTTGCCTCCTTCTTTCTCACTTTCATATACAATATTGTTTTATTTTAATTTTATCTAAAGCAAAAGAATAATAATATTCTTCTTGGATGACGGGGATAAGCATATCTTCATAACAAATTACTTTTTGAGGGGAGGGGACCTTTGAAAATTGAAATGTACTTTTTTTTTTCATCTTAATTTGTTGATCTGTGATCTCTTTAGTCTGCTTTTAAAATCCCTGCATTATGTAGAAAATTGAAGGGTTTCCATCCAAGAATGTTTATATTTGGAGAGTATTTACACGCTTGAAACTTGGCATTAAGCCTACCCATAACCCATTTCCTTCTCAATGCCAAGTAAGAAAGGCAGGATATGGAGAAAGAAGAAAATGAAGATGATGATGTAGCTAAATCCAGTTTTGGCAAACTATGCCACTCTCTTCATCCCTGATTTGAAGAGAGATGTAAGAAAAGGCAAAGGGAAGGTGATGCCTTTCTTCCGGCTTCAATTTATCCATCTGCAAGTGTCGGGTAATTTACTTTTTTTTTTTCCCGTATTTGATTACAAAATAGTATTTCACTTCCTCAAATAAGATTTTTAATCTCTCAAAAAACTATGTTGATACTCATAAGTAGGTCACCTCTTCCCAATAAGATTTTCTTCATATATATCAACTAAGATTCAAACTTCTTACTACATGTTTAAGACATTTGAGACCAATAATACTTAAATAAATAACTTGTCAGTATAATTTAACCAGTTATGAAAGGATATATAATCCTCAATTTGATGTCAAAAAAGTGTTTTTTTTTCCTTTTATATACACGATAAGTGCCTTTATTGATTACTTGATTGCTATTTGTGGTGACCATTTATGTAGTGTTTCTTTCTCCACAATTTTTTTAATGATAAAGTAGAAAAATATAATCACAACAACATAGCTTCAACTTAATACTTAGTGAATGTTATTTAAAATCATTTTATGTAATTTTGAATATTTGACTCAAACAGCTAGAATTTTATAATTTCTAGTAGACCGGTTTGGGACCGAAGAAGGCAACCTAATATTTGCCACAGCTAAGGTGGCAAAATGGAAAGAAAAAAAAAAAAATTACAAAATTATTGAGTATGAATGAATACGAATGATGTGATATTTCACTCTCATGATCAATTTTAAATATGTATGACCATTGTTTCCTGCACAGTTCTCCCCAAACAGCAGGTAATCAATTCGCGATATTTGTGTACTGGCCTTTCATATCATATAGCTAGGTTGATAAAAAATTAAATTAAAAAAAATGAGGTGAAACTTATAATTAGATTATAGTTTGAACTATTAATTTTAATATAATATTATAATTAAATATTTTATTTCTCATAATAATTATGAGTCATCATGCGATACATTATATATATATAAATGTTATTTGCACAATAATTTATACAAAATAAAACAAAAAGAAATATAATAAATACTATAATAAAGAGAAATAGACATAAAAAGTAATATTGTATAAATTATTATACTAATTATTATATGAATAACACGTATGCTAGTCATTCAAACTAGTTACTTAATCTTTAGAGAATTAATGACCAAGGTCAAGTTTAATTGACAAAGACAAAATAATAGGAACAGATTTATTGTGGGATGCACATTGCCTTCCACCTATAAGCCGAAAACTGAAAAAAAAAACTAAAAGCTAATAGTAGGGTAAATGAGATGACCCCATTATTACCATGAAAAATTAGTTGATGGTTAGTTAAGGAATTATTTTTTTATGAAAAATGTTATCAACGGACTTTTGTCGTGATTTTCAATAAATCTTAATGTAATTTAGGGAAACATCAAGTAATTCTACTTTTACACATGACTACCCCACCTTCAGCGGCTACTCTGTTGTTCCTTTTCCAGTTATTTATTATTTGTCGTTGAGGTTTATTTTTATTAATTTTCTAATTCAACAGTGATTATATGTGCTGGTAAAGGTTTGCCCGCATTGTGTATCCAATACCATGATCAAGTTAAAAAGTATCGTATTTCGTACGTATATGATACATCTGTCTGTACTATGAACAACGGTACTCTATTTAAGCAACATAACTTCGAATCCAGGTTCTTAATATTTACTTAACAAAGTTTTCAGGCTTCACATGAGTCTTGCTAGGTATTTTTCCATCTAAGAATGATACAACCTTAACTGCTCAACATTTGTTTTACATAAGCATGGGGAAATACTTTCTGAGCTTCTGACTACAAAATCGAGTTCCTCAGAACGAAATATTTTCTAATATAGCCTCTTATCGCCACCATCAGCAATTCATGACTTACTAAAGTATCATCAGCACAATTGCTTCAGCAATAAATTATAATACTCAATCATGAGATATGGGTCTACTGAGTGAACGTACCTACAATGTGAATGTTCACAAATCTGGAAGTACCTTGTGCCTAGGGCAAAGCTGATAAAACGGCTTTTTGGTTGTCTGCAAACACCTTGTGATAGTACCCGTAAATATAAACTCTAATCCAGATCCAGACTCTTCTTCATACTTTCATAGACCATATAAGTAATGCTTGCAGCTGGCACAACTTTGAGGAGATTTGGGAAGAGTCCCTTGTAGAAACCTGTAAAGCCTTCTAGCTGAAACGTTTTCCGAAAGGCATCAAACATCCCTTTGTAAGCATCGGAAGTGTTTGAAGGTTGTGCCTGCAATCTGAGAACGATGGTGGTAATGCAATATTGTCAGCAAACAACAACCATAACATAACTACAAACCATCTTTAAAGAACACAGTTACACAACTGATACCATCCTTTGTTGTGATTCAGATAATAGCATAAGAACACACAACTAAAATAAAAGATGAGAAAAACACACTACCCAGTGGCAAAGAATGTAATTTACTAATAAAGTAATTACAACAAAAGAACAAGGAAACAATTTGGGAATTTTCTCCCACACTTCTTTGGGGCAGCTCTTTGTTATTTTTCTACCGGTGGTGTGTGTTTCTCATCTTCACTGCCTCCCTTATATAAGGGAAGGAAACCGTAGCGGAAGAGGAATTAAGAAGGAAAAAAAACGGTGGCCGTTTTATAGACGATAAAAGCGGTGGCGTTTATAGATAATAAAAAGCGGTGGCGTTTTATAGACAATAAAGCGGTGGCCGTTTATTGACAATAAAAGCGGTGGCGTTTTATTGACAATAAAACGGTGGCGTTTTATTGACAATAAAAAGCGGTGGCCGTTTTTATTAACTTTTCAACAATCTCCCACTTGAAGATTTTGATTAGATTAATCAAATCTTCACACCTTTATTCTTTATCCTTTGCCATACATGTAGCTTACTTTTCCGATAGGCCACGGTAGGATCGACTCCATGCGAACTTGTCAATGCTAACTGGCTTTGTCATAACATCTGTAGGTTCTCATCGGTGTGAATCTTTTGCATATCCACACTTCCTTCTTCCACCACTTCGAACAAAGTGATATCTTATGGCTATGTCTTTTGTCTTGGAATGAAAGAAATTTGGATTCCTCAGAATGTGTAAGGCGAGACTTCCGATTTGTCACAATACACAACAATTTGTTTGCTTGTGCCCGAGTTCCTCCATTACCTTTTTAATCCAAATAGCTTCCTTACATGCTGGGTGGCTGCCATGTACTTTCGTACACGCCGTAGTAGACAGAGCTATAACATCCTGTGAACTTGGATAACCAACTTATCGCCCCTCCCCGCAATTGTAAATTCATAGCTAGTAGTAGATTTTCTTTTATCCACATCACCGCAAAATCAATCGACATAACCTCCTCGACAAGTAGTTCGATCCTCCGTAACATAAAGCAACACCCGAGGTCCCTTTGATATATCTAAGGATCCTCTTAATAGCATTCCAATGTTCTCCACTGTGATTTCCCATGAATTTACTAACCACCCCTTTGCTTGGCAAAGTGCGGTCTTGTACAAATCATGGCATACATAAGGCTTCCCACCGCCGATGCATACGGTGCTCGAGACATCTCCATCCTCTCTTCTTCACTGCTAGGGCTCATCTTGGAGGATAACTTGAAGTTAGTAGGAAGAGGGGTAGAAATTGGCTTACAATCTTGCATGTTGAAGCGCCCGCAAGATTTTCAGTAAGTAATTCTTCCGAGAAAGCCAAACCTTCCTATCTTTTTCGTCTGCCGGTGAATTTGCATCCCTAAAATCTTGTTTTGCGAGGTCCCAAATCCTTCATATCAAATTCCTTAGCCAATTTGCCTTTAATTCTTGGATTTGATCTTTGTTGGAGCCTACCACCAACATGTCATCCACATCTGATAAGCAGAATAACAAAATCAAGTATTACCAAACCTATTGTAATAAGTACAATGGTCCGAGCTCGATCCTATTGTAACCAAGGCTAATAATGAAGGAATCAAATCTCTTGTACCAACACTGGGCGCTTGCTTTAGGCCAATGCAGAGATTTGGTCAACCCCGCAAACCAAGTTTTCTTGTGTTTTAAAAGCCTTAGGTTGAGCATATAAATTTCCTCTTCAAGTTCTCCATGAAGAAAAAGCAGTCTTTTACATCTAATTGCTCAAGATGTAAATCAAATACAAAGACACATATGCATTAGAACAATTCGATTGTCGTCATCGACAACCTGGTGAGAATATCTCATTGAAGTCAATACCTTCTTTTTGAGCATATCCCTTTAGTACCAATCTAGCACGATATCTTTCCACTTGATCATTGCCATCTCGCTTGATCTTATAGACCCATTTACGGTAGATGGCTTTCAGGCCCTTTGGTAGTTCCACAAGATTCCATGTCTTGTTCTGTGAAAAACCTCAATTTCTTCTGCATTGCGATCATCAAAGAAAGCATCCGAACCACTTCACGGCCTCTGAAAAGTTGAAGGTTCTCCTTCTTCATTTAGAAGACAATACGCATCATGACTAGTCATCACATATTTTGAATGCCAAGATGGTTTGCTCTTTTCGTGTTGATCGTCGGAGTTCTCCATTGCCAACCTCATTTGGCTCCGGTTCTTCATGCTTTGCCCTTCTAACTCGGAGGAAACTTCAAGTCTTCTTCTCAATTGGCACTTTGTAACCTTGTCCTCTATCAAACCTGTTATTTATGCGCTCATTTTGCAATTCATTTTCTGCAAAGACTACATTCACGGCTAACAATAACCTTGTAGGCGTGTGGGATCCCATGGCGATACCCTTCACATTGTCGGCATAGCCAAGAAGATACATTTCCGGATTTTGGATCCAGCTTTGTTCTTTCTTGTGAGTTGTACATTACGCATACGGGGACGGACCAAAAACCCGTAAGGATGAATAATCGGCCGGTTTACCATTCCACACCTCCGTTGGTGTACTAAACCAATTCTTTGTTGATGGAGATCGATTTATTACATATGAGGCAGTTTTTTTACGCTTCTCCTGAAAAGACTTGACCACTCCCCTTTTTTTTGCAACATAGCTCTTGTTCTTTCGGGGAGAGTTCTATTCATCCGCTCTGCTACACCATTCTCGCTTTGAAGGTGTATGTGGGATTTAAAATTGTGTCGACAATACCTGCTTGCTTGCGAGAATGCTAAAAATTCTCCATCTACATATTCTCCTCCGTTATACGTCCTCGAAGCACTTAATTTTCCTCCCAGTCTCAAGTTCTACTTGGCTTTGAATTCCTTGAACGAAAAAATACACTTGACTTCGTTTTGATAGGGTACACCCACAATCTCTGGAGTAATCATCGATAAACGATACAAAATATTTTGCTCCTCTAGGGATAATACAGGTGATTCCCACACATCTGAATGAATCAAGTCTAATTTGTGTTTACTCACGGTAGTCGTCTTAGCAAACTTGATTTGTGTTGCTTACTTATCACACGGTGTTCACGAAGGGTAAACTTACTTCTTTAAGCGGGTAAGAGATTGCGTTCATGAGAATTTTTGAAGAATGCGTTCGACATATGACCAAATGCAATGCCACATAAATGTCACATCTTCGACTTGGTCTTGCCAAGAACTGATGCATTCGCTTCTTGCAACGTATCTCTCCAACAAAGATATACAAATTTGCCAAGATCTTCTTAGCCTTCATGACTACTACCAAGTTCCCCTCACCACCTTTTAAGATTTCATCTTCAACATGGATCTTACATCCGAGATCATCTAATTGCCTCTATGGATAGTAGATTCTTCTTCAAGTCCTTCACATGTCGTACCCCTTGAATTGTGCGAAACAGTACCATCATACATTTTTATTTTGACGGTACCTACTCCAAAGAATCTCCAAGGCATGGTTGTTTCCCATGAACACGGATCCACTCCGAGATAGGCTCATAAGTGTGAAAAACCAATCTCGATCTTGAGTCATGTGCCAAGTTGCACTGAATCCACTATCCATTTATCGTGAAACTCCCTTTTCTTTGTTAGGACTCATTCTTTGATCACTCACTGGAATGTCTCTCCATCTTTAAGGTATTTGCAACATTACCTTGTGAAGATGATTCTTTGAAGTTCTTTGTTCATTCTTCCTCTTCCAACACTCTTTCTTGTGTGTGCCCTTTCTTGCCAATAATAGAAGCATTTGAAATTCTTCTTTGCTTGAGAGTTTGACCTATAATGATTTTGACTCATTGAGCTAATGCCCGTTCCGTTGATCTTCCTCTCATCATTGTTAAAAGTTTTCATCAACTTTGTTTGGAGCTTTCCCTTTGCTCATCTTTCCGGATTCTTCTTCAAGAATAGCTCCAAAGAACGTCCTCAAAGTAAGTTCCCATCAATATTATTATTTGTAATATTGATGATGAGTTGATCATCTGAGTCGTAAACTCAAGTAGAAACTCTCCGCACGTCCATTTTCAACTATATTGAAATCTGCTGGCGATAATTGGGCAAACAAGGTGTTCAACTTGGTTGATGTGGTCGTCATCGATATGGACTCACTCATCCAAGAAGAGTATAGTAGTTTTCTCTTCAAGAATATTCTTGTGTGAAGTGATTTTTACCTCATATAGTTTGATGAGGGATCCCAAATCTCCTTATTTGTATTCTTTTTCGCCACACTTTGGATAGAAGAATCCGAATATCGCTGCTAAGTCAAATTTGCAATAGATTGTCATTGATTTCTTTCCACCGGCTGGTCCGTGTGAGCCGATTGGTTCTTCCTTCAATTGCTCTATGCAATTGTCTTTCCTCAGAATGGCCTTCATCTTTAATTTCCACAATGGAAATTACCCTATCGAACTTCTTCTATCTCATATTTCGTTGTCATGGTTTTAAACCGACTTATGCAACCTTCACTTATGAATAGTATTCACTCTTTGGGCAGCCAGCGGTAGGCCGTGAACAAGTTCACACTTTTCACACTCCAAAGAATAAGAATAACTTCTTTTTCGATGTGGAAGATCGATTAAGCTGCAACCACAGAAAGATACTAAGAATTTTCTCCAACACTATTCTAGTGACTATCGCAATGAGCACAACCGACCGGCTCGATACCACTTCGTTGTGATTCGGATAATAAGATAAAGAACACACAACTAAAATAAAAGATGAGAAAAACACACTACCCGTGGAAAGAATGTAATTTACTAATAAAGTAATTACAACAAAAGAACAAGGAAACAATTTGGGAATTTTCTCCACTTTCTTTGGGACGACTTTTTGTTATTTTTCTCCGGTGGTGTGTGTTTTCCTATCTACGCTCCCCTTATATAAGGGGAAGGAAACCGTAACGGAAGAGGAATTAAGAAGAAAAAAAAAACGGTGGTCGTTTTATGGACAATAAAAAGCGGTGGCGTTTATGGACAATAAAAAAGCGGTGGCGTTTATTGACAATAAAAACGGTGGCCGTTTTATTGACAATAAAAACGGTGGCCGTTTTATTGACAATAAAAACGGTGACCGTTTTTATTGGCTTTTCAACATCCTTCACTCCATCATTCTTTTGGGGAAGGTGAACAGAGAAACAACAGTAATACTGACATCATACCTTGTTCGAATAACCTGCAGTGGATAGACACAAGTAGCTCCAACAGCCCCAGAAACTGTTCCACATCCTAGTTGAACTAGAGGTCCAGGTTCTATGAGAGAGAAAAAAGAGTAAAAGGTCTCACTCCAAGGATAAAAAATTTAACAGTAAATCTATTGTAAAAACAAAATTGTTAGAACAAATAAAATCAGCAAGTTCCGGAGATAATGTGGCTGCAGCAATAACATACCACTATCCTGAAGGATATATCTCTTGGACATATCTTTCAAGGTATCATAAGCAGTGAGATCAATGGCTGCATAAGGAATCATGCCAAGCAGAGACGGAACAAGCCCTCTGTAGAAAGCTCGAGGTCCCTCTTGAATCCATATATTCATTGTAAGTGTTCCCAGCTTAGGACCCTTTCCACCTTCAGAGGCACAAGTCTGTAACCTAGTTTTAATGAGATCCAATGGATAGATAGCAGCCTGTGCAACTGCACCAGCCATACCCCCTGCAAAAAGCCTCCCAGCAGTACCAATATCTGACTTGTTGCCTTGAGCCTCTCCAATTACTTTCTTCAGCATTTCAAAAGCATAAAATTTGATGGCACTTTCTGGTGCTACCTTCACAACATTCAATCCATTACCTCGGAAAAATCCTAGCAGACCATCTTGCTTCCATATCTTCATTACTGCTGGCATTATAGAAGCACGGGCAGTTTGAACTTGTAAGACCACCTTCAGACGATCAAGAGGAGCAGTTGCTGTACGAGAAATACCTCCTGCTATTCCACCGGCAAGAAAGTATTTGCTCGGATTCACATGCTTGCTGATGCCTTCAGGAATGACGGCTTGCTCTCCAATGTCAACAAGGCACACCCTCTCCCAATGATGATATATATTTTCAATAGTTGCTTCATGAGGATAAAGTAGAAGAAAATCTCTCCATTCTTCAAAAGTGATAATTCCATTATTATCCTTATCGACATGCTCCACAAAGCGAGCAAGCTCCTCATCATCCATTTCAATCCCTGCAGCATTGAAGCTGCACAGGCTTATGATAAATACTATCAGGGAAAAACAAAAACAAAAATATGGAAAAAAGATTCCAAAAAAGGCATAAAGGAATATCATTCTCAAAATCCAGTAAAAGGGGCACAGGCCAGAGCTGATTATTGCACACAAAAAACTAAGCAAGCAAACAAGTAACAAACACAATACAGAATCCATCATAAAAAATTGAACCATCCTTCCCAAATCTCAAGCATCATGCAGATCAAAAGAATGACCCCAAAATACATGAGTAAAAGAGACGCATACTAATGAGTTGAGCGTAGAGGAAAAGAAGGAAAATAGCATTACCAGCTTTGAGAAGAGCATCGTAGAGCTCTTCAGGGAGAATGTTGCCGTTGTGTTGGACATCAATGGATTGGAAGATGCGGTAAAGCTCCAATTCCTTAGCGTCCATGTAGCGGCGGAACTCGAGGTAATCGACCCTGCCGTCGCTGTTGGCGTCGCAAACCTGGCAGAGCTCTCTGGCGTACTTGTACTCCGGCGGGATTTGCAGCGCCGACAACCCCGCCTCTATCTGAGCGTAGTCCAAGTAACCGCAATTGGCCGCGTCGAAGAAACTAAACAGGCTCCGAATACGAACCTCCCTCTCCTCCTTCGTCTCCCCCAGAGCCACCAGCACGTGATCCATCGAAACGACGCCGTTTCCGCTCATACCACCATTTCCATTTCAGATCCACCCACAACTTACTTCCACTCCAGAAACTACACAATTGCTTAACCACTACTAATTCTCACGGTTTTTCCACTTTTTGCTTCGGAATTTTATACCATATTATAATATATACTCTTTCTTTCTTGCACGAGAATTGACAAAGAAAGGAGCCAAGGTGCGGGAAAAGGGGAATTTTATTGGATATTCCTCTCTCTAATCCTCCCCAATATTCAGGCCTGCGTCCTCTTAGCTTTTGCTTTTTAATTTTTAATCTTCACTCAAGTTAAATAAGTTGACTTAATTTATAATATTAATTCAATTGATTTCTCATGTTAGAAAGCAAAATGATTAATGTAAACCAAAGTTAATATTTCTATAGTTAAAACTGTTAATATATTTCAAATTAAATTAGGTGAATATAAATCTTTTTTATTTACTTTGAAAATCTGTTGCAAGGCCTCTCAATTATCGAAAATTCAGAATCTACCGATCTCAAAATTTTCCCATCTTGTTGCAAGACCGGTAGTATTTTGTTTTTAATAAATGAATCTTAATTAATATAACATGGATTTTTTAACTTTATGCAAAATAATCAATCTCAATAACTCAAATTCTAAAAATCTTCAACTTTTCTAAAATTTATCCTTAACATAAATGTTAGTAATATTTAATTTTTTATTATGTCATTTCCAAATTAAATTTTCCTATTTTAACCGCCCCGGACTAATCTCATATTTTATGGGACTTGAACGAGTACAAAGAGCATGCAGTGTATTGATAACGTGGGCCATTTATCGAGGAATGCAGTTGACCGTCACTATACTATACTCTCCATAGAAAGTGACTCTCTCCTTGCTATTAATTTCATCAACAAGGATAGCTCAACACAAGAGATACAAAGATCAAAGTGGAAACACATATACAGAGAAGCTAACTTTGCAACAGATTCCTGGGCCAAGCATGGCTTATCCATTGAGTTAGGGACAATTTTTTTTATGTTGCTCCAGCTTTTCTTTACATTCATTGGTTAGCTAATTCTTTCTTTACCTATATAAAAAATATAGAAAGTCATTTTTATATCTATTTTATTTTTATAACTATTCCGTAAACCATATGTTAACTTCCATTATCTATTATGATTGAGCAGTAAAGAAAAATTAAATAATTCTTATTTCTTGATTAAAAGAAGATATATAAAGGTTTGTAAAACAAAAATAACATATATAACGGTTAACAGAAATAATTAATTTTGTTTACTAACTTAATTAAATAATTTTGTTTTACTACTTAATAACTCCCCCAAGTTGGAGAGTGTATGCTTATTATTCCTAGCTTAGAGATAAAGTCTTAAAGGGAGAAGGATCCAAAGGCTTAGTAAGGACATGAGCCAATTGATTAGAGCTGGAAATGGGAAGGTAGTTGTGAGAGCAGTGGATTCAATGATGGCAGTACGGGAAGATTGTCTTTCTTGCTTAAGAACCAAAGAGAATGCTTGACTGATAGATGGTAGGGAATGCATGAGCAGAATTTGAGTGTGCGCAACATGATAGGAATCATTCAATCCTTTAAGAAAGTATGACATGCTACTTGTCTTTATAGGCTTTGATCGAGCTACTACAAGTGGTGCATGGTAGGGAAGGTCCAAGGAATTCTAATTCGTCCCATAATATTGTCATATCAATAAAAAAATTGTAGAAAGGGTCTTGTCACATTGTCACATTGAGTGAACTTCTTGGAAAATGTCTGACATTCTGAAATGTTTTTCTTTGGTAAAACCACGTTGGAGATTCAACCATAGGTCCTAGGCATTTTCAATACATATCGTGTTTTGAGAAATTTGAGGAGATAAGGCGCGCATGATTCAAGATACAACCATGTTATTACATCTATCCCAAGATTTATGTAAGATATTAGATTCTTGAGATTAGAGTGAAGTGTCGGTTCATGAATTTGAGTTTGTTATTAGAAGATAAGACATGTTTCATGACATTGATCCAATTATAGTAATTATTTCCCATTAAGAAGAGAGATACGAATTGATCTCGAATTCTTCCAAGGATAAAAATAATATGGGTTGTTTTGATTTTGGAATAGATAGATTTGTTATTGTTACCATCTTAATTAAAGCTAATGTGAAATTATCTTCTTGAACGAAAGCAATGTGTTTGAAGATAAAACTAATATCTTATTATGATTTAACAATAGAGAAAAATTGAATAATTTTCATTTCTTGATTAACAAAAGAGATACAAATGAGAAATTAAAATCAAAATTACGTATAAAATTGCTAATAGAATTAACTAAGTATGTTTTATTATCTAATATTATATATTTTTTTATAAATATAAAGAAGCGCAAAATGCATCAAGTGAAATAGTTTTATATTCTCATATCAGATGACATAAATTAAGTTAACGTCGTAATATGGTATTGTGGAGGGTATTTTATTAATAAAAATTGTTATTATTCTATTTTTATATATTTTAATTTTCTTAAATAAATTATTTCAACAAAAATAATAAATTAAATTTATTACATTTATAATATAAAATTTAATTATAATACTTAAGATAGTTAACTTTTATAATAATTATTTTAAAAGTCACATTTAAAATAATTTTTAATTAATTATCCGTATAAAATTTTGTATATTAATATTGTATTAAAATTAAATTCTTATAATATAACATATTTTATGTTTTATTATTTCAAAGTTAAATAGAAATAATTTAAAATTTTAAGTTAAAATAAAATGAGACTTAAAGATGAAGAATACCGTGTGATACTTATTTAATAATTGTTTATAATTAAAGTTACTTCAATTGTATATAATAAAATAAAAATGTGTACATCCATAAAAAAAAATTGTACGTAACTAAGTTGTTTTTAAGTGGTTGAAATTCCAACAATAAAGTTGCACTAATAAATGCAAAAAAAGAAAATACTCTTCAAACTAATATATATTTCTTTTTTTTAGTAATGTGAGAAAATACAAAGATAAACACAGACATATGAACTTGTGCAAGTTACTTAAATTTTCTATTTCTAGGCCGACTAGTAGTTCTAACTTTCATTAGTATTACACAATTAATTTTTTCTTTTTATCAAATTATACAATTAAACTTAATAAAAACTAAATAAATTTAAGCTTCAACTATTGTATTACTTTTCCATTTTGGTTGAAAAGCCATGGCTAAAGGACTCAGAAAACAAAATACAGTTAATTGTATTCTGACAAATAAGTAGCCAGAAATTGATAAGAAATTAAATGGCCCTAAGGATCTGGAGCAAAAATTAGTTGTTTTTTTTACCAAAGTCCAACATAGGTGGTTGGACCAACAACGTGGCATGCAAAGGCACGAATTTGCTCCTTTGCATGCGGAGAACGTATGTGATACAAACTACATCTCTTTCATGTTCAACGTCCCTCTTTCCCAGACTCCAACAACATCACATCCAGCATTCAATTTAGCTTCATTGGTGCTAAATCCGCAAAGAGATACAGAGATGGGGCACAAAGAAAAATCGAAGGATCGAAAAGAAAAGAGGTTGCAACAGGTCTCTCTTATGAGAACCATTCCTTATTCTGATCACCAGAGGTTTGATATATGTCCTGATCTAATTTTGTTTTCTCATCATCATGAGTTTATGATTGTTAGAATGCCAATAAGATTGATATAATATATTTTTATGTAATGGGGTATTGATAGGTGGTGGTCTAAGGAAACTATTGCTGTGGTTACTGGTGGAAACAGAGGAATTGGGTTTGAGATTTGTAGACAACTTGCTGATCATGGAGTTACCGTTATACTGACATCAAGAGACATTGGTGTTGGTATTGAATCAGCTAAGGTCTTGCAAGAAGGTGGTCTCACGGACGTGGCTTCTCATCAACTTGATATATTGGATTCTTCCTCCATCAGCCAATTTGCTGAGTGGTTGAAACAAAATTATGGGGGTTTAGACATTCTGGTCAGTTTCTAAAAACGTAATTACTTCCTTACAATTTTATTGCACCTGAATTAGTGACCTATCCTAGACTTTTCTCCATTTTTTTATTACATCTACCAACTAGCTTATTTTCTTAACATCCACTACCGTGACATTATGTTGAATAGACAACATCATGGTTCTTCCATTTGTTCTTGCTTCATCTAGGTATACCAATCATTGAATTCAACTCAAAACATACTTACAAAAATCTCTTGAAAATGATATTGAATGACCCATATATATGAAATTATGAAAAGAGAGTTGTTTTGTAAAAAAAAAATTTAAAAGTTTATTATTTAGTGCTTTGATTAGTTTGTGTGAGATTATTTTAGATTAACAAATGAGATTTAGTTTGAGTACGCAGTTATAATAAATATTCAAAGAGAAAATTTTATCATTTATATTGACCATATTCGAATAAAATTATTTCTTATAAAAGATACATATAGTTTATATAATTAAAAAAAAAACTGATATAATTATGTATCATATAGATTTTATTTATTTTTTCTCGTAAATTCAAAAAGACAATTATGTGTCACCAATAAATTAATCATGATAATGTACATATATTTTGGAATATATAGTCATTTTGTAGAGTTTTTCTGTAATATTTAAAAAACTCTTAAATTTTTTATGGTACCATATAATTTTTTATGGTAACATACATGAGATTAATTTGACCTTGACTTTTTCATATGCTTCTAAGTTCTAAGCAACAATATCGTTATTCTGCAGGTAAATAACGCTGGTGTTAATTTCAATCAAGGGTCTGATAACAATGTTGAAAATGCTCGCAAGGTTATTGAAACAAATTATTATGGCACCAAGAGGATGATTGAAGCTATGATTCCATTGATGAAGCCATCCGCTGCTGGTGCTCGTATTGTAAATGTGAGCTCACGTTTAGGTCGATTAAATGGCAAACGAAATGTAAGTAAATGCTCTATATATGTTGTTTTATTTCCCATATCACTAAACAATGCTTAAGTAATTGGGTTTTATCTTTAGAGCCATGCGAGCAACCTTCTTTCTAATATTTTTTTTTTGTTATAGTTAAAATTTATTAAAAATAATAAATTTTGATAGTTTTAATTTTAAATTAAAAAAAAATTTAAACTAGATTAAGACATACCAAAATTTGTATTTTCAAGAAATTCTAACTAATAACATATAAAGTATTAAAAAAAATATTATTGAAAATGTTACTAGCATTTCTTTCTTTAAATTTTGTTGATGCTACCTTCTTCAAAGGTAAAATGCAAGTTACTTTCTCTTATAGGGGATAAGCTAAACATGTTAAAGAATTTTGAATTTTTTATTTAAATATATTTTTATTTTTATAAAATAACAATTTTGATTCTGTAAAAAAAATTGAATTACTATTTTTAGTCATATAAAATGAGTGAATTTTAGTTTTGATTCTTATAAATTTTTTTATTTCTCTAAAATCTAAAATCATTATTATTGGTCTTAATATTAATTTTTAAAATAAATAAATAAATTTATTTTAAAATTTTAGAAAAAAAAATAAAAATATCACGTGCTATGCAAACATTATAAATCTTGCATGAGATGGTAACTTGATATTCTATTGAACATATAAGCACATAGCAAATGTCATGTAATATCATGAACTAAAATCAATGTCATGTGTTTACGAATGAACAGAAATAAAAACAAACTGACTGTGGTATGGTAGAATATTTGAATAGTTGGTTTATGGGGGGCCATTGGTTTGCCCACATAACTTGTGGTAGATGTAAAACAGAGAGTAGAAAATGAAGCTTTGAGGGAGCAACTAAGTGACGAGGAAACCCTTACAGAGGAGATGATTGATGGAATTTTATCTACTTTTCTACAACAAGTAGAGGATGGAACTTGGAAAACAGAAGGGTGGTCCACAACGTTCACTGACTACTCAGTGTCAAAACTTGCAGTTAATGCTTACACAAGGATTATGGCAAGGAAGTTTTCTGAAAGGCCAGAGGGTGAAAAGATTTACATTAACTGTTATTGCCCCGGTTGGGTCAAAACTGCTCTAACAGGTTATGCAGGAAGTGTCACAGTTGAGCAAGGGGCTGATACTGGAGTCTGGATTGCCCTTCTTCCTGAACATGCAATTACTGGCAAGTTCTTTGCTGAGAGAAGGGAAATTAATTTTTAAGACTCTCCATGTGTTAAGACCTACCGTTAGCAACACATCAAGAGACTCCCATGTTATGTAATGTTATCATACATCCCCTATTAGTCCATTAATGTCACATTCCACTGCTATTTCTTACACACTTTGATCAAATTAATGTCGTCAAGCATAGTTTCATCACCACCAATTTCAAGTTTTTTACCCTATCCTATCATGTTGTAGTATTGTAAGACATTTTTTTTCAGTGGTAAGTTCATTATTGGAGTTTCTCTAGGACAGACAAAAGAAAGTTTTTATCATTGTTTTACAATATTTTGATTATTTTCTGACCAAGTTGCTGCATGTTTGCTAAAACTTATCTATCTTGCCTTTCCTCCAATCAGAAATTCTTTTACAAGATTTTTAATTTATTTTAAGGTTTGGTCATAATGTTGAATCAGGATCGCCAAGAGATTGCACTGAGCAAGCAACTATTTTGAGATGGCATTTTTTTAATCAAGGTTTTTTTGGACTAGAAATTTTGGAAAAAAAAAATTATATAATGACGTCAATAGAGTTTAAAATCAAAATCTCAGGTAAATTACTCATTTCTCTCGCTGTAGACAACCATTTACAAACTCGAGTGTAAATTAACTCTATCATAATTTTTTTAAGGGAAGACCTGTGATTAAGGTGGATCTTGAAAGAAGTTATGAACAATTTAATGAGTGAGAAAAGAGGATGGAAGGAGACGCAACAGGCTTTGTTAAAGTTTGAAGACTTGAAATCGTGTACCATTTAAAAAATTGATAATTATCTACCACTCACGAATTAAAAATTCAGTGAATGTGGTTAAATAAAAAAATCAATTAACAATTAAATGACCCGTTAAAATGAATATAAATAAGTTAACATGTACATGTTAAATATCAAGAAGTAAATTGGTAAGAGGGTTCATTAACTCAAGTACCTTAAATATGTAATCAAAGATTTAAATCTTAATTTATGCGTATAGGAAAAAAAAATCATTGAAAGAAAACATCTCACATGATTTCCAACATATGCGTCACAAAATAATGTATATGTTAATTATTATATATCTTCTTAATATTTATATTTAAATCTTAAATATATTTTTTAGTCTTTTGTAATATATATTTTTATTTTAATATTTTTAAAATTTAAAAATAACTAACATAAAAAATAAGTATATTATAAAAAAAAGAAATTCATATAAAAACTAAATTTGTTAAATAAATGAACCGAACTTATAGTTTAACTCAATTTATTCATAAACCAACTTTTATATATATATATATATAATATTTTATTTTATTACGTTTATATGATTATTTTTTTAATTAATTTTATTATATATAAATAAAAATATGTAAAATGATTATAATTTTAAAAATGAATCGAGCTAACAAGTTTAACTAAATTATTCACAAGTTTGAATTGGGTAGAGTTAATATTAAAAAAAAGTTCATATCAAACTCGAGTCAAGTTTTGATATGATTTAATTTTTATCGAGTTGAACTGAAGTAAATCAAACTCAACTCAACTTAACTTGATTCATTTCTAGTTCTACTGGTATCTAAAATGACAATTTTTCTCATTAAAAAAATTTAGTAAATAAATAATAATTAATAATTTTAAATTAGTGGCTATTTTAGTATCTTTCTAAATTAATGGATTTAAGTATTGTTTAAAATAATTTTTATTTTTTTATATTTTAAAATTTGAGAAGAAGAATTATATAAAATTAAACCTATATGTACAAAGTTTTTAAATGTAATGAAATTTCTTTTTTATAAACACTTATAGAAGAGGAAAATAAAAAAAAAAAATAAAATAAACTTCTCAATAAGTTAAAATTAGCTTATGCATAAGTTAATTTATATAAACTTTCTCATATTAACTTTGTCAAAAATGAGAAAGTTTCTACAAATTGACTTATACATAAACTAATTTTAACTTATAAAAAAGTTTATTTTATTTTTCTTTTTCATTTTCCTCTACTATACTATAGATACTCAACAGGAATTTTATCCAAGCAGACACTTTGATACTTGACTTATTAGGAATAGGAAAAGTGATAGAATCCCACACCATGAAATCAATTATTTTTCTATCATTTGGTTAGTTTCCTCCTATTGATAAGTTTATGTACGAGCTTTGCTCGTTATTCTTACTACAAGCCTACAAATAAAATCAGATGTGTATCTTCTTCAGTATTTAAAATATTTCGTAGGAGAGAGATATACAAATAATGGTGAAATAATTAAAAAAATTAAAATACTCATTTTATTTATGTGTCTCTTTTTTATTGAAAAATTTCAGTATTAGAGAGAAACAACAATTGGTTATGATGTAATTAATTTGCTAACTTTTTTTTTAAAGGAATTACACCTAAACAACTTTATAAAAAGATTCAATGACATTTTTAAATAAGTTATATTAGTTATACTTTATAATTTTCAGTATTTTATAATTTTTTTAGTAAATTGGGGAAATAAGAACAATTAATTTATAACTAACATTGTATAGTTATATTGGATCAGTAATAGTTGAAGAGTAAAATAGGGACACAAAAAATGTATATATAAAAACTGGTATCAACTTTATATATTATTAGAATAGATGATTAGTCATATGAATTTTTATATAATAATTTTATTTACAAAAAGTAAAACAATTGCTAAATAATACAAATGAGCTCGGGAAGTTAAACAAATTAAACTAGTTTAGTGTATAAAAAATAAAAAAATTAATTTATATGTACTATCAATTAAAATTATTTACACATGTAGCTAATAGAAATTCACCATATTTCTGCATTATCCTATTCAGATTAATCGTGTATTTGAAAATAAATTACAAACTTGATGATTGTCATCCATAATACACATTTACACATTTTGGATAAAGCATATGTTTGGATTAACGCATATTTAGAGACAACAAACTAAATCAACAAATTATGAAAAAAGTACAAAGTTATTGAGAAAAAAAGTGAAAGGAAAAAATCAATTGAAAAATTGGAAGTAATTTAGAAATAATATTTTTAGAAAAGAAAACTATTAAAAGATGATTAAAATTTTCAAAATTTTAAATATATAAAAAAATTATTTAAAGAAAATTACAATTTTAACTAATATTTAAAAAAAAAAAAATACAATCAGCGTCACCTCAATGGTTCAATACTTCGATTTTAATTAATATTTTAAAAATACTTATTATTTTTCAAACAACATTTTAAAAATCTAATAATTTCAACTTTAATCCCGTTTATAGTTTTCATGGCTGAGAAGTCGCGCGTTGTTAATTAACCGACAAGCCAAAACGGTGTGTACGCAATCGGAGTTCACTGTGAGAGAAACACTAATCTAATCAAATTGAAATTTCAGTTCTTCTTCCAATGGCGAGTTTCAGAAACGCTGCGATCAACGTCTGCAGAGTGATTAATTCCAACAGAGGCACCGTTCAATCGCACCTTCCGAGTTTCAGGTACCCTTCAATCGCATCCTCACTTCTTCGTTCACCTTTTTAACGAATCTTATCGTTTTTTGCAGGCCTCTTTTTTGTCATTCCATCTTTACCCCTTTCTCGTCCCACACTCAAACTCAACCCCTGGAAATCGATTTATCTAACGAAGAAGGCAAAAGACGCTTGTTTAACCGGTTCGTTTTATTTCTAGGGTATAACTGTTATATTTTGAAATTTCTTTTATTCAAAGTTTGATTTCTTAACAGGCTATTATATAGAAGCAAACAACGAGGGTTTCTGGAACTCGATTTGGTCCTCGGGAAATGGGTTCAGGACAACATTCACACCTTGGATGAAAATCGGATTAGGGCTCTCATTCATGTTCTCGACCTGGTAGTTTATTTATGTTCATTTTCGCATTCGAATTATTTTACTGCGTTGATTTTGGTTTCATATTAATTTTGAAATTTTCAAATGCTACAATTGTTCCTTCCTGACTGTTCTATTATTTATAGCATATTGAGGAATTTGAATACAGCTATCTATCCTGAATGTTGGGTTTTTTGCACTAGCATATTTCTATTTGGGCTTTTAACTCTTCCCTTTACACGAATGGAATATCTTTTCTTAAAAATTATGAATCAAAATGTTCACTGGCAGATGCTAGAGGTTGCTTAAGGTCTTATTTCCACTTTGATCAGTTAGAGGATGATCCAAATTCAGTTAACTGGCGTAAGACCTCTGACCATATAAAGAGCATAATCCATAATATAATAAATCTTTGAGTTCACCCGTAGGACAAGAGTCTGGCTACAGGAATTTGTTTCTGTTCTGTTTTATGTAAAGGATTTCATTGATTAATTAATTTGTGTAAAGGGCCAGAAATTTGAATTCAGGTTAATTTGTTTGTTAAGCATTGATGTGTACCTCCTTTAAGAGAGGATTTCTATGATTAGAAACTTTGAATGGAAAATTTCGCATCTTCTCCTCTTCTCTTTTGTGCACAAAAAAAGATGTAATTTGTTGATAGTACATCACATTTAGTGAGACTGGAGCTTCTCAACTTTTGCACCTTTGTGGTCACAACTAGATTTGAGCCTGGAAGTTTAGAAGGGTGGGTGAGAAATCATGTCTGTTCAATGGTTTTGTTAGAGGATTTACCTTGCTAGTTCTGATGGAAAATGACAATGGGATAGCAACTAGGTGCTAAGAGTTTGAGGCAGTTCTGTTGATTGAGTTGAATCACTTCAAAATTCTATTCTTGCTCTGCAGGAGAATCCAGATTTATGGAAGTGGATATCTGGGCAGGAAGAACCCCCAGAATCAGTAAGCGCAAACCCGGTGAGTTTCATTTATTAATTGAACGATGAACTCTGATTATTTGGTTGATTTTGTTTTCCCTTAGGGTACAATTCTCATGTCAGCGAGTCATCTATTGCTTAGGTCTTTGCTGCAGTGCGGGAAAGAGTTATGAAAAACCTTGATACCCATGCTGCTCCTGAAGCAAGAGCAACGCCTGGCCAACCATGGGTAAGAGGCTGGGATGATATTAAGAAAGGACCAGGTGGTCCTGCTTCTGGAAATCAGTAGCTTGACATCGAATGATCTTATCATCTGTTACAATGAACGAAACCTGGTCTATCATTTTTGTAACTATAAATAAGGGCTGGGTAACTGCAACTTAAAGGTTTGTATTGGCTGCTAGAAACCAGTAAAAGGGGTCTAAACTGGATGGTTATGATTTTCTTGGAACCTTTACTCTTCATCTGTTTTATATCTATTAAGTTTATATATCATTAATGTGGTTTAAATTTGTTTAGAATTCATTTGAAAGACATTGATGTTTAAAAAGTTGGTATGTGTTTGGGAATGATATTTTAAAAATAAATTTAGAAGAATTTTGTTTTGATGGTAAAATAGAATTATTTTTTAGTGTAAATATAGTTTTCTTTTTTCGTTTTTCTTAAAATAAATTCTATTCAATGTGCTGTCAGCAGCAAGCAAAATGAAAAGATAAAAATTAAATGTTATGGATTATTGTGTGATTACATTATTAGTATGAATATTACGTTTAGAGCCTTCTCTTCTTAGAGCCGTGGCAACTGCATTTCCTTTCACTCTCCATGCTGATTGGCGCTTAATACATTTTCTTTTTGGAAGTATATATTTTTATAAATTATGTATTGATAATAAGATTTTTAGTTTAATAAATAATATTTTTTATAATATAATATTATATTTATATTAATATTATTTAATTTGAAATATACACTGTAAAATATATTTTAATTTTATGATTTAGTTATACATCATTTTTATATAAAAATTAAAATAATTATTTTGGGTCAGTATTTTTAGAAGTTGTGATTTAACGTCAGTGTTCTTAAAAGAAATTTTCTACAAGAGTGTATTTAACTTTTTATTCTCTTTTAATTTGTTATTTTTATATTTAAATTAAACTTAATATTTAAGCATGTGTAATATTATGATAAATATTTATTTTACATATTTAAATTTATAATATATTTAGCATGTGTAATATTTTATATATTCAAAATTTATAATAAAATTTATATTAAGATAGAAGTTTATTTTTAATTATTGATAATTTTTTAAAATTATTGTAATTTAATGAAGAAATAAAATGAAGAAAAATCTTTATATGTATAAAAGATACTTCAAAAATATTGATAATAAAAATTATTGTATATTATAAAATAAATTATTTATAATGAATTTTAATTGTAAATACTATGTCTATTACATAAACTAAAATATCAATATTTATAAAAAAAATGCTGGTAACATATTAAAAAGTTAGTTCACTTATTCTTATTCTTTTACTATATGTTATTAAACTTCAATCAAAATCATTGTTTTTAATTACAAATTATTATTAGTATTAGTATAATATTTATTATAAAAGTTAATAAATTTATTGTAAATATTGGATGAAGCGAATAAAACTCTTTGCACTAATTATGTGCATAAGCTCTTTTCTGATAAATTAGTTGATTAAAATGTTGGGTAAAATAGATATAAATAGGAATTCGTCCTAACCGATATGCAGAGTTGTAATTTAGAGCGAAAAGAAGGGGTGAGTGGTAGGAAATGAGTGGGCGTAAATTGAAGTAGGTGTTCTGAATTAGAATTACATTCGTATCTTGGAGGAAAGAAAGCAGAGCAGCAATGGGCAGTGCAAAAGAAGAAATATATTTGATGGCGTTCGTCCTTCTATTCTCATTATCCCCTTCTAAGGGGGAACCAACTCCGGCTGAGTGGCCCCATCAGTTCCACGCTTTGATGTTCATGAACCAAAGCGGAACTCTGCAGAAACTTGACTTGTGGTACGACTGGCCCAACGGCCGCAACTTCAACATTATCCAAAATCAGCTCGACAACCTCGTCACTTACGATCTCGAATGGACCAACGGCACCTCCTTCATCTACACACTCGACCCCACCAACCCCTCCTGCAAAGTCCTCCACGTTGAAGTCGGTATCCTTCGCCCTAATTGGCTCCTCGGTGCCACCTATTTGGGTCAGCACCGCGTTGACAATTTCCTCTGCAACGTCTGGGAGAAGGTTGATTTCATTTGGTACTACGAGGATGTCCTCACTCGCACACCTGTTAAGTGGATCTTCTACTCAGGTACATACACTCTCTCTACTTCTTTCTTCGGTATTTTTTCTTATAGTGAATCCCATTGGAATTTTTTGGGTGCAGGATACACTGCTCACGTTATGTCATTTGAGGTTGGTGCAGTGCTTGAGGATCCAAATTGGCAGGCTCCTGTGTATTGTTTTAGTGAGAACCAGAAGGAAAATAATAGTCCCATTTTAAGACCTTCTCTTGGGAGTTTCATGAGAGGGATGCCCGTTCCACAAACTATGTAATTATAATGTGCTCATGCTTCACTCTGTTGGATGTCAACTGTGATAGTCTTTGGAACTTATGCCAGACCAAGCATTTCCATATTTTATTGTATTTGTTCTGCTGTGTGGGAATTATAGAATGTTTTGTTGCTTTTAACAGCTGCACAAGCTTTATTCATTGGTCTAGTGTGCAACTGGTATTGAGGCTTGTGCGTAGTTTAGGAGATGTTGAAAGTTATGGTGGATTAAGAAAAGTTGAAAAACTCTTTGTTAGACATCACATGTTAAATGTCTTTGAAAAGTGTGACATAAAGTTGAATAGATTTGTGATGGATCCAACCATGACAACTCTTCACGAAAGAGTATGGTTTGAATAAACTGGACTCTTTATGAAGGGACGTGAAAGAACCATTGTATTCCTTCATGAAAGGGTAAGGTTCCTCCTCACTTTCTCTATAAATTGTCTTGGAGCACATGCCAGGAACTTTTGTGTATAGTTTCCCATCAAGTTTGAGGAAAAAGAAGAGGATGATCTTATCATACAAATCCGACATCAAAAGGAACTCGAGCATTCAAGTGGATTTAAATCAAGTCAAAAGACAAGTGGCAAATACCATTAAACTTTCTTTTATTTTTGGTGTCCTAATTCATGCAACAATAATCCAATTTGATTGTTCATGAGAATCATGATTTTTTGTGTAGTAGATTATAACAATATGTTTATGATTTGAATGAACTTATTGTTAGAATTAACTGGACTTCGCTTATTATGATTTAAGCCTTATGGAGGATAATATTTCATTCTGACCTTCAAATAATGCAAATGTGAGATATATTATATAAAATAACAGAGAAAATAAGTTAGAGGAACAACTATTACAATGAAAAGGGTACTAAAGAAAATACACACGTGCTTCACTGCTTCTCATCCAACTACTTAAAAAGCTGTATTTGGCTGATAACACTCTCCATCTCCAATAGCTAACAAAATCAAAGGAACTCATCTACTACAAAGTAAAGAAACTTTTTGCAAAGATCAATATAACTCATGCAAAGAGAAAGAAGAGCATAATCACATCTGCCACCCTTTCTTTCTTCTCACTTCTTGAGAGTTCGTTATTTATTTTGTTTGCATCAAAGAAATCTCCTAGTCAACATTTTAAAGAAATTTAGCTATTTATCACTGTGCCGGATCATACTTGTAAATATGTTGTTAAAAAAGAGTCAAAATTATTGTAGTTTACTTTATAAGTAAATTTAGGAGATAATATCTCTAGGGAAAGAAAGATAATATAGGCATGATTCTAAGATTTTTTTTTTTTAAAATTTTAAATCTAAGTTACTTTGTTTTGGTTAGAAATAGAAAAAGGTTGTTCATGAAGTCTTTATGAGATGTCACATTTCTGAATACTATTTTTCAAATGGAGAAAAAAAAATTGAAATTGTAGAGGTGTATTTAAAGAAATTTGGGAAATAATGAACTGTAATTGTCCTTGAGTAGAATAAAAGGACTTTTGTGCAATATACATAAATGAAATGTACTGCTTAAAGTACCCAGAAATTTCATAAATCAGGAGCGTGGAAGAAATGGAATGTTTTGTTAATACTCTCGTAAGAAAAGCTTAATTGGTTGGTTGATAATGCAAGAGGTAATGCTTGTGTGTAGATAGAAAGCATTCACTTAACAGCAACCACTCCCGATTTACACATTTAGAGAAGGCTAACGATGAGTGATTATTTGCTTCATGCTGCTCTGGTCCTTGATGCAATGTGGGAGAGTTATGATATGAAAAATCTTGATAGGCATTATTCTGTGTTGAAGCAAGAGCAAAATCTGCAACCATTGGTAAGAGGTTAGGATGATATCAAGGCCGGGACAGTCTGCTATGTGCAAATCAGTATCTTGGGATTTGACCAATCGCATTATTAATCTGTAACAGTGAACAAAATCTACTCCACCATTTATGTTATTTTCTATAAATAACTAAAGGGTTGGGTAACAGCAACTTTGAGTCCTAGAGATCAGTATGGGATCTAAACCGCAAGATTTTGTGATTTCTTGGATACTTTACTCTTCTTTTGTATTTTATCTATTAACTTCATTTCTTAAAATAATTATATTTTTAGGTAAAATACTTATTCTCATTTGTCTTGATGTAAATCAATAACAATCCCTGTCTTATTAAGTGAACAAGAAATATTACCTGTTCATGATATCAATATATTCAAAATTTTTAATTTATAATAAAAAAATTAATAATATTTAATTACATATCATGTAAAAATTAATATGAACAATGTAATTGAGGACTACTCGATAATTTCTGCATCTTAAGGATCTTATTTGGTAGAAACTTCTTTTCAGCTTCCCCGTATATTTTACTACTATTTTTTCTTTTATAATTGGATTGTGATGCAAGTGGCAGAAATGAAAAGTTTGGGCTTGTTATTGGATAAATTATCTTCTCCACAGAAAAGAAAAATGAGAATCTGCAGAAAACAGAGACAACCCCACTATTAACATTATTGGCTTCCACCAAAGCGAAACATTTCCCATAAGTAGAAAATGTGTCACACCTTGGAAACCCAGTGTGACATTTGGATTAATGGCACATGCATCATGTTTGATAATGTTCAAATCTGGTATGTGCCCATGCTTCATTGCGATGGAGATAAGGGAAGTTAGGGAACTAATCAAGTGTAATAGTGAGAGGTAACTAGTTATAAACATAATATATTAAAAATTAAATTATAAGTATTTGAGTATATTATTTTAAAAAAAAATACAAAATTAAAAGTAAATTATTTAATTAAGAATAATATTTATTATTATTTTAATTATCTTAATTAATATTTTTTATTTTATTAATTAAAGTTGATCATAATGATGCGATTTTTATCTTCTATACTCTAATTCCGTAAATTGGATTCCTTTAAATATTATAATTATTTGATTTTTATTTTCAAGTCTTAATTGTGCAAATTAAGTTATTTATATAATGTAATTATAAATTTTTTATTAATTTTTTATTAAATATTTAATGAATTTGGTTGACATCACATTTATGATTAATATAACAAATAATTTAATATTGATTATCACCATGATATAAGACACTTATGTTTACTAATAGATTAATAATTATTATTACATCAATTATATGATTGTAATACTTGATAGACTAATAATATAATTAAATCAAAAATATATTTAAACTTAAATTTTATTTCAATGATATAAATTAGATTAATATTATAAATAATAATATTTGAGATATCAAATTAATTATTTTAGAAAATTAAATAATATAATATAAAAAGATGTTTTATCCATATTAAATAAAAAATAATTTACGGTGCAATCATTGTTAAAATATTATTTTTCAACATTTACTTTAAAACTATATATATCTCCACAATTATTGAACAAACTATTTTAATATTGTATATTTTAATTAAGAGTAAGATGAAACTTAAATGTTTGTCATTTAAAGTTACACATACATTAATTTTGATCACTAAATTATTATTATATTAGTCCTTTTTAAAAAATATAGAGTGCATCACTGTATTTATCTATTTTTTAAAAGAACTAATTTGTCAATAATTAAAAAAAAAACTAACAAGACCAGGTATATAAATTTAAAAGATCAACCGAAGGATTTACTCAATTTTTTAGAGAAGTTTATATTCAATTTTAAAATATAAGGTCATTAAGACTCATAATTTTTAATAATATTTGTTCAGATTAAAGTTAGAAATGAAACTAGTAGATATCATCTACATTGTACATGTTTGCTAATATATGTAAAATTAAAAAAAAAGTATCTATTAATTACAATATTAACTTACACTTTAAAAAAATTTATTTAAAAATCTTAAAATTTAATTTAATTCGAAACAATAATTTATAAATATTTGATTATGTTTAATGTTCTTTGACAAACTTAAGAAAAAAAAACTTATTTAATCGAATGACTAATCAAATAAAAAGTTAGTTTAATTTGATATAAAATACATATTCCAAATAAAATTTAATAGTTATAAATATAAAATAACTTTATGTTATTATTTAATAATAAATTATTGTTAATATATAACATTAAAGTGGTAAAGGTAAAAATTAATAAACCTGAAATTTATGTGTAGACACGGTATAAAATTAACGCTGTTTTATTTTTTAATAATAAAAAAATGGACATAGATTTGAAAAATAACAAGTGAAATTAAAAATATAATAAAAAAGAGCCCTGATTTAATTAATTAGTGATTAATGATATTATTTTGTATTCCCATCGTGCAGAGAGCAAAGGAGGTTTTAATCATGATTTGGGCACTACTGATAGAAACAGAAGCAAACTAAACCAAATTGAGTGGAATCAAAATTGGAATCTCTCTTTCTGCCTCTGCCTCTGCCTCTGGATGATGAACAACGATTCACGCGCCTGAGACCATTAAGATATACAGAAAGAGGTAATTCAACTCTTTTTCTTTCTCTCTCTGATTCAACTTTGTTCAGTTCCACTTGTGCTTGTGGCGCTTCCACTCCGATTGCGCTGCAACTAACTCCAATTACATAAAAACCAAAAACAAATAAGATTGATGGGTACGGGTACGGGTTCGGGTTCGGGTTCGGATTCCAATGGATGGAACCGTGCTCCAGGCTTGGCCGTCAAGACTCTACTACTGATTGGTGGTGCACTTCTGGTGAAGCGCCTCCGCAAGTCCACCACGCGTTGGGACCATGCTCATTTTCTCGCCAACTCTCTCGTCGGCGAAAAGGTTCTCTTCTTCGCTTCTACTACTCTTTTCTCCAAGCTCCTTTATTTTCTCTAATATTATTCTTCTTCCTCTAGTATTCCAAGGACCAAGCCTCCAGAGACCCTGATAATTATTTCAATATTAGGTATCTTCCCCCTCTCCCTTATTTATTTGGTTTCCTTGTTTCTTTCTATTTTTTGTGGACAAGAGAAGAGAAGAGAAGAGAAGAAAGCTTTTCAGAACTCAATTTTGGTTTTTGCAGAATGCTTACGTGCCCCGCGGCGGAGCTAGTGGATGGTTCCAAGGTCTTGTATTTTGAACAGGTCATTGAGCATTACTATTCTAGTCTACAAGTTACTTATTTGTCACATTGTTTTCAATTTTTTTATCTATTCTTTTAAAGATTAGCTCAATTATGATTTTCTTTTTGCTCCTAGGCTTTTTGGAGGAGTCCACAAAAACCCTTCCGCCAGGTACATTTTATGTCTCGAGAGGAATTCTATGTCTTGAGAAAATGTTTTCTGTTTTCATTTTTCATCATTCATTTTATTTTTTTGCAGAGGTTTTTTATGGTGAAACCTTGTCCTAAAGAGTTGAAATGTGATGTTGAGGTATGTGTTTGTTCACTGTAATGATGCCAATGCCTTTTCCATTGTTCTAGTGCTTTGTTGTATTAAACATGTTATAATGCTTGTGATAAGTTTTCTTTGTGAAGAGTGGCTAAGTTAGCCACACCACACTTGCCTGGAGTGCCTTGATTTGCTTATATTTATGATGCTGATGCTTTTTTCTTTCTGACATCTCTAGCTTCGTAAAACAATATTCAGATCTTCTTTAAAGGGCATGTACCATAACTTTTCTATAGAATGGCATTGAAAAATGTAACGCTAGACCTTCCTTATGAAATGTGGAAAATTTTTCTGAACTTTTTAAAACTTCTTATGAAGCTTTTCTGATTTTACATATGCATAGTGATGCAGGACAAGGGGTCAAATTATTAAATGCCGGGTTGCTATTTGGGGTATTGTAGATGATCATTACCCAAACAGTACCCAATATTCAAGAATAATTGATACAATGTTGTCCCACATTACATAGAGACTTGTTCTTATTTTTTGCTTTGATCTCTAGAAGTATTATTCCACTTCAGTTTATATCTTTTTTAGAGGAATAGCATATTCTTTTTCTTGTTATAACTTACAAGTGGCTGCTATATTTTGTTTAAATCAGAGCATGAATACTAATTTATGTTCAATGGCAGTTAAGTACATATGCCATTAGAGACATGGAAGAGTACAAAAATTTCTGTGATCGACCAAAGGATCAGCGTCCGCAGCCAGAAGAAGTTATTGGGGTAAGCATTTAGTCATGTTCATAGTTCATAGTCTTAGCTTAGAAGCATCTTCTTTTAGACATTTGTCATTCTTTTTGGTTAGAGAGAGAAGTGGAACAGAAAAGGGAATGATTTAAAAATAAAAAGAGAAAAATCTTAGGATGTTAAAAAGAAATTCTGAGGAGGTAGAGTGGATAAAAAGGAAGAGATTGGTGAAAAATTAGATATTTTTAGGATGAAAGAAAGTGTATTCATGAAAAGAAGAAAAAAGAAAGGGGTGGGCGGGGAGGCTGAAAAAAGAGGTCAAATCTTGGGATTTTTTAAATATAATTAATAGTTTTAGATAGTTGATGGATATCTGGAGACTGCTTACTGCTTAGACATCACATTTGGCAAACAATTATAGAACCACAATTGAAATCAAGTGTTGGGTATAAACATATCTCAAATTGAATACTTTGTAATATATTAATGATTAAGGACTGTCAAAAAATGCCATAGATACCGAGAATCTAATTGGCCATCTTTTGAGGTTGATAAAGTCAGTGTGGTGTGTCAAATGCATCTTAATATCAGCTGCCACTCTTAAATGGCAATTGACCAAATAAGTGAAGAAATTTCCAGTTTGTCTGCAGAAATGCAGCTGTTATTTTCCCCCAAATTTTGTTTATAAGGTGTTGCTTTGATAATTCTATGACTTAGGAAAGTAGGATGTAGAAGTTTGGCTGGCTTCTTGAATCTATTACCTGGCAGATTTGGGTATGAACTACGAAGGAGTCTTCTTTCATGAAATGTAGCTAGTTCAATTACCAGAATGAAATATATCTGTGAATTGATTTGTCATTTCTACATTTCTGATTATAATTTTGTCCTACATTTCTTTCTTGCTCTGCCCATGCGGGTGTTGCTGTGGCCGCTTTTCTTAGATTATTTATGTTTACATTTATATTTTTGAAAGACTTAATTACATCAATGAATTATCTTTCTGGAAATTCTGGACATAATTCTATTTTGATTGACAGTTTCTTAGGCATTGCTTTAGCATGTTCTAAATTGGGATTCATGACCAGTTTGTGTATTTCAATATCTTCTATCTCTTATGCTTGAACGTTTGTAATACTTTTACTGTGGTTTGCAGGATATTGCAGAACATTTGACAACAGTACATCTTAAGCGTTGTTCGCGTGGAAAACGTTGCTTATACGAAGGTTCAACCCCACCTGATGGATTTCCTAATTCGTGGGTAATTTTCAGTTCATACTATTACCTTAATATCCTCATCCCCGTCCTTTTACCAGTACTACTGTATATAAGAGCTGGGTTGAAACATCTGCACTCTTTCTTTGTAGCAGAATGGGGCAACCTACTGTACTTCAGAACTTGCAATTATGAAGAACAATGAGGTTCATACCTGGGATAGGGGTTATGATGATGATGGAAATCAAGTTAGTTTTCTTCATCTCGTTTTATCTAGTTTGATGGTTTGCTTTGCCTTTATAGTTGCAAATATAGACATATAGTATAAAACAACAAAGAAAAACTAAAACATTAATTTTTTCCTATTTGATTGCAGGTTTGGGGACAAAAAGTAGGTCCTTACGAGTTCAAGCCTGCACCAACCTCCAGTTTTAATGATATGTTTTCTCCCTTGAATTTCCCCCCTCCACCATCCATGGAGAGAAGAATAGAGGGTTCATTTGTTTTGCAAGAATGAAAGCGATATAACCACAATGTGTAATTCTGCTACTATAGCTGTCTGTCAATATAATGTCTTTCTCCATAGTCAGCACTATCTTGTCAATATTTTCATTTGAGTCATATTTTGATTTCAGTCTAATTGTTAAAAGCAATAGTCAAATAAAGAGCTGGCTTCTTAGAGCATGTATGGACTAGATTTTGTTTATAGATTATAATCTGATTCATAGAAAAAACAAAAATTGTTGGTGATGATACTATTCAAATATGTTGGTAATTTAACAGAAGGAATAAGACAGAACCATGCAAAAATTGAACTAAATAAACAAATGAATAGAAATAAATTAGAGGTCCATTTATTCTGACGTAAAGGGTAACGGAACCAAACATCCAGCCTAAAATTTGTTGTTCAGATAGAAGTATAATCCCGCAAGCACTGCAATTCCCACGGCAGCTGCAATAGGAAGTGTGTTCCTGTTTAAAGTACATTATATATTATGTGAGGGAGTGAACATATTACGCTAGGCAAAAGACAAGAACTATGGCTCACCCAATTGTATCTTCTCTCTGGATTTCGGATTTTCGTGCCTTTCTAACATCTGTGTCATTTGCGTTTCTTGCAACAGCTGGAGCGTAGGGCCTAAACCTTCGTTTCGGAGCACCACAAACTGCAAAACACCACTAAGGCAATGACAATGCAGTATACCTACTTTGTTCACTAACCCTTGTTTCTTTTGTTCGACAAGTAACTATAATTTGATAATTTATAAATTATATCACATGGAAAGCATGAAAACTGAATTTTGTTTTGGGTTGAAATTCAAGTTTCTTCAGTTTCTCTATTAATAACATCTGAAGTGAAGTAAAAACTAAAAAGTAATAGATTACCAGGACAGAAGAATTTATCAGGCAATTTGTCAAAGGGTGTCCTCTCATTGTAAATATACCTGCATCATTATCAACAGAAGCATAAGATTGTTGTATACAAAGAACAAGTGCATAAACTTCACACATGAATCATCTAAGGATAAAGGGTGGGAGAAAAGATGAAAGGAAACCCGCAATCACGACAGATATAGGCTTGCTTGGAAGCCACACGCATGGAAACCCTGGGAGCTCCAGAAGTAAGATGGTGTTGATTTGGATGAAGTAAGAGGTTAAGGGAGGCAGAGAAGAAAGATGACTTTAAAGCAAAAGGGTTGAACTGTGGTCGCAGGCCAGCATTGGTAGTTGGGGCTAACAAAGGTGGGGACCTTGCAGTGTTAAGGCTGATTGTGGGTGCCTGCAGGTGCATGGCCATTTTCCCTTTGCTATTCCTATGTATCTCAGTTGACAGATACTGAGTTAAGGAAGTGATAATAAAAAGAGACAAGATGATAAGAAAAAGGTTGTGAAACGATGGGTGATTCTGTGAATATGTAATCAACTTGTGTCTGAAGCCTACGTGGAAAGCGTGGCATTCATACTCCCCACACAAGCTCTTTCCCACTATTGTTTCGTTTTTTATCTTATTAGGACAAGGAAGTATCCATGTATTAGGCACCAAGTATTTCTGCTATGGCCCCACACTTCATAATACGTAAATATTAGGCACCAAGTGTTGTTATTGAGGCAATATGATCTACTTTACCCCTTAAGTTCTAAGCTTTCATGGCATCATTCCCATGCTACTCAAATCTTTCATCAATATGTCGACCTAGTGGCTTCATTCTCATGCTGCATATGCATACAGTACCACTGAAGAAATTTGCCCAAATCTGTTTTGCCAAGAGTTAAATGATTAATCTGAAACCTAGAGCGGCCGAAAAGGTTGATGAATTCGTTAGGCTTTCCCTTCTTTTTCAGGCATTCAAGCACCTTATCAAAGTATTCTGTGGAATATTCCACGACCTTAGGAATCCATCAGAATTCCAATCTATCCTTAGCTTCTTTAGTGTTGTTTTGTAGTTTAAAGTAGAGTTTTACTCTAGTAACATGTACGATAAAAGTCTACCTTAAAGGTTAGTATTGATTATTAAGAAGATTAATTGAAAAATAATATTAAAACATACCTAAAATATTTGTACTAAGTTTCTTCCCATTATATCAATGGTTCTTGAAATAATAACATGCATGGTCCATGAATACTTGAAGAACTTGGTCTTGTATGGTTGAAACCTGCATAGGCATTAGGCAGTAAAGAATGTCAGATATTTTAAAACACCTAGTTGATGAATGAACAAGTTTTATTTGCAATCAAGAGTCAGTTAATTTCCTTTGCAGATGTCACCCTTAAACTGTCATGCTCACACATAAGGTAATTGAAATGCTAATATTAATTATTTTTTTAGAAAGTAATTGAAAGGCAACTGCGGATGGTGTGGTTCATTGTATCTGGTCCAATAAGAGAATCAACACATAAGGTTAAACTGAATTTGTCACATTTGTTAAGACCACATCAACCTCTGCTTTTTGGGACCTCTATTACTCAGTCCCTCCAACCATTGACACAAAAACTTCTAGTAAATTAGATACGCTAAAAAACCGTTTGTTTTTAACTTTGATAGAATTGATTTTAACATTTTCAAGGATAAAGAAAGGAAAATCAATGAGTTGATTAGTTTGAGAATTTTTATTTTTATTTACAAAAATACTACATTATTTTCATTTGTTTAACTTTTATTATTTTTATTTGTGCAAATCTTTAAAAATAGAAAATAAATTAAAACAAAGTATCATTTTATAATTAAATGAAAAAATAAATATAAATATAAACAATAATTTTCAATCAAAATGACCCCTGAAAAATATAAAAAATAAAAGGAGTAATACAATTAAAAACAAAAAATGAAAAAAAAGAAAAATGAAAAAAAAGAAAACAAAAATGAAAGAACACTTTATAGCTCGAAAAATGAAAAAAAAGAAAACAAAAATCCTGAGACTAATACAATTAAAAAATATATTAAATATACACTGTAAAGGTAGTAACACGCAAGAAGTAATGTCCTATTCATTTTTATTTAATTGTGAGACTTATTGTGTGTCATTTTTTCTTATTACATATCGTATTTATTGTTGTTTAATTTTTAATTATTTTCAATAAAAAATGTAAAAACTAAATATGAAAATTTTAACCGATAATGGTTATTAATTGTAAAAAAAACTTATTTTATATTTACACATTCTTACACACATTTTCGAAATATGTACAAAAAATATCAATTCAGCAACAACTACATATCTATAAAACAAGGAGTCTTTATCAGTCAACCGAAAAAAATCGTAAAAATATATCAAACTCGGCATAAATAAAATAAACTGTACTTAATAATTTGTGGTGGTAGACGGGGTAGCACGGTAGATCATAAATGGGTCACATCAGATTCATGATTAAATTTAAAATCAACCAAATATAAAATTCGAAATATTACATCAATGAAAAGAGACAAAACGCCAAAAACAATCAACCGTGTTGAAAGTTGAAACTCCGTTGCCAGCCATACCAATGGGACCACCCTAACTAACAACAAAATGAACAACAATGATATCAACATGGAACCAGTAACTTTCCTTTCAAAATAATCAATATCTTTATAAAGTAATGAAGAGTGATTAGGAGAATAAAGTTTACCAAAATATTAAACCTTGCTACTATTATAGTCACATGATAGATACAATCAAATTATTAATCCAATAAGAATAACTCCTTATTATAAAGTTTAACTGCTATCATCAGATATTAAACCTCTGATGTATTGATGCCATCATGATTCATGATCTCGATTTCCATAGTTTGTGTGCTAAGTCACCTACTCTAGCATGCAGTTAACAAAGACAATTACTACTAAAGCAGATGGGGTAAAAGTGTATATGGTATACCATAAGAGAAAATAGCAACAAAACTGCAAAATGGATATTAAATGATCTAAAGAATGGTCTGAGAAAAACAAAATCAAAATTTACAATGTCAACAAAAGCCAGCATCTCAATTTCCAACCCCACCTATGAACATTTGGGAGTATACTATATAGACCAATATATGTAAAGAATCCTAATTGCCTCAGAAAACTGTTATGAGTGCTACCATGGTTTAAGGTCCCCCACAGGGCCAGCAGTCCAATTCAAGACCTTCTCCCCAGGTTTCAAGAACACACTCCTGTCGTGCGGCAATTTACGTGCTAGGCCGTTTAAAACTTGATGGAAAGCGTCACCCGGTTGTGCCGGTTGTGGGAACAGCATAGCTTGTTTCATGGAAGGGTTGGCAAGCAATCTTTGTTTCCTTAAGATAACTTCTGGCGGAATAGATGTGAGTATGGTATCTAACTGAGGGACATCCTTCTCATCAAGAAATACACCTATCTCTTCCCATGGGATTGCATCAGCAAATGGCAGAACAATATCATCTGCAATGATAACTGGGATGCACCCAAATACCACAGCTTCAACCAGTCTTGGGCTCCAAGGGGCCCACCCAAGTGGACACAAGCAGAACACGGCCCGTTGCATGTCCTCGTAGTATGTCGTTGGATGCTCTGTGGAAATGTCAAACAATGGATTGTCCTTGAAGTTCTCCCACACTGCTGCTCTTGCACCTCTATAAGATGCCAAAGTATGGTCAGTTTGAGCTTTCAGGATCATGTTTGTTATGAAAGCATCAAGACATGGAACCAAACTTCATGCACATTTATATTACTTGGTTTTCAGTCGGTATATTAGAAAGAACCAATTAGGTCATAAATGTAGTTAATCTAATTATGCTTGACTAGTTTCAATAACTACTTAATACCATAATTATATAAAGTAAAATGTGTTTTAAGTCCTTAAGATTTGGTCAAATTTGGTTTTGATCCCTACTTTTTAAAAACGGTGGTTTTAGTCCTCATATTTCCAAAATATGGTGGATTTCACCTCTAATCCTATACTTCATCTTGACTTGACCAGGGCCAATTTCATCATATTTTAAAAAATACAAGGACCAAAGTCACCATTTTTAAAATATAAGGACTAAAACTAAATTTGACTAAATTTTGAGGGACCTAAAACACATTTTACCAATATATAAATTTTAAGTAAAAAAAAAAGTGCTCCTTGCATTTTGACTAAAAGGATGCAAGTTAGTGGTCTTATGCAGAAATGCTACATAAATAAATGAAAATTGAAAAGCCTCACATGTTACATGTCCAAATCCCCTCCTCTAAATTTGAGAGGAGTAATAAATAAGACCTACCTTGCATAGTAGCCACCTTCAGGGTCATTTCCAACATCGTAAAACAGTCCTCGGAAGTAAACAAAAATGGACCTGGGAGTCTTGTCAGGAATTAGGTGTGCATGCATTTTCTGTGGTGGAGCATAAGGAGGAATGGTGATTGAGCCTTCTTTCAGGCACACATGATTCCTCTGTCCAAATGTTTGAACCAAGGTAGCACGCTGTAGCAATGGAAGAATTCCTCTTTCAATTGCCTTCTCTTCCTGGAACAAAATAATATGATAAAAGTGAATATTACAGTATCCATGTACAGTGTAACAGTGGAATTCAAGGTGCTTCTCACCAAACACCACATAATTTGTTGAAATGCTCAATAGAACTAATAGTGATGTAAATAACAAAATTAAAATGGTACACTAAATTTCTTACTTGATAATGGAAGCATGCCCCAAAGTCATGAGGGGTCACAAAGAAATGATCTGCCCCTTCTGTCCTGTTCCAATAAGGCCAGTTTGAAGAAATGAGCTGTATGGCACTTCTCATCATTCGCGGTGACTTGAAAGGTAAAGGGAGGCCATTTGGTGTCAAGTCACAGGTGGTGTATACAGGGGTGTAAAACCAATCAGCTTCTTCAGGATTAAGGGTTCGGACAGGGCTAGATAAGAGAAACCGGTGCATAAAGATCTCAGCAGCAAACATGTGAGTGAGGCATCTAGGATCCTTTTGCAGAATTTTCTTATTATATTTGCTTGGAAGTTCATAAACAAAAACCTTCAACCTTCCCACTGGATCATCTTCTAACACATCACCAGCACTACCTACAATTTGGTTCAACCACAACATGCTTAGTAGTCTCATTTTTTATCTAACTATAATATAGATTTTTGAAATAAATATATAATCGCACAGATAATTCAGAACTTGTATTTGACTTAATTTATCTCCTGAATCATTATTGCTTAATGCAAGTCATTGAGAAATAATAGAGAAGGCCACTTATTAACCCCTTAAATTCCAAGTAACATGGATATATAGTTTTGTTTGTGTATGTCTCATCAGAGTTCTATATAAAAACTCATCTTTAACCATACACCCATTCCAGCTGCTTCCTCAGTGAATTTTAATCCAACAGATTCTACTTTCTCACAATCTGTATACTATTATGGTGAGTAGATTATAATTTTAACACCGTCATAACATTTAAATACCTACACAGTTAGGGAGCAGCATTTATATTTAGTGATAGCAAATGCTTATAGAATACACTCATTTTTCTCCTAGATGGCAAATGCCATTCCAATCTTATTAACCATTACAGAATAAGGTATTCTGCAGAGTTTCAAATTGTAATTTAATCTACATTAAATTATTTTAAACACAAGATTTTTTATTTTATTGTAATTTCTAGCAGAAAAGAAAGGGAAACAGTGGACATGCTTATGTTTTAATTCCAGTGTCAAAATTGAAACTCAAAAGTCTAGGAGAGAACCCTTTCCATGATTCAAGAAGTCCCCAAATTCAAAATGACAATAACCTTACGGTATATCTGACTAATCAATAGCATATAAGTTTTACTCCATTCACCTCTACTTTTAATGATAAAGAATGCTCAAAAGATGGCATCCCTTCAATAGTAATTTAAAATGACAATGACCCACTCCACTCTTTTTCACATCAAGTAATACATAACACACCAAAGGCTATTGGCATAATAACCTATTTATCTTCTTGGGTGTGTTTGGGTATCAGGGGAGCAGGGACCTACCAATATGCTTCTAAAATACTCTAAATATAGTTTGATATGTTCATCGGAAATCTATCTTTCGCAAGTGATATCTTTAAAGTATCCACTAACCACTATGTACATATCTATGCTTCTTCCAACCTCTTAAGCTGATTGCTAATATTGGACTTCGGGAAATTTGTCAAAATGAAGAGGACAACAACAGAGAACTCAATATCAAACTAACTGGTATTTCCTCCTTCTCCTCATAGTCTCATACTATATAACATAATCAAAGTACTGCATTACTACTAAAGGTCAGAAGCAGGCTAGGGCATGACACAAAAGAATCCACAAAGGTCATCAAGATCTCCTGTCAATCCATATAACCTGACCAAAGTGAAAACTGACTACAACACAACCCTAAATTGATACATAACCCCTTCAAATCCATGGACCAATTTCAATACACAGCATATTGTATCTGGCCCTAGACCCTCATACAGCATACAAGCAACTGTTCTAGCATTGCCATATATTACAACAGCTACACAACATCAGTCCCTGAAATGGATTATTCTACAAAGAATTGGGGTTGTGTGCACCCTCAAAATATTGAACCAGAAAAATTTTAGGACATGATAATAATAGTATCTAAATAGCATGTTTGACACTTCGAATTTCGAAATGGTCATTATACAAATAAGTCACTACACGCAATGCCCAAGAACCAACATTATGTGATACAAATCCAGAACGGTAAAACAACATCTCTAACAAAAACAAGTCAACACTTGCATAACAAATATTTTATAAATAAACCTCAAACCAAAGTAGATCTTAACTAAATCCACACTCATAACACACTGAAAACCACAACATGAAATGGTTAAACCAATATGACAACTAACAACAACAACAAAAGCGTTATCCCATTAAGTGAGATCGGCCACAGGGATCACACAACGCCATTTGGCTCAATTTGACAGCTAACTGGAATGAAATTCATCAAAATTGAAATCTGAGACCCAAATTTTCAACAAAAGAAAACCAAACCAAACCAAACCAAATCAACAAAACTCAGAAAGAATCTGATGAAACAAGTTGAATAAAAAATAAATCAAAAATTGAAGAAACCCCACCTGAAATTCTCTCAGTAGGTTGGTGTCGACCCAGCTCCACAGCCCCAATTGCAAAAACAGAAGCAGCACAAAGAAGGCCAACGAAACCCACCTTCCAAAAATTCATTTTTTTGCCACCCCAGAAAGTCTTTGATCCGAGTAACTGCAAAAAAAGAGGTGAGATTATAAGGCAAAAGAAGAAGTCAATTGTAGTCAGCAGAAGAAGGTGACGGTTAAAACGTCACAAGGCAAAGTGGTTGCGAGAGATTTCTTCAGAGACTCATCATCTGGAAGAAAGGGAAATGGGTTGTTCCCAGCAAGAATGAGAGAGACAGATATATGAATATTATTTGCTTTGAAGAAATAGGGGTAAAGGGTTTTCCTTAGTTGAAGATTGAAGAGGCCAATTTTTCAGGTTTTCTTTATGTGTGGTTTGATGAGAGGTCCATCTCAGAATACCATATAGGCACCAAAATTCAACTACGTCACGTTCTTCAGTTCAACCATTACTTAAACAATGTTGCTTTTCCATTTTACCTGTCTCACTGTGTCTTTTGAACCCGTGCCATCATCCAAGGACTTACAATTTGCTCTGGAATTCAATTTACTAGCTCCACCAAATTACATGGTTCAAGTTGAATTCAGCGTAATAAAAAGTTTGAGTAAAGATGTAACTCAAAAAAACAAATTATGAGTCGACCAAAAAAGAAACAAATTATGAAATTGACACAGAAGAAAAGTAGTGCATGAATTTCCTAGACTAAAACTACAAATTTTAGTTTAATTTTAATATACGGAAGTACACGCTATCAGTTAATTAGAATGATAAATATAACTTACCATATCTGTCAATTATAATTGACTGAGAGTGGAAACTATGAATAGACTATTTTTTCCTTTATTTTATTTTTTTATAAAAAAAAGTATTTTAATAGGATTGGAAACTAGAGTAACGTTCTTTTACAACAATTTTAGGGGTAATATTTGGTATGTGTTTGAATTAGACTATTGAAAGATTTGTTATATTATCATTTAATTGTAAATTATTATATATACTATATAGTAAATTTTAAATTTTCAAAAAAAGTTATTATAAAAAATTATTTCCTTTATTGAAATTATAGTTTTTAATTATATTCTAAACTACTACACATATTTAAATAATAATAATAATAATAATAATACTTTTTTTTTTCTATCAATCAAACTATAATATTTAAAAATAATTCCACCCAAACACGTATAGTTGTTGTCTCTTTGATTATTACAGTGGGTTTTAGTATCCATTGCCTTAAAAGACAATGGTTATAAAGTATTTTGAGGTGTGATAAAAAAATAAATTAAGTGGAAATAAAAATAAAGATATACAATCTCAAATATAATTTTTAGGCCCTTTGGGTTGCTTTTAGTTTTGAATTTTTAAAAGCTTAAAAATTTAAATTAGTTTTCAATTTTTAGTTTGTAGTTTCAGTTTCTCTTGTTTTCAACTTTACAAACTTATTAATCTTATAATTTTTTTTTTTTAAGTTAGTGAAAATTTTCACATAAAATTGTGATATAAAGTGAAAGAAGAACAGAACAAAAAAGAAAAAAAAATTGTGAACTAAGGTCAAATTATCTCATGATAAAATTACACTAAAAATTTATATTTAATCGGTATTCAAAGTTTAAAATTTAAGTTTTACATTCCATTGAACAGGTTTGGATCAAAATGGATATAAGTTCAATTTGTGGGTTATAGCAAGTTAGGTAAAATAATTATTTTTAAATTTTAATTTTTAAAATGAGACCTAAGCCCAACAAAATTCTAATATATAAAGGCTTTGCAAGTTAAACTCATATTTGTTATGATTGGATCAAGATTTAACTTCAATTTGTTCTCAAAACTTAAAGTTCAAATCATATATTTCATGTATAATTTTTGGGTTAGGTTAGATATGGTGTCAATGCAAGTCGAGTCAAAAACCCCAAAATTAATCTAGGCTTCTAAAACTAGGTCTAAGCTTGGTGAAAGGCTAGTTTGTACAGTGTTTTTTTTTTTGCCTTAGTCCAAATTAGACTAAAAAGACTCGTATTTAATTTGTACTCAAAATTTAAAACACAAATCCAACATTTCATTGAAAGAATTTCAATTTAGCTAGTCACCAACTTGATGCAAGTTGTGGGTTATAGTGAGTCGGGCCAAAAAGTTTATATTCAATTCAAACTTTCAAAGAGCCCAATAAAAACTTAATTTTTATAAACTTTTTTCAAATTAAGCCTAATTTGAGTAGGATTACGTTAGGCTAAAAATACTCAAATTTAATTTTTTGCCAAAAAATTTAACGTTAAAGTCTTGTATTTCATCAAGTGTTATTTTAGTTAGACTATTAATATTCAATGCTAGTTGTGACTATAGCGAGTCAAACAAAATAACCCCAAATTTTGAACTCCTATTTCTTTTAAGGATTAATGAAAATTAAGAAATTCTTTAAATATGGATGTGGCCTAAAATCAAAATTTTATATATTTTCTTTAGCTAAAATGAGAGATTAAATTGACTTGTTTTCTTGTTATTTTTGACTCAAAACAAAATGTCTCTACATTTTAATTATTGAAATTATTTAGGGTTTCTTCTTGTTATTAACGTACAATCTTTACTATAAAATTTTGTAATGTTACATCATATATATACACAAATAATTGAAAGGTTTGAGATAATTCAATTCATTACTTTACCATAAATTCAATTTTTAGTGGGATTCCAATGAACTAATATTCAAAATTTGAGGAACAACAAACTTTTAACGCATTGTTTCTAACACACTCTTCTATTGATTAAAATTTAATAGAAATTACAAAATTAAGAGAGAAAATCATTAAATACAAAGTGAAATCCATTAAAATATGATTTATAATAAACTTCAATCAATAAAAAAGAATTTAATAAAAAAAAATATTGTTAACATTTTTTTAAAATTTAATATCATTACAAAAGATGATAAACACAGTAAAAAAAAAACATAAGTTAAGGACTAAATTGAATAAGAAAGTGAAATAACAAAATTAAAACTAACATTTAAAATTAAGAGAAAATATATATTTTTTTTGGAAAAATAAAAATTTAGACTAAAAAATAACCTTGAAATGAAATTTTTAGTAAGTAGTTTTATCTCAAAGTTGATTTTATTAGAATCATATTTTATGATTTTAAATTGTTATTGAATACCTTATTTTCAAAACCTAATCACATTATCTTTAGTCTTATAGTTTTCAGATCTTTCCAAATTCCAATCCCCTAAAGAGTTGAACTTTTTACTAAGAATAGATTAAGCCTCTAAAATCTAAATAAATTCTCCAAAGATCATGATATCATTACATTGGTTCTTTAATTTTTTTTTATTGAATTAGTCTTTTAATAATATAAAACGTCGTTGCATTTAGTTTTGTAAGAGATTGAAGTGATTATACTACAAAAATATCCAGTAATTGTCTTAAATATCTAAAAGACCAGTTTAGAAAAAAAAATTAAAAATCTAAACCGTGAGCCCGTGACACACTAATTTTAAAGAGTTTAATTAATTTATGAGTATAAAATATCTTTGTATAGATATCTACAAGATTTGATTATATTATACTATTTTATTTTTTAATATAAAAAAACTATACACAATAAATATAAAAATAATTTTAATGATAATGAAAAACTATTTTACATTATTAGTATATTATCAGTAAAATTTTAATATAATACGATGATAAGTTAAAATTTAATTAAATATTTGTACATAGTTATTTTAAATTAATGGTATATATAAATTCAATTCAAATTTAAAGGACATTTTTAAATATGTAATCATAAAAATAAAAGGGTAATATTTACTGGAAAGCACTCTTTATCTTATAATAAGCGTAAACATTAATTCTTACGGTAAACACTTCTTTATATTATAATGAATATCATTTCTAAGTTCGTAACTTGCAAACTTGTCTGTTTCCACTTTTGAAAGCACTCTCATTGACTTCAATATGTCATGCCATCATTGTGACGTGCTTTTCTGGTTTAATCTTTTATTTAAAAGAAATACTTACTCTTTAGATGAGTTTTTTAAAAGAAAGAAAGACAGAAGGAAAGAAAAAATTGAAGTACAAGAATGAATAGAAAAGCAACTTAAACTATGATGATGTTTAATTAGTATTTTAGTATGTCTAATAAATAAGATAAATGATTATTACATATAATTAAAATATATGATATATAAATTATTTTATAATTAAAATTGATAATAAATAAATAATTTTTTAAATATATAAATTATATTTTAGATTTATAATAAATAAATTATATCATAATATAAGATAATTTTTATTATTGACATTTTATTTTAAAAATTATTAAAATTTAATTTAAAATAAAATAAAAAAATAAATTCAAACAAATAAGCAGTTAAAAAATTAAATATATAAATAAAGATTAAATAAGAGTAGCTTTAAAATGCTTGAAAAATAAATTTTGTGATATTTTTTAAATTCAATCAAATTTAAAACTAAAACTAAGAAATATATTTAAAAATAAAAAATAAATTTAAATGTTCAATATATAGAATTAATATAAGATATGTAGTTAAATAAAAGTGAAAAAAAAACTCCTAAAATATTTGCATTCAAAAATAATTTATAAATATTCTCTTATTTAAGAATAAATAAAAAAAATATAATATGAATATTCAGATTTATAATATAAAATAAAATTATTATAATTTTATAATGAATAATGAATGCAAATTTTATCTGGAAGACAATATTTTGTCCAGAATCAGAATTGTTTTGTCCGTTCTAGCCTCTGCCTATCGGATGCTAACTAGTTGGGTGATCCTTGTGTTGCACGAATTGTTTAAATTTAATATTAATTATAACAAATATTTAGCACGTGCTTGATTCGTTGCTTTTATTGTTTTTGTTTAATTTTATTTTTGGATTTTTCTTATTAAAAGTGTGATCCTTCCATCTTTGTATCTCTAATGATTTGTTTAGTATTGTGACAGAAACTCAGAAAAAGTATATGTATGAAATTTAAACTGAGAAAATAAAACAAAATAAAATTTTAAAATTTTAATTTTAGAAATCATTTTTTTCCTTTTGTTTCTATTTTTTAACTAAACAAAAAAGAAATAACAAATACATTAAGTGTATTTCTTTCCCCTATATCATAAGGGGTTATCTATTATATATCTATAAGACATATGGTAAACAAATTATATATGTATAATGTAATATTCTCTCTTTTTTCTATTTTCTTATTGCAAGAAAATAAAATTTGTATTTTATAAGTATTATCTTTAGATGTTTCTACAATTTTAATGAATTTTATGTTCAAAAAGAAAAAAAAAGTCTAGTGAAATCTAAAGAAATTTAATTATTTAAACGAGAGATTATATGTATATCCAATTATATTTTCAAACTAGAAATATTACCAATCAGATTAAGAACCCTAGAAATAAAATAATAGCTTGCAAATCTCTATCTACCTTTACTCTCTTTGCCACGGGAGAAGTACTCTGTTGAATCATCATGCGCGTGTTGTCTAAATGAAATGCCTTGAGAAAACATTATGCGTGAAGGTTTGATTCAATTAATTTCATGACAAATAAAACAAAGATCAATAGGTGAACCCTAACATAAAATTTAACAAAATGAGCAAGGTGTAAAATAACTCCAGTAAAAATATTTATCAACAAAAGAAAGATGTGAAGGAATAAAAAAAGTAGCAATGTCATATTAAATAAAATATTATACGATCATCTTTTCATTACTAATGAAATGCAATAAATAAAAAAATAAAATGAGTTTGCATAGTTAATTGATTTTTCTGAGAAGATTAAAAAAAAGAATGTATTTTTTAATGTGATAAAAGAACCACTTTTTTTTTATGAAAAAAAAAACATATAACAATGACAACATATATGATAGAAGGAATTCAAAGTACATCAACACTCAAAGCCTTCAACAATAACAAGATTATCTAAGGATGAAGAATCTTTTATTGAGAAGTAAAATTAAAGGATTTACATGTTTTGAATATTAGGGACATCCTAAAATCCCATGTGTCGTCTCAGGTAAATTATTTACCTAAATTCTTAGGTTAGGTAAAATTAGCTCAATTTCACTAATGAAAATTACCCTCCTATGATTTTTAAGAAATTGTTTGTGTACATGCTTTATCATGAATTGACTCTTGATATTGAATTTAAATTGTGTTATGATTGATTGATTAAGTGATTTTTTATTGATTGAGTCATTTTGAGTCTATCACATGCATAAGGTGAGTCCTTGTATTAAAGTTGATATCATTTAAAGATGCGAAACTATTGATGTTGTCAAATAAAACAATAGTGATGCTTACTAATGACCGAGTTATGAAATTAATAATTTTGGTAAAATGCTTGAATAAATCAACTTTAATTAGATTAGACTATGATTATATAATCATTTTTTGTTCAACATGTAATCCAAGAATAGTTGCATCATGTGATGAAGTTCAAATCTTATAATGGAGGTCAAGTAGACCTTGAGAACATCATGTCTAATGCATGTCATCCCAAAGGGGTAAATTATGACTCTGAGTCATAGTTAAAGTAGTTTATACACTCACACTCTCAATAAATCACTATAATTAATCTATGATAAGTGGAGGGTGCTACCACGTAGACAATATTACATAAGGTTGTTCTCATTTCAATTTATATGATTGTCATGCATAGATTGATGGAATATGAGTTCCTAATCATGTTATTTTGTTGTTAGAATGTTCTTCGTAGATGTATCTCATAACATGTATTTTAGCATTTTACTACATAATGTGTTAGATGATCTTATGATATTTGACTACTATTTATTACGAGGGAACTACTTTATCTATAGTAATTTCATGCTTATATTTAATATTTTTAATTTATAAATTTTATAATTATCTCTCAATTCCTAGTGATAAGATTCTTACCTCATAAGTATTTTTGTTTTTCTTTCTTTCTCTTTTCTAGCATGATTCTTGGGAAGTATCCATGTCTTTTCACAACAGAAATGAAGAATCATTTTTTTGTGTAGTCATCAATATAAGATTGGAACAATAAAGACTTGAGGAGATTTATTTATTTTCTTTTCTACATTAACTTTCTTTACCATTTCACTTCATTATCCATGTAGTTTTTATTTTTTTTAATTAGACGTGGGTAGCTATAAGTAATTTGTGATTCTATTTTATACATTTATGTATACACTGTTATAGATGTATTTTTTTTTTAAATCACATCTATGTTATCGGGGGAGGAGGGGTTATATATTGTGTTAAATATTTTGAATTTTTTAAAAAAAAAATATTGAATGACTTTTATACTTTTATATAATAAATACTTTTAAAATATTTTTAATCTTAAATTCTTCACATATGTCTATCATCACGTAATGAAAAGTCATATTGATATTATCATTTTCTTATATTATAAATTTGATTTTTCTTTATTAAATGTGAAGATATCTATTATTATAGATTTTTTAACCTTGAAACTTGTGATTTAATTATTATTTAACACATATTTTTATATTTTATAAAATATTTAATTACTAATTATTTTTAATTTTTATGTCAATTTTTATATTAAAACTTCTTTTTACAAAAATTAGAGGTAGAAGATTCTTTGTGTTGTGCTAGAACAATCTCTTAGTGTTCTTTTCGGCTAATGAGGGCCTTCTTCTTCATATCTTTAGCTTCTTTGTGTTGTGCTAGACCAAAAAAAAAGGTAGAAGATTCTTATTTGATTTGTTGGCCAAAAATTCCTGCTTCCTTGTGTTGTTCTTTTGATTTACGGGTCGTATAAAAGCTCTTTAGCTGGGATGGTATCTTGCATAAACAAGGTTCATAAAAATTCTAGAATAAATAAGTTAGACAAGAAGAAAAAATTTACACTACTTGTTATGACTTTGCCAAGTGTACTAAATCATGCAAGTAGACAATAATAAGTAAAATATTGTTCCCATGAGAACTTGTGGAATACTAAGCAAATAAACACTTCATTGCCAACTAAATTAATGAAATGATATTTTTAATTCAAAAGATGCTTTTTACAACTAACTTAAATAAAAATATGATAGAAACTCTTTTTAAAATTTTTACGAACACTTGCCATGCACAAACAATTTTAGTAGTAAATATAAAGATGCTAAGGTTAGATTTCACTCAACCATCATCCCAAGTATTACAAGAGCATAATATTCAGTTTCATATAACAAATGTTAACATCAATAATCAAAATCACTTAAACCCTAATTCCTTAGGTGAAAAACCTAAACAACTTAATCAACTTTTGATTCCTCATCCATTCAACTAAGTTGTTTGCATTAAGAGAAGAAATCTTAAGCTAACTAATAAACCAAGTCTCATTCCTAGATACTAGGTTTATTAGGTGTTTTGTTCCAATTCAAAGAGGGGAATGTATTTTACAATCACAAACATTTAAGTATAAAAACAAAGCACTAACATCGATATATAAAAACTCAAAGTAAATACATAGAGATCAAGTTTGATTACATCTGACCCAACAATGGGTACCCTAGCTACTCATGGACATAAGAAGAGCAAAAATCCATGAAGAAAGAAGGAGAAATGATAAAGAGATGCCCTTGAAGAAGCTCAAGCGTTCCCACATCCTGGAGTTTTCCAAAGCTCTACCCTTACAATATCCCTCCCCCCCCCCCCCAGCTCCCTTGTGAATGGTTTGAAAAGTGGGGTTCTTAGGTCTTTAGCTCGCTAAGCAAGAACCCTTCTGGCTAGACGAACTAAGGAGTTGACCTTTGTTGCTCCTCTCTTGTTGGGCAAGAGTATTTTCTAACTGGACTCGTTGGGCAAACTCGTCTCTTGTTGGGCAAGAATGAAGCATGCTCTCCGGTAGCTAGGTGAGAGGGCTTTCTCAATAGACGAAACCACTGGTACAGAAGATTTTTTCTAAACATCATTCGTTGGACGAATCTCAACTCTTGTTGGGCGAGAGCCTGCTTTAAGCTTGAATGAGAGCTTTACAAAAACTTTATCAATTCCTAAAACAAAATTCACATAAATATTAATTAAAAATACCAAATATTAAATAACTATTCCTAGTGTTAGAAACTAACCATCTAAATACAAAATGGAGCTAAACATGGTTCTAAGTCTAGGAAAATCTAAATATTACCCAAATTAAATATGTTAAAGTATATTTAATTTGAAACTATCATTATTACATTAAATATTTTGAATTATTTAAAAAATATTGAATGAATTTTATATTTTCATATAATAAATACTTTTTAAATATTTCTAATCTTAAATTATTCACATATATTTATCAGCACATAATGAAAATTCTTATCTTGATATTATCATTTTTCTTACATTATAAATTTGATTTTTCTTTATTAAATGTGAAAATATCTATTATTATAGATTTTTTAACCTTGAACTTGTGATTTAGTTGTTATTTAACACATATTTTTATTTTTTTATAAAATTTTTATTTACTAATTTATTTTAATTTTTATATTAAAATTTCTTTTTACATAAAAGATGTTAAATTTTAAATCTATGAATTACTTTTAACTTTTTCATTAAGATTTTATTCTTTGTCTCAAATTTGAACTACTTATATTCTTTTTAAAACATTAAATTTTATTTTATTTTCCTAAGTTTAAAGTACTTATATTTGTTTACTCAATTTTTATGTGGCAGTGATGTGGCCAAATTTTTCACCACCTATATTGTCGACTAAACTTTTTTTTGTCACATGTTATGTGATTATGTGGTAGTTTATTTGCCATATCTAATAACAGAAGTTAAAATACGATATGTCAATAATACGAGGAATGAAATGAAAAAAAAAATGCAAAAATCAAAATGAAAAGTGACTTATTTTTCATCGATATAAAATAAATTTTGAAAACCTTAATATTTTTTAATTTGAGAAATATCTACAGCTTGAGTCACGAGAGTATATTTTTTTCTTAAAAAAAAAACATTCTAAATTTGCTAATCATGAGTATATTAAGTAACATAAGTACTGTTTGTTGTTTTACATTAATTTAACTTCTTGAAATGATGAAGTCACTGAGATATGCTTCTACGGCACATTAATTTATTTAAATTCAGTTTAAACTAATTTAAGGTATTTTTTTATCATTTACTACTTAAAACGAAATTTATAAACACGTCCTTTTATGGAAAACCATTATATATAATAATTCAGATGTTGAAAATATTTATTTTTTTAGTGAATATTTTATTTAGTCTTCAAAATATTAATATGTTACCGCATTATTCTTTTAAAAGGTTTTTCTCACTAAATTAACCACTTAAAATTTGTTATATTATATGGTCATTTTTTTTCTAAAATTACTTATCATAAAATTAAACCTTCAAATATCTAAAGTATGACAAAATATTAGTTTTTATAGAAAAATGGTAAGACAAGTATGTGTTTAATTAAAAGTTATTGAATAATTAAAAAATAATTAAAGTAAAGTTTTGTTGAAAAAGAATTAAGAAAATGTTGTGTTGCATATTTATCGAGAAAATGTCAAAATAGCTGAAATTACGCATACTGAGGTAAGTCTTCCCTAAAAGTAGTTGTCGAAACCAAGTGAACATAGAGAATTGAAAAATAGTAATCTTAAGTGTTTTCCAGTTGAGTATAGTCAAATTGGTGTCATCGGCATACTTTTCAATTCGATGACACATTTTTTTCGAGACGGCGTCTCAATCGAAGTTCTAATGTGAACCTCAAGAACTTCAATTATTGTTGCTGATCCCAAGGTTGATCAACCACCACCCCCAAAACCCCACATGATATGGCTTCTCCTATTACCCCAAAGGTTCCTTAAATCCCATGCAACCCTTGGTTAATAACCACCCTTCCATGCTTTATTTAAAGGTCACAAAGGACTGAAGTTAAAACTTAGAAACCAGAATCTCACCCTCTCCTCCTTTGATCTTCATCACCATCTCTAGCCAAGTCTTGGAGCATCTTTATTTATCAAAATTCCTAACCTTCTTCCCTAAAGTCTTTCTTTCCTTTTGTCTACAACAAGTAAGGGAAACTAACTTTGTGTCATTTTTGTGGATTATATGTTGTTATTATGTTGTTTAATTAGCTAAAATGTATGATAGTAATATGTTGTGAGTTTGGTAGCCATTGTTGTGAGCTTGGTAGCCATTGTTGTGTTTTTGAGGTTTTTTAGAAAACTATCAAATTGAGCATGAAATATTGGTTGCATGTTGGTTGTGATGTTATTTTGATGTTTAAAATGTGATTATATATTGATCTAGAGCTTTTGGTTGAATTATATGAAGATTTGATTGAGTTTTGATGAATTTTTGGTGATTTGCATGTTGTTGTCGGGGGCTTTGGCTGGGCAAGCCCTCTGTCTGGCTAGGTGAATGCCTTTTTTCTAGGTTTCTGTTGAAGGTCTGTTGGGCGAGAAGAGACTCTCATTGAGCAAACCTGCATTTTTTGGATAGTTTTTTTTTTAAACATGAGTTTCTACTAGGTGAGAGCCTTTCTCATTAGGCGAAAGCTCCATAGTGCATGAACATGATGAGTTTGGCTGGACGAGTTTAAAGTCTAGCAAGGTGAGTCTAGTGTTTGCCTGAGAGTATTAGATGTAGCTAAGAGTAGGAAGCCAATATAACTTCATTCATTGAGTGAGATCTTTCACTCATTGAGCGAATAAGAGGTAAGATTTTAGGGGTTCCCTATGAATCCTTTGGCTGAGCAAGGATTTAGCTCTACTCAGCGAGACATGAGAGGTTTGTGGAGAATAAGTCTCAGTGACTTATTTTGCTGAGCGAGATGCTCACTCCCTAAGCGTCTAAAATGTTATATGGGCTCTCTGTTTTATTCTTTGAGCGAGGCTAGACTCTTGCTGAGTAAATATACGTATAGTTGAGTGGTACCTTTACGAAAGGTAAGGATTCGCTAGGCAAATGATCCTCCTCGCTGAGAGAATCCACTGATAGTAAGAAAACAATCTAAGTTATGTAAAACTGAATGGATGAATAACTTATGTCATAAATACTTTATACTTATGTTATAAAAGATTGATAATGGGTAGGACAAGTGTAAAAGAATAAAGTGGAACAATAATAAAGTTGAAATTCATAAAGTGTAGGATGTTGCTATCTTTGAGAGATAGAACACTTGTTGATGAGTAGAGTTATGACTTTGCTCTAGACGGATGGTTGATGGATCATACCTTGTTGTGATTCTAGTTTGCCTTAGGGTAGCCATATGGTGATGATGGGTACGCGTTGCTAGTGCCTGAGCATCCAAGAAAATTGGATCGTAGATGTTGTTGTTGTTGCTTTGAATCCCGAGTGGATGCTACTGACGAGTAAGCACATACGTCAAAGAACCACCATAAGTTACGGGGTTCACGACCAGTAATGGATTGGGAAAGGCGAGGCTAGATGGCCTTGAGGGTAGGTGGACGGGCATCCCCCACAAATGAGTGTAGTCTTTGCAAGGACTACTGACTGTGGAAAGTTATTACCCACGTACAATCTATCTTGACCTAAACGCTTCTCAATTTGCAAGATCACATCCTATTTTCTCAATACTAGGAAAGAAGGTATGTTAAGAAAGTGATAGGAGTGATCACTCAGTCTATAAATCTCCATGGAGTAATTGTATAGTTATGTATATAATGTTGAATATATATTGTTAGTAATGATTGTGGAACGGTGATGATGTTGAGATGATGATTATTCTTGCATGAGTGTAGTTGAAATTGTATGTATGTATATGTGTGTGTGGATGGATGGATGGATGGATGAGAATATGTTGATTAAATTGTTGGTTGTACTCATTGAGAGCTGAGACTCACTGTGTTGTTGATATAACTAGATTGTGTAATGTTTTACTTATACATGATGATGATTGTTTTATTATTAAGGATAATCCTACAATAGCTCACCCTTGTTTTTATATTATATGTGTATAATTATGATGATCTCGAATTATGTATTCATGGAAGTAGATGTTGAGGCTTTTGAAAAGATGTGTATGCGCATCAAGCTGTTGGATCGAGTGCTTGTGGAGCTTCCTCCTCTAAACCCCCACAACAGTAGCCATGTGTCTTGAACAATCATTAATAGTTATTGTTGACTGATTCAGTTGTGTGAGTGTTGTATCCCTGATCCCTATTGATGTATGATGTAAGTGTTGGATGTCACAAACATTTTGTAATGAACTCATAATTAAACTCTAGTGACGTATGTCATTTATGTTTTCTAGCACATGCTTTATTAGGTTATGCATGAGAGTAAGTTGTGTATGATGTCTTGAAAAAAAATTATTATTCTCCTTTTTTATAAGCCTCTTTTTTTTATAAACAAATTAAATACAAAATTTCATAAAAATAAACTTTCACATATTATCTAATTAACCTTTATATAAATGAACAAATTTGATATCTATTTTATATTTTATTTTTCTTTTATACAGATTACAATTTTCTTTTAAATTTTTTTTTATCTATTTTATACTTTGATAAATATTTTAATGATAAAAGTATTTTAAAAATGATAGAATCTTTAAACGACTAGTTTAGTATTATATGTTTCTAAAATATTAAAAAAATTGTAATTTAACTCTGAGTGAAACAACAATTTAATTTTTGAAATTGATACAACCTATTAATTTGGTTCTACAATATAAAAAAATTGTTTTTCTTTACAATTGCCAACTAATTTGGCGCCTAAAATTCACATCACCAATCAATTTAATTTTTAGCATTAACAAATAAATTTATTTAACTCACAAATTTAACAATTACCAATCAATTTAATTTTCAATATTGGAGAATAAATTGATTAATAATTACAAAATTAAAAACTTAAATTAAAGATAAAATTAAGAATTACATTTTTTAGGGTTAAGAAATAAATTAATTTGGAGCCTATTAATTAATAATTAATAGGTACTAAGTTAAGAATTAAATTTTTGTACGTAATATAAAAAACTAAATTAAATTGTAACTATAATTTTTAGAGATTAAATGAATATTTTATTAAGACTAACCAAAAAGCTTATTTAATTAATTGATTTTAATACCATAGTGATGATGCGACGTTGGAGTCTTCCAGATGGTACTACGCTCCTCTCCTCGATGAAGAATTTCACTGTCAACGCCAAAGTCACGTTGCTTCGACTTTTGGACCATTCGCTGCCAACTTGTCGCGTTTATTTTAGTCGAAAACCGGTATTTGTCTGTCAGCCAGCGACGTTAACGTGTCTTCTTTTCCTCTTAACACCGTTCATCATAAATTAACAAGTTAGGTTCTCGCTTTCGCTATCTCAATTCGGTTTCAAGTTAATTATGACCCTTCAAATTTAAAATTTATATTTAATGTGCTTCGGGTGGTTTTAATTTGGTCTCATATTTTATTTTTATAAAAATATAAGGTTTTCAATAATTATGTATTATTAATCAATTTTTATTTAATAAACAATATTTTGTATACATAATATTATGTTTATAATAATTATTTATTTTAAAATATAATATAAGATATATTTTATTTTTATTTTATAATTTAATTATATAATATTAAAATTAATATATTACATTAACAAATTAAATTAACTCGAACTTATCCTATATAAAACTTTTTATCAGAATTAATAAGCTCGTCCTAACAAAGATATATAAGGTGGTCCCACTCACTCACAAACCATATTTCATACAACCACTTAATATACGAACATTAATTCATAATTTAACTATTTGAACATGATAGATAAGTAGCTCAGGAGCCGCCAATGTTGCTCTAATGAAGGCCAACATGATAGATAAGTAGAACTTTTATTGTCCATAATGGGTTGGTAGTCCATAGCTGAGCAAATGGCAAAGCCGAAGGCGTAGCTGTTTTACTTTGGTCAGCCGAACAGCCGGACGGTCCAGTATTTGCAAAAAAATAAAAATAAAAATAAAAATGATGTTTCCATTACCATAAATGAAATTCAAGTGCAATAATAGTGAATTTTTAAATAAAATCAATCAAATAAAATATCTGGTGCTCGGGTCCACCTTATGCTAATATTATGCGTATTAATAAAATTTGAGTATTATTTATGAAATATATAAATTAAAATAGATAAATGTTAATCAAATATTATTTTTTTTGTAAAACTTGCCGCTAACATATTGAAATTCAAAAATAAATTATTTATTTATATATTTTATTTAGTTAGTAAAAATATGAGGTTGTTATGATGTTTGAAATGGAAAATAGTTATAATAAAATTTATTAAAATTATTTAATAGTATAAAAAATAAAATAAAAATTTAACAAAAATATATAATAAAAAAATGGAATTTACGTGGGTATTCTATGTTTTTATCTAGTCAAATTTAAGTAAAAAATTGTAAATATGAGTGTATTTGAATTTAAATAGTAAAAAATTTCTAAAAAATAAAAAATATATAGAGTAAATAGAAAAATACCTGGATACATGCATGGATATTAGAAAAAAAAAAGAAATTAAAAAAATTTAGAAAGTGTTATCAAATAGTGAGAGAAAAAAATAGAACAACAATCAATTTTAAATTAAAATGAGTAAACCATCTTTTCTTCAACCTTTCATGTTATATTTCTTGAAGAATATAATTGCTTAGGATTATTGATAAAAAAATAATTTGAAATTAGTGATATTTTAATATTATCGATTGATAATATTTGAATATTTGTGTGTGTTGAGTATAATTTTTCATATTGGGAGATAACTATAACTTTCTTTCTATTGTTAGTGAATGTTGTAAATGTTCGCCTAGTTGTAATTGAATAGAATGTTTTCAATGTATATGCATAAGCATTTTACCATTACAATTTCTAGTAGTTCACATAATTTGTGTTGGACATATATATATATATGAAAAGGGAATACACAAGAGTTATTTTTCTATAAAAACAAAGAATAAGTAAATATCTCCTCCTTTATATATATATGGTTAAGATGTGTCATTTTATATTATTAATTAAAGTTATAAGATTACAATATTGTCATGATTTGAATATAATGCATGTTGTATGAATTAGTCACAAGATATATTTTGTTCTATCAATAAAATGTGAGATATTATAACGAGAGCTAGGTTATATTTTTGTTAAGCATATCTACATTTTTTATGAGATATGAGAATCTTTATCCTCGATGGTGAATGCAATGAGACATCATTGTATTATATGAGGTCATAACTAAGATTGACCGTAAGTTTATCGTTCATTACTGATTTTGAGAATAAAAAAGATAAATGAATTTAAATTCATAGTAAGTATGAGACTCGCACTGATTCTATAAATCAATAAAATAAGTAAATTTATGATTCATTTTAAGTTATGGAAACCAAAAAAATCAAGTTAAGTGATTTCGAGAATCACGATTATAGTTGTAATTATTTTTAAATTTAAAAGTTTTACTTGTGACTCTTGTTATGCGACTATATAAAGATATCATGTGACTATATAAAGATATCATGTTATTATTTAAATTGTGTGTTCTTATTATAAGAAAAATCTACTTGTAATTAGTGGGTATCATGATTGTCGAGTGCAACATTATTTTTAAACTTTTTTTAACCTATTTTATTTACTTAAATTATTAAATCTAATTAAAGATGTTTTCAGAGTACGAGGATGTCATAATTGAGATCGAAAAAGTTTGAAATTTAACTTTTCTTAATTTTTTTAGTTTGGTTAGTTTTTTCTTTTATATAAAAAATAATTATGATTACTTGAGTTGTTATTTCTACTATTTATTTTGGTTGTGTTTTTTTTATGTTTAGATTTAAAAATAATATTTTTATTTATTTAAATATTTATTATTTTCATTTTAATATTATTGAAATATTATTTTAAATCATTTACTTGTTTAAAGATGTAGTTGTAAGTATTTTTTAAATATATTTATTATGAGTTGCTATAATTACAAACATCAACATATAATTATGTGAAAAATTATATTAAATGGTTAAGATATATATATTAATGTATATTTTATTTTCTCTATTTAAAAGTTGTTATAATAATAATTAGTTAAATATAATTTTGATAAAACTGAACAATTATAATATATATTTATGATTGAATTAAATTTGAGGGAAAGCCAATTGGGTAGTTGAAAACTGGAACTACTGGTGTTAATACTAACCACAAAGTCACCCATGGGGTATTCAGCATTTAATAAGGAAAAAGATCTTTGGCTCCATCTTCATGTTTATTAGTGCTGTAAGAAAGGTGTGAGGAAGAGGGAAAAGGAAAAGTCAGAGATTGAAGGGAATGGAGGGTGAGAGCCCTGAGCTCCAGAGATCACAGTTGGATTCCAACTCCAAAGAAGAAGCAAGACCGCTCGATGACGACGCTTTGATAGACAGCACTGACGCCGAGCTCTCCAAAATTCGTCTCATGAGAGCCTTCGTCGAAACCCGAGATCCCTCTTCCAAGGTACCCACCTACAACATTATCCTACACTCTCAAAACTAATCAAAAGCTCTAAAGTTGCCACGTTTTCTCTTTTTTAAAGTGGCAACTTTAGATCAACATAGTCACAAGTCAGATATCTTCTGAACCACATGGATAAAACTATGCCAACAAAGTTATTCCAATCAAACAATGAGACTCATAATTTATAAAGACATGAGTATGAATTTTGTTGTCGATAATAATAAGGTAGATGTAAAGATCTTGTTAGAGCATGTTTTGGGACAGTTGGAAAATTTTCAATTTCAGCAGTTTGAAAAATAATCTGCTAGTAAATAATATATAAATATTTTCGTAAAATAATCTTTGAGTTTTAAAATCTTCTTTAATCTGGCTCGGTAAGTTCCGGTAGCATTCTATTCATCTAAACTTTTCTTTAAAAAATAAAAATTTGTGTAAAACTATTGTGACCTTGATGATGGAATAACGAAAATAAAAAATTGACTTTTTATTTTTTCTCTTTATGAAAGTGATTATTGAAATGCAAAATTGATGATGCCCAAGTTGTTTGTTGACTGCATGACCGATTGGTGGGTGGGCAGGAAGTAGATGATTTGATGATTAGAAGATTCTTGCGCGCTCGTAGTTTAGATGTGGAGAAGGCTTCGGCAATGTTCCTTAAGTACTTGAAGTGGAAACGTACGTTTGTTCCAAATGGTTTTATATCCCCGTCAGAGATCGCCGAAGATCTTGCACAGGGTAAGATGTACGTGCAAGGGGTCGACAAGAAGGGTCGACCTATAGCTATTGCCTTTGCTGCAAAACATTTTCAAACCAAAAATGGTGCCGATGAATTCAAACGTATGTTTCTCACTTGTACAGAATAATAATATGTTTCTACTTTCTACTCACAAACAAGTTAATTACTTAATGACAAGTACTTTTTCTGTATACAGGGTATGTTGTCTTTGCTATTGAGAAGATTTGTTCAAGGTAAATTCGTTTTCCTATGCTAATTCATACCCATGTGTCAATTTAGTTAGAAGATTGTAAAGATGGTTAATATACCCATTTAACATGTCAGGATGCCACCGGGGCAAGAAAAGTTTCTTGCCATTGCAGACATCAAAGGATGGGGATACGCAAACAGTGATATTCGTGGATACCTTAATTCTTTGTCTATTTTGCAGGTACAGGTTTCCTTCTAATAAACTATCAATTTTATCTCTAAAGTGTTACTCTTTTCCCATATAGTTTTTTAAGTAAATAAAATAACGTAAGTAATTCTTAAAATATTAGAAATTATGTTTCAAATTAAACTCATGAATTTTTCAATATTTTAAAAATTATTTATATAATTTAATTACTTTAAAGACTATTTAGGAGAAAATAATAATTGAGGGACTACATCAATGATTTACTCTGTTTCCTTCTCTTCGTTAACCATTTCTCTGCATAGACCTTGTGCATAAGTTTTCTTTCTGTATTTAATTGGAAATTTGAAACATCCCTCATGACCCTTTTTCTGATTGCAGGATTGTTACCCTGAGAGATTGGGCAAGTTGTTTATTGTACACGCACCTTATATGTTTATGAAAGTTTGGAAAATGCTTTACCCTTTCATTGACGAAAATACCAAGAAAAAGGTGACACTTCAAATTTATAATGCATATTATTATTACATTTGTAAGAAGCATATTTTGAATGTTGTTGTTCCATGCAGATAGTATTCGTGGAGAACAAAAAGCTAAAATCAACATTGCTAGAGGAGATAGACGAGAGTCAAGTCCCAGATATATACGGAGGCCAAATGCCATTAGTTCCTATCCAGGATTGCTGATTATATTTATTTAAAGCCTTGTTGGCCTATTTAATTTCTTCAAATAATTTCAACTTGTGTACCAGGAGTTAAATAGAGATGGGGGCTCTGTAATTGGTCAGGTTATCTTAGCAGATTCATATAATCTTTGATTATGCATTGCTTAATGCTTATAACAGGCTATTATTTCACATGAACTTGTTCTTTGTCTCCTATAATTTGCAACATAGAATTATCAATTATATCCAAGGAAGAAAGGTGTCTTTTCAAAAGTAAAGCATAACATTGTCAATGACAAAATTCATATATTTTTTTTGGCTCCAATCATATCTAATGATTTAGAATCTACTTAGCCCCATATAGATACAGTACAATTCTAAGTTAACAATAGCCCACAGTCTAAAGCCCATAAGAAGAATTTCAATTTCTACACTATTAGTAGATTTCAAGTTCTATCCCATAATTTTGGGTCACTCGTATAGTGGGAAATGGGTACAAACTTCCCCCCATTTGTTAAACAACAATGAATGCTAATATAAAAAATATATTTTCACTTTTCAGTCATCTCTCATTTTTTCTACTTTATTTTCTACCTCTTTAGACGTTGAACAATCCTTAATTTTAAATTCACTAATAGATCGATGTACCGGATTTGCTACAACGGTAACTGAGGTATAACACAAGGTGCCATGGGGAATATTTTATTTGATTAGGCCTTCAAATATCAAGTTGAAAGCATCAAGTTCAAATCTTTTAAATGGAATAAAAGACTAGGTAAAGCCACCATTTTTAATCAGTGGCAAAGAAGATGATAGGACTTGCTCTTGCTGCCATGGCAGAATCATAACTCAATTTCAGCGTTAAGAGAATTTTTTTTTATGTCCATGGAAAATTGATGAACGATGTCCTACACCTGGATAATACGACATGGGTTGACGCAGAATTGAATAGCTATGAGAAATGCTATTTGTATGATATTTTGTATAATTTATACAACAAAGGAAAAGAAAGAAGGATAAAAGGAGTGAGAAGAGAAAAGAGTTTAATATAATTAATGATAAGATAGAGAAACATAGTATTGTATAAATTGTTATATTTGTAGCACAAAACTTGTTTGATATAAATCTAATATTACCTAAATGTTTTGAAAAGAAAGATCTTAGAAACTCAAGATTATTCTATATGTTTAAATTACTATCCTAAGACTAGAATTTGTTAAAATTGTTATTGTTCATGTCATACATATTAAGGAGTCTTAAAAAATCTTTGTGTATTCTTTTTGCGTGACTTAAGGTGATCAATAGAATTAACCCTATTGAATGTAATTAGGTCAAAAACTCAATTATTCTACATTAAACAGTCTATTTATAGGCTGACGATTACTCGGATAGCCTATTTGGCCAAACAATTCATAACTCTTAAAGCGCTAAACTTAAAATATATAATTGCTTGTTAAAGTCGGCTAACTTAGCTAGACAGTTAAGTTATAAATCCTATGCTTAGAATTTTAAAAAAATATCAACTAAGATGAGATAATTAGAAAATGTCATTTATAACTAGATTTATTTTCATAAGAGCGGTTTTATTGACATCATAAAACTTATTTGCACTCATTATAATGATTGATGTATTGAGCAAACCTAATACAAAGGTAAGGTCCAACTTCAACTCCTAATCACACAAGCTTGGAGTCATAATATGAGTAGAGAATGAGATTAAAGGTTGATGTATCTCCTAAAGGGTCGTGTTAATTGTAAGAGAATATATTTTATCTTCTAGGTTGGTTTAATATGTTAACTTATATTTAATATCTTAAATAAGAAAGTGTATACATCTAATGTAAGATTTTGTGTTACGGGTTACTCTTCTATTAATAATTTAAGCTTCTACGTGGAGGCATTAGTTATTATTTGGTAAATAGAGTTAACATAAGTTTAAATTTCATATTTGACATATTTTCAAGAAAATGAATATTTTCTAAGGAGAGAATGATAATGTCCAAAAAGTTGTGAGTAAATATTGGATGACCTATGCCCAAGGATTAAATAGTGAAGGGTCTGTATCTAGCCTAAGATGTTATATATAAAAAATTGTGTTTGTACTGACAACTTAAATTTTTGGCACAATGATAAATGCTTTTGGTCGTATTGTAGCTTGATTTGAAAAAAAAAAAATCATAAATGATAATGAAAATATCACATTATTTTTACTTTCTTATTTTTAAAAATGTTGTTCTCTTGTTTTTAAAATTTTTGCATGAAATAATAAAAAAACTACGGTGAAATTTTTGTGTAATGTTATCTCAAATTAAGTCATTGTTCCCTAACCTATTCTCTAGAGAGATTAAGATCATTCACCAAAAAGAGATTAAGATCAATATAATCACAATTAAGGGATAATAATTGATCTATTTAGTGTTCCATAATCGTGCTTGACATTTCAATTTATTGATCTGTAAATGTTCTTTTAACTGGAACGTTTTTCTAGTGTCTTAAGCTGATCGATGCTCTCTCCCTAAATTTTCTTTCAAAAAACGATCCCTTTGCTCCATACTTTTCATTAAACATATTCTATACCCTCCTTATGGTATATATCTGCAACCAGATGCCTATTTATTTAAGTTTGTACTCTCGCAATAGTGACTTTTTCTTTTGTTACATCGCAATAGTGAGTTTCAGAAAAGAAAAAACCCATTCATTTAATTGCCATTGGAATATGTAAAAAAAAAAGTTACGGTGAAAAATGTAATCCAAACATATTATTGTAAATGGATTATATATATATATATATATATAATTTTCTCTCTCTGTTTATTCTGTTTATTTAAAGTAGAAGCTTGGTTCCTAATTTTTTTTTAATGCATGTTTATCTTTTCTTCAACTTATCTTTGAGAACTTAATGGAAAGATCCTATGAATGCAATTATCGTCATCCTAATTGGCACTTTGGTTAAAGCTTCTTACCTTTCATCTAAAAAATAACGAACTAAAAAAAAAAGCTCCTAGCTAGCTTTCTATTAAATTATCCATAAGTCATTATCTCAAAACTCAAAATGTTGACTAATAGAGTTGGCATAAAGATAGGAGTTTGAGTAATATGTAAAGGATTTTAGCTTTTAATCTTGTACCGATATTATATTTTTTTACTTAAAAAAAAAACCTCCAAAATGTTAACAACTAAAAAGCCCCATCTCAAATGCTGGATACCCATTAAAACTTCATCTCGGCTACAAATAAAATCAAGCATTAATCCTTCTATTGAGCTTTCACTCAAACAACTCGATTACCACCAAAAGCAGTGGCTTCAACCAAACCCTTCACCAAATTACGACACGATGTTTCTTTTCTCTCTCGCTCAGTTGCTCCTTTATATTATGCTTGAGACCTTATGTGGTGTTGCAAACCACTCAATAGGACGGGAGTTGTATCGGACTCATCTAATATATAGGTCATAATAATGTTATCTCTCTTGGCAAACTATATAGTTAAGGTATAAGCTTCCTCACAATGTCATCATGGCTTTGAGCCACCTTACCTTCGTCTCTCTTCTCTTACCATTTCATGGCTTTTATCTCTCATTTTCTTACAATGAGATCAAATATAGCCTTCCATATATCTCTTTTATCGTGGGTTTATAAAAAAAAAAAAAAAACCCAAGAGAAATACAAAAATTAAATTGAGAGACTGTGAATTGAGGTTAACGTAAAACTTTTTTAAAGCAAGTAATGATCAAAATGTTTACTATAATAAACAGTTAACTAAAATGGGTTATAAATTTTAATGTCATATCAGATTTTAACTTAAAACTAATTGGTGATAAAGTGAGATTATCCAACAAATATAAGTTACACCCCAAAAATTAAGATAGACGATATAAGATTTTCCAACATATACTTTTAAAGTGACTATTCAAAATGGTAGGGAAAAAGAACCATTAAGAAAACTCAATGATAATGGATGGTCTTAGATCCATAAATTTTAGTTTGGAAAGACACTTAAATATAAAAGTTTAATTGTATTTTTTAACCTATAGTTTTATCAAATGGATGTTACTTTAAAATTTCAAAATTTATAAATATATGAATTTCAATCTAACATTTAATTTATCTTCAAATTTGACATTTAGGTAAATATGGGTACTAGAGATAACTAAGTATGTTAATATAATGCTGGAAAATTAAAAAAAATAATGTTTAAGTTGAATTTTTTTGGTTTTCCACATATTTTCTCTAATTCACTTTACCAATAACTAATCCAATGCGTTAATAACATGAATAATAACCAATAAATTACTAAATTTATTTACTATATATTTTAAAAATATGTTATATGTAACTTAAACGTGTAGGGAAAGAGAAATACATATATATTTATTATTATTAAATAAATAATATAATATTATAAAATCAAATAAATGATAATGTATATTTTTAATGACATATATCATAATTAAAATTTAATTATTCTGTATTAAATAATTTTTTATAAAATAATTTTTTGATTTTTATATTTTTATTTGGATACTCTAATAAATGAAATAAGATAATGCTATTGACATAATAAATTTGTTTGTATTGTGCTAATCAATATTATTGAATATAATTATACTTCTACAACAATCTTTTTATTGTATCAAGTAGTAAGGTCGAATGTTTAAGTTGTATATAATATATATTTTATATATATTAATAGTTTGTTTATAATATGTTAAAACAGCAAATAGTGGATTCAAATCCTATCTAGAATATTTTTATTTTATCAACATCACATCATATTTAATATCTATGAAACTGACATCATTAAGAATTTATGGTAGATTGAATTTCATCAATTTTAAAAATATAAATATTTAATTTGAACAATTGATAAAATTATTTATTATAATTAAAATTTATAATAAATAAATATATTATATTTTAGATTTATAATAATTAATTTAAATTATAATATAAAATCATTTTTAATTATTGATATATAATTTTTTTTAAAAATTATTAAAATCTAATTTAAAAATAAAGATAAAAGATAGTAATAGATTAAAAGACAAAGTAATTATAAAGTTCAACCATATAAATAAAGATAAAAAAATAGTTTAAAATGGTTGATGAATTTTTTTTTGTTAAATACAAAAGTATTCTATAAAATGCGCATCGAAATAAAAATTTCAACTTTACAAATAAAAATAAAAGAAATACAGTTTAAAATGATTGATTTTTTTTACTAAGCACTAGAATAGTATGTAAAGTACAATACAAATAACAAAACATAAATATTATTAAAATATTTGATCGAGAGAATAAGAAGAATGAAGCTGTCAGAGACAAGATTTATATTATGTATTATTATTTTTACTATATTTTAAATAATAGAATAATTTTTATAATTATATGTATATTATATTAAAAAATTAAAAATTTTGTGAGACAACAATCCCGTACTAATTTTTTTATATATATAAAATAAGTGCGAACCGTCAAAATTAATTACTATTTCTACTCACTAATATTGATGTTACGCACCAGCTGTTACATGTGAATCCTTTTCCGGCGGTGAAGATAGAGAATCTAGAGTGATAATTGATTTTAAAGTTGATGATTTTTATCATGTTTGGATCAAATTGTGTGACCTGATTATTCAGGTTAAATAGAAGCAACTCCTAATAGTTTCTACCTAAACTCAAAATTGAGCACAACCAAAAATAAATTCGAATAACATACGTAGAAAATCCGCAAGCAAAGACTCATTTAGTTTGAGTTTTGCTGAGTTTTTAATTCTTTCTTAGTCCTCTGAATATTTTAATGTTTTAGGTTCAAGAATTTGTTTTTTTTAGAATAGAGACAAAGAGAAAGAAGCAATTGCCACAAGTAACCACATTTGACAATATTAAACGGTGAGTAGGCTATACATTAGAACTCCGTTAAATGCGTAAACGAAAATTAACGAAAAGATAAATGCGAAAATAAATGAAAAAAAAATTAAAGAATAAAATAAAATAAATAATAAATGATGAAATTAATACTTCAAATAAATACAAAAGGCAGAAAAAATATCTTATAGTGACTAAATAATTAGTAATTTAAAAACACGTGTATATTTATTTTAAGTAACTAAAAAAATATATCCTTAACAATTAACTGAATAATTAATTAACATATATAAAATAATTTAAAATGCATTAAATAAACTAATGCATCTTTTTTTGGATGTTCCGGATTCTGCAATCACTGACTGCATTTGAATAAAGAGCCTGTAAGACAGTGGTGACTGATGAGATGAGTGACACTATGAGGACCTCAGCCTGTATTAGTTAACATTATTCTTTTTTTACACGAAGATTTTTTTTTTCATTTATAATATAAGAATTAAGGCATAGAAGATAGGTACTTCATAGTTGGGTTTTAAATATGTCATTAGATAATTGATTTTTGATTGTATATAAAAAAAATTCTTTAAGTGAGAAAAAATCTACCTCGGAAAAATTTTGTATCTAGAAAATATTTTTAATGTCTAAAATACTCACTTAAATGAGTATTTAATTTTTTAACAATTTTTTTATGTATATAACTAAAAATGAAAGAAAAAATAAATGATTTATTAATAATATAAAATAATTTTGAATTGAATTACTGATGTTTAAATGAGTGAAGAGATAATTAAAAAATGATATTATGAATAATGTGTGAGTGAATTTTGTTGATTATTATTATGGTAGATGTGTTATTGGTATGGGTTGGAGTGGGAAGTACAGAAATCAGGCTTTATATGTTACTTTACAGAGAGAGGTTTAGGGCAACGGTAAGAAGCTGACGGTTCCTGTACTTTCCTGCAACACTGTTTGACGTTAGAAAGGAATAGTATTGGCATTGGCATAGCTTATTGCTTATTACTTGATTAAATACTATCCTTCTGGTTCTGGCCTCCTTTACTATCATTGTTTCCCATTAATGATTTCACTGTGCATCCACGTCCTTTGTTGTCTCCTTCCTTAATGAGTCTTCCTGCTTTCTAAAAAGCTTCAAACCTCAGTGAGATTTTCTGTGATTCTGTAACATCCTAACAGTAACCGAATCGCTCATCAATGCTTAGCAACCCACCTTCGTTGCCTTCCTCTCTTCATCTTTACGTACTTTGCTTTTTAGACCTAACTCTCTTCACCTCTACCTTTTTTTTCTTCCCAATTTTTAACATTTTACTAATTATCTCTATATTTAAACACAAATTAAGTGCTTTTTTTATTTTTTACTACCATATTCACAACAAATTATTGATTTGAATATGCTGCTAAGTTTGAGTATTTTACACACATGTTCAGATGTTTAAATTTTTATCTGTCTATGAAAATAAATTATTAAAAAATACATTTATAAATACTAACAGAAATTATAAATTCAATGACCAACTTAATATTTTTAAAAAATCGTAAATATCTTTAGATTTAATGGCCCTTTCCAACACATTCACCAGATTTTTCGTGATTGAACAATTATAAATGTTTTTTTTGTACTACAACAATTATAACGTCACTGTTTAATTTTATATACGGGATGCTCAGTTTTTTTTTTAGTGTTTGAAGTATTTGTAAACTTTATTTCAAATAAATCTAATTTTATAAAACTGATTATAGTTAAAAAGTTAGAGGAAATTATTTATATTTTAAAATTAATTTTATAATAATTTAAAATAAATTCTTAGTCTAACTTGATAATTTATTTTGATGAGAAAAAAATAAAAAAGAAAGAAAGAAGGAAGAAAAGGATAAGAAGAACAATGAAATAAAAAAGAAAAGTATAGTTTATATTTAGATTGATAGAAGTACAAAGTAAAAAATTCCCCTTAATTTATAAATATAATTTTATGTTTATAAATATTTTCTTGTATGACATTATTTGTTTGAATTTAACAGTGATACGTTAAGGATGTAAAAATAATTTTATATTATTATTTAATAATAAATATTATTGATATAATTTTGAAGATATCACATGTAATAATCAACAAATTTATCTTACACAATAAATTGTAATTAAATAATATTATAAAATTATTTAATATATTCAATACACCATCTATTTTTCAGAATTTACCTAAATTATTATTAATATAATTTTTAAATATTTATTATAGAAATCAACAGACTTATTGAATAACAGTAAAAACTCTTTTAACACTGATAGTTCATTTACCTATTTTCATTTGTTTTAAATTGTTTCGTCATTATTTTTAATATCAGAAAGCTTTATTTATTTTATTATTTAAAAGATAAAAGAATAATATAATAAAAATAATTATATAAGAATTTAATAAATATATAGTATTTGTGTAATTTTTTACATTATCAACTAATAAAAAATAATTTATAAAATAATAATTATTATTATAATTATCGTATATTTATATGATAATTTACAATTAAATATCGTGTAAAAAAAATATACTATATATTGATATATGAATATAATATACTATATATCCCACGAGGCTTCTTGTTGTTAAGTGTTTACATCTGATTACACGGCCAAAGGGTAAAAGAGAGAAATGAAACCGTATCTCTGGCTTTGTATGCAAGTCTCTTCAGTTGAGTCCAGGCGAGCGTTATAAAATTATCTTTTTCCTCCTTTTTATTCTCTTCCAAACAGTTTAAGTACCGTAATTTTATTTGAGATAAATCACATTTCCATCCAATAATTTTTAAGATAATTATTTTTAAAGTTAATAAATTTATTATATATAATAATTTATATATATAATTTATTTATTGATCTGCTTTACATTTTATTTTCCTTTCAGCATTTTCACTAAAATAAACAAAGTGTAAGAGTTATATTTTTATTTCTAATCAAAGACATAAAAGTAATCGAAAAATAAATAATATATTAATAATATAAAATAGTTTTATATCGTTATTAAATAATAAATTATTATGTATAGTAAATTGATTTCTTATTAAAATAACTATTTTAAAATTATGACAATGGTGATATGAATAATTTAGCTTAAATTAATTAAATATTATTTTATTTTCATAAGTTATATTATTTTCTCACAATACTATATTTTTTAAGTCAAAACAAATTTGTAACATTCGTACACTTACTTAATAATTAAATTAAATTTTGTTTTATTATTTGGCAAATAGATTAAATGATTAAAAATATATAAATTTATTCAAATAGTTTCATATTATATGCTAATTTTCAAAATATTTCATATAATTATACCACAATATGTGAGATCACCATCATACAAGATAATATTTGACTTATTTAAATGCATGTATACATATATTTTAAGAGAAATTAAATCATTAAACTTTTATGATATTTTGCACAATAAGCGAAGTAACAATCAGACAAAGCTAACAAAGTTACGTTGGTGTGGATAGTACTTAACTCAGATTTTTTTTTTAGCAAAATATTATGTTAGAAATTTGTGAATGAAAACAAAAAATAGTTAGAAGGAAAAATTTATTATTTAATAGATATTTTGTACTTATATATATATATATATATATATATATATATATATATATATATATATATATATATATATATATATATATATATATATATATATATAATTACTGCAATGTCATTGATGACAAAATAAGGAATGTAAAAAAAATTAAAATGAGTGTAAAATGAAAAATATAACTAATTATCAAATTAATTAATTTAAAGTATCTCAGAATGTCCAAATTAAAAAAATACCGAAATAATAATTTTTCTGTAATAAACCTAAACCAAATCTCATCAAAGATTCAAAATTATTGCATGTTATATATAATTAGTAGCAAGAAAATTTAGTATACTTGTGTAAAGCAGGCCCATAATCCAAATCCATTATTTATTATGATATACAATTAAGTATATGAAATCATAATAAATAAGAAATACAGTTTAATATTAAATTACTGTGTATAATAAGTATTACTTTAAAAAAATTATATTAATAATAATTTATAATTAAATTTCCGGCCATGTAAAACGATTTTATGCTTAAGTGCATCATAATTAAATTCTATATAAAACTGATGCTACATAAAACTTCAACACTGATAGAGTATTATGACTGACATAAGTATAAAACTAACAAATATATTGCAACAATCATAAGTTCACCTCAATAATATATAGTACACCAACAGGGTACTGTTATTAATTCTATACAGGTAAAATCAAAGAAAAAATGAATTATTTTAATTTACTCAAAAATTCATATAATTATACCCGGAACAAGTGAACATATTATATTGGCGTAAACTATGACATTTAATTTCAATAGGGATGTTCAAAAAGTGTCAAAATTAAGCCAAAACAATGCCAAAATTGTAGAAATATCAAATGAAAGTTATATGGAGCAAAACATTCAACGGAAATGGCTTATACAAGCTTCTGATATAGAATAAAACCTGCAACAGTAAAACGAGTCATCTTACACCATGACTTAACTCACCAAATTCTCCATCTACATGCAACAAAACATCATGAAAACAGAGTATTTTCTCATTAATGCAAAAGAGTAAAATTAAAATCCCTAGAAAGTTTTTTAGTTGACGAAGGTAATGAGAGGAATCTGATGGAGATTCAAAAAATGCACACAAAAATGAGTGTTGAAACAACGCGATTTAATTATCGCAAGTTACTCGACAAAATCGTCTAAAATTTCAGTTTAAAATTAAATTTATCAATTAACAAAAGTCCTCAATTAGTCTTAACAATCATATAAAAAAGTAGTGTGAAATGCAGTTCAGAGTGAAATTGATTAAAAAACGGGTTTCGTGGAGATCCGAACTATTCTCACATTATTATCCACAAATTAATTGCATGTATTAAAACTGGTTTGAAGAACAAGTTGACTTGATCTTCCAAATTACTCAATGAAATCACGTAAATTTTCAGTATATTGTACAAAATAAATGTAGTAACAAAAATCCAAGTCAAATTCAAGAATTGTGGAATAAACATATAAATAAAGTAGTTACAGAAATTGACATGAGAAATGGATTTATTTTTTACCATCAAACTTCTCTTGATCAATCCTATAAATCCCTCAACTATATGTTTGAAATTTCAATATGTTTTAGAGGGAACAATGGTGAACAAAACTCTGAAGATTTTTATTTTAATAAAGGATAAAACAAAAGAGAAACACGAGTTTGAGTTTGTTCTAGAAGTATATTTCAACAAGTTTTCCCAGTTTTTTATTCAATTCAATACACATATAATGTCACAAGTATCTCATGGTTAAAACCTCTAAATTAATTTACACCATTCGGCCGAATTCAAAACCATATAGATTAAGAAAATAATTAGAAATTTCAATTTAATTTTGACAATAAACATAAAAAATAACATGCATCTTTCTAGATTCTAATACTAATTTAATTTTTTTATAATATATATATATATATATATATATATATATATATATATATATATATATATATATATATATATATATATATATATATATATATATATATATATATATATATAATTATATAGCTACATATTATAACACGATTTAACCTGAATTAAACAGAAAATTAAGTACCTAACAATGGAGAATGGTCCATCATTATTAAGAAATAGGGAAACAACTAATGATATCGATGTTTAAACAAATATCCTCTCTTGGACGATTAGGAATTTCATAAAGTTGATAAATTTGTCGAACAAAAAAATATATATATATATATATATATATATATATATATATATATTATAGTTACAATAGATAAAAGTAAAGACTTCTCAACAAATATTATACAAGAGTGACCTAAACCATAATAGTCTACTTACAATTTCCTCAAGGGGAATGAATTTTTTCAGTGACATTTTCGCCGGATAAGATCCTAACCATTTAATAAATTTTATGAATATAATACATATTTTTATTATAAAGAGGATATTTAAAAGAATTAAGGGTGTGATCTTAACATTTTAAGAATTTCATGTTTTTTTTTTTCACTTAAAAAATCTCTTCTCATCAATTAGTCAAATGTTATGTTTAAATTACCAATTTCCATAATTGAAAGATTTTATTCTAAATAATTGAATAATAATTAAAAAAATCCTACACAATGCTATTAATATATCTTTAATAACATTTTAAATTAACAAACCTACTTATTATTTTAGTAATTTTATACGAGTTTTGCTGAAAATTTTGGATTCATTTTTTCCAACAAGGTTTAATTTGCATAAAATTTACATAATAATAATAATAATAATAATAAGATTGGTGACGTTTCTATAGAATTTATTGGGTTTTTTTTGTCTGCGAAGAGTTGATTAGGTTTGAGTAACTTTTTACATTAAACCATAACTGAAGGGTCAGCCGCTTAGGGTATGACAGAAAGTTGCTGGTTGGTTATAAGGCCTTTACCGTACTGGGCCTTACGGACTTCGATATCAAGCTGCCGTCCTACGCTACGCCTACTACGTATCAACTAATTCTTTCCACGTATAACATTACTGCATGTCACTATTTTTTCTTTACACTTGGGGTGGATTCACATGGAAAAATAAGACAAAATAAAATATAGAATAAAATAATAAATGTGATATGAAATGTTGTAGAAAAGAAAGAGCTAGAGAGATAAATAATAAAAAAAGTGAGATATGTAAGAGTTAGTGAGTAGATGATTATATTTTTTTCCTTTTTTTTAAGCGTTCAATTTCTCCTCTTCAAAATAGATATCTTCGGTGGGTGTTAAAAAAAAGCTATTAAATTATTTTATTTTATTACTTAAAATAAAAGTGATATAAGAGTAATATGATAAAAATAATAAACAAATACTCTCCCTAGAGGACAAGGATCACCTGCAGTTGATAAATGAACTGTCGGCTCCCGCATCTGCGACGTCCAACACAATGCAAATTAAATCGTGCATATATTTTTGTTATTGTTTCGTGAAATAATTTACCAGCTATGAATTCTGTGCAGTTGTTGCAATCACAAAACAATCCCAATTTTTTTATACATAAAAAATTATTTGAGGATTTAAACTTATCAAATGTCAAATCCTATCTTTCTTTACTCTACTAATCCCTCGAACTTTAGAGAACATATCCTAATCTTATCAAACCTTTTGCAAACATCAAACATCTCACTTCAATCAGAAAGTTCACACATGAAATAGATTTGGGAGGATAATGATTTAAACAATGATATCTCTTGAAAATAAAAGTAAAAACGGGGAAATTTAATGTAAATTTTAAATAGAATATTTAAATGAAATTTATAAACTTTTTTATTTAAAGTCATTGTTGGCCAATATATTTTCTACACATATATTACTGTAAAATTAGGTTTTCAATATTATCGTAATAATTATTGTAGCATTTCAATTAAAAATGTTGTCAATAATCATCTTAATTTGGCTCACTTATAAATGATTATATATATATATATATCACTCATGATTTATTTAACAATTGAAGCTATAGTTATCAATAAGAAAGTAAAAAGTGAAAAGGAAATGATTTTGATGGATTAGTAGGAGATGAGTTAAAAGTTATCTTTTGGGGTTGTCTTTAGGGTGAAAGGGACCTGAAAAGAAGATATGTTGCGTTGGAAAGTCTTGAGAAGTATTTCACGGGAATGTCTAGAAGATAAATTTGATTACAGACGAGACAACGCAAGAGAATAAGAGTCGCTAGGATCAATAAATTCCTGTGACATAGACAAAGTAAACGCCTTCCCAAGACAAATCCCCGTGTATTTCACGTACTAAACTTCTACTATTTGGTTCATAATCGTGACACTCGCCAACTCAAAAACACAACAACGTGAAGGCCAGTTAGGTGAAAAGTTAACCTAGCTACGCAATATAATTATCAACAACAGTCAAGGTTGCTTGTCCGAATTTTCGTGCATGCCTTCTTTGCCTTTGCGGCTATGTTCCCCAAGTCAAAATCAAGCTTAATCAACACATTCAAATCAGGCCATCATAATCACAAAGATAACCCAAAATGGCCTCTCTCACGGGTGTTTAAGTTAAACTGTAAGCCTGTGACCACCACCCCAATTGAGTATACGCCAATACATATATGAGCAAACAAGTGACAAACCCAAAAAATAACAGTCAAATCAGAGGTCAAACCTCATCCCCTCAATGCAAAAATTCCTATTATGTAATTAATGTGTATTGTTCAGTAAATCATTACATAATATATATCTAAAATTTTATTTTATAAAAAAATAATTAAATAATAAATAATATTCCACTATATATTGTGTAAAAAATTATTAAGTAATTAATACATTATTAGTAATTTTTGATGGTCTAGATTGTTTTATGTGACACATTATCAAAAATTTCAAATTAGCAAGAAAAAAAAGTTAATAATACTTAATTATCAAAATTATTTCATAATTTTTTAGTAAATTAATAAGAATCATAATAATTTGTAACTATCTAATAATTATAATTTATGACAAAATAATTTATGTATTGACATTTAATTATAAAATGCTTTCTTCGATAAATTTATTATTTTAAAAATTATAGTAAGAATAATTTATTATTAAAAACAATATAGAATTACTTTCTCTTAAACTGGTAATTGATGGTATTGATAGAGGGTTGTTGTAGTTTGTTTTGGGAGTGACCAGTTTGAAAGTAACGAAATGGGAAGCAAGGCTAAGAAAGAAGTAAGGAACCTGAAACCCCCAAGCAGTCTCGGGAAAAACACCCCCACCCAGAATCAAATCAGAATGATACAAAAGGGCAGTTTAGGAAATTAACCTCTCTCTGTGCACAGGAAAATAACCCTCTCTCTTTCGCCACCTTTATGCTTTCGCCTTTATCTCCACCCAAACAGTACCACACACGCACCTTGCACTCCTCACTTTCCAAACCATGGATCCGGACGCCTTCACCGCCAGCCTATTCAAGTGGGACCCACGCACCGTTCTCCCCGCTGCGGCGCCTTCCCGCCCCCCCCTCCTCGAATACGCGGTGGCTCCGGCGGTGGCCCCGACCTACCACCCTTCGCGGGCTCCGCGCGAGCTCGGCGGGCTGGAGGAGCTCTTCCAGGCCTACGGCATCCGCTACTACACGGCGGCGAAGATCGCCGAGCTCGGCTTCACGGTGAGCACGCTGGTGGACATGAAGGACGAGGAACTCGACGACATGATGAACAGCCTCTCCCAGATTTTCCGCTGGGACCTCCTCGTCGGCGAGCGCTACGGCATCAAAGCCGCCGTCAGAGCCGAACGACGCCGCGTCGACGACGACGACGTCAAGCGCCGCCACAACAACAACCTCCTCTCCGCCGACACCACTACCAACGCTCTCGACGCCCTCTCTCAAGAAGGTGTGCACACATGTACCATAACCATACCATACACTTGTTTTTGTTTTATACCTAACATACACTGTTTCCTTATTTATCTTTTCTATTATCATAATTATTACATACTACTACGTTAGCTACCTAACATACACTACTGTTATATTAAACTACTGTTCTATGTTACAACATAAAGTGAGATAGATAGGTACTAGCTAATAGGCTGACTAATTTGTTATTATGTGAGTGTATGAAGTGAATAAGATAGTGTTTGCTGTAAAAAAATTGTATATAAGATGTAAACTCCAAAGAATGATTTTAAGAAAGAGTTTCCGATGATGTAATGATTGTTGATGGAGAAAGGTTATTGATATTATTGTTATTGTAGGTTTATCGGAGGAGCCGGTGGTGCAACGAGAAAAGGAGGCGGTGGGGAGCGGGGGAGGGAGCACATGGGAGGTGGTGGTGGCGGAGGAGAGGAGGAAGCAGCAGAGGAGGAGGAGGACGAGGATGAAGGCGAGTGTTCAGCAAGAGGAGAATGAGGAGCTTGAAGAGGAGGAAGGAGAAGAGAACGATGAAGGAAACAACATGAGCGGTGGAGGTTGTGAGAGGCAGAGAGAGCACCCGTTTATCGTGACGGAGCCTGGGGAGGTTGCACGTGGGAAGAAGAACGGTTTGGACTATCTTTTCCACCTCTACGAGCAGTGCCGTGAGTTCTTGATGCAAGTTCAGGCCATTGCCAAGGACCGCGGCGAGAAATGCCCCACCAAGGTATTCTTCTCTTGATTCATTCTTGGTTTTGTTTTTGTTTGTGTCCTCACTCCCCTTTCAGTCCTTCTGATCACTCTGACTCTGGCACTCACTTGTGTTGTTGTTGTGTAGTTGAATTCCTTGATGAACCGTTTGAATAATGTTTTGTGTTGGTGCCGTGATATTGTCACGTTCCACGGAACACGTGACGGGTCAGGGAGTCTCGTGAGGGGGTCCAGCTTCCTTTAAAACTGGAATTTTCTGTCCGTACAAGCCAAGTGAAATATCCAGTTACAACTCTTAGCTCCTAACCTAGCACAACCACCCGCAAGTCAAAGTCATGCATGCCCCCCCCTCAATTACCCCTTACACCCACTGGTTCCTCGCATGTCCTCTTAACCATCCCGATCGACGCGTATCTATGTTTTCTCATTCTGTTAATTTCATCTGCCTGCCTCTGTCGGGGCTACTCAACTCTTATTATTATTATAACACTACTTCATATATATTTTTAATAATATTTTCTTGTAAAAATGTTATTAAATTTTTTATATTTACAGTAACATTTAACTGTTATATATCACGTGGAGGTGTAACTTTGTTTACACAAAACTTGCATACATAAGTGCCACCCGCATTATTCTTGTTACAAAAATAATTTTTAGATACCCAAATGCCATTCAACATTAAGTGTGAGAGAGAAAATTATAGATAAAATAAAAACTGTTATTTTAGTGAAGTAAAGTATGTAGCACTAGCTACCAAATATAATCAATATTATGTTCATGTTATTAAATTCATGGCCGGGTTTGTATCTCAAGATGTCCCTATGACTTAGCTTGAGAGCAATTCCATGATGGTTGAAAAGGAGTTGTATAAAGAGAGTAGAAATATCTTAAAATATATGAGTTAGAGAAATGTTAGCTGAAATACATTTATGTAAGAGTTAAAATAGTTAGATTAGACAGCAAGATTGAAGTTTTGTCGTTATTGATAATTTCCGTACGAAGATGTATGTATATATACGAACTAAAATGTAGGAGTGCAGGTGACAAATCAGGTGTTTAGGTACGCGAAGAAGGCTGGGGCAAGCTACATAAACAAGCCAAAGATGCGACACTACGTGCACTGCTACGCCTTGCATTGTCTGGACGAAGAGGTGTCGAACGAGCTTCGAAGGGCGTTCAAGGAGCGAGGGGAGAACGTTGGGGCGTGGAGGCAAGCATGTTACAAGCCCCTTGTGGCCATCGCCGCGCGTCAGGGTTGGGACATTGATGCCATATTCAACGCTCATCCTCGTCTTTCCATATGGTATGTTCCCACCAAGCTCCGTCAGCTTTGCCATGCCGAGAGGAACAGCGCCGCCGCGTCGAGCTCCGTATCTGCTGGCAGTGCTCACCTTCCCTTCTAAGCCCATGCATGTACCACTGTAGTAATTGTAATAGTTAGTAATATATGTGTTTATTTATTATATGTACAAGAACTTCCCACTCCACGTTATGAAATGAATTGAGGACATATATATATATATAGCAATGGAGGGACTTCTAATTTTAGTTATGCGTAATTCCGTTACGTATCTTTCATAATTTCTTGCTTTCTATTATTTCTTTAGTGTGTTTCATTTATCGGTTTCTCTCTTTTTTCTTATGTAGGTATTATAACGTCTCATATAATTCTCTTTTCATAACTACGGTAATTAGAGCTTTTGAATTCTCGCTGGGACTCCTAGGTTGGTTTCTCGTATAATTTGATAATTGATTTTGAAATGCTTTTATAAATATTCTTTTACCATGAACATATATTTTCGAGTTAATTAACTTTTAAGTTAATCGAATTCAAATTTATCTTTATAAGTTTCGTTGGACTGATGAATCTATCTTTCAATCTTTTTTATTTATGTGTTTGATGGAAGGGTTATGTTACCAAAAAGAAAGTAAATAGTTGCTGGTGATTAAAAAGTGGTTAAAGAATTAAAAGTGATAATTTTTTTTATTAAAAATATTATTAATGCATTTTCGTCGTGATTTTCAGTACATTTTTAACTTGATTTTAAAGAAAAACTGTATATTATTGATTCTGTAATTGATAACAATTTAAGGATACTGGTTAACGAGATCTTACTCAAAATAAAACTTTGTTATATTTGGTTAATAGCTAAAAAGTAACTTATATTTTGATAGTTCTTGGATCCCATGGAAAATTCAAGCAATAGGGAAGCAGAATTTCAGTTCAGGTAATATATCTAGAACCCAAATGATTATGAAAAATGAATTGGAAATTTTACTAGACTTTATATACTTTTCTCAATATTATAGTTCGTTATCGGAGATTTGTAATTATAGGGGTAGTTTGATAATAGGAGACTCAGTTATTACAATTAGATCAATTTTGTATATTTTCTAATTTAGACAGAGCTCAGTTAGACAGCGCTCAGTTATATACGTAGATTGTATCATTGTGGTGAATAAGAATAATATATACTTTTATTCCTCCAAGTCTCTGTACATTTTTTTTTTGTTAATATGGTATCGAGATCTTAGGTTACAAACTCTAGTTTCTTTCTGTTCTCATTTTTTTCCTGCAGTTTCTGTCTGATTGTTTTCCTTTCTTAGCTTGTGTGCGATTTTTCATCATGGAGAAATCTAAAATTGCAACTCCTATTACAACTCTTCTGACCAGAGCAAATTATAACCTTTGGGTTCCGGAAATGAATAGGTTTTTGATAGGCCGCAAGCTTTAGCTTATTGTGACTAAAGATATCACCAAGGCCAAGCAGAGAAAATGAAGAAATTCACGCAAAATTTGCTAATAGTCTCGAGGATTTGTATAGCAAAAGCTAACAGATCATCAAGTGGTTCCGCAATACTTTTGTCCCATCAATTCATGTTCAATTTACTGATTATGATTTTGGTAAAGAAATATGGAATTTTTTGGCTAGTTGATCACATCGCTAGACTTGCTCACTATTATCAATTGTGGACTACACTTCTCACTCTGACGCAATAATCTGGCCAATCAGTGAACGATTTTCTTGCTTCAAACTCTCCATCTTGTAGAGAAACATGTGTTTGCAGCTACCATCACTTTCCTATTCACCATTGGCCTCTTTGGCACTGTTGTTCAACGCTCACATCTTCATACCTCTCAACAAAGTGGTCGAGCTGAGCAAAAACATCGGCATATCCTTGATTATGTTAGTGCTTTTCTCCTCTCTGCCTTGTGTCTAGAAAAATTTTGGAGGGAAGTCACTCTTAATGTTGTTTACACTATCAATCCACTTCCTACCTTGGTTCTTCAAAATTTATCTCCTTTTGAATAACTGTTTGGTAAGCTTCCCGATTATTCAATTCTAAAACCTTTTGGATGTGCATGTTTTGTTCTTCTACAACCTCAGGAATACAAAATTAAGATCATGTGTTGGTCTATGTTACTTTCTTGGTTATGGAATTGAACACAAAGGGTAACCTTTTTGGGATCCTATTTCCAACATATTACGCATCTCTCGCCATGTTACCTTCTAGGAAAATCCATGTTCTCTTCTCTTTCCAAATTTCCCCATTCCTTCATCAGAAGCTCCTCTTTTTTCAATAATCCCTCCATTGAATTATTTCCAAGTTTCGGGTATTGATTATTCTGATGTGCTCAGTCCTACCCCACATGCTTTCATTGAACATGTTCTTGTTATTTATACTGTTCTTATCTCCACTTCTCGTCATTCTTATTAATTATTGTGAATTACAATTAAATATGATTTTTTTTTTAAAATGGACTAATATTAATATTCAGTAGATGATATTTAAGTCCACTAATAATATGATTTATTAGTAATAGACTTTAAACACTTAATAATAACATACAAGGAACACGATGAAAGCCTAACCTTAAGATCCATAATGGTGATACCATGGGTTAATAAATAGTTTGATTATGTCTACTTTGCTGTCATAACAATGTATAATTGTTCACTATAGTTTGTTCCATTGAAAAGTTAGAATCTAGAGCATGTGATTAGGTAAAGAAAGACTTAACTTTTTGATTTTCTAGAGCTACACAAAATGACCACATAATCTTTCAGTATATTTGAATATGCTTTCAATAAGAAAATATTTAATTAGTGTTCTAAATTCATATAAAATATATTATTAATGACATGATTTTTCTTACAAGCAAAACTCCCCATTATCATACTTATTACCATTTTTATTCTATTGCAACTTTCCACAAGTCACCCTCTTATCATAAGATAAAGATTGACCCTATTTGATAGCAAGCTATAACTGAATAAATTTAAGCTTTACAGAGAATATAAATTTGGGAGTTAGTTGATCTTCCTTGAGATAAGATCCTTATTCGCTACAAATGGATCTATAAGATCAAAACCCGTTCTAATTGAATTGTTGAACGTTACAAATCTCACTTAGTGGCCAAAGGGTATGCTCAAGTATTTAGGATGGATATGAACAATTTTTTGCTCCAATGGCTTGAGTAGCATTTGTTACCTTGGCAATTGCTATAGTTCGTAAATGAAATATTTTTCAAATAGGTGTCTAAAATGTATTTATTCATGGTGATTTGACAAAGGATGACCATATGCATCCCCTTCATGTTTACCACTTTCCTCATAAGGTTTGTAAGGTACAACGAGCCTTTCATGTTTTGAAACAAGTCCCAAGGACCTAATATGTCAAATTTAATTCTACTCTTACACAAGTTAACTTTCTTTCTAGTCCACGTGATTTTGATTTATTTATTCTACAAATGGTTGTATTGTATTTTCATTGCTTTATGTTGATGATATAATAATTACCAAAGATAATAAGTCCTAAATTTAAGCATTACAAAGTTATTTTAGACAATAGATTGAAATGAAAGGTCTTAGTTCTCTTAACTATTTTTGGGGTCTTGAAGTTTTTCAAAATTTAAAAGGCTATTATCTCTCCCAAACCTAGTATGCATTTGACATGCTCTCTTGAGCATATATCACAAACAACAAAATCAAATGAACTCCCTTAAGCTCATATGCAAACTGACGTTGCTTGATGCCACCCCGCTTCATGATGCCACCTTATATCGACAACTTTTTGGCAGTCTTGTTTAACTCACCCCCTAATACTGCATATGTTGTTCATATAGTCAGTCAATTTATATCTATTCCACGCTCATCACATTATTCTACTGATCTTCGAATTCTCCACCATATTAAAGAAACTATTTTTCATGGTTTACACATCTCTACTAATTCATCTTGGTCATATCCAGATACTTCGATGCCAATTGGGTTGATGATCTAATGAATGGTTACTCAACAAGTTATTGTTTTTTCTTTGGAGCTTCTCTTATCTTTTAGCATAGCAAAAAGCAAATTGTTGATGCCACTTTAATTGCTTTGGTTACAATGATTATTAATTGGCATGGGTGTTACACATCCTTCTCCTATTATTGCTTCATTGTGTCAAAAGAAATGTGATATAAATTTCTCAATGATGTTTTTGTTGGGTTATTTTTGGGCTCCCAACTATGTAGACAAAAGCCAAATACTCTCAAGCCCGCTAGGTTTCTCTTTATAAGAGGAGAAGGGGTCAGATTTGGAAACAGAGAGAGAGAGTGAATTTCTCAGGCAGAGAGAGAGTGTATTTTTCAGATAGAGAGTTGATTTCTCAGATAGAGAGAGAGTTGATTTCTCATATAGAGAAAGAGTGAAGTTTTCACAGAGTGGGTGAGAGAATAACTTTGTACTCTTAATTAATCATAGTGGATTAATTTCTTTAGTCTGGACGACCCATGGTTTTTACTCCTCACGTTGAGCGAGTTTTTCCACGTTAAAAATATTGGTCTCTCTCTTGTGTGATTCTTCTTATTGTTATTTTCATTTGCATTTGTGGTTACTCCTTAGAATTTTTGCAAGTTAGGGGAATTTTTATCCGCTGCGTTGTGTCACCACATTGGTGGTACCGCCCTACCTTCCTATCATCAAAGTGGTGACCTTTTCCCCATCAGTTTTTAAGTTATGTTATTAATGACAACATTTATTATTTTATCCAAGTCTTATTTGGTAACTAAAATACTATCTATATCTTCATGAAAACACATCCTTTGACTTGCTTCAAATTAAGATCTCTTAAGCAAATATGAGAATATTTCCACTTTTATTCATAGGAATCAAAGGCAGAAAATTTACAACAATTATACATCATATTTAATCAACTAAGTTAAATTTCCCCAGTTAATGCTTTCTTATATATATGCAAATTTAAAAACAGTATACATTTTTATTCCGCCAAATTCCTTCTCCTACTTTCTGTTAATATGGTCAGAATTATTTTCATATAAAGCTCATCATAAACTTGAGTTCGTGTAAGAAAAAAAAAACTATAATAAAAAAATATGTTTTAACTTATCCAGAAGTTTTTATGTGTTCAATATATAACTAATTCAAATATTTGTGTTACTTTTGGTGTGAAATTATATATAACCCTAATTCATGAATAAAAACAGTATCTTTTGTACTGTAATGATTCTTTCACAAACATTACTACAAAATTTAAAATTTTCTACAAAATAATTTTGTAGCTAATTTTAAAACCAATAGTTATTTTGTAATTAATTTCTAGTAAAAATAATTAGTTACAAATTTATTATAATATTGGTGGTAACATGAAATAAGTAGCAAATTAGTTAAGAAAATAATCTTAGTTAATTTGTAGTAAATTTTTAAAATTTATAGTTATTTTTTAGCTAATATGTAGTAATAAGAAGTATAAATGAATATAATTTAAATTTAGTTTAAAAAAATAGTATTCTAGTTAATTAATAATTAATTAGTTAGAATTTAACTATTAATTTAAATTGTAGCTAAAATTAGTAACAAAATCAAAAAAATCTTGTTGTGAAAAGATAATATCAACTGTAAATGTCGTGTGAAAGATATAAAATACAGATGAGGTACGATATATGAATGATAGAACGTTTGTATCAAAGGATTTTTGCCTATGAATGTAGCTTAAGTACAAAATAAATCTTTATTTTTTATAATTAAAATACATAATAAATAAATATTTTAAATATAGTAAATTATATTATAATTATAATTTATAATAAATAAATATTTTATATATAATTATATTTTAAATTTATAATAAATAATTTGTAAATTGTTATATAAGGTTTTATAACTATAACAATTATTTTTAAAAAATTATTAAATTTTGATGCTACATAAAAATTATAGGAGTTTAAAAAAACTAACTATACAAATAAGAAGATAGTTTGAGATAGTTGTAAGAATTTTTTTTTTTACTTTGTTATGGGATAGTACGATGAATTGCGCATTTAAAAAAAATATTAAAAGTGTGTAGTTAAAATAAGGAAGATGAAAGTTATGTATTATAATTTATAATATAAGATTAAAATTTTATAATTATTTTAATTGTCTGTTGTGTTGAGAAATGTCAAATATGTAATTTGATTGTGGAGTGTGGAGTTCTAACTAGGCCAATCATGGTTGACAGCTCATATCCAATCTTGGTAGTGTTGCCTTGGGAGTGGTTGGAGCCCGTTAGGTCTCTGCTTTCTTATATTTGGAGTGCTATGGTTTTCGACGAGATCTAATGTTAAATGTTAAATGCTAATAACTTCTTAGGGATATTAATTAAGGAATATTTGTTATTTTTTAAAACATATTTAATCATTTTAAAAAATAAGTATATAGTTTTACTATTTTTAATAAATACTTTTTTATTATTGTCTTAACATTTTTTTAAGGGCACTATTTAACATTTTTTTAATGGCACTGTTTAACTTTTTTTATTCAAAAGTCTTACCTAAATTCGTATTAAAACGTTTGGAGACTAATTGAATTCCGGTTCAAATACTATTAAAAGTATACTACAAAAGTAACTCATATACGTATACTTTATCATTATATAATTTGTTCCGTTAGTGTAAATTTTATTTATCAAAAACAGAATTGTTAATATAGATATTCTAGGTCTATCTAATTGTTTTAGATGGATTTAGCCTAATTTCGATCTGCGATTGGAATGGCGATTGGAATGTAGGACAACCCAATGTACATGTAAAATTATTTTGAAGCAATGACCAGCCGACAAATTAATATCTTTTCAATTATTTCAAAATTAAATTAATTGTATTTATAACTGTATTTATTACCAATTAATTGAAATTAGATAACAAGATGAAAATTAATAATTTTTTATTTTTTTAACCTTGTCCTTGACCCAATGTGGAGACGGTATGTTTGTTATACCTTTCATAACTCGTTTAGGAATAACTAATTTGTGGGATGGTTGAAATATCAAAGGAGGAACTATAATAAATCTAAGCATTTGGAGTTATAAAGGTATGACCGGAACACATATTATGTTTTCAGGCTTGTACTTTTTAGCAACTATTTGACATTGGGTTTATTGGGATTTAGAAATCTTTTGTGATGAACATATTGGAAAACCTTGTTTGAATTTGTCCAAAATTTTTGACATTCATTTATTTCTAGGGGTGGCTTTGTTTTGGTTTTGGCACATTTCATGTAACAAGATTGTATGGTCTTGGAATATGGGTGTATAGACTAATCGGAAGGATACAATATATAAATCTCGCATAAGGTGTGAAAGGATTTGATCCTTTTGGTATGGTGACAAATCATCTTGGAATGATTTTTAAAGTAATTAATGTAACAATCAACAAACTGACTATACATGATGATTTGTAAGATTTGTAATTGGATAACAGTATAAAACTATCTTACCATATTCTTTTAATTATAAAGAGCTTATAAGATCATTATTTAGTTCTAACTTATAATATTAATTATTTTTTATTATGTCTTACAATTTATTAATATTGATGTGTATACTTCAAATATATCTATCTATATTAAACACAAACATTCATAGTAAAGTCAACGAGACTATAAATATTTTAGACATTCATTTATAAGGTATAATATATTTACTTTATTTCTGACCAATTAAGTCATACTTCTACTTATTCGAGTATTAGAATGTTTATAGATAAAATTCTCACCAGTATTAAATGAGTAAACTTTTACATCAAATTACTAAAACATATAATAAATTTGTGAAAAACATTGACACTCATTGATATCTAGGATCATAAATCAAAATAATTTATTTTATTTTTTTAATAATAATTAGATTAATGTCAAAATAACAATTAAAAGAAAAAAAAATGGCTAAAAGAATAATTTCTCCATTTGAAGTGACAATTTAAAACAATGTTGTTTTTAATAATGACCAAAAGTATTTATAGTAATTTGACCAACAAGCATTTAAACTAAAAGAATGATCAAAAGGTCAAAAAGGATTAAAAAAGTCAAAAAGAGTGACCAAAAGGTCAAAAAAGATTAAAAAGGTAAAAAAGAGTGACTAAAAGAAGTAATAATGACCTTACGGTCACCATTTTAAATTAAAAGTAATGAGAAGCATTTGTAGTGGCAATTTGTTCATTTCATTATTCCATGTATTAGTATAGCCATTGAAAACAAATTAGACCATGAAAAGGGAAGTTCAACTAGACAACTAATTATCAACATCAGTAGTTCCATTTTAAATTAAGAAACAAACAGATGTATATTAAATCTGTCTTATACATCAAACACAAGAACGAGTTTAAGGGGGGAGAGGATAAGTACTCATATAAAGGACAAACCATATTGTTAGAATTAATTTAATAACTAATACATACATGAATTCTTTGAGACCCCTTCAGTGTAGCTGACACTATCGAAATCAGAATTGATACCTTCCTGCATCTATACATTAAATACTCGAATTATGTGGTAGCTAGTGATTTCATTCCACCCCTTCAGCGCCCAATTAGCATTTCACACAATATATGGTTGCAAAATAAAATCACCACATCAAGAGGACTTAAGCGACAGAACCAAATAAAAAAGTATGTTCTCTTTTCACACATTCAATTAACATTTAAGTGCAAGAAAATTGAGTATTATATCAAATAGAACTTATTTTATCATCCAAACTATGAAATACATCGAAGCCGACAGTATCTTTCTGCCATGTTTTTTCAGATTTTAAAACAAAGATCAAGCAAGCCAACCACCTCAATTTTAACAACCAGGATCCTGCTAACCAAAACAAAAAAGATATATTAGTCACAGATATAAAACAAATAGATACTTAAGTAAGTTAAAGAATAACTAAAAAGAAATTAGGAACTTTATTGAGTAAGTCCTCTATTCCCAAGTCTGAATCAAGGAGAGTGAAGATCATAGAGATAGGATGCTTATAATAATTACACAATAATTTCCAATCTGAACTCCCTCTCCCTCCTTCCCCCTAATAATTTCAGTTAGAGACTCCTCCTTACTAACAAACTGTCATCAACATAAACAAACAAAGAGGACCTACTAATCTGTGGTCATCTATTGTTACACCTAACATACACCTTGGTCGCTAGGGGTTCACTAAGAGAATGTTACTCATGTCCCAACATCCCTCTTGAAACATTGAAAAAGATGCACGAAACAATTTATGAGAGCCCGAAGGAAGGACAGATCGAGGAGATGCCAAACAAAATTTGTTTAACAAATTATTCCAAACATGAATATTTTTTCTAACAATGATCCTTTCACTTTGTTCTTAAGATACTAAAAGCCTTAAAACCCCATGGGCGATAGAGATGATTAAGAGTTTGGAAAAACATTTTTTCAAACATAATTCTAGTTGGTTGATCCTACAAACCACTTGATTCATCATGAACATCAACAGTCCAAAAGGCAAATGATGTCCAAGATTCAAATGCAAATATTAACCAAAAACATATTAACCCGTTCAAATTGTCAAAGGATGTTTTTTTACTGCTTGTCGCATCTTTGACACTGACGGTACGTACTCTCATTGGCAGCCATAATGTAACTTGTTTATGTATCCATGTGAAGGACAGAAGAGTACGTACAGTCAGCGACAAAGACGCAGAAAACAGTAAAAAAGTTATGAAGTAGTAGTAGTGGTGGTGGAAGAGGAGGGAAAGTCTGAGGAAATAAAAAGTTAAGTAAGATGGGTGATTATTGTGTTGTTGTATGAACTTGAGAGAAATATAAGGGGGCGTTGTGTGAAGGAAGTTGAATAGAAGGTTTTAGGAATGGAAACGGATGAATTAGTCACTGATCACTCATCTGTGGAATTTCTGCCGTAGCAGATGAAGCCCACCCTGCTATTTATTTATATCAAGGGGTTGCTATTTACTCTCTTTTTTATTCTTCTAACACTCCAATTTTTTTCTTTTTAAATTTCAATAATTCCTTAATTATCTAATCTCTGTGCTACCTTTTTAACTCCACTTTCTCGTGATCTTTAAACATATTTACACTCTTATTAATTTTTTTTTTATAAATACTCTGTTCTTTCTTCTCTAGCATTATTTTTTCAAACAAAATTTTGCACCTCCATTATCTCATTCTAGCAGAATTCCATTTGTTACTTTTTATTGTATATTACCGATTTGACGACAATTAATTTGTGTATCTTCACATAAAAAGAACAATTTGCGACAGTATTTTTATAAAGAAAAATTTTAAAATTAATGAATGGTGCAAAGACCACAAAAGGGCATGAAATAGCAACCCCTGTACCATCAAAGACCTGTGAGTTGAGAAGATCATACGTGTTAAAAAAAAGTCCAGCTGAATTAAACTATGTGAAAATTGAACTGAAGTAAAAAAATAATGTGTTTGAATTAAATATATTTTTTAACTTAACGATCTATTTTATCAAATTAGATTAAACTGTGTTTTGAATCGAATTAAACTATTTATAAACTTATGAATTTGGAAAAACAAAATTAGAACTTGAAGAATTTTAGTCCTTTATAAAAAATAGTTTAATTTTTATTTTTTGATCCAATTGAATTTAATTCTCAAACAGTTAAATTTAATTTTTTTTTACAAAAACAATTCAATTCAATTATTCATAAAAATAATTCAACTTTTATATTTCAGATCGATCTCTCAATAGTTTATTTGATTCTTGACATCACTGATCAAGGTCAACTTCATGCTACACATTAAATGTTTTTGAAGTTGAATGCTTTTCCACTCACTCAACCAATTCAAGTAATGAAATGAGATAAGAAGTTAATGAGTTACTAATAGAACACGTAGGAAGCACTATTAGCAGAATCAATAATGTAGTAGTTACTAATAGAACAAGTAAGGCCCACCATGAACAAAGTAGATGAGATGCTTATAGAATCACTATTAGAGATTCTTTTTCTCTTTTTTTTTTTTTACTTAAATTTCATTTTTCTGGATTTACAAATTCTCGCTCTCTCTTATTTTTATCTAGCTCCCTCGATAAATTTGCAGAATGTATTCCTTACCCAAAAACTAAAAATAAAAGAAAGGGTTGAAAGTGAACCTTTCTGAGATTGTGTCTACTCAAATTCAATAGCAACAAAATTCAAGACGTATAATAAAAGTCAATTCTCAAAAGTCACAGGGAACTAAATATGAATGCAACTTAAAAGCAAAAGCAATATGAATGCAAATAGATGAGATTAGAGATTAATAAAAGCAAATGCAATTAAAAGAATATTTTATAAAATCTTGAGTTAAATGCAATGAAACTAAATTATGGAAGACAAATAAATAAAGCAATAAGGTAAAATCAAATAATACCGAGTCATTGGTTTGATACATGAAGCAAATTAATCATCTTTTATTAAAGCTGAAAAATATTTATTCCGCACTTATAGTCAATTCGGTCTTGTATATAAAAAAAATATTTATATTAATTAAAAATATTTGTTATACACTATTTAATTTTACCAAGTCAATTTATTGGTAGAGTACATGAAACAAATAATCAACTTTCATTAAAGCTGAAAAATATTTTTTATGATCCTATTCCGAACATTTTACCTACTCAATCTAGTTTTGTATATAAGAAAAAAAAATTATGCTAAATAAAAAATTTTGTTAAGTATCATCTAATTATATCAATCTTATTTAATAATAAATATTTATCTTAAAATAACTTTTATTAAAACTTGATATCAAGAATAAAATAGGATTACTGGAAACAACTTCTTTTGAATGAAAGGTATTTTAAAGATTAATTTATTAAATGAAGTGAAATTAGTTGAGATTGATTTAGATTTGAGACAACATTCGTGATATTTATTTTGCTTATACACTAGAGGAAATACTTTAGTCTTTATTTTTTTTATTTTTTATTTATTTATAGAACATAATTAGTCTTTATAAAAAATAATATGTATTAATTTATTTATAAAATTTACTAATAACTCAAATAGGACCTTGAAAATATTAATTTAAATGGACAAATTATTAAAGATATTCTATATTTGTAAGTTGAAGAGACTATTTAGTGACTTTTTTTTTATTTTAATGACTAAATTGGATTAAATATTATTTTTTCAAGAATCAAATTAAATATATTTATCCAAGTTTTCTTTATTTAAAAATCATTCGTAAAATAAAATTAAGGAAGCACTACCTTACATCCTTACTATTCAACTATTTATGTTGATTTGGGGACAAGATTTGAGTGCACGAGTTTCTTTTTTTGCCATAAATTCGTGAATTTTCTTACTCTTAAGTTCCTTATTTACTTTTTTCGTTGTATTAGATCATCAAATCTATAAAAAAATATATAGATATCTGGATCCATTTGTAGTTGCTAGGAGATTACAACAAAATCTTCAGTAATTGAGAGCCGTTGGTTTGTGGTATTTCTCAACTAAATCACCTTAGTTCCTTCTAGAACCTTCGTTTCTCTCTTCTGATGGGGAGAATAGAGAATGTCTTTTGATTTGGTGTATTGGGGACCATAATCGTTCTTGATGTGTCAGTCTACATATAGGGTTCTCATTATTCCCTAACATGTCAACTTGGGTATCCACTCATTAAGCTCATATCAAGTCCTTTTAGGAAGTCAATTTGATTACTTAAGTTGGATCACTTTAGGATTATAATCACCTTAAATAAATATTTGATCTAGTTGTATATTAAAATATAATGACCAAAAGATTAAAACAAATTACAAATTTCTAATATAAATTAGGGGTAACTTTCACTGAATGATATGTACCTTGTCGTAAAAGACATTTGAATCGTGATCGGTAAGTTATTTTAATAATTTATATTTTATAAGTAGATTTGATTATTTTATAAGTTAGGTTAATTAAAATGAATTTATTTGGTATGTGAATATATATTAGTATGAGCAATTTTAAATTAATTTTTAAAAATTATTTTAATTGATTTAGAATTTGTTTAATAGTTAGGATATTATATGATGTTTGATAGTTAAAATAATATACAATTAAATATGATAAACATTAATCTTATATAATGTTTGATGTAGGTCGATCTAAGGGTGGACGAAACCTAAACTAAAATTTAAGATTTTTTACTTTAAATGAAATATTTATATATTAAGCCTTTTCATCAACATACATGGACAAATTTAGAAATTTGTAGATGTAGGGATATATTTATATATATATATATATAAAACCAATATTTTTATTTAGAGTTTAATAACTATACATAGAGTGTAAAATGATTTTACACTATCAACTACTTAGAAATCATAATTAATATAATTTAACGATAATTATTGTAAAAGTCTATTAATCATGGTGGTTTTTTCGTGATTAGATGATAGTATAAAACTACTTTACACTATTAATGTATAACTTATTTTCTCTTTGATTTATGTATAATATATAATAAATATTTATTTTTATATAATTAAAATTTAAATAATAAATAAATAATTTATAAGATATAAATTATATTATAATTAAATGCAATCAACAATTTAAAACAAAAGGTTATTTTTAACTATTAATTATTTATTTTGGAAAAAAATATTAAAAATAAATTAAAAATATAGTAGATTGAAAATAATAAACAATTAAAAAATGCACACACACATACACATATATAAGATATTTTAAAATAATTAAAGATTTTGTTTTGGTTAATTGTAAAGATAGAGTGTGAATTTGGTTTTTTTGTGGGAAAATAAATAAAAAAGATGATCCACTATATTATTTGATAATGCATATTTGGGAGAAAAGCATCACGGATCTTGAACAATCAAGCTCTTTAATATCTGATTCTACGTTATAGCAAGGATGACTAGAAGGTCATCTACATGTAATCGAATCGAAGACTACTTAGAAGTTTGATTTCATACAAATATTGGTAAACTCCTTGGCACGTGCAAGTATTAACCATTTCTTAATGCCATATAATTCAACCAAGTGTAATGGAGTAAAAGCCAATATGAGTTGAATATCCCAACACAAATATAAAACTATGACAACAAATTACCCTCCATACATAACTTCTTTATGAGTTGTTTAGTACCTCACCCGAGTTAACCTTAACAAAAGATGATAGCATGAAGTCATCTAGTTGTTATGTCAATGGGATGAAGCACAATATCCTTCATAAATGATATGTTAAAAGATTCACACGTGATTACATGATACACTATAGTTTGTATTGGTACTACAATAGTCACACTATCCTCCCAACTATTTTGAACACTAAATTATTCTTTTTTTACCATATACAATCTAGTACAACAAAAAATAACAAGTCTTATTGTTCTCAATTGTATTTAACTAAAAGAACAAAATAAATAAGACTAAAAATAATTTGTAAGAAAAAATTTATATTATAAATTAATATTTTTACTATATTTTAAATTATAAAATAATTTATAATTATATATATATATATATATATATATATATATATATATATATATATATATATATATATATTATTTCAATGAGAGTGTTCTTAACTATAATTTTTCAATTAGAACATTTTGTAGAATTTTGTTTTATTTTATTATTTTTAATCTATCATTTTAATATTTTTAGTTTTAAACTAAATTTGAATATATTTTTAAAATTATCAATATTTAAAAATAACATTATATCATAATATAAGTTATTTATTATAAATTTCAAATGTAATTTATATACTAAAAAATATTTATTTATTACAAATTATAATTATAATATAATTTATATATTTAAAAATATTTATTTATTATAAATTAATATATAAAATAAATATTTATTTTATGTCATAACATGTTAAAATACTAGTATATATATTTTAGAAAATAATTTTTTATCGCGTGGTTTTGCAGCATAGAGAATCTTAATCTGGACGATAACTGATAAGTAATCTGGAACCTTACCAGAACAAGAGTCTTTCCAAATCACAGAAAAACAAATCGTGTAACACGTAAGTACATAACCTTCTCTATTTCCAGACTCTGGCGGTTCAAAATTAGGAAAACCTATAAAAGTACTTTCTGATTTTATATAAAACTTTAAAATTGAAACTCAAATAGTTGAAAACTATGTTGTTAGGGCTTTTGCTTCTTTGGGCTTTTAGGCCCCTTATTGTTACACACAAAAATCTATTCAATCCGTAATTCATTATTTCAACAATGCTATTTATTTTATTATACAGTTTACATTGTTTTTTAAATAAAAAATAAAAAATAAACTATACATGTATAAAATCATTTAATTATAAATTATTATGTAAAATAAGTGAGTTATCTATATATGATAAATAATTTTATATTATCATTTAATTATAAATTATTATGTAAAATAAGTGAGTTATCTATATATGATAAATTTATTTACTATGCAAAGACAATTACAAACCATATAACAAAATAAGAACAATATATATAGCACACACTTATTTTTCCAATACTAAAAAAATGCACTCTTGTACAATAAATTTTAATCATCATCTTGAATGTCTCTATTAGTATTTTTTAAATAAAAGTATTTTATAATCACGTGACTTATCTTAACCAATATATTCAACATTTAATTTTATATTTTTTAATTTTTTATTTCTTTTAAATATAATTCTTAATTTTAATTTGATATAAGTTTTAAATCTTAATACATTGTATTAAATTTAAAATATTTTTCTTCAAAATTTATGTAAAATATTAGAGAATTAAAATAATGAGTTGTGAAAATTTTAAAAGTATATTCTTAATAAATTCTAGTCTCACTCTCCTCCCCCTTTCAAATTAAACATCACATTATTCTTTCTCTTATCTTCTAAAAATATGCATTTCATATCCTATTATCACAATTAGCTAAAATATATTTGTCTCAATATCATTATTTTATCTACATCCTTCGTATTTTTAAGAGTTTATTCAATTACAAATTAATATTTATATGATTTTAAAAAAAATATTATAAAAATTAATAAATTTACTTTATATAATTATTTATTATTAGATAATAATATAATTTTTTTTACACTCTCAATGCATATTTTATATTTATATTTTTAATCATTTATCTCTTTCTGTTTATCATCTTTTTAACGTTATCTTTAAATTAAATTCAATAGTTTCTTTTTAAATAAATTATTAAAAAAAAATTATATCATAATTTAAGTTATTATTATAAAATATAAATATAATTTATACATTTAAAATATTTATTTATTATAAATTTTAATATATAAAATTAAACATTTGTTTTGTATAATGCAAATCCTATACAACGATAAATGAATAAAATTAAAACTCTATAAAGAAAGTATAATCGATAGGATGTGCAACAAAAACAAAGTCAATAAGATTTGAGATATTATAAAATGATAGATAAAAAAAAATACATATAGTGGAATTTCCTGATATTTGATAGTATTTATGGAATTGATTATTCTATATATTTTTGAAAAATTATTATTATTATTATTTAAAAGTAGATTTTTTTTAATTTAATTAGTAATTTTTTACGACAAAAAAAGGAGAAAGTGAATTTCCTTCGCTTATAAGGCAAGTATAAATAATGATAAAGAGGTTGAAGTTGACACTAGAGGATTTGCATTAAATACCGTAAAGTTTGACATTTGAGAAAAACATCGAAACAACAGACAGTGTCCCACGAATGATGCCCCAGATGGGTCGTCCACGACGAACAGATGGGCTGCAGACCTAAACAGTACCAAAGTCAATGACAGATAAAACCGTGTTGACTTTCTCTTGCACCTTCCATCGTACTGGGTCTTTAAATTTGAAATTTGATAAATTTACTCTCTATTTATTTCTGGCACAAGACATGAAAAGACAAATTAGAAAAAAAATAAATAAAGAAAGAGATCCAAAAAATAAATAAAAGACGTAATATGTGATCTAACTAGTATGAAATTTGATCTCACCTGAAATTTACTTCGAGAATTTTTCTCACCGGCTTTTGAACTCTTTTTTCTGTTAAGAGCAGGACGTTTAAATCAATTTTCTCGTTTTAGTAATTTCTCCTTAACGAAGAACGTACCTCTTGTTTGAATTTCTCACCTTATCTAGTATTCATGGTTACAGGTGTATTATCCTCGTTACGGTTGATTTTGTCGTCATTATTTATCGATTATTGAGATCTCGGAAATTTCGGTATGTGTTGTCTATCCTCATTATGGTTGATTTTGCCGTCATTATTTATCGATTATTGAGATCTCGGAGATCTCGGTGTGTGTTGTCACTCATTATTTGTTGGTTATCGAGGTTCCAAAAATCTCGATTCGTGTTGACTTGTTAAGGACGGGTCGAATTCTCATCGACTGTTCGAAGTGTCTTTGACATATCCTAGTACACATGTCTCTCGAGTCTCGAGTCCTCTTCGGGATGTAGAGACTTAGGTTTTTCTTTTCCGAGTTGCAATAGTCCCTTTTGTTTGGTGGTTGCACTAATTAATGCGTCGTTTCGCAGACTGTCGCACCTGCTGAGTGTCTTGTTTTGCAAACTGTCGCGTTTGCTGAGTGTCCCTTAGTTTTCAAGTTGAGGTCGTTTGGTATTCACCAATCACGTGACGCGACTCTTGACATGTTTCAATCGCATCCCTTGATCTTGTGTCCGCCCTATAGTTAGTCTTTGTTTAAATAGCCAACGTTCAAGGTTAAAAACATTCACATTACTACTTTCTCTTTGGTCTTTCTTGTCTTGTCTTTGAGCCTCCTCATCTTCAGGTACGTAGCTCCGACTCGCACGCTCTTTCAATTATGAGTTCCAACAACTCTTCTATAGAGTTGATTTTCGTGGCTGGATGCTAGATGTTAAAGTGAACCCTATCTGTGCCTCTTTGTTGTCGGACTCTTCCTCAAGTTTGGATTAAACGTCAATTATTCGAAGGCCATCGCTAGTGGTGGCTCCTTTGGTTGGTGCGTTAGTGCCAACATTGCTAAACGTCCTCCTTTTCTTATGAATCCTTCTTCTACCTCACTGAACACGCAAGGTGACACTTTGACCCAGCACTCTCCAAGTGGATTCCTCTTTAGAAGAAATCCTATCTGGCAGTGAGTGTGGCTAGCTACAAATGGCTAAGTGGAGAGGTTGAAGCCTTTCCCTCTCGGTTTCACACTTAAGGGGATGTCGCCAAGCTTGTTGACGAGGTGTTGCTCACGCTAACTGCGTATTCCGACTTGTTTTTGGTGGAGCCCTACTCGATTGATTAAGAGGGTTTTCATGGGAGCTCAGGAGGGAGATGCTGACTTTATCTACCTATACGAGACCCTTGTTCAAGATCTAGGAGTCACTCTCCCTTTTGACACCTTTAAGGTCAACATTCTCAACATGTAGAACGTTGCACCCTGTCAACTGCATCCCAATGGGTAGGCGACCATGCAAGCCTTCTGAGTGATATGTCATTATCTTCACATGGAGCCTATTGCAGCTACGTTCCTACATCTTTATGTCATGCGTTTGTGCCAAAAATTCGGGTAGGTCTCATTGACGGATATCCCCAAGACGTGTCTTCTTAACTCCTACTCCATCTTGTACAAAGACTTTAAAAAGTGGATTTTTTTAAGTGCAGGTTAAGGCCGAGGGTCCTTTGGAATTCTTCTACATGGACAGCCGAACTCGCTTTCCTTTGTATTGGCGACATCCAAATAAGTTCAACAATTGGGCCTGAGAAGAAATGTCGGTGTTCGACCACCTGGATCTTGATGATCTGAACAAGTTACCTCAAGGTCTTAGCTGTTGGGATATCGTCAAACTAGTTTTTTCTCAGTCTCCGTCCTTGGACCTGGCGAGTGAGTATTTTGGAACTTTTGCCTTGTGTATGAGTGTCGTTATTTATTGGTGTCTCATTCTTTCTATTTGATTTTTGTAGAGCTAATGGGTAAATTCGACTTCTGACTCTTAGGGCCGAGTGAGCTAAGAATAAGAAATCCTCTAATATCGTTCTTATTGACCAACAAGTGGCTGCCTTTTCGGCCTTGCCCGCCCGTTCTGATATAACTATTCCTGATGGGATTTCTCACAATCAAAAGAGAAAGGAGCCTCCTATAGGTGCTGACTTACCTTCTTCAAAGATAGTTTTGAATTGTCTATTGACTTCTCTTGAAGGTGTTCCTTTGCCGATGAACCCCAAGAGTCAGCTCCTCCAAATTGCTCATGTGGCCATGGAGCTTGGTCGCTAGTCTCTTTGGGATTGGGACTTCCTGCCCTAATGCATGATGGGGTCCAATTTCTTGTCGGATGCAAATAAGAAAATGATGAGGAAGGCAAGTCCCATTGCTATGATGGAGGCTGTCTCTATTTTCCAGGCTTGGTCATGGGCCATGGCGTAAATATGGGCAAGGAGTTCAAGCGCTCTTATGACCGAAGTGTCACTTTGGACACCAAGAGTGCAAAGTTGGAAAAGAGCCAATAGGAGCTCGATGCGTTGAAAACTAAAGTGGAAAGTGTGAAGAAGACTTTCGAGGAGCTGCTGAATGACTTATAATTTGCGCAAGCTAGGCTAGCGGCCAAGGAGAAATAGTTGGCCAAAGAGAAGGAGCTTAACGTGTCTCTGAGGTCAAGGGTTTCTTCTGCCGAGATCACCTTTCCTTCGCTCCTCACCAACATGTCCAAGTTGATTGAGTCTTTGTAGTCAACCAAGGTGCTTCTGCAATCTAGGGATGAAGACTTGGAAGAGGTGAAGATTGTTATTATGGCCCAGGATGAAGAGGGTTTCATGAAGGCTAGTCGGTAGATTTTCGTGCTCGCACCTTCTCTAGACTTAAGCGTGATGGATGTGTGCAAAGATGTGAAGGGCGACAACATCGTGAATGAGGAGGAGTTGTCGAACACCTATGCTTGCCCCTTATAATAGGTTTTTTATGTAAAGAGTAGGAACGTGCAATTGCAGTTGGTTTGTAATATAGTGCATTTGCACTCTGAATTAATGCAAATTTCTTTTATCGATATGTTTGTCTTTTCACTTGGTTTGCATGTCTAATTTTTGAGATACTTCGGAGGGTCCGAGAGGTGTCCTCCACCCTTGCATAGACTGATAGTCAATTAATAGTATTTTTCATAGACTTTGGAAGTCCAAGGAGTCTTCATTTCTTGTATAGACTTCAGGAGTTTGTTAAGAGTCTTTGTCTCTTGTATAAACTTTGGCAGTCTATTAAGAGTCTTCATCTCTTATATAGACTTCAGAAGTCTGTTAAGAGTCTTCGTCTATTGTGCAGATTTTGGGAGTCTGTTAAGAGCATTACTTGTGTAGACTTTAGGAGTCTATTAAGAGCCTTCGTCACTTGTATAGACTTTGAGAATCTATTAAGTAATTGAACGTTGAACCATAAATAGTTTGGCTAGTAAAAAGAAAATTTTATTCATTTAGTATGCCTTGTTAAAACCTTATAAGCAAAAACCCCTTTACACTTTATTTTAAAGGAAAAAAACCAAGTTAGGAAAAAGAATACATCACAATCATAAGTTACATTTAACATAAATAAAATTTAAGGTGTGAGGTGTTCCCTATGTCTATTCATCTATACTGAGATTGTAGCTTGTTGTTCTCCCTCCACAACGTCTCAATCTCCTCGACATTCCTTTTCTGCATCTCGGACATTTCTCGTCGTAGAGCCATTATCTCCTGGAGCACATATGACTCCCCTACTGGGCTTGGGGAGTTGGGGTCTTGCCCTCCGCTAGCCTTTGGTTTGTCATCCTATTCCTCTTACTACTGCTCCCCACAGATGACACCAAGTGTTCTCACCTAAAATCGACTCTAAGAATTGTTCTCACTAGTTTTCAAACTCTTTTCTCTATCAACAACACAGGCAATACCTACAGAAAACACTCCAACGCCGAAGTTAATTCTCTCGTTTTAGTGATCTCTCCTTAATAAAAAAATACATGTTGTTTGACTTTTCCCCCCTTATATAATGTTCATGGTTACAGGTGTATTATCCTCTACAATGATCGATTATACTGGTTACGTGGGTTAAATGCCGCTATTGTTGCATTGCATTACCTTTATTCGTTATTTGTTAGTTATCGAGATATCGGAAATCTTGGTGTGTGTCGTTACCTATTATTTGTCGGTTATTGAGATTTTGAAAATATTGGTACATGCTAACTTGTCAAGGAGGGGATTGAACTCTCCTTTCTTGTTCGAAGGTCTTTGGCATGCCTTAATACACATGCCCCCCATGCTTTCTACAAGTACCCTCGTGCTGTTGATAGAGAGAAAAGTTTAGAGGTTGGTGGGTGTTGGAGATATTATAAATATCTGATAAGATATGATTGGTAACTCATTAAGAAATTACAAATATCTAAATGTCTCATTAGATTAAGAGGTTACAAATCTCTAAATATCTCATTAGGAGATCGTGAACATCGTAGTTTATTTACAATGATTATCTTGATTTTTCTGTTATTTATATTATCTTTACATAGTCTTTACCCTATAAAAAGGAGATTAGAAATTGTATTATTCAATTCAATCAATACCATGTTTCTTTTACTTTCAATTTGGTTTTAGAGCTTTAGATCTTGGGAGCTCTATTTCTGCTGCCTCACTTTAGTGAACTACTACCCTTTGACGAGGCTCACACATCGATGCGAGACTAGTCAAACTCTTCTCTGTCATTTCCAACTATCGATGATAATAGAAAAAAATAAAGTCGTTACCTTGGGACCTAAGGAACTTCCAAATTTGAGCTTGGATGAAAAGAAATGGATTACAACGAAACAAAGCGAGTAGTGAAAAAAGGGCGAAGGGAAAGGTAGAATCCATTTACTAGTCTTAAATTTTGACCTCCATGAATCCATCCTCGTTGACACAACCCTTAAACATGTCATTATAGTTGAATTCGTATGCCACGTCACCAGAATTGGACACAATAGTGAGCCATACCATCCCTTCCTCCTTGTAGTTGTGCTATTTTCCCATGCTGAATGAACATGGAGATTGAGTTCATTAGTGACACCTTCACAGGTTGGGATATAGGCGTTGAGAGCAATTTTGTAGGCTTCCTCAACTTAGGCTTTTAGAAAATTATGGAACTTACTAATGCCAGCCTCGAGAACGATAACGGTCAAAGTGACCAAGAGAACGAAAGCAACCTTGATCGCATTACCAACCCTTACACTCTTCATGACTCATATTTTTATTTTGTTATTTTGTTGTAATCCTTGGCTATTTTTTTCCCTTTGATCACCATTATCCCTTCTAAAAGAACCATTGCAACTTTGGTCACCATTATCCTTTCCATGACTTATGGTCTTGTTTTTATTTCTTGGCTCCAAGTTCTAACATTTTTTAATGGCAAGGTGGTCCAAAGTCTTTGAACTTATTAAATAATAACTTCCTTGAAGACCTTGACAATTCTATACCAATTAAAGATAAGTAACTTTGGCTCTTAGCTCGTTATTTCTTGGTGTTGGTGTCAGGCCCCAAATAGTTTTACATCGTTATGTTTGGTCATGTGGCAATTTGAGATGGTGACGGTGGTAGAGCCTTTGATGATATCGATAACACTATTGACGAAGTTAGGGAGGGAAACATGATCTATCCAAATATTGGATACTCCAAATAAGGAGATGGCGTCATTGTCGCTCCTTGTTCTCAACCCAAAGTGGTTGTAGGAGTCTCTAATCATGCCACCATCTTTGGGCATGATTTTCTTGATGCAAATTCCATGGATGATGACATTGTACTGTATGGTGAGGCCATCGCCATTCTTGATCTGCACGTTCGCACCACAACCATCAATGGTCTTGGAGGAAATCAAGAGCTCTTGCCTCAACTCAATGACCATGTTGCGCTCGAATATAATCCACAATGGACCTTGTTGGACAATGGCGAAATGGAGAGTTCTAGGCTTGGGATTGACCATGTTGTCATTAGAGTTGTTGGTGACCACACAAATGTCGTATAAGCAACATCAAATTGTTTAGGAGTAGTTTTGTTCCATGGTAATGTTGCTATTGCGATAGGTATATTTTGTTCAAGGTGTTTTAGGAATTGCAAGGTTGGCTGTGAATTTTTACTTAAAAGATGATTTACATTTGGACCTTGTCGAGACAGTTGTGATTTCTGGCTTTTCTGTATTGCATAGCTTGTCAAACCTTTATATGAGTTTATTAGTGATTTTGTCTCCCTCTTTGCTTATTGAAGAAGGTCATATATAGTTTTATCAATGCTGATCGATACGCTTTCATGGAGTTTGATGGCTAATTTTGTTGATAACAAATATAATGTTATTTTGTCTTCTCTATCGCCTTCTCGAATGTTGTTGTAGATTAATAGTTGTGGAGAGGGTACACGGTGAGTAACAAAGCACCTCAAGATCTCTTTAGTCTTTATGTTGGGGTTCTTGGCCTTTTGGAGGAATTGTGAGCTCCTACTTCAATGAATCTTTGATGGATACATATGTAATATGGTTTGTTTCTTATAAAAGAACAAATTAGATTTAGTATAGTAAGAGGAAAAAATCCTTCTTTTTTTGTAGGGTCAGAGTTTTTGGAAAGTTCAAAATAGAGCATTATTCAGTTATGGGCTGTGCAACAGGCTAGTGTTTTTCTTTTCTTACTTTGTTTATTTTCTTGTAGTAAGCAACTTTGCAGTTTGACTCTCCCATGTTCTACTTTATCATAAATTCTCTTGGTTTTACCCTTGTGGTTTTGGGACGTGTTAAGCTTGTTACCTCGATTGTGTCTCTACTTGGTGTTGGCCATTATAATGGATTTATGAAGAATTGTACTTCTCCATAGGTTCTCTACACATTCCTTTTGGTGCATCTCCACAGGATGTGTGAATTGAGCGTTGACACCCATCATGATTTTTTCTGTTGCAAGATTCTTCGATTTTGATCTCTTCTTTCACTTTCATAATAATGTGAAAACATAATTGATATGACAAGGGAATGACTAAAGTCGTCAACATTGTTGTTACGTAAGGGAGAATACAAAGGGAATCATAATAAGATTTATTGTGCACATCAACGATTTAATTAAATGTTTTGAATTTGTTTTGGATTTTGAACCATAAGTTTGCTAAGTTGCAGTTGTGGTTTCTACATTGTTCATGTGGTGCTTGTGATTCTTGCAATTTTCTTTCATGAAAGCTTCTCTATATAGTAGTTAAACATTGGTTTAAGCTTCTGCCAGAGATGATATTATATTTTGCTTCTGTCTTGAGTGGTTAAGTATTATGTTTGGCTTCTGCTTTTGATGGTTAAGCTTTGTTGCTTATGCTCTTGATGGTTAAGCTTTGTTGCTTCTTCTTTATGGTGGTTAAGCATTTGTTCTTGATTTGTTTCTGCCTTTAGACGGTGACTATTTTCTCACATAGTGGTGACTTCATTCCTGTCATCATCATTCCAATGGGGACTCTTTTCTCACACATGAATCATATTAGTGTAACTTATCTCTCATCAACGTTTATTTTGGTGGTGACTCTTTTACTAATTTGAAACTTCCAAACATGGTTTTCAAAAAGTTGGACTTTTCTTTGCTTGCCAAAAAAATTCTCTTTGGCTGATGAACATTCCAACTATTTTGATTAAGTTATATTTCTACCAATTTTCTCCGATTTCTCCAGCATCTCTGAGTTGTCTTTCAAATTATTATTTGTTCAGTAGAACTCAACTTTTATCTATATTTGTAGGAAAATAAGTTTTTCTTCTTGTAACAAGTTGAAAGCTTAGTAAACTTCAACTAGAGGAGGAGTGTTGGAGATATTATAAATATCTGATAAGATATAATTGGTAATTCGTTCAAAGGTTACAAATATCTAAATATCTCATTAGATTAAGAAGTTATAAATATCTAAATATTTCATTAGGAAATTATGAACATCGTAGTTTATCTACAATGATTATCTTTATTTTTCTATTATTCATATTATCTTTAAGTAGTCTTTACTCTATAAAAGAGATATTAAAATTGTATTATTCAATTCAATCAATACAAAGTTTCTTTTATTTTCAATTGTGGAAACAACTCTCAAAGTCAATTTTAAGTGAGAATATTTGACGTTGTTTATTGAGAATGACAGTAAGAGAAACAAAATTCGTGTTATGTATGAAATATTAGCATTTTGTTATTGGTTACGAAACATTAAATATTTGTAAGGTAGATATATCTTTTATTAATATGTAAATGTCTAAATTATTTATTTTAATATTTATTATAAATAAAAGAGACTAAGTTTTAATATTACGAGTGAAATAAAGTATGATGGCGTTTATTATAATTCAGAAGTTTTTATAAGTGAAAATTGCATAAAATGTTAGTTTGATTTTTATAAATATGATTTGATATTGTGTGGACTAAATTTCTTTACTCATGACTTAACTTAAAAGATGGATCGAGCAAAATAAAAACTAAAGGCTAACAAAGAATTTCGTTGTATCATTGTTTGAAAGAGAGTTCAACCGCTTTTATTGAGAAGAAAAAAGTAGAGTGTTTTAGTATGGAAGATATATGAAAATTGAATGAAATTGAACATTTGTGATTATAATTGTGACTATTGAGTTTTGGTATGAAAGATAAGTGACGACTGTAAAAAAAATGAAAAACAATTTAAGATTTAAAAAATAAACACATCACTCTAATTGGAAAAAATATAAATTAGAATAAAACTCATGTTGATGCTTTCAAATCATGTTTAAACATCATCAAATTATATATTCAAGTAAATATCCAAGTAATTAAAATTTTAAAAAATATGATATACCCTTTTTTTCTAAACTCGACGTAGGATTGAGTATTTTTTTTAATCTTTTCTTCTCGTAAACTTGTTTTGGTCCGACCTAGTTGCTATGCTTAATTTTAATTATCTGCTAACTTTTTTTAGAGCTTGCAAGCTTTCCAAAATTAAAAAAATAATTAAAGAGGAAAAATATGTGGGAAAATAATTTTTTAGTTAAAAATAATTGAAATTAGTGTGCCTAAAATAAAGATAATACAGAAATAATTAATAAAATTATGAATTTTACTATTTCATCTCCTTAAATAATATGATGAAAATTTTATTCTATTCCATCATAAAATATTTAAATAATGCAATGATCACTTTTTTCATTTCACTCTAGTGTAATTTATTTCATTATGTTTTATTTATCATTAAATAGTTAAATATAATATTAAAAACATTTATTAAAGAAATAAACGTACCAAAAAAAAATATTTATCATATTGAAAACATAAAAATTAATACTTCATATTATTTTTTAAGTAAGCATATACACTTCACCTTAATTTTATGTAACTTAATAAATTTTTACTTTAATAAAAATTCTTATAAATAAGTTTCTTAATTCCTAAATAAAAAAATAATTATCATATTAAAAACATAAAAATTAATACTTATATTATTTTTTAAGTGAGTCTATACTTGTCACCTTAATTTTATTTAACTTAATCAGTTTTTACTATAATAAAAATTCTTATAAATAAGTTGCTATCTTGTAAATATTTTCTTCAACATCTCATATTTTCACTTTTATATATGCATGCATAACTAACAATATGGTAAACACCCTAATTTGTCTTCCTTTAAAAAAAAAAAAAAAAAAATAATAAAGTAAAATAAAATAAGTAAATAAATAAATAATGAAAATAAAAACAACATAAAGGAGGAGGAAGAAGCTTTGTCCCCCTCCCCAGACAACCTCGAATCTGTCAAGCAACTGCCGACAACTGTTGAATTCCTCTACTTTTCTATAAAGGCGTCTCCTACAGCTGCACTTCTCGAAGATGCAGAGGTTGCGGAAGCGACTTTGTTTCAGCAGTCGATGACAAAGGTTCTGGGGGGAGCCACCCCCATTAATGGAGGAGATCTTCCTAAAAGATCTTGGGGGAAAGAGTTAGCCTATAAAGAGGGGGCAACGACTCAAAGTGAAAGGATGGAAAAAAAAGAGAAAGGAGAAACTCTGATGGAGGCCTGAACAACATAGAGCACATGAAGAGGACATGATGTCCATCCTAGCATGAAAAGGATATAACAAGTCAGAAAAGGGAGGGGAACCTCTGTAACAACAAAAGACCTCATGACCGAGTAAGTCACTATTTGTTCGATTTTTTTGCATAGAGAAGTAGCTGTCACCATCTAGTCCATTAGATTAGCCATTACCCAGTCTACTATCTTGGTCGACCGACACCTAGTCGGCCATTTTATATTATCCAAACCAATGCCTAGTCGATCATTTGGTAGTCGGCCAAATGATTTTGAGTTGGCCATTTTTGTTATTGGTCAGCCGATATCTAGTCAGCCAGTTTGCTCTCAGTATAACGACTCTCAGTCAGCTTTTTAATTGTTAGCCAAACGACAACTAGTTGTTACTCGAATCACCTCTTCTAAACTTCACTCAGAACTACGTAAACTTTGAATTCTCCATTGCATTAGGAGATACGTAAGACCAAAAGACGACTTTTGTTAAGTTCAAAAGTCCAAAAAATACATCTCTCCCTTTTCATCTATGACTCCATTTTTATTTACATTCAAAGGATAATGATATTAACTTAAAAGTCATATTAATCTCACGTGTCTAGTTAAGATAATCGTCTTAGGACGAACATCGTAGGGTGCTAACATCTTTCCTATGCATAATAGACTCTCGAAACTTGAATCTGTTTTTGTAAATCAGCCTTATCCTTACTAAGATTTTCTGACGTTTCCTTAAAAAATGTTAGTAACAATTCCATACATTCATTTTTCTTTCTTCAAAAAGAATATGAATAATTTTTTTTCTATTTTTCGCCGTCCCCATTATAATATCGATAGCGACAAATACATAAAAGAATAATTACTTATATAAACAACTCTTTATAATTTTATACAACCCAAAATTACATATAACATACTAAAATAATATTTTTATTGTTAAGCAATTGACTATAGCCAAGCAATTTCCGTTGAAGATGTCAATTATGCATTTTTTTAATTAGAAAGAAACATATCATAAATACGTACTATTAAATTATTGTACCCTTTAATGAATTCGTTGACAGTAATGAAAAAATATTATATTAGACCACTTGTTTGACTAAAATATCCGAGGAGTGAATAAATTAATTAATATAAAATTATTTTAATTTAATTAATAATTTTAAATTCGAGTTTTAAATATATAATTACGTTAAATATTAAAATTTTTTTTATCACTTATAATAATCGTACTTAAATATGATAATATTATCTTATAAAAAATGAGTTTAATTATTATGCACTTAATTTTACCTTCTCAATTACTAAGAAATTATTGTAGCATGATTTTTAAGATTATTATTATAAAAATTAATATATTTATCATACATAATTATGATTAAAATACAATATAAAAAATAAAATATCTATTGTCTATAAAAAAAAAACTTATTTGACTAAAAAATAATCAATAAAATCTAGCCGGATAATAAGATAACATTTGAAATCAATACAGAATTGGAATTGGTGGTCGATAACCGATTTGAATCTTCGATTTATTTTAAACTTAATAATTGTTTTAAAATAAAATAGTGTTAACTTACAAAGATCACATATAATTTATCATTATTTAACTTGTTACAAATTATTGAGAATGAGATAGAGAAACGATACAAGAGATATAATTCTATGGCTGACACATAGTAAAGAGTGCAACTGAATTTCAAGAGGACTTGTTCAACAGTCAAAAGTCAGAGTAGCCTAGACAGTGAGATTTCAATAATTAACAATCAAATAATCGGCCATTAAAGTCTTCTTCGCAGGTTGATTAGCTTGCTCAATCTGGACTTTTTGGTCATCGGTTGCCAAATTCAACGACCCTTACTCTACATTACAATATTACAATAATAAATTCTCGAGTTAAATTTGACCATATTCATGTTTTCAACTAGGTTGGCTTTTTATGCCAATCTTCCTTTGAAGTTGCGTGCTATGTGTGCTAACCTTTTTATTATTTTGTTGGGATGTAGGTGCTAACCTAAATATTTTGAGCAGATTCATTTAGCAATATGCTTCTTGTTCATGACAAATTTTCAAGTTTATAACCTTTTCGTTGAAGACAACGTGTTGAGAGCACTATGTGTGAATAATTATAATTCCGACTTCGAAAGTAGTTTGGCCGGTTTGGTTTGTGATTCACGTGCCAAGGGAAGCGTGGTGCCACTTCATCTTTGTCTTTCCGGCCTCTTCACAACTACCCAATTACAGGGTTCACACATACCCGCAAATATAAACAAAAATATTCCTTTCATCTCTATGTGAAATATAGAAATCATCAAAATGAATTTTACTTTTCTCAATAACGTTTTTTTCATCTGACGAAATTAGACAAAGATGTTAGGACACCCATTTCAAATACAATTATTTATAATATTTAAAATAATAAAAAATAATTATTAACCAAAAAATAAATAATACTAAAATAATTTATGTAAAAGAAAAAAAAAGAATGCAATTATCTTCACAACGAAAATGATAAAAAAAGAAATAAAATATTTGTTTTAGAAAATGCTATTATCTTTATAAAAAATAAAATATTTTGTCAAAACATAAAAGAAAATAAAAGAAATAAAAAACACTTGAATGTTATTATATTTAGATTAAACTCTCAAATAAAAATTACCCAAATACTAATATATATATATATATATATATATATATATATATATAATTCTAAAATTAAAAAAATCAGGAGGGGCCAAGACTTGTCAACCCTACCACTTAGGTTCGTTATAGCTATAAATTAAATAATTTAGATTTTGTTGATTCATAAGAAAATCATTTAGATTAAGGAATATAATTAATAATATTATTTATATTAAAATTATTTTTTTAACTTTCTAATATGACTTTTACTGTCTATGATTTCTCTTTCATTTATGATAAATGTATGAAATGTTTAAGAATTATATAAGTAAATATAAGAGTAAGTAAAAAGATTATATTTAATATTATTTTTAACTTTAAAATAAAGGGTAAATAGAAACAAAATTTTCTTTCAAAAGTGAAAGATAAAAAAAATTAAGTAGGCAATTTTGAATTAAGTTTTTCTCATATTAATTATGATTAGAGAGAAAACATAAAATGTTAATAATAGAATCTGTTATTATTTGTGTAGATTCTATTAGTTTTTCTTTCTTCTTTTTTTTTCTTTTATAATATGACATTGTAATAAAATTTCTTGCTAACATGCAAGAGGATCTAGTGGTAACTTTCTCCAAATTTGATATTTTTGCTATATAGTAGGAAAGGGAAATAGTATACAAAATAAATATAATAAACCTCATTGCTTATGTGAGTTTCATTAATTTTATATATATATATATATATATATATATATATATATATATATATATATATATATATATATATATATATATATATATTCTTATAACATGTCACTCGTGTTGTATCACTCTTCATACCAATTGAAGTGTTTTTATTTATTATAAGAAACTAATAATGAATATTGAAGCAGACATCATTACACGCGTTTTAGCCACCCTTTCGAGACATCCAGGTTTGGAATGTTACGTCAGTGTTCAAACCTGCGTTGCGCTTCAGTACGAGAGATTCATGTACTGATGTTTGATGCTTTTCACTCGATATCCCCTTTCTTACGTGACCATCAATTATTCCTTCTGCTCTTGGTGCTTTCCTTTCATTTTATTCTAAATGTTATTTGACTCCTGATTTTTCGACATTCAAAAATAATAAATACCTCATTCAGGTTTTTATTTTTTTCTACTCTTTTTTTTTCGCATCATATTATTAATTATATTTTTTATAACACAAAAATATATAAATTAGATCATGTGAGCTCACTAAAATTAATGTACACCTCTAAACTTAACCAACGTTTACGAAAATATTTATAAATTATCACTTATGAGTTCGGTGCATTTCTAATGTCTAAGAATCTTTGTCCATATTATTTTCACATTATTGGTTTTTTACATACTCCTAATGAGTGTTCTAAGACATGTTTATATTACATTTTAATAAGTATTTATGAAAAAATAAAATCAATTTATACATTTCAATTTTTATAAAATTTTTCTATTTTACTTATTCAAAAGTTAATTTTAATTTATATACGAACTAATTTTATTTTAAGAAGGAAACTTAATTTATTTTATTTTTTATTTTTTTCTTCTATAAATATTTATTAGAAATTTATTCAAATAAGATTTTTTCCCCTCATAACATATTTGAGGATGATTTTTTTATTTCCCTAGAATCACATTAGAAATATAATTAATACAGAATTATTAATTCATGCATTTTCATCTTGTATTTAAACTTTTGAAATATTTTTAAAATCTTAATGATTTAGTGAAAGTACATTATTAGTTTAAGAATAAATGGTGCATATATAGTCTATGTTAAAGAATTTTTACATTGTTGTATCTAATTACAAATTGTCCAATAAGATAAATTAATTATTTTTATAATAATTATCTTAAAAATTACACTAATAATGATTTCTAATTAATCTATAACATATATATGTTTTTTCATCCATAGTTCCTAAAAATTAAACTCTTAATTTAATATAAGGAAAAAATATTTTGATTCCTATATTATTTTGTCAAACTTGATTTTAATTTTTGTATTTTCAAATCAATGAAAACAATTGTCAAACTTTTAAAAATATGTAATTTGTTTTCTTCTAATACGTAATTTTATGTCACTAATATAAAATTAACAAAAATGATAAAAAATACATATTTTTAAAATTAAAAAAATTGATTTTATTGATTTAAAATTATAAAAACTAAAACTAATTAAATTTGTCAAAACACGTTTTTCTCTTAATATAATACATTCGATCTTGATACCTATACTACGAAGCAGTCTAGTGTAAGCTCCGATTTCGTGCTCTTTCCTTTTTTATTAAGACAAATTAATTAAGGTACCAACACCATGCTTTTTCAAATTAAACAAACATTTCATTGACAACACACAAATAGTTGATTAAAATAAATTAGGGCAAATTATCATGAAAATATTACAACAGCGCATGCAATGCCGTGACCGACGAAAAACAAAGAAAGCACAAGTTGCGGAGCATCCACAGCGTTTCCTCTTTAATGTCTATCATCCCTCCAGTTCCTAGGAGTCTCAGAATTAGAAGAAGAGCCTCCAAACTGCATCGAAAATCTCAGAAACTCCTCATGCTGCTGAGGGGAAACAAACATGTCTCCTCCATAGAAGCGAAGCATATCTTGATTATTGACACTGTTATTCCCATCACTACTACCCATATACTGAAAGGGAATTGGCGAATATGTTTCTTGTGTAAAGTGTGGAGCAACAGGGTTAGAAGCTTGCTCGTTAATGATGCTTGATGACACTTGGTGATTTGTGAGGTAACCGAGTTCACCTGTGCCTTGGACCCTTTCGGGAAAATTGAGCTTCGCTTTGCTTCCTTTGAATCTGAGAGCGGCTTCATCGTAAGCAAGAGCTGCAGCTTCAGCAGTTTCAAAAGTTCCAAGCCATACCCTCGCTGCCTTCTTCGGATCGCGAATCTCTGCAGCCCACTTCCCCCATGGACGCTGCCTCACTCCTCTATAGTGTCTTCTTCTTACACTCCCTTCACCTTCACAACATGGCTTCTATTATTCATATGATACTTTTCTATAATAATATTTTTTAATTAAATAGTTTATCCATCAATAGACAAAATTTTATATTTTCATTCAATATGTTATACTTACAATAAATTATACAATATCATTTTCTATATCTACTTATGTCTAGAACATCATTAATTACATTACACTCTTTTCTTTTCTTTTTCTTTTTTATTGTCCAACTTGTTGTATAAATTATTCAACAAATAGTTTTTTTTATTATCAATTATCATATATAATCAATTTGTTAACTTGACTATAAAAGAGAATACACTAGTATATTATATATAAAAATGAGAATCAAGATTGAGAAAGAGGGGCAAATTAGAACACAATGCTCTACAACTATTTTAAAATCTTAAACTAATGACTTCCAAGAGAGGAGCAGCCTTAAGGGTCTCCCTCAAGAAAAAAATAATAATAACATGTTAACTTACAGAAACAAAAATGGAAGGGTTGTGCATGAACCTGCACCGTACGTGCGTTTTGAGTTGTAGCCTTGCAGGGGGGGAAGATAATGGTTGTAAGAGAGAAATTAAAACTCTTTAATGTTGCACTAGCTCAAGGGTAGTGGAACATGAAAGATTAGGTGGAGCGCTTGTGAACACTTTGACCCGAGAAAAGAGGTTTCAAGGTACAAAAAGGAATAGTGTCGGAAAAAGGAGATAAGAACGGAAAATAAAAAATATATATCGCAGTCATAAAAACCGACCCTAGCTAGCCTTAAAATCCAATTTGAAGGCAATAAATTATATGTAATGGAAAGGATAGTAATAGAGGCGTGTGAATGAGTGAAAGACTTACCTTGATCTTGTTGCGGTGGTTGAGATTGTTCATTATTATTGTGGGAAGAAGTTAAAAGGTCTCCATGCAGCTGAAGAGGATCATTGTTGGAGCCACCAATGACTTGTGTGAGGGCAGAGACCATGGCCGACATGTCTTGCTGAGACCTTTCGGAATATATTGGGAAATCGTATTCCTCTTCTTTTCCCGAAGAATGTGATCTTCCATCCATGCCTTGGATCCGCTTTACTTAGAAACCGATTGATATATATTGTGTGTGCGAGAGATATTTACTTATATATGCATATATCAATTAATTAATCGATTGTTCACGTGGCCGTACAGAAATATTTCCGAGTGTTTTTGACTATCTTTGAGCTTCTATGTTTCGTAGTGGCACGAATTAAATCTGATAGTGGATGATGCTGTGTTTGGATCGACTAAACGTAAAGATACAAGAAAGAAAGAAAGAGAAAAATTAGATTTTGGAGAGGGGAGAATTTAGGGTTTTGCTTCCATGATTTTTATATGCGTCGATGCCGTGTGTGCGAGTGTGAACCCAACGACATATAGCACACTGAAACAGAACCGAACACACCAAAAATCAAAAGTTCATCAATTTTTAGCTTTTCAAGAAGGGAAATGCTATTCTACCCCTTTTTTTATTTATTAAAATTTACGTAGATATTATTAAATAAACAGTTAGATTATTAAATAAAAAGAGAAATTCATATGAATTTTATTTATAATTAAAAAGGTAATACATATCATTCATCTTTCAAACAAGTCTTAGATACTGTGTAAGAAAAAAGTCTTTAATTAGGTGAAATGTTATAATTACCTCTGATTTAACAATACTTTTAATATTATAATTAACATGGTGTAAACTGAATGGTATATATGTAACAGTGACGGATATATAAAGTTTAAGCTGGGGGCAGTACTTATATATAAACTAGTATTTTATATATATGATAAATTTTTATTTTATATAATTGAAATTTAAATAATAAATAAATAAATTTTAAATATTTAAATTTTATTATACTTAAAATTCGTAATAAATAAATACATTTAAATATATAAATTAGACTTTTTTATTTATAGTGAACAATTTAAATTTTAATATAAGATTATTTTTAACTATTGATAATTTTTTTTTAAATTATTAAATTTTAATTTTAAGATAAAGATAAAAGAGAGTATATTAAAAGAATTAGACTGTTAAAATATTTTCAAAAATGCAAATAAAGATAAAAAAAAATATAATTTGAAATGGTTAAAAGATAAACTTTGTTGGTTATTATAAAAATAATGAGTAAATTACACTTTCAAAGAAAAAAAGAAAAAAAATTAAAAATGTCTACTTAACATAGTAAGAATAGGAAAATTAGGAATTGATTTGTGAGGATAATGCTTATATTACGTATTGTTTTCATTATATTTAAAATTATAAAGAGAAATATATATATATATATATATATTATATTATCAAATGTTAAAAATATTAGTGAGGCAGCTTCCTCTACAGTGTTATAAGTGAATCCGTCATTGGTATATAATAATAAAAAATTTCACGCCAAGAATATATACATGGTTTACGCATCCGAAATATTTTAAAATCAGTGGATATTACATTACGAAAAAAGTTTTATACAAACAATTAGACGTTATATTTCTTTCTATTGGTATAGTCTCTGTTTAATATATAAAAATTAAATTATTATTTACATATATTACAAGTCAATACTAATAATATGATATATTATAGTAATAGATAATTTCTTTATTAGTATAAAAAAAATATGAGTACATACTGTGGTATTGTATAATATAATATTAGGAATTTAATATACATGAATTGTTTTGTATTATCATTTAATCATAAATTATTATTATATGATTTCTAAGGTATTTATCGTAAAAATTAATAAATTTATCCTAATAAACAATACTTATAATTATACGACAATATAGAATAGTACAATATCTATTTTTTCTAATATTAGATTAGATTCATAATATAAATTATAATTAAATTTTTAGACCATGATTATACCAATAAAACTAATTTTATATTAAAGAGTGAATAATTAATTTAATCTCTGAAATTGTAATTATTTGTTAAATTAGTTCCTAAAATTAATAAAATAGTAAAATAATCTTTGAAATTGTATTTTAGTCTCTAAAATTATAATGAATGGTCAAATTGGTCTCTAAATAAATAAAATATCATAATGGTCATTAAAATTATAGTTATCTTTAAATTTAGTCCTTAAAATTGTAATGATCTATCAAATTGATTTCTAAAATTAAAATAATTCCTTGCACTTTTTTTTCTCAAATTAGTAAAATTAGTCTTTGAAATTTTTTTTTCTTATATAAAATTATAAATTAATGGATCAAAATATGCAACAACAAAAAAAATTACAGATAAAATTCACAAAGTTTTAAAAGTTATGAAGCAAAATATGAAATTAATCTTTTTAATTTTAGGGACCAATTTGATTGATAATTAAATTTTTAAATATTAAGTTGATAGATAATTATAATTTGAAGGATTATTTTAACACTTTATTTACTTCAAAGAGCAATTTGGTTATTCATTACAATTTTAGAGATTAAATTGAATAATAATATATAATTTAAAGGACTATTTTACTATTTTATTAATTTTAGATACCAATTTAATAAATCATTACACACTACTAGAAAATTTAAAATTTGCTACCAAATAATTTTGTAGTTAATTTTAAAATCAATAGTTATTTTGTAGCTAATTTCTAATAAAAATAATTAGCTACAAAATTACTATAATATTAATGGTAACATGAAATAAGTAGCAAATTAGCTAAGAAAATAATTTTAGTTAATTTGTAGTAAAATTTTAAAAATTGTAGTTATTTTCTACCTAATTTGTAGTAATAAGTATAAATGAATATAACTTAAATTTAGTTAGAAAAAATAATATTCTAGTTAATTAATAGTTAATTAGATAGAATTTAATTACTAATTTAAATGGTAACTAAAATTAGTAGGAAAATAAAAAAAATCTTGTAGTAACCGTAATAAGGATTATATTAAAATACCTAATTTTTCTGTTAGTGTGTGACTTTTTTGTAGTAAAAAAAGTTAGGTGGGAATAATTCTTTTTTTTATTTATAAAAAAAATTATTGTCAAGAATACCTAAAACTGAAAACTCGTGAACGTGAAAATAAATATCATTCTCGCACCACCGTATGAGGAATAAAATTAATATTGATTGTTTTAACAAAATATGATATTTCAAAATAAATTATAGTTCATATATTAATCACATAAGAAAAGAAGTATAATTTAAGAGAAAAAAAAAAAGAAAGGCTGTGTAATTTAAATATGTATCTATAAAAAAAAAAAAAGGAGTATGCATTTACTTTTTTTCCCCCTTTTCTTCCATGTAAATTTCTTCTTTATGTTTCTTTAGTTGGGCAATAATAATTATGGTTAATATTTTATTATATTGTGATAATTACTTTCGTATAATTCGATGCATGTCGTAAAACACGGGTTATTTATAAGCTATTATTACCAAGCTTTTATTACCAAGCTTTAACCATGTTTTGAAAAACTTCTACTTTTTCTTGTAATTAATTAATTGATGCATATATACAGAGAACTTATGTTTGCATTGATCTTCCTTTTATTATAATTTAATTATGTCATAAGTGCATGTCCCTAATATCTATTTTGTTGAATTTGCATTCATAACTAATTTAAAAGATATTAATTTATTTACTTGAAAATGTTAAATATACTTTTCTCAATTTAAATATTATTGTAGTAAAATTTTATATTATATATTTTTTATTGTGTTAGAATTTTTTTACTTCTATATATGATTCATGATTTTGTAAGTACATATTTTTGTATTTTACTTATTTTTTTTATTAATTTTCTACGGAAAATTTTAAAAATTTATATTCCAAATAACTAATACTTCACTCCAATCAAATATGATAAGGAAATTTCTAGTAGGAATATATATAATATATGTTATTGTATAGTATAGTGAAATATATTTTGCCATCTTTTTCATTAATCCGGTGCAGTTTAATTATTTTATACAACATTTCTAGTATCAAACAACACCTTAAATACTAATGAAATTGGTAAAGGAATTACTCATCTTATGAGAATATAAGTCCAAATATCGATGTGAAGTTCTCATACGCGTAAATAATCTAAGTATATTTATAAATATTTTTTGAACCTTGAAATCTTATTGACCTGGTGAACTTTTAAAATCTAACTTACTAAATTTTATGTAAAAAAAGAAAAAGAAAAGCAAAAAACAGAACCTTAAAGTTTTTTTTTTTCTTTCATAAGATCAAGTAGGGGTTAATTACATATACCCTTCCAACATGAGACAAATTAATCCAATTTATAACATAGTTTTGAACGTTGCACTAATTACACGCAAAGATCATGAGTTAAAGCGAATCACCGTCTTGTGAGATTAAAGTTCTTTCAGCTCCTTTTCTTTTCTTTTATATAAGTGATTCTTACGCACTTTTTTCTTTTACATATTCTATTGTTCATTTACATAAAGGATAAATCTCTTAATAGTTGTCACACATGGTGGATTGTTTTAAAGCAAGAATTACACAATTCTTACCTGATTTAAATAATTCCAAAATTAAGAAAATAGGCGCAAGTTTAGTTTGAAAAAAAATATATAAAATATTTGCACACATGTCACTTTTAGTAATATTTTATTATATCTTTAGTAACATTTTTTATATATATATGCATTAATATTTAACTGTTGCTAATAATATTTTACAATATAATTTAAATATAATATTTATTAAAATTTAATATTTTTTAATTATTATAAAAAAGTCATATACATACTAGTGAAGTACTTTATATAATTATTTTTTATCAGTTAGAAATAAATATAATTATCTAAACATGTGTATAGACGTTATATTTTTCTCCTTAGGGAATAAATATCACACTGATGGGTTAAAATCAACTAAAGAATCTAATTAGTATTAAAAAAAAATAACAAATGTGTTTTTCAAATCCGTTTATTGAATAAGTCAAAATACTAGTTTAATAGTTAAATCATAATAGAATTGATATTAATAAAATAATAATAATAATAATAAATAATAAATAATAAAAATAAAAATAATATAATAAAATAATTAAAATAATTAAAATAATAATTAACACTAAAAATTAAAATAAATATTATTTTATAAATTCTTAATATTTAAAGTTGATATGACTCTAATTAAGAGTCATTATTTTTATTGATTACCTTGAATTGATTATCTTGTTATAAGAAAGATAAAATAGAAAAGAAGATGAAAATGTGCACAAACTTAAAAATAAGTATTAATTAAAGGATAAAAAATAAAAAAAGGTGGAAAAGATTTTTAAAAATGGATGAAAAAAGATACAACACTCTCAAATAATGATAAGTCAAGTGAGTATTTGTCATAAAAGTATGAAAATCTTTTATAAGAACTAATAGGAGGCTCTAATCCAAAAATCAGAAAGATGACTCAACACTTTACTCAATAATTATCAATATTATTCAACTTGAAAAATGAAATATATTACATATCTATTTATAAAGTATATTAACCTTAATTTTATCTTTTTTCCTAAAATCTACTTGATCATTATAAACAATAAAAGTCTAATCAAATCTCCTATAATTCAAGTTAGAATTTAAAACATAATCAAATATCCTAATAATTAAAAGTTATAAGAAAGTCCTAAAATAGAGCTGAAAATTGATGACTAGCATCGGTTAAGAGTATGAGTGATTTGAGTTGGGTTTAGTTTGGTTTAATTTAAGATCCAATCTAATGAAGAATAGTTGGATTGAGTTGAGTTGGATTTGTCATGTTTTGTTAAACAACCCAACCCAATCCAACTTGACATTAATCGAGTTAGGTTGGGTAATTGGGTCAATTGAATAAAATAACAATATATCTTTAAAATTTGAAAAAAAAATAAAGTATCTAAATAATTCAACTTATTCAAAATCAAGACATTTAAATATGCAAAAATTAAATATTTAATTAAAAGCAAAACAAAATGATATTAGAAGCCACAAGTCTATCCTAGATCCATTAAAGGTCACCCATTAGATTATATTAAAGGTCACACATTCCTTTTGGTGCATCTCCACAAGATGTGTGGATTGAGTGCTAGCACCCACCATGATTTTTTTTTCAACTGCAAGTTCATATCTTCCTTTTCTATTTTATTTTCCCTAGAAAATTCACTATACAAACCTTATATTATGCATCTTCTTCTTTCTCATTGGAATCTTTGGTTTTGATCTTTTCTTTCACTTTCATAACAATGTAAAAGCATAATTGATATGGCAAGGAACGACTCAAGCCATCAACATTTGCATTACGCAAGGGAGAATACAGAGGAAACCAAAATAATATTTATTGTGCACACAAACTATTTGATTAAATGTTTTGAATTCAGTTTGACTTTTGAACCGTAAGTTTGCTAAGTTGCAATTGTGGTTTCTACTTTGCTCGCACGGTGCTTGTGAAAATTTCTTTTTGAAGATAAATTTGTATTGCAATTTTCTTTGATGAAAGCTTCTTGATGTGGTGGTTAAGCATTGGTTTAAACTTCTACTATAGATGATTACACATTGAGATGTTTTGCTTCTCTCTTGAGTGGTTAAACATTGTGTTTGGTTCTGCTCTTGATGGTTAAGCTTTGTTGCTTCTTCTTTATGGTGGTTAAGCATTTGTTCTTGGTCAACTTCTACCTTTAGGTGGTTAAGCCTTGAGTTGTGGCTTCTGCTTGATGGTTAAGTTTTTGCTCATTAGCTTTTGATCTTTTCTTACATATGAATCATATTACTGGTGACTTCATTCTCACCAATCATCATTCTGATGCTGACTCTTTTCTCACAAATGAATCATATTAGTAATGACTTCTTTCTCATCGACGTTTATTTCGGTGGTGACTCTTTTCACATTAACAATATTGTTAGTTCAAAGCTTCCAAATGTGATTTTTGAGAAGGTTGGACCTTGCTTTGCTTGCCAAGAAATTTATCTTTGGCTGATGGTCATTCTAGCTATTTGGCTAAGCTATATTTCTAGCAATTTTTTCTGACTTCTCCAGCACTCCTAAGTTACCTTTCAAACAATTATTTTTTTTTATAGAACTCAATTTTTATGTTTTATCTTTTTTTGTAGGGAAATAAATTGTTCTTCTTGTAACAAGTTGAAAGCTTAGTAAGCTTAAACTTGAGGGATAAACATATGATGATATTACTTTTATATTTTAGAATATTTTAGAGTATCCTAGATGATCTCTTAGAATTTATTTCTTTTTATATTTTTTTTTTGTTTCCTTATTTAATTAGGATCTTTACATTTATAAGCATATCATATCATGTAAATATGGATATTATCTCCTATATTTATTTGTATTTATTACATTAAGTTTATATAAAATGGATTCTATTATCTAGTTGATACACGCAGTTTTAGTATCTCTTTCATTTATTTTTCTTCTTTCAACAGTTGGCACCTCATAAGTCCCTAAGTTGGGTCTTCTTCCACTTGAATTAAGTGCACCATCTTGTTTGTAAGTGTTGATCTCTTTTTTCAAGTAATTTCTCATTTGTTTTTATAGTTCTTGTTAGGTTCTTATTTTCCTTAACTTTTCCTTCTTCTCTCAAAGGTCTTCCTTGATCTACATTAAAGTTTAAATCTACATTTTAATAAAATACATCAATGTTCATTAACAATAACAAGTTTACATCTAGAATAAAAAAAGAAAATAAAAAATTAATATAATATAAAAGTATAATAAATTAAGATATAAATTAATATAAATAATTAAATTATATATTTTATAAGAAAAAATAATAATAATTAATAAAATAATTTATTCATATGTATAATCTTTATTAAATATGTGTTTGTATTTATCTTAAAAAGATTTTAGATTAAATTTTAAAAATTTATAAAAAATTATTTATTTTAAAAGTCACTAGTTCAAAGTGATTTTTTACCGTAATTTTTATCAATTTTTCCTAATTTTGGATTAGTTTTTAAATGATCTTTTATTTAACCGATCAGTCACCAGATTAATTCCCAGTCAGATCGGTCAAACTGCCACTCCAGTCCAACTTTCAAAACTGTGCTCTCAAGTTAAAAAGCCATAATACAGTCTTTCACTCTTGGATATAAGTCACACATAAATTATAATATTCGTAAAAATAATTATACATAAACTTTAATTATGAAACTATAAATTTTAATAAATATTTGAAACACGTTTTTTATTATTGATTAAAAAAATTTATCGAAACTCAAAATCATCTAAAATTCATCCCTATTTAATGAATCTTGGACATGATTAATTTTGTGAATCATATTTTTTTAGTTAATAAATTTTTTTTAAAAGTATGCATAATGATAGAATAAAGTCCAATTTTTCGCTTATACAACATTGCGTTCGATTTATAAAAGTATTTTTAATTAAAAATATATGTTTATTCTCACATTATTTTAAAAATTTAAATTTTCTTAAAGAAATTGTTCTTCACGAGCCAAAAAGTTGAGAAATTTGGAAGAGAATGTGTACGTTTCAATGTGTGACCCCTTACTTATATATTAACTACTTCTTTTTGCCTACATGGAGGTGTCATATTCGCATAAAAACATAATGATATGTGACCTCTATTCTCACAATTCTTACTAGTTGTTACTTGATTTGTTAGGGATTTGCTATTATGTGTCGAAGGGTGTAGGGTGTGTGAATTGGTCGTAGGATTTGTTTGATTATTTGGTTGATGTCGGTTCATATTTATCCAAAGAGCTATTTGGCTCTTTATTACCTGTTCATAACATGTTAGGTGGTTTCAGGCCCCTCTATGTATAGTTTATTAACAGTTGTACGGGCTTGTTTTAATAAATTTTGAGTTAAAAAAGTCATTTAATTCAAAAATTAAACGGGTTTGTTTTAATAGATTTTGAGTTCAAAAGTTATTTAATTCAAATATTAAACGTGTATTTTGGTTTCGACTGTGTTTTTAAAATAATCGATTCAATCTGATTTGATAAAATATGATTTTGATTGAATTTGATGATTTGGTTTTAATCGAATATTTTTATTAATATTTTAATTTAATATTATTAAAAATTTTAACTCAAATATTGAATATTATTTTTAAAATAAATAAATTATTTTTAAATATAAGTATATTAATAACTTATTTAAAAAAAATACATAAAATAAAAAAATGTTAAAGAATTGATTAATTATTTTATAATGTAATTTTTTTTTTTTAGGAAAATACGAACATATATATTCAAAATAAAAATTAAGATAATGAAGTATATATAATTTTATAATATTGGTTATACACATGAAAAATGTATAATAAAAATATTGATAAAATATATATATATATATATATATATATATATATATATTTATATATATATATATATATTTAAATATGATTTAGGTCCTTGAAAATATAATAATATCTAGTTTTTGTCATTTTTAGATCCTTGATATTTTCTTAGTGTTCTTTTTAAGTTTTTATCACTAAATTCAGTTAGTTTAGAGTTTTTGATATGAGTAACAAAATAATAATATCAACTAAGATAATTAAGTTTATAAATAATATTTTATAAGATAATTAAATTATTTTTAAATGTTTAATTCAATTAATTAATATTTTATTATTTTTATAATTATATATAATTTATTTTTATAATTTATCTTTTAATATATTATGAAGAATGATTTTATTTTTTAATATTATTTTTATTTTTTAATTTACTAATATATTTATTGTACTTTCAAAAATATTTTTTTATTTTAATATATTATTTTTATATTTTAATTTATTAATTTTGACTTATTTTTTAAATATATCTCACATAGTAATCCTATCTCTAAAGTAAAAAATAAATAGAAATATAATATATTAAAAGTAAATTACAATAAGTCAAAACTAATAAATTAAAATAAAAATAATATATTAAAATTAAATTCTAAATTCTAAATAAATTTCATTTTTTTAAAAAATATAATATTAAAAATAAGTTAATGAATTAAAAAATAAAAATAATATTAAAAATAATAAAATTGTTATTTATAATATATTAAAATAAATTATATATAACTATCTTATTTATATGAATAATAAATATATTAATTATACCTAAAATATATTAATTAATTGAATTACACATCTAAAATTAATCTAATTATCTTAATCTAAAATATTATTTATTATCTTAACTAGTATTATTCATTTTGATAATCACGCTAGCATTAAACTAATTATAATTAATAATAAAAATTAAAAAATTATTAAAACTAAAATCTATTAAACATTTTTATTCATATTTAATTTGATATTATTAAAAGTTTTTAACTTAAATATTAAATATTATTTTTAAAATAAATAATTTATCTTTAAATGTAAATATATTAATAATTTGTTTAAAAATAAAAATATATAAGATAAAAAAATATATTAAATGATATATTAATTATTTTATAATATAATTTCTTTTTCTTAAGGAAATAAAAATATGTATTTAAAATAAAAGCTAAAAAAATAAGTATACGTGAGTTAAATACATGAAAATATATAATAAAAATATTAATAAAACATCTATATATATGAGTAACTTTTTATTAAATTTATTCCTCGAGTTACAAAAATTAATTAATTAATTATCACTGTCATGTTCTAAATAAAAAGAAAATTTTGAAAAGACTTATCTTACCTTTTGGAATTGTTTCTTTTTATTTAGAAGATGATCGTGATAATTTAATAATTATTACCAAAATGTCACATCATGTCGTGCTGATGTTATCGTTCTACAATCTACTACTTTAATGTTCTTCCGTACTCGCTTTTCTTTAAATTGATATGTTTGATTCCTTTTTTCCTTTATAACCTATAAATTACACAAATCTCTCACCCAACCCAATTCTACTGGCTTATGTTAGACTCTATACCTTTTCAATCTTATTTTTTGTGGACGTATACCATAACTATCAAATAAAGTGATTCTTCAGAGAATAGGAAAATCCTGAGATAGATCTGCTATTTAACTTTCATTATATCAAACTGGAGTAATTATCAAAATAATAACTAATTTGCAACTAAAATAAATTATATACAAATAAGAAAAATAATTTTATTCAGTTATCTAATTACAAATTATTATATATAATAAATTTATTATCTTTTATAATAATTATTTTAAAATTATATCAATAATTATATATAATTAGATAATAATACAAACTATCGGATTATTAAACTCTCAAAATATATCCGTGTTCCAAAATTTCAAATTCCATCTTATACCTCATGAGCATCAACAACCACAGAACAAAAGGATATAATGAAATAATAAAATAATAGACTTCAGCGGTGCTCTAGTTTTTTTTTTTTTTTTTTTCTGGATACATACTCTACTCGTATCTGTAATGCCATCTAAAGACATCCCCAAATTATTTCAACTTCGAAGCAGTGTTACTATTTTTAAGCAAACCAATCACCTAGGAAAACCCAAAAGGACACGTGCACAAAAAGAAAAGGCAATGCCAATCATAAGGCTCGATCAGACATATCCTTTAGATAAGACAGCTAGCAGGCGAACCTTTCTTGAGCCGTTAATTGGCACAAAGCAACAGTTCTCAGTCCTTTAGCCGAATTCGTTGATTGAAACCTCGAAATTTCACAATGTTCAATGAATAGAAAAAGTCTTTATGTACAGTTTTTACATGTCTAGAGGTTCGGTTGGATATTTCTGCTCCGCACGTAAGTTAAAAATTGAGTCGGTAATTCTGCTAGAAGTGCTTGAACAACTGAAAACTCTCCACCTGCAAAACAGAGAAGTCTGCCATTATTTAGTATGTTAGGCAAACTGATTCTTTGCAAAGAAGTACTTACATTTTCTTTCTTGGTACAATGATAGTAGTGTGATTTCATGGAAAGTGCTGAAACCCTCATCACTATCTCAATCCTAATATATTAAACCGATACTTACTTTGAACCTCCCGAAATGGAACAAATTGGACTATATCACGTGAAGCAACGCGTCCATATGAACTTTCTAGCCTCTCTCCCTTGTCTGCATCCAAAACCTAAGCGACAAGAATTTGGACAGCAAAACTCCACATAAAGCCTTATGGTAGTAGGTATACCAGTCACACTCACACACACAGATCAGCGCCTCAGACACCTAACAATTACAACTCTACGTGTAAATGGAAGACAAGATGGATTTAATACCTCCATTTCTTTGAAGTCAGCTCCTCCTACCCCAACAATAAGGATTGATAATGGCAGGTCAGATGCTTTAACAATAGCATCTTTTGTTTCTTGGAGATCTGTCACTACTCCATCCTTGGAGCATACCAATTAAAATTCAGTAGCAGTGGAAAAACAAGGTGATGGAAAAATCTTTATAAAATTCTTAGGAGCAGAAGGATGGGTGATTTTTTTTGTCACGTGCAAACTACATAGAAACATACATGACAAACACCCAAAGAACCATTAAACTACAATAAACTTACAAATTACGTTCAATAAGGCAAAATTACAATTTACTTGTTAACATCACACTCTTTTATTAATTGAAATTTACTAAAAATCACAAAATTGATAAGTCTCATATCTCATTTAATAAATTTCTCCTAAATTTATAATTTTCAATAAATTTTAACTAATAAAAAAAATAATGTATTAGAGAGCGTGCTCCTACCACTATAAAAATGATATTGAACACTGCTAAATATATTAACTCTTACTGTGATTATTAGCAAAACAAAATACTTTCTTCCATCATTTGCTACAGATTGGCTGGCAATCAGCGCAGCAGTGCTTACAACAGGTCCAAAAAGAGTAGGTCCTGCAAGAGATACATTATGCAGGGCACTTGTGTAAGCCATCATAATTCCTTGGATCCCTTCCACCTACAACAGACGGCAACTTCTAACTAATAAAGAACTGTTTCAATATGACAATACAAGCAAGATCAGACATAGCAGTTCTACCTCACAATAGTGACTACTTCCATTCAAATTGAAACAATGGGAAACGGGACCATCAATTGGTCGTGCTCCAAATCCCCAAGTAGGAAATCGTTTGTCTGAATCATAAAACTGTAACACTTCCCCGACCTCGACAATTGCCTAGAAAAAGCATTCCTAGCACATCAATGATGGATCAATAACAAATAAAGTTGTGAATTTACACTAAGTCATTTCTCACCCTCTGGTATGCATTTGGCCGTCCTGAAGGATCAATATAATGCAAAAGAATCTGAAGGCGTGGATTTCCATTTGAAGCTGGTAAACAAGATAACGGCAACCATAAGAATGTATTTCTTCCCCATCATCCCATGCATAATCAGAAGTATGTTAGTCATTAGATTAAAGTGTAACATGAATTCTTGAGTTTATATTAATTTTATCCTCCTCATGCAAAGGGTGTTGGGGGTGGGGGGAGGAGAGAGAATAAGGAGGGAGAAGGGCAACCTCATACCAGCTGTTGAGCCTGACAACAAGGGCATGAGAGGGTTAGCATTTTGGGGAACCCACAAATGGTTCCTCAAGGTAAACTGGAAACATCCAGACTCCTCCACCCAAACAAGCCCACCAGTGGAAACTGAAACCTAAGCATTGAGTGAGGAGGATGAGTGTTTAATTATGAAGCGGCTAGCCTGGTGATAGTTTGTACTATGAAACCAAAGGGAACATTAGCTCAGTAATAGTGAGTGATTACTTTAGTCAAATTGCACATCTAAGTACTTCCTTTGGTGGCTTAGAGAAACACATATCTAAGAAAAAAAGTCTCTTTCTTAGCTTAATCGTCTAATGAAAAGGGGGATTGTTGTATTTGCAATTAGCTTTTTTTTTTCAGATGTGTTAACCGAATTTCTTGGCTGGCATTAGATTGACACAACTTTTCTGGCATACATGTGCAGGCTGTGCATAACCAGATATTGTAAGCCTAAATTTTGGCATGCCTGGTGGGACCAATTCATTTGAGGTTCATCTACTGGAGAGGCTCCCCTTTGCCTAGCCTAGACTACAAGTGGTGTATGCAACTCAGGTCTGGTAGGAGTGTCAATATGGATCCTTTGCAATTGAACACTAAGAAAAGCAACAAAGTGTCAATCCCCAGGTGTCTCAGCCATATGGGATGCCAATCACACCTACATAGCCTGTGGGGCCAACAATCCATGGGCTTCCACCTTCAGTGTCCTCACAGGCAATTACAGGGGTTGTGACTCTAGTCAAGGAAGAGGTGGAAGACCATAGCCAACCACAGTCATGACTACCTCTTTCATCCACCAGCAGAGTGATTCAAGCATGAATGACCTCATGCCCTCATGTATTAAATATCCTATCAACTAGTAGAAATTGATAAGCTTATGATGCAGAATGAAATGCACTGTGCCCGAGAGAACAAGAGCAAAGCCAGGCCCAAGCAAGAGAACATTCGGATACTCCCTATGAATTAGCATGACCAATATTAAGTCAAGCCAGCATGTACAGAATCACCACCTGCAATCCCTGTCTCTAGCAAATCAGCAGAATCAATATGTGCAGAGCCGGCCACACCCAAGTCCTTAATCTAATCTCAGTCAAGCCACTTGAAGAACATTGGAGGAAATTATTAAAAGGGATCTCATGGTGAATAATAACCCTGAGATATTGTTTTTTAACTAGGTCCAACTGTGGCATGTGATTCATGTAGCTAACCTCACCTAATGGAATAAGGTCATTGTAGTTGAAGATTATGTTCAAAATGTTGAGATGTTATTGGCACAGGTTACAGCAATTCCTGAGAACAAGCATTGAAATGTTTTATGAATGGCTTGAGTGAGATGATTGGAATGAGGATCCATACTCATGACCCACATTACGTGGCGAAAGCCATTATCTTGAAAAGATCAATTGAAGAAGAGTTGTATGGAGATGATATGGCGTTTGAATCATATCTTGAAATGAAACCCGATTTTGTTGGGCCAAATGAGATAGTCAGGAAGCAATTACTAAGCGTTGCAAGGTAATTATTTCAAGTCAGGGCACTTATTATAGGTATAATCCAACCACAATAGGTTCAAACCATATGGGAAATACCTACTCGAATCAAACCCACCAATTAGACAAACAAGTTTCTGCTACAAATTCGAGTAACAGTGAGCGTGGAAATAACCAAACAAGGACCCAATTCAAAAACAAATGCAAGAGACATTTGCCATACCAAGATCCAAGATTATGTTCACAGAAGGGAAGAAGGACACTGCTTCCAATGTGGCCAACCACGTGGTCCTCTCCATATATGTCCTGAGAGAAATCTTCTGGCTCTTATTTTCGGACAAGATGATGATGGCATACTAGGAGAAATTGACGTTGCTGAATTGGTGCAGCCTTTGATGTCAACTGAATCAGTTAGCGATAAAGTAATTTCCTCACTTCAGCCTTGAGGACAAGGCTGTTTCTGTACCGGGAAGCATCGATAGGACAGTTATGTGAACAACATGGCAGTTATGTACGTGTTTAGAAATTGCAGTTATGTATGTGTTTAGAAACTATTTTACAGTTATTTGTGTGCGTTTCTTCTGTATATGGCATATCAGTTTCTACATTTAACTGAGTGTGATTGAGAGAGGAAGACTCTTTGTTAGGGCTTCAGCTTGTGTATTGTGTGTATTGCCAGAGGTTACTATCTGTGAGGGACTTTGTCTTGTGTTCTTTTGCTCTCTAGTATCTGTTGTAACCCTTTTTTCTGGTTTAATACAAAAAAATGGAGGCATTTTTATTAGGATTATATGTGATATAAAATAACTTATCTTGTACTAGTAATTCTGCTTTAGTTCTGTATTAAAAACTGTATGATGACAGTTATTCATAGAGAAAATAACTGGTGGCAATTATGTATTAGGATTATACATTAGTTCTGGTATGGTGTGTAATTTGGTAAGTGTGTTGTTGTTTGCAGTTTGTGGACAGAGAATACTCTCTGTAGGAGACATTTTATCTTTGGCTCAGCAAGTGGATTGCTGTATTATGTATATTTTTGTGCTCAGTATTGCATTTTATTAGTTTATCAATTGGTGTTCTATCACATCTGGAATAAGATATACAATTTTCAACAATTAATAACACATGACAAAAGAAACAAGTAACCACAGATTCCTAAATTACAAATAAAATAATCATAATATGATCATCTCATTCTCCGTCATTTGAACTTTATATTTATACAGAGACCAGTACAAGAAGTTTGAGGATATTGTTCAGTACCTGTAAAGTCCACAGCTACCATGAAGTTCAATTCAAATCCCCCAGTCAAGTAATCCAAGAAAGTATGTTGGACACTTTCAGTAAATTTTTCCACAAATAGTTGGCTCTTTAACACCTGTATTATAGTCATAAGCTTTTTAGGGAAAGACAGGAATTCATGATGGAAATCAATTTAATAAAAATATAATAAGACCTTGTTATCATGGTTTTGTCCACCAGCAGACGGCAAAAATAAATTTTCTCCTTGGCCACTATTATGAATCCTCTCTAACTCCGCCAAAGATCTCTGCACTTTTCTGATAAATCAAGAATAAACAACCCTAATATGTATTTCAGCATAGGCATAGACATGAAGGAAACATGGACAGATACGTGAAAAGGGACTGTTTACCCCATTAAATCATGTTTGCCATTGCTATTAAAGTTATAGCACTCTATTATCAAAGGACTGTCCTGTACATGACAAAAATGAAAAATAAGATAGCTTCAGTTCAAGTATACGTAGAACATCAAGCCAAAATGTACCAGGTCAACGTTAACCAGTACTCACTATTACCAATATGAAATGAAGAAATTATGGAAGAATAATATTTCTAAATTATAACTTGTTTCCATGAACAGAATGCACATTTTGAACACAAAGAAACTTGTGTTGAGTTTCTTTTGGGCTTCCAATTATGTGGACAAAAGCCCAATACCCTTAAACCCATTGGTCTCTCTTTATAAGAGGAAAAGAGGTCAGGTTGGGAGATTGAGAAAAAGTGTAGATTTTCACAGTCAAAAGAGAGAAGAGAGAGGGGGAGAGAAAGAGAGAAAGAGAAAGAGAGAAAGAGAGTGTTATGTTTTCATCTCTACACAGAACAGTTATGTCAAAATCGCGATATCTACTTCGTTAACCATTGGATTGGGCTGGAAATTCAACAGCAGGTTTAACACATGTAGTTCTACGTCTAGACCGTTCGGACCTTGATTTGGAGGTTTGTGGTGTGAGAAATCCTGTTCGCACAGTAGCGCGATTTTGTGAGTTCTTTATTTTCTTGTTCATCGTTTCTTAATCTCCATTTGCAAGTTTTGTTGCTTGATTGTGTTGGTTGGTTGGTTGTATGTACAAATTTGTGCTCTTGATTGAACACTCTTGTATCTTTATGTTAGTATAGTGGATTAATTTCTTTAGTCTAAACAATCTGTGGTTTTTACTTCTCACATTGAGGGGATTTTCGGTGTCTCTTGCAAGATTCTTCTTGTTGTTGCTACCATTTTTATTTGTGGTTACTTCGTGTAGATTTTTGCAAGTTAGGGAAATTTATATTCGCTGCATTGTCACCACATTGGTGGTGCATTATTGGTTTTTCTAGTACTTTATTAGTTTTCCCCCATCAACTTGACCCAGTACCTACTATTTGAAGAAATCTTTGAAACAAAAAGAACATGATACTTCAACAGGCAATGGAAACTAGAAATGTCAATATAAAAGTATGATGGCCAAGTTCAACATTAACATTATTACATAAATGTCCACACCAAATGACACAACTGTATTTAAGTTATATATACCTTGCTTCCTACTTGTTGCATATTCACAAACACTGACTTCCATACTGGGTTGAGATCATTCCTTATAACTTCTGTTTTGCAAATTGGAATTTGGGCACCACCTTCTGCAACTTTTGATATTAATAAAAAGGGGTCCTACAAGACAAACAGAACCACATCTTATAGCAGAGCTGACACTCATCATAATGCAAAAAGGAAAAGAAAATAGATACATGCATTTCTTGTGAAGAGATCCTTGTATTCCAAATCTGAACACCTGAACACCATCTCTACTGCAGTCTTTGAGCTAACACATTCCTCAGCATGCACCAAGAGTTTCCCACAGTTTTTGGGAAGGGTAGATCTGATAGAATCTTCTGTGTGTAGATCTATAGTCAATGATTGATCAGGTTGTGTGATTATCTGCAGAAGCCAATTTGTTGATATTGATGAGTATAATTGGGATATAAATTTAATTGCAGTAATGCAAAGTGCAGCATAATTTGAGCAAGCATTTCTTTATTTGTTTAAAAAACTTTTAATATGCTTGGTAGTTACCAAACGAACTATAACTTCAAAACAGAAGTGTTACACATTTTCAAGCATCATATATTTGGAAAGACAATTACACTGTGAGATGGGAGTACTGGATCATAAAGATCCAATTTCATTTGTAGTGCAATGAATTCCTTTTTGTTGTCAGATTTATTCAACAAAAAGTTTACATTCTCTATGTTACCTGAGACAGTACACAGGTCGTCTCACCAAGAAATTGCTGCTCTTCTAGCTCAAGCATCTGCACAAGTCAACCAAATAGTTATAATCTAGACCTTTTAACATTGATATTCTCTACCAACATGTCATCACATCTAATGAACATGAAAACAAGAAGGCCATCATGGAAAGAGTTGGGAGATGATGATTGCACAACCTTACGGGGAGTTGTGCAGAATCTAAGCCATTCAGAAAAAAGTTAAGCTGGGTTAAGTTGTTATCTAGGTGTCCACAAGAAGGCTGTAAGGAAACCATTTGTGCAATTGATAGTACCAAAATTGTCTGCTCTAAAGGTCTATGTTTATCAAGTACATGGTTTTACTTTTCAACTAACAAGCTATAATTACTTCTCAAATTTAAATATCCACACAGAAAGAATATAAGCATATAACATGAAAATTATCGTCACTCCAAAAATTTGAACTAAAAAAAATGAAAAAAAAAAAAGTCAATGCAATAGTCTAAAAGGTAAATATAATCACATGTAACAGTATCTCTAACATGCAACACAAATATATAAAGGCTTGAAATTTTTGTAAGAGATCAATATAGAACAGGATGTTGGAAAAAGCATTCGCATGAGATTGAAATTAAGTTACTTTCTGTGCAATACAATTAAATAGAAAAATGCAATTTAAACACCCCAGCTTAGCCATTTTTCATGAATATTATTTGACAAGTTCATATTGTCAAAATATATTGGTAACACTAATATAGCTTGAAGAACTGCAGAAAACAATAAACCATTTAAATATAATTACGTCATACAAACATTTTCTAACCCTCTTTCTTTTATATAAACTTCTAAACCTCAGATTATCATATCCAAGATCCTCGAAAAGATGGATTGTTATTTTTGTAATGGTTACATCTACAGTTATATAAGATAATAACTGAACATTGATTTATCACACCCTATCTCAAACTAGATGATACCTATACATTTTCCCTCCTCAAATATCTTAATACAAATTAAATTACAAGATTCCCAGAATCATTGACACACATTTCTAAGTAAAATCAAGAAAAATTAGGGAAAAAATTTATTGAAGCTTTCTGCTTTGCTATAAATTTGTATTTGAAAGGAGAAGGAAAAAAAATGTACAAAAGGTTTGAATAATCAATAAAACAACATACATAGCATTACCAATATAAAAGCATTGGCAGAAAAAATTGTCATTCAGGTACAAACCTATAACTACTGTATGCATAGATTTGTTAACATATTTATAAAATTCTCAAAATGGGAAATGGTAGACTAGAATCTAATTTGATGAGGAAATTATATATTTGAACCACATCTTACTCAAAAAAGAACCATGTATACAAGTCATCATAAACACTATACCTTTACATCTACATTGTGAAACTGAGTACCAACATCATACACACGAAACCTGTGATGAAAGAAATTTTACAGAAAAAAATCTGGTAAAAATTAAAAATGCTCATCTGCCCTGTTAGAAGTATAAAATATCAGATTCAAACTTACACTAAAACCTGAACAACCTCAAAATGATAAGTGAGGGTGTGTTTAGTAATCCATGTGGGACTTGATGAATTCAGAACTACTTCCGTACGTCGAAGTTCCTCAAGTGCCCCATTTTTTCCTCTTGCATAAAGAACCATCATCGGATTACTCTACATCGAAGAAAAATTAAATATAAAATATCCTAACTTATTTGTGGTTGAAGCAAGATTAAATTAACTGAATGGTGAGAATATTAGCTATTAAAAGCATGAATTTTTATTTTATTCAAAAAACATGGCAATCCTATAACCAAAGGAACCTTGACAGTGGCCCCATTGGTCCAGGTGGTTTATTTGCTCAACTATGTTAATGAGGTCTATTTTGATATGCCTTGATCTCTTATTTGCTCGACATGCTATTGCATTTTTCGCACCAAGACATTATTTTATATGAAAAAAATCATTTTTAGTAAATTGAATAACAATTAGGAAATTAATTGTTACGCTTTCTTCTTCTTTTACTTAAGGGACTCTGCTTGCCTTTGGCCTGGAATGGATTAGTGGATTTTCTTTCCTTCATGTATTTTCTGTGCCTTACGAAAAACTTCTTAACTGATATCGCAGTTCACGAATTCATGACCCCAAGCTACATGCTCCCGAATTCTAGAAGTAAAATACAACTAGTTCTGATTGAAATGATCATAAAATTTTCTATTATTTGTTTTTTTTTTTTTCCTAAATGTGCATGATGATAATTTTACCAGAGAGAATAGACCAATATAAGCAATAATTGAGCTGGTATAAAACAGAGATTAATCAGCTAATTAACCAAACCCGAAAACAGAAACGATGACAAGTTCGATTCGAACCAAACGCAATTGAAACAAGTTTATCTATAAACACCTAAACTAAATAGGTAGGATAGGATGCAAGAACTTCAGATTCATGAAACGCTTAACCGACAGAAACGAACCTTGAAGAGCACATCACGATCACGCAAGCCAGAAGCGGAAAACGACAACTGCAGCGTAACGAAGTTGAAGTTCCATCACTTAAAGCGAGTGAAAAAGGAGGAGAAGGTGCAAAAATAAACACTGAAAAACTCGTTAAAAGGTGCGAAAGGAAAGAACCTCAATCTGAGAGAAGAGACCGTGGTGGCCACGAGACCTGAGGAAGTTCTCAACGGCGTCGTTGGGAGCGCCCGCCGAATTACGGAAATCGCCGGCGGTGCCGCCGATGGCGGCGCGGCCCACGGCGACCTCGGAGAAGCAGTTTCCCATCGAAAAGTGCGCGCGCAGTGTGTGTGTGTGTGTGTGAGTGGCTTGACCTCAGTCTTTCCGTCAAACTCAGCAGTGACCGGGAACAAACCAGCGAAGTGAAAAAATAAAAAATAAAAAAAATTGAAAGGAACAAAACCAGATACACGCGGAAAATCCAATTATATAATCTAATTTGCAATTTGCCAAAATTTCATGTTACTTTTCCTATTTCACACTGTCACAATTCTTTCTTTTAAAGAAACGCGTTTTGCCTTTAATTTTTATTAATTTATATTTTCTTTTCAACCGCTATGATATTTCAACTATCGGACAAATAAATAAATTGTACAAATAAGAAACTTATGTCTCTTTTCGTTGCTTAGTTATCTATGTTTTATATAAAATAATTTTATATATTATTATTATATTTATCGAAAAAGTTAATAAATTTATTATAAATATTGTTATAATTATTTTATAATATATAATTATTTTATAATATAAAATTATTTTATATTAAATCTATTTTTTCTATATTTATGAATACAATTACGTTGAAACTCTTTATCTAAGGAGTGAGTTAATTTTTTTTCCTTGTCCTGTAAGGTAGTAAGAAAATACACCAAGCAGTCAACGCCAATTTTGCATGCGCATTATAGTCAAATAGTAGTTATGACCGTGTGTCTACTACAATTTCTACTACAAGTCCTGTCTGACATATGTGGCAAGTGGCAAGGTCTTAATCAGAAATTTTCTTAATGAAGCACCTTTCATTGGAAAAAATTATTAGATAATTTTAAATTTTTCACACCAAAAAAAATATCACTTTTTATAATTTTAATCAATTTTTATATAACCCAACACATGATTAAATTATTTAATTTACAAAAAAATTAATAATATTTAATTATATTATATTGGTGAAGATTAGTTCACACCATTTCTCATCCACTTAATTTTTTTTTTTCTGAGGGACATCAGTGGAACAAGTCAAAACCTACCATTTTAAGTAGTGGATGGAAGATAGATAGGCCCCTCTACTAATTTGAATTTTGAAGATCGTGAAATATAAAGTAGTATTGCGGTGAAAAAAATTGAGTATAGTTTTTATGAGAGAACGGTTTATTTCCTTTTAATAGTACAAAGTATTCACACACTGCGTGTATGAATGAGATTATTACTTATTCAAGGTGACATAATATTAATGCTGCGATCCTTCAATGTTTAGGTGAAACTTAATTGTTACTTCCAAGAAAATATTACATGAATAAATTGTTTTAATTTTGAACATTATAACTTTAAGTACATTAAGAGAGTTTAAATAAAGAATTTATTATATAAACAAAATGTTATGATGGCTTAAATATCATATTCAATTAATAAATAATTTAGATAGTTTCCATAAAGTATTAAATTCAAATCCTATTACAGCCTACTATACAAAAAGTTCTTATTCTACTGGTTAAAAGTTAACCTTCATTTAGCTATTGAGTACCCTTACTTTCCTCTTCCTTTTTACTTTATCAACACTAACCTTCATAGTCATGTATTTTGCGCATAAATCTACTTTCAATAAAAGGTTAAAAGCATTGTCAGGCCCACTTTCTGTCCATAGAAGAAATCGGCCCAAAAGAAGGGCAGCCGACGCCATCGCCCACTTGGGCCAAAGCAGAAGGAAGATATCGCCAGCCCAATAGGGGACAGAGTAAGCAGGGCCCGGTCTTACACCATGTCAAAAGAGTCCGACGCAGAACGGAAGCGGGGCTGTAATGGCAGTAATAAGCGAAGTCAAACGTAAAGCTGAAAACAGGGGACAAGACAGAACCTGACAAGAAGAATAAAGCGAACTTTGCTTCTGAAGAGACGAAAAAGAAAGAAAAGGATGAGAAAGTGAAGGAAATGAGCAAGGACAGAGTCCCTGCATGGGCAAAAACGCTATCACGCAATAGATGAAAACGTGGGAAAAAGCGCTTGACAAGTCGACGGGACAGGACAACAATTGTCCGTCTCTGGATACAAAACCACAACATAATCGCCACCGCATTTAATGCTAGGACGCCCCAGAGAGGGGTTTGAATGGAAAAAAACCATTGCCGCATTTAATGATTATAGGGAACTCGCCTCTGCATTTATGAGTGGAGATTTCCCCAGATACGGGGATTAGTTTGAATTCACCTATAAAAGGGGAAATCCAAAGATCATAAGGGGACTTTTTTGCGGGAGTAGAAGAAAAGAGAAAAAAAACAAGAGGATTCAAAGGAGGAGGCAGGTTGCAAATTGGTGAACGGAGAGTTACCTTCAGAGAAAGCGCAAGAGATTGTCTGGATAATAGGTAAGTCATTCCTTTCCTCCCAGGTTGCTTGTCTTCACCATCTTTGTCTTCCCCTCATAACTTGTAAAACCCTTCGGAAACCGAAAACCCTATAGCGTACACGTTCAGAGTCACCCCTCATATCCCTAACATTTCACCCTTCCTTTCACCCTCTTTTAGAAGACCTAATCCCGGGAGGTGTCCGGATTTAATCAGTGGCCGAGGTCATGTATGGGTCCGACACGGCGTCGGACCCAACGACCCCTCCAATCCGTCTTACACAGAACTACGTGGACTTTGACTTCCCATAAAGATACGTAGGCATGGGGGAGCCACTCTCTCATCAAGTCCATTCACACACGCACCTGTCCCCTCCTGGCCTAGTTTAGGAACCCGGCAATATACACTAGTCACATATTTATCCCATCTCGAGTTAGCTTACGGACCCGGCAATATACACTAGTCACATATTTATCCCATCTCGAGTTAGCTTACGGACCCGGCCGCATACACTAATCACACATTTATCCCCGCCCGGCTTAGAGTGAGGGCCCGTCAATGTACACCATCCAACGTACCCTTTTCCCAAAAGAAACAAAAACATCGACAAAGAGTAAGTGTTGTATGAGTTCCTCTTAGGGTAACCATCAGGTGATGGATGTGGCGGCAGTAATGCGACTCGCCATGTAAGTGACCTCTGAACTTTTTTTTCTGGTCCGAGACCTAGCCTATCCAGTCTAACCCTCCCATCCAAGGTTTGTCTGATGTTCCTAAACAAAACATCAGTGGCGACTCCCTACCATATGACCTTTCCCTATAGGGGAGGTCGCGAGCCATCGTGACAAGCATCAATTATTATGATTTAAATAGGAGGAAAAATTTATCAAAAAAACTAGTATATTGAGTTAGAATCACTACTAGAAATGTGTTATTTTCCTGCGAATTTTCCTACGAATTTTGCTCAAAATTTCGCAGGAAACACGTTTCCTGCGAAATTTCTTACGGTTTTAAATTCGTAGGAAAATCGTTGGTGGATAATTCTTTCTTGCGAAATCGGCAAGAAATTTTTCTACGGATATATTTCGCAAGAAAATTCGTAGGAAAATCTGTAAGAAAATTCGTAGGAAAATTCATAGAAAAATTCGCAGGAAAATTCATAGAAAAATTCGTAGGAAAATTCATAGAAAAATTCGCAGAAAAATTCATAGAACAATTCGCAGGAAAATTCGCAGGAAAATTCATAGAAAAATTCGCAGGAAAATCGGCAGGAAAATTCGCAGGAAAATTCGCAGGAAAATTCGTAGGAAAATTCGTAGGAAAATTTCGCAGGAAACTTTCCTATGATTTTAAATTTGCAGGAAAGTGTTTAGATTCTATGGGAAAATTCGCAGAAAAATTCACAGGAAAATTTGTAGGAAAATTCGCAAAAAAATTCGTAGAAAAATCAGTAAAAAAATTCACAAGATATATAAGTGCGGGAGCATTTCCTACGAAAATTTTCATAGAAAAGTCCACAAAAAATGAGCATTTCCTACGAATATGTCTATAGGAAAATTTACAGGTATATTTTCATCATGAGCATTTCTTTCGAAATTTTTCATATTAAAATTTGTAAATATATTTCTTGGGAATTTTGTTATTCTAAATAATTTTCTTGCACATTGTGATTGTACACAAACTTTTATATATATTTATAATTAAAAAAATATAACAATTTTTTAATAAATTTTTAATTTAATCAATATATATAAATTAAATTTTATATTTTTTAGTATTTAATAATTTTATCAAATTTATAGAATATTAAAGACAATTGTTGATGTGATGTTACAATCGAAATCCCAGTATTAATAAATATACATCCACCCACATCGTAAATTTATGTTAATTTTTTTTATTTTGATAATAATTTCTTTAAACGTTGTATTAAACATTAGTTGATTATATTTCATGTCTTATTTTAGCTAGTTTTTAATTTTTTTATTAACTAAAAATTTTGTTAGACCTATTTTAGTAAATAATTTTTTTAAAAACTTGTAATATTTTTTAAAATTCTAACTTCTAGTTTTTTATATTATTTCTCTTTTGTCCTAAAAATATTTATTAAAGAAAATAAAAGAGTAACTCTTTTAAAGTTATTTTTTGGAATAAATTGTTTCCTTTTAATTAATTTTTTTTGGAATAACTCATATATATATATATATAAAAGTAATTATAAGACAATAAATTAAAAATTTCCTTTTTCCTTTTAAAATGACACAAATTATATAATATTCTTTACAAGTTATTTATGGTACAAAAGCATCCAAAATAGTGCATTATCCTTAAGTGCTTCATTTTTTTAATAAACTCATAATAAGGGTATCTTCCTTCGCCTTTCAATATAAAATATAACATGATAATTTATATTACAATAATAGGCAGGACAATTTTTCATTTTTATATTAAACAAAAGAAAAGAAGCTCAAAACATAAAGAATCAACAGTGATTAATAAATAAATACTATTTACTATCCAAAACTTTATTAACGACCATGTAGATACAGATTTATTAATGACAATATATATACAGATTAATGACAATGACAAGGAAAGGTCCAACCTATCCTCAAGAACTCCCTGATTCTTCATTTCCTGCAAATTTAGTGCAATGATTCAATTTTCTTAATAATGCTTTGAAAGTTTAATACAAGTGCTTTTTTCATTTATTTATTTATTTATCTACATCACCTGTGGCATGTCAACAGAATACGTTACATCATCAAAGGTGATGGAACGTGGTTCAAAGGGAAGAACCATTCCTTTTCTTCTGTCAGCTTCTTCTTTCCTTTTGGATGAAGACTTAGTAGAAGTGCTTCCACCATCCTGCTCATTGCTCTGAGATTGCTCTGATTTTACAGCTTGATGTTGTGCTATTGCTGCTAACCAATTTGTTATGATATTAGTACACACTATAGGCTCTCTCATTTTCTTACAAAACATTTTTAAGGTGAAGAAACTCACGGTTCAAGTAAGTGTGAGCAAGGATGTAAGCAATATTGAACACTATCGTATACCAATCAGTGCCCCGACACCTATCCAATACCACTTTGACTGAGTGAAGAACCCACGAGATTTCAAAACTTCAATCCCTAGCGGTGTAGTTGAGTTGGGTAGAACCTTTCATAAGATCAAAATATATCCATACATTAGTTATTTATATGATAAGGCAAGCACAAAATTGAGCATAAAAATTAGTATAAAAAACTCACATGTCTCCATCTCTTCCCTAGGAACTCATTATTTATTATAACATTCTGTCCATACATCACCTATGATGACCAAAAGCCCCATATCCACCATTTTTTCATATTGTCTATGGGCATAAAGCAAAGATAAAAGAGTAGTAGTGTTAGTGTAATGATAGGAAAGGCTTCTTTTTTGTATTAATATTATGATACCTTTTGACAGGATGAAACCACTCATAGCAATAAGGATGGCCAATACAAACGACCCAATTGTGGAAGCATCTGTCAGTTCCCTACCAAGTGCTCCAATAAACCAGAATAAGGATGAAGCCATCTGGTTTACAAATAACAGAAGAAGGAATTGCCTAAAGAATCTACAAGTAGAGATATAGATACATGTCATTTTTCACTCAGTAGTATTTTAACATGAGAGAATGGGGAAAATAAATCAGTACACAACTTTGTTGAGAATGAGTTTAAAACACAACTCCTTTACCTTCCAACATATGGATCAAAACCAATAACATAGTAGGTGAGAAACACCCAGATTCCCACTTGTGCAAAAGTCTTGGGGATTTTTAGGATCCATGTAGGAAGAGCATATATCCATGAAGGGAAGAAGAGAAAGTCCCTTTGCTTGTAAAAGACAGGAAACTTATATAGAAACTGTCACGGTAAGATCAGCAAATCCATCCAACAAAAGGCCATAAACAATGCACCCGCATATATACCACCACTAGTCACAGAATCTCGGTGCATCTCAGTCCGGAAGAAAACGGTCATGGTAATAAAGGCCACTTCAGAAAGCTAATAGGTGTTGTAAAACGCGTTAGTAATGAATATGATTGCATAAATAATGTCCATGGTACATGACAAGTTGCAAAGTTCAAACCTACTTGACAAAGTTGGAAGATGTGGACAAATGAATTGCGCTTCATGAGTAAATATTCTCTTGACAAGCAAGCTTTCAACAGTTCCCATTTTCCTAATCCATACATTTTGGTTGCCAAAGCTGCTGGGTGGCTTTTAGACTTGTGAAATTGAGTAGCAAGTTCGTTAGCAAGGCTTCTTCCAACATGAAATAATTGAAATGCCTCTACAAACTCTTTGGTTTTGACAAATCTGTAAGGCTAATCTGTGTGTACTCAATATTGCTCCTGGTCTTTCCTTGATGTCACCTTTATTAACATAATAAATTTGTGCATGTAAGAATATAATAAATTGCTATTAGCCTATAATATTTAACATGTACTTTTAGTTTTCCTCATGTAGACAGATAGAAAGAAGCTAATCCACACTTACTTCTTGCAAAAAGTTTGCAACACCTTTCCTCTCAGGACATTTGAAACCCATAGAAGTGAAAAATTCAAGGACATGTTCACAGGGACCCTGATACACAATTTGGCCATCAGAGAGAAGAATAATGTCATCAAAAAGATTGTAAATCTCTGGTGCTGGTTGTAGGAGTGAGACGACAGCAATTCCTTTGAGAGAGTGGATAAAGTGCTCGAGTGAATTCACAACTTGAAAAGTTGTTGAGCTATCCAAACCAGTAGATATTTCATCCATGAATAAAGCTTTAGCCGGTCCAACAAGCATCTCCCCTGGATTTATAGATATATATATTTATTGAAGATTTTGATGTACAACGAATTGCTTGAGTTCATTAAACATGATACACTTCAAAATTTGAAATCAAGCTTGTTTTACCTGTTGTAACATGTTTTCTTTGTCCACCAGATATACCTCCAGTCCCAAAATCTGCAAATATAAAGCAAATCAAATGGGAATTTAACACAAAATGACTTTAAGATGATCAGTTAACGTTTGAGTGTAGGAATTTTACCCTTAGAATATAATTTGTAATAAAATTTGCTTTCTGGCCTTCAGTTGCTACTGCCTGAGCATTACAAGTCATAAATTCAACCATTTAAATAGATGGTGCACTCAACTTCAATACAATAAAAATATAAAGTCAAGCAGATGTGACAGATTTGTTCATGTTATGTGTCATCCCAAAATGAAATTCCAATTCATATGCATAGAAAATAGAATTCCGAAATTTCAACTGTGTGAGCTAACCATAACGAGGTCCAACTCCTTGGACTCATGCTGAGAAGGCTAAGGTTTCTCTCACTGTCATTTCTCCAATATGAAGATCATTTTGACTGACAAGCAGCAGTTTGCTGGGGAACAAACTCATTCATCCCATGATCATTATAAGTCACCTTTCCAGTGAATTAATCTCCAGTGAATTGATCAAGAAGTCAAACCATATTACTACAAATCCAAAATAGAAAATAAGATCACAAACATGATAACATCATTAACAATTAAATATAAAATCACTACAAGCTCACCATTCTTGCCCGCTCTCCTTTTTCTTCACTGGCTTCATCTTTGAAAATTCTATCAATCTATAGCATTCACCACATAGGAAATCCTCAAACAAATAAAAAAGTATAAGAAAAGAAAATATAACAAAATTAGTACCAAGTAACTTACTGCCATTGCAGTGACTCAAATGAGGCCTGAACAAAGAAACATATCCTGTCACAAAATCAATCACAGAAAAAAAGTATCTACGTTCTATACAATGTAGGGAAGAGCTAGGCTAGTATACTACTAGACCAGACCATTTCAAAAATAATAATAACAAAGTTATATAAAAAATAGAAGCAGAAGCCCCCTCACTTATAAAAGCTAACTATAAAACAGAGTAAGTTTTTACTAGATCACGATCTTCCATCAAGCTACAATATAACACAAATCTACCAAAAGAATCAGAAAAGAATTTAGTGCTGTGTAGTAAATAAAATAATAAAGTAATAAATAAATAATCCACGACGACCAAAGGCTTCTGAAGAAAACCTTAATCTGTTGTGCCTGTCCTAGGTTAAGTAGTGGAAATGCAACTCATAATTCTATTAGTTAACGCGTTCTTAAATCTTAGTTAAAAATCAGGATAAGGTATTCATTCACAAAATCTTATCAAAAAAAGAAACAATCATGGATTTATGCGAAGGTGAGAAATGGAAGAAGAAAACACGAATTGAAATGCTCGGCGGAAGTTAAGAAGTTGATGCAATGCACGTTGGAAAGGAACTTGGCGAGCAAAGAGAACAACGAGAGTTGAAAGCAGAAAATGGTTAAAATTCGCAGAAAAATGAAAGAGACTAACCACGAAAAAAGGTAGGATTCACGATGTGAGTGAGAGAGTTGAGATGTAGTGAGAGCTGAGATGTAAACAGAGAGCGCGGAGGTTTTAGTAGTGTGAAAATATAGGTTTATTCTTCTCATAGTTCAGTAAGCTTGCTGGCCTTGCTTTCAGCAATCCTCAAGAATAGCTCCTGTTCTTTCTTCTGTTCCACTGCGTTCTTGATGTGGGTAGCCAAGCGTGAAGTAGACTTAATCATCTCATCTCTTCGCACTATCTCGTCTGCGAGATCCTTCTTCTTTCGCTCCTATTCCAGTTCCGACAACCTTTTAAAATTATTTTATTTTATTCAATTATAATAATTATTAATTTAATAAAAAAAATTTGTAATTTTTTTTGGATTTTTTTTCGAATTTTCTTGCGAAAAAAATTCGCAGATATTATTTTCTGCGAATTTTAAATTTGTATGAAATATTTCCTACAATTATTTATTTACAAATAAATTCATAGGAAACAAAAAAATCTACGAAATTTTTTACCATTTTTTTTTTCGTAAAAAAAATTTCCTATGATTATTGAAATGGTAATAAAATTTGTAAGAAGTTTCTGCGGATATATTTTGGTAACAAAATTCATAGAAATTTCTTACAAATTATATTTTATAGTAAAATTCACAAAAAATTCCTGCAAATTATTTTTCGTAAAGAAAATTCCAGGTAAATACTATATTTCTAGTAGTGAAAGTCTCATGGTTTAGGTACCAAATCAAACCCTTTATTCTACTTAACTTCTTATTCTTTTTTATTTGAAATTATGAGTTTTTTTTTTTATGAAAGACAATTATATTTATCCTAAATAAGATTATTATAAACTGCAAAATTTTCCTCTAAACATCTTATTTTACTTAATGTTTATTTATTCATGTCATTCCCTTTTTTTTCTCATATTATTCATGTGTCACTTTTTTCTTTTCTTTGATGATATATCTGATTTATCACATTTCGATTATGATTCACCATGTTTATTTTCTAACTTTCTTATTGAAACCCTAGCTTCACATAACCAAGTAATGACATCACATTTCTGTTACAATAATTTCATAAATTCCTATGCAGAACACTCCCTTATCCACCTTGCCCATCAAATGTTTGTTAAAATTTGTCAACTAAATATAATATTTTCGGATACTATTATAGTTTCTTATGCTGATAAGGGTGAGTGTGGACTTGCATTGGGGCTTTTTAAGAAAGTTAGAGAGCTTAGACATATGCTACTCGATCAGTTGCGATGCATAATTTTCTCCTCGTAACCAACATCAACCTTCACATCATTCCCCTTTTGTGTTTAAGAAGTGTTCATTGATTCAACAGAAATTGTATTCCTTCACATCATTCTCCATTTCCCTTCCAAACATTGATGCATAAACTCTATTATATAGACTACATCACAGTAGAGGATAAATCACAAAATTAATAGAATCAGTACAAGGTGAAAAGTAAAAGGAGATTATTTCAACAACATATACCTTTAAGGAATTCAAACATGAACAATGAAAAGAAGATGAATCCATTATTAGACTACATCCCAATAGGGAATATAAATCACAAAAATTTTAGAATAAATACAAGGTACAAACTAAAAGGGTTATTTCAACAACATTGTGTCTTTTGTGGTCTTTTGATTTGCACTCCTTCTAAGTTTTTTTTTTTCTCTGCACTACTTTCCAGCTCAAGTTTCCTTTCCCGCTACAATTTTGTGGTCTTTTGATTTGCTTCACTTAAATTAGTTTTTTTAATTTCATATTAAAAATAAAATTCTCCACTCCACGTAAACTAAATTGTGGCAGCTGACTCAACATATTATTTTATCTTTTGTAGGTATCACATGTGTCTAATAAATTCAGGTGGCCAAATATAATTTTCCTAATTTTTAACCCTAAATATATAAGTGAACAAATAAACAAGTAACATATTATAGTTGTAATAGTTTGTAACCTGTATTATCGTTCCAAGCCAACAATTTACAAATGTAAATAAATATATCACTCGCGTTCACAGCATGGCGAGGATAAAAATACAACATAAAAGAAAAAATCATGTACCCACGAAATAGGAAAGTAAGGGTGTGGTGTCACTGTCGCACTAAGTTGGATCAGAATTATTGAATATAAACATTAGACTCCAATAATAGTGTTGGAGCATATTACGTCAGCCTAGTAGAGAACAAACTAAAGTAACCATAATGTGCGCTTAATAATTCTTAGTCTCAACTCTTACTAAGCACAAAGTGATAGAAAATCAAGTTCAAGTTATATAATGGCAAAATTACAACCTCGATCACTTTAATAGCATATCTTAGGGGCAAAAAGTTCAAACTATGTAAGTGAAATTATGAAACCTGACAATACCGACAATATTCTTAACTTAAATTTTTGTCTTTTTTAATTATCAACCTAAATATCCTCATAAATTCAAATTTACATTGTGGAATTATTTTTTTTAGAGATCACACATAATTTTTTTAATCGGAAGTAATTATGTTTGAGTCTAATAAAACTATATGAATAATAAAAAAAATTAATATTTAATATGACCATATATTTAAAAATCGAATTTGAGACGAGTTGAAATTGAATTTTGATTACTTGAATTAGTTTTGTCAATTGATAATGCTGTAATTTCCGAAAGGCAACAAAAAAAAAATCTTAACATAGGCGTGGCCATCTGTTATTATATGATGTGTTATTTTGTTATACATTTATAGGACAATTTATTTGCTTCCAAACGTGAATATATCCCTTTTATTTTTTCTTCTAATGGCAATATGATTGTTATGGACGTACTCTTATTTATTTTTTTTAGAAACCACATTTTCTTCAGTGATATATTCTTGTTTAAGTTAGATAAAATCACTATAATAACAATAAACTTATTCCCCTAAAGTTGATATAGAAATCCGACATGAAACTGATGTACGTGGCTTTTATATATCATCTTGGGAATTGAGGCATTCTTTTACGTAGTACCGCAAAAAGTGGCCAACCAGACACGAGTTATATGACCAACTTTGACGGAGAAAAGGGACATGCATGACTTCATCTGCATCTTTGGAGCATGCTTTACGCTCAAATGCTTGACATGCTTATTTTAACTACCTAAAAGTTCAACAGGACCTCCATTATACCTAATTTTGTTGTTCATGAAGTGTAGCCCTTTTATCTCACTCTGCTTTTTTTTTTTTTTTATGATCCCCTTTACATCACGCTTTGCTTAATCGTGGTTTTAAATTTCGGTATCAATATAATATTACAGAAAAAATCACGAGCAAATATGCTCTAAATAATCGTGTGTGCATAGCAATGTATACGATTGTAGAGATTTCAAAAATCACAATATTATCGTCACAATTATGATTATGGGCATCGATTGAAATTGTGCTAATTAAATATATATACGAAAAGTGAAGAAGAATAAAAAGAATGGCAAAAAAAAAAGCAGTATCTGCCCGGGTGGTTTCTCGTGTGATTTAAGCTATCAAATTAGCCAAATTAACTAATAAAGTCCTTAAGTCTTCAGTGGAAGGCCACATTGGTTAAATCGGGTTAATATTTCAGAATTCTAAGGAAATTAATTGTTTTAATTAAATTTATTTTATTTTTAAATGTTTTACTCGGACGAAGTCGTTTGAGTTTCTTATAACTAAAATTCTTTATTTAGATAAAATAATTCAATTTTTATCATGCACATTTTTGTTTAGAAAATGAAATTTTATTATAAAATTTATAAAATAAATATTATCCAATTTTTAAATAATTAAAATTTCAAAAAATTAGTTTGAAAATTAGAAATTTAACAAACAACGAATAAATAATTAATTATACCATTTTTATAGACAATCAATATCTACAAAATCAAATATTATATTTGGTATTTTTATAACATTTTATAAATATGAAAATATCATTTAATGAAAAAAATAAATATTAACAATGTTTTATGATTAATAAAAATATAAAATTGTATCTTATCACTACAAATATATTTGTTTATGAATAAGGGTAGAGAGAAGAAAGAAAGGAATTACCGAAGTGGAAGAGGTGAGAAAAAGTGAGGGGGGAAAAGGAGAAAGGTAACCGTAGAAAATGGTGGGAGAAGTGGGAAAGAGATAGAGATCAGAGGGAGGTGTGAAAAAGAAAAAGAAGGGAGAGAGATAGGTGTAAAAGAAAAAGAGAAAGGTATGAAGATTGAGAATAAAGAGAAGAAGAAAGGAAAGAATGAAATGTAACATAAATAAAATACACACTAAACTTTCAAAATAATATTTAATTCTGTAGTTATGGATTATCTATAATCATAATGTAATTTACAAAAAGAAAATCTAATTTTCAAACTATTTTAAAAAAATTTATTATTTAAAAATTTGCTACTGTTTATTTTTGGTAAAATTTTATATTGAAATCTTAATTTTTTAAATAGATATTTTAAAATATGAAAGTTTACATATGATAAAAATTAAATTACTTTTTCAAAATAAAAAATAAATAAATACAAGAGTTTTTTTTTCTAGAACACAAATATCCTCCATTTTAGACCACTCTGTTTGAGTCATACAAGAGCACACTATACAGAAAAAAAAACAAGAATTTTGAATTACTTTAACTAAACAATGTATTTTGAAAATGAAAGAAAAATTAATTGAAGCATTTAATTCTTATACATTTCAAATTCTTTGGAATTTTGAAAATTTCTATTTAAATGCTATCTTAGGTATTATTTAATTTTTTTCATTTTATTTAAAAATTTCTTATAAAATTGTCATCTTTTAAAAAAAAATTAATATAATAATATCCAAATAAATCATTTTAATAGTTTTAAAATTCACTTAAAAATAAAATTCTTTCTAAAAGTACACTTGATAGAAACATGTGACAAACGCATTGGTGAGTCTCTTCGTTCCTTTTTCTCCTTCGCTCTTCCGAAAAAGCTACCATGCGTGATTGTCTATTATTTGTATTTTCTCAAAAAATTGAACTTGCTGGCCAAAATTGTTTGGGCCGTAATTGTTTTGTTTCTAAGCAGAATAATTGGGCCTCCAAAATTGTTTTCTTTGGTGAAATAATAGCGAGTGTTTAGGAAAGTATTGACAATGGTGAAATTATGAGGACCACCCATGCTTCCGTGTCTAACGGATGAGTAAGATCAAGAATTCAAATCACATGCTCTTTTTCATCTCCTTTTATTCAAATATTATCTGTCACCAAAAATATCTCATCTTTTTAGTTGTTGCTTTTATTCATTCAATAATATTTCTCCCATTCTCCTGTTCTAGTTGGTTTTATTCTACCCTTATGAAAGGACACAAAATGAAACATGTAAAGGATATAATTAAATTCATAACTCTCCTTGTAACTTGTGTGTTGGTATTTATATTGTACTAACTTTTTTTATTATACTAAATTTAATGATAACAATAGTTTATTTTTTATATATTGACGTGCGTGTTAATTTTAGTTTATTAATTTATGTTTTGCTTAATGTATGCCTTTTTAGTTTTGTATTATTTTTTTAATAATATATATTTTTTTATCAATACATGGTTATCTTTATACATTTTTCCTTTGTGTCTCAGCATTATATAGTGCTTGTTTGTCTTTTTTTTGTACTATATTAAATTTGATATATTGGAACAATACTTTTTTTTATAATACATCCTATATTTAAATTTAAATTGATCACATTCTTAACAAATAATCTATAAATAAATACATTTTATTGTTTAATTTTAATAATTTTTCTTTTTATATTTAGAAATCTCATTTTTTATAAATAAGTAAATAACACGTGTAAAATATATAGGTGAGCGGACATATCCTATGACATTTTGTAATAGAAAGAGGTAGCTATTAGCGTAGACTTGGATGATTGCTATTTTTACTTTTATTTTTTGTTTCTTTAGTATTTAATTAGTATTTTTTATACGTACGAAGTATTTATTTAGGGTGATTCATAAAAAGAAGGAGTAACTTAACGCAATTTTTAAAATATTGCAATTTAGTTAAGATTATTTAAGGTGATCCATAAAAAAAAATTCTAGAAATGGTTTCTAAGTTGGTTTCTATATATATTATCTAAATTAGTGTGTAAATTCATTTAATAGTTAGAGGTGAAAAAATGGGTCCAACACGATGGACTAACCTATTGGCTCGTTGGGTGAGATCGGGTCAGACTTAAAAAAATTGGCCCAGATAAAACTGGATCAATTTGGTCTAGTCCATTGGACTCCAAAATGTTGTCTCGAAATAAACTCAACCCATTTAGCCTAATATTTTTTTAAAAATTCTTTTAAAAATTTAGGTATTTTTAAATAAAAAAACAAAAATCCAAATTAGTGCAAATCGACAAGTCATCAAGCCAGGTCAAGTCAATAGAATCTTGACTCATATGAAAATTAAGCCAAACCAAGCAATTTTTCCTCCTTGGCTCGTTGAGCTTGGCCAACCCATTTGCCTCCTCTATTAATAACAATCTCCAACTCAATCTCGAATAGTCGTCTCTAAATGAAATATCTAATTCATATCCTAATAGCAGTAACTAATGTTATCTCTAAGCCTTCGTTAAAAGTTTGTTTCCAAAACAGTTTCTAAATCAGTCCCTAATTCGATCTCTAAATCAAACTCTAAATTGATCTCTAATTGCAGTTTTTAGTGTCAGTTACTAAACTAGAGTCTTTTAATCTAAAAAATATTATTTCTTATACATTTACTAGTTATCACATTAATTGTATTACATCACCTTATTTCATATATTTTTCTCTTTAATTTTACAATACTTTTAACGAATAATTAACATTTTAATGTTGAAATTCAGGTGTAATAATTAATGAAGATCTTAACCAAATCAAAATTTTAATATTTTGACTTATATTCATGTAATTCAACTTAAAGATAAATGTTACTAGCTTATCAAAAATAAGTAAATTTTTATTCCTAGTTCCAAATACTATCATTTAGAATCAACCATAACAAATTCATTAATACTTTCAACCAAATTACAAATCGAACTAATATTTTTTTACTGTAAAAATTAATAAAATTATCATATATGATAATTTGTAATTATATAATAATGTAAAAATTATTTGCATTATTAGTGCATAGTGGGAGTACCCTTCCCTCACCTTACGCAAAGTGGGAGAGCTCGGAGGTTTGTAGAGAAAGTTCGACGACGAGAAGAAGAATAGGGAAATTGGCAAGGAGATATCGAAAATCTGTCAAAGTGCTTATCGGAATTAATTCTAGATTAGAACACATAGACAATTTACTCATATTTTATTAGATATATGTATAAAATAATAAAAGATAACAACAAGTTTTTACTATTTTAAAAATAAAGGTAACATAATCAAAATTATTAAACAATAGAACGATAATTTTATTTTATCCCATCATAAAGTATGTAAATAATATGATAAGTCTACACTTCATTCTATTTTAATTAATTTCATTCAATCTCATTTATTTTATCAATCTAAATATAGCCTCACTACTCACTATTTGAAATTTATTATTTGAACTCTCAGGTGTACCTATAACTTAAAAAAAAAAATAGTTCTCGCTATTTTCATTTTTGAGAAAGTTATTCAGAATTTTGAGTGTTTATCTAAATATTTCATTTTTAAACAGAATTTAAATATATTTTTCGTTTGTGTAATATACCATTTTTTATCATCTTGTTCCTTGTAAAATTATTTTTTAAAATATTTATTGTAAAATTTATTTATTTTTATTTTAGTCTTTGTTATTATTTTTATTTCTTGTAATATATTTTTTAATTCCTATAATATTTTGTTCATTTTAAGATAATTCCTTTAAAAAATAAATAATAGAGACTAAAAACAAATTATTCACGTATTATAAAGATTAAAACAAAAAAAAATAGATATATTACAAATTCTACAGATATAATAATGACTAAAAAAAATTTACAAGACCATTTTAAAATAAGTAACTTTACAAGAATTAAAATAAAAAAATTATATATTATAAGGATCAAAGTATATTTAAACTTTTAAACAATTTTCTAAAACCTTGTTGAATATTTGTTAATGTTTAGATTCATTGGTCACTACTTTCCTTATAGTTATAGAGTAATCCTGAGAGTGATTTATTTGATTATTTATAGATATGAGTGGAAAGTAATGATGGTGTGACATATCGTTAATATTTTTATGATAATTACTTTTAATTATTTTGTTACGTTGTCATTGTCTATTTAAAAAAAACAAATCTTTATATTATTTTTTTATTGCTCCAAAATGTTGCATTATGAATTTTTGTTCAATAATATGATTATATTTGTGAAATGTGAAAGGAGGCATTATTTGATTATGATTAATGTCATTTAATTATAAAACATGTGAAAATTTGAGACTTTTATCATTAGAAATAAAGTCGATTTAAATTTGAGAATGGTTTTTTTATGAATTGTATTTTTGGTAGATCCATGTTAATTCGTGTAGTCATTAGTGAAGGTAACTATCTAAGTATAACTAGTTATATCTTAGAAGGAGAAAGTTATCTATAAGCTATATTATTGCTTATATTATTAATTCACAAAGAGAGTTAGCAACGACATAAAGTTGTTACAATAAGATGAGACATGACTTGGGGCATGTATTTAAAAGAGGTCTAATTGTAATTCAAACATACTTTAAGAGATGAGAAAACTGCCTTGGGAGAGAGATCACCCTAAGGGAGACATCTGTTACATTGAGTCATTCCTAGAGGACAGACCAACCTTAACACTTGGTTTAATATGTGGGAAAGACAGCATAACTGAATGGAAGGAAAGGATTGCACATTTTTCAAAAACCCTTCTCTAGTTTGGTAGACACAAAAACAGTCGAGGAATAGAAAAAAAAAAACTCTGTCGTATACAAAATATCAATCCGCCCAAATAGGATGGAAAAGGAAGAAGCTTTAAAACGGTGTATGGATTTTTAGAGACAAATAATGGGTAAAATTGTAGCATTTACTATTTAAATAATGAAATTACGGATAAAATATTATTTATTAATCTAAAAACTGTACTTTCTATTTTTATTTCTTTTCATTTTTTTCTCTACCAAACAACCTAAAATATCATTTCATTTTCAACTTTTTTTTCTTTCTTAAACCCAACTAAGCTTAAGAGAAGGCTCTCAATGAGGTAGAACTACCTAGATTTAGTTCTCTCGTGTTACTTCTATAGTATAAATATCTTTACATTCCTAATGTTTTGAATAATTGTTATCCATTTTTATCTATATGTATTTTATTTTGATAATCGTGAACTTAAAAAAATTATTAGTTATTTCTATAAATTTTATTACTTGATTGATACTCTTTTTAAAAAAAAAATTGAATACATAAAGTCATTTCCATTAGTTTAACATATAATCAAGTTTTATAATTATTATCCCCTCATGCATTACTTTGATTCCTCTATTTTGATCACTATGGTTGTTATAGCCTTAAAGTCTCCGTGACTAACCTCTTTATTTATTTATTTTCAAATCATTAGAGTTAACGAGAGTTGCAATCCTTCCTAATAGATCATTCCTTTGGTACAAAAAGCAGTAATTAAACAGTATATACGGCGCCTTTGTATATACAAAAAGCAGCAAAATGGAATATTTCATTGGAAATGTGGTTTAAGCACTAAGAATATGAATTTGTTGAGTACAGGTGGTTGACAACATTCTCTTGTGTGGTCTCTGTCTGCACAGATGACTGATAATACACATTTCCCATTCCAGTTTGTTGACCACTTGATATCACCCCTTGTATGGCTCCAGACCTGGGCGACAACAGCGACATTAGATATTGACATAATTCATTTCATATATGGAAAATGCCTTAGCCCATGGCTAAGAATGCTTTTTCAGCAAACAATTATAAATCTTAAAATTTATAATGGGGCAAAGCTTTCGATTTCTCTCCTGGAATCTTGAACATCATAGCTTCAGTCAATGAATAACTCCTTGTTGAAGTTATGAATAAATAAATAAAAATCCCTGTGCGAGACAAAGGTTGCTGAATTAAATTAAAGGTTTAGAATAAAGTTGAAAAATACCCTTGAAATGAATACGTGGAAGATACAACTTCTTGAGGAACGTACGGATGATAGAATGATGACGAAGCATGCGATTGCATCTTGACATTGGTGTGGCCCATATTCACCAAGGAAGAATTGAAATCAGGTTGAGGATTTTGGGTGTTCTGATGTGTGTGCTGACGATCTGGCAATAATTGAGCATAACCGCTGCCTGCATTTGCCACTGGGGAATGAAAATCATGTGATGGGTTTGGGATCCTCTGATATGGATATTGAGGATCTTACAGTGTTTGGGTATGACTGCTACTCATAGTCATCAATGAAGAATGAAATTCGGGTTGTGGATGTATGCTATTATGATGTGCATGTTGAGAATTCTGCGATGTCTGAGCATAACCACTACTGCCCTTGATCACCAAGGATGAATGAAATTCAGGTTGTGGGTTAAGGATCGTCTGATGTGAATATTGAGGATCAGGTAGTGGTCGAGTATGAATGCTTCCCATCCCAGGTGCACAAGTACCCTCCAGAGTAAGTGTACTTGCAGGGGAATAATGCTGATTCCTTGAAGCTTGGAATGGAACAGACTGTCTGCAGCTGAATAAGGCATAACATTATGAACAGGATACGCACAACTAGGAGGCTTGGCGAGTTCATTTACATGTTTATAGTTCAACATCCTTGGAGCTTGATTGGATGACATCCTAGACAAATATGCATCCTCAGAAACGGGTGGCCCTGATATCCGATGATAAACATTATTCATTGGTTTCTTCAAAAAAGGATGTGTAGGTGCAGTTGGCAGTACATATAATGGGCAAAACAATTCTAATAGACTTTTTACCTGCAACATAACAATAAATTACAAATAAAAAGACATCGTATTTGTAAGTTTCTTTCACACAAAAAGAAGAGAAGAAACGAAGGCTGAAATAATTGTATTAAAATCAATTTACCAGAGATCAAAATGAGACCCACTTGTCTAATATTGAGTTCAGGATTAAATTTGTTGGAGCCTTTCTGGTAATTATCTTGAATGGCATGTTTAAAGGAATTCTCTGGCAAGGGTAAACAATGTTTGTAAATTTTGAATTTCACCCAGACAAAAACTAAAAATGAAAGCAAGCAAATGGGAAAAGAAAGATGAAGCATGAATAGATATGGTGCATTTGATGTCAGAGTGTAATTTTGAGTAGTGACTTACGTGTCAAACAGAAAAAGGTATGTACCAGGATTGATCTTCTCTACAACATCCTTTCTACCAGCCGGAAGCCCAAAAACACGGTATTTGTAGCACTCTGCTTTTGTAATTGTATTACACATGAAAATAAAGCCAGACAGCTCTTCCAGAATGTTCACACCCTCCTCTCGGGCTTTTATTGAATCACTGCATAATTTATCAACAGATGATTTCAAGTAATCCAATTATCCAAATCACTAAATGATGCACAGTAAAAATAAAAGAGAAACAAACAAATGAACCTGTTGCAGAAGCACACCCTGATCACACCAAAACTTCTAAATATGTCAAGTTTACCCGCGAATGTATATCAAGTCTCAACAAATGCCTTCCTCGCATCATTACTTTTCTTCTTTTGTTTCCCTCTTTCTCACAAGTAAATGTAACATAATTTATCCGGAACAACTATGTCATGATCCAACACAAGCACGTAATCTCGTATTCCCTCACATGTCTTCGCTCATAAGAATATTCAAACTAAGACAAGGAATTGAACAAAAACCCAAACACGTAATGTCATCACATCAATAGAGAAAACTCATTATTTGGATTCTCTAATGATCCTAAACGTAAAAGTGAACTACAGGCTCATTCAATTTGCTTTTATGTCTCTACAAGATACAAAAGATTAGGGATAAGAAACCCTTATGTGAATTTCGTAATGAACCATTCCCTCAAACTATAAATCTTTCAAATAAACAAAACGCACAAACGTAGAGGTGTAGGGTATGATCAAGAACGCATATACAGTGAATAACAAACCCCAAAAAATAAATGTACGAGCCGAAAATCAAATTGGCATCTTACATGCAACTTAAACAGGGTAAAATTTTCGAGAATGGAAAAAAGAAGAGAGAATGAAGGTCAATACTTACATAAAATGGGAACCCAGTGAGCAACTAAGAGTAGAATGGTAAGAGTATTTTTCAGAACAAAAATTACCAATTTGAGACCTAGCAATCAGTGAAAAAGATTGAAAAAAAAAAAAGGAGAGAAGTACGAATGTAATAGGGCGGGAGAATAACAAAAATATAACTGTTAACGAGATATTTGTAATGATTTTTCAAAAACAATAAAAATTTTCTTTAAAAAGAAAATGTAAAATACTGTTGTCTCTCATCTCTAATGGATTGTTAATAAAAAAATTCTCCTTGAAATTATAATAGGATATTTTGAGTATCCATTTAATCTCTGCCACAATGTTCTAATGCAATGGGAATATATGGTGATTCAAAGTAATGTATATATCTCACTAATAATGATATGGAATAGAATGTAATGAATGAACAATTTAACCAATATAATAGTTGTATTATGATGTGCTGCAATGTGATGATAAAATATAAAATCTTACTCTTCTTTTGTATAAATAATTATAATTAAATTAAAAAAAATAGATAATAAAGAAATAAAAATAAAAAAAATAAGAAAATTGATCTTAAAAAACTAAAATATTTTAAAATATAATCGATATATTATTTTATTTTTAAATATTTTAAATTAAAAAATAATAATACACACGAGAAGTTTCAAAGTTGTAAATATCAGTAACACAATATTTCTTGTACATTCTTTATTATTAGTTAAAGTTTATTAAAAATTATAAAATTATAAATGAAATTTCATAAATTAAAAATAGACTTAATTGTTAATAAATTTTAACTAATAATAAAAAATATATTAGAAAGTATTATATTTTTTTTTCTTTTAGGTTTTTGGTGTGTTGCTTTCTTCTGTGGGTGATCATGATGAAATGGGCAGATTGGCGGGTTTTGGGCCTATAGTAGTTATCTGTATGCGAATGAGTTGAGTTGTATTGTCTTCTGTTAATAAAAAAATCTTGTATAGGTCTAACCTAATTTAAAGTTGAAGTTAAATTATTAAAGTAGAACAAATATCGCCTGATTATTTACCTTAAATCTTAGTGATGCATTAATTATTTTTATAAACAATTTTTTTTAATATTAAAATATAATAAAAAATTATAAATAAAATATTTTCTATTGAGTTTATTATTTTTACTTTCTTTGGTTTTGTGTGAATTTAAAATTAGGTTAAATATTTGTTGTCGTAACAAAATTTCAAAGTTTTAATTTTAGTCTCAACTAAAAATCTTATACATTTTTAGTTTCTCAATTGTTTTCTATTAAAAATTTCAATCCCTAAAGTTTAATTGAAGTTTTTGTGTTAATATGGTCAATAAAATTATACATCAATATTGTATATGTAAATATTTTATGTAACATGACATTTATGTGTCACGTACATAAGAATTTGAATAAGATAGATATGACGTTATAGTCATATGATAAATATTGTCTATATTGCTTTAAGAATATTTTTTATCTTCGGAAAAAAATTAACTTTAGTCTTTATAAAATTAAATTTTAATTTTAGTCCTTAACTTTTTTTTTTATCTTATTTTAGTCATTTTATAATTTCTAATCTCCTTTTCATCCACTTCTTTAAATTACTATTAAGTAATTTTTAATCTCTTTCTCATCCACTTCTTTAAATTACTATTAAGTATTAAGACATCAAAATCAAAATTTATGAGACATGTTTTATCGCAGAATTTAATAGTTAATAAAGTTTCAATCCTTCAACTCTAATTCAACTACTTCACTCAAAATTTTACTAACATCAAAGTTGTCTCAAATATATTTAATGTTAACAAGTTCAATACTAAAACTTTTTTACTCCACCTTTAAAAAGCCTTAAAGATGGTGAGGCAGTGTGATAAGACATTTAGCTTTTGAGTTTTAGATTTTTCATTGCACAATTTCAATTACAAATAACCAAGAAATATCTTGCTCTTTAAATCAGTTCTAAACCTCACTTGAAAACTCTATCCATTAAGAATAATCTACCTAACTTTGCTTTATTGTAATTTATATTATACAATACAAAAATACATATATAAAGTTTGAAACACATCAATACCGAGGAACCCTGAAACTTTACCATTTGTGTTAGTAGAGTTTTTTAAAATTGTTTATTATAGTCGCAAGTATTAGAACTTTACTAGTTTCTTAAGAGTGCTAAATAACATACATTAGAGATTTTAACACTTGATTTAAATTCAAGTTACCTATTTGTTATTAATAGTTCCACTTTCACCTATGCAATAATGTTGGGAAGATGAAAGTGAATGAAAAATATTTAAAATTTTAAAAAAATAAAACAAGACAAAAAATAATTAAAAACTATAATAAAAATTTTGGAAATTTTATAAAAACTAAAAATATATTTAACTCTTTAAATTTTCTATTATGCTTTGATGTTTGTAACATAGAATTATAAAAAAAAAACTAATAAATGACTAAAATTTTAAAGTATATAATCGGTTGAAATTTATTCTCCATTAGTAATTGAATTCCAACTTATCAGGAAAATTTACTTGTAAGATAAAAAGAATCAATTAAATGAAATTATAGTTCAAAGAATTTAATCGCAAAGAGATGAAATTTATAGATCAATTAAGACAAATGTGTTATTTACTTGTAAACAGGAAAATATTTAAAAATTAATTAGGATGAAATTAAAGTTCAAGTTAAACTATCTGCAAAGTTCAAATTAACAGTTTAGAATTTTAAAAATAAAACCATAAAATAGCTCATCCTTTCTTTTGCTTTGAAAACCCAAGGGAAAAGTATTAAAACCTTTAAAAAACAATACAATACACCTTGCCTGCATCTGAGCAAGCCTTTCCTAACCAAAATTTTCCTGATTATCGGTAGATAAGTTCCTCCCTTTACTCGTTGCAAGTTGCCAAAAAATTCCACACATCATAGAAATAAAAAATATTTCCTAAAAATCCCAATTGAAATAGAAACTACATACTCAGCACCAACAAAAGTGTGGAGAACAGGAGTGACGACAGAGTCAGTAAACCTTGTGCAGTCCAATGTTAAGATCAGATGATATGGAAATGACAAGAGGAATAGACTGAAGCCACAAGGCTCTGAATACTCGTTTCTGATGCCCTCTTATAGATTGGGAAGGCTTGTGAGCAGTATACCTTATATCAAATATGTGAACCACAGGATCCGCAGAACCAGATGTTATATAAAGTCCATCAGGAGACCAAGCCTGATTTATCAGAGCTGATTGAGATTCACTGCTTTCTTGCTTCCACCCAAAAGCATGAAGTTCTGTATTCCTCAATCTAATATCAAACAACCGAAGCTGCCTCTCATGGGTCCTGATCAAATGAAAAGTAGTTAGTATACTATTATAGACAAACATGCAGCCAAAGAATACCAAGGAACGGTCATAGAAGAAAAATCTTGGTCTCAATTGCAAATAAGATAAACACAGTATTATTATGTTCCCATTTCGAAGGCAGATTGTTGTACTGAATTCAATGCACAAGATATCAATCAAAACTACTGTCAAGCATATTTCATGAATAGAACCAAGTCCATAGGCCAAGGATGAGCACCACAAACTTCCTCACCATTATGTAGCAATATTTCTGTCTTTCATAAAGATTTTAATGCTTTCAAGAGATATGAAAAGGCACAATATCATAGAATGATGGTCGAGGGAGTTTCGGGTTGGGGGAACCAAACCACCATCCTTTTTGTTCCCATTTCCGAAAAGTGCACTGACTGACAACATAAGCAATGGGAATAAATTTATTGAACTTCAGCAAACAAAGAGTAATAATGCAAGCAATTTCATCTGGGGTTCAAACTTTCAGACCATATATAGTATTATTGTTTTCAAATGAACATGATTAATTTCCCCTGAAACCAAGCATTCAAGACTCAAGACTGACAAAAACTTGAAATTTGAGGGATGTTATAAACTCTGCACAATACAGCTAAGCTTGTGGTGGAAGTTAAAGAAAACAGTTAACAAAATGGACTCCAAAGCAGCTGTAATTTACCCTGTTTGAACCATGAATAGATTGAAGTCACATGGATTGGGCAGGACACTCATGCATTTACTATCAACCTGATGCTTGAAATCTGCTCTTCCTGCACGAACATCATACCCAAATATTCTCCTGTCTGCACCAACAGACAACACAATCTGCTTATGCTGCATACCAGCAACTCCCATGACAGCAGAAGAGTGAAGATTCCTGTGCAATGCCTTTGGCTTCCACTTGTTCTCACCATCCTGCTCGCTCCAAAGTATAACAGCATGGTCACTTCCACCAGTTACAAAACATGCATTTTCCCAGGGCATAAAAACAATGCCATTGATAATTCCCTTAACATGGGGCTTGTCCTCCAAGAATTTTACACGTTCTCCCTATCAGTTACATACAAGTTTCACATATATAAATAGTAATAAAAAATAAAAGAAACCCAAACACAGTTTTACTTTTATGACAGGATATTTGTGTCAAAAGCCTTACCGTTTGTCCTTTATTCAAATTTGTAATCGATACTTGAGAGTCTCCACCATCAGCACTGTATACTGAAAATAGGCTGTTTCCTTCTGGGTGCCAAGCTAAATCTTCGGGCCATCTCCTCTGCTTTTGGGATGCACAATCAGTACTGCTAAGACGAGAGGCTCCTGCTCTACAAAATTAAAGATGGAGAGAGAAAATGTAAATTAGATCACATGGTTAGGTCATCTTTAAAACATTTTGAAGTTCAGGTATAATGTTTTCCACTCCAATACATCATGTAAACTGAGGCAGAGACAGCCAATGGTAGAGGAAAGAATCATCAAATAGTCAAGTTTACAGTTAAATCCAAAGAAAGGCAGGAGGTAACAGAGGAGAATGAATTTTAAGAAAAATTTTGATGTTCAAAACCATAAAGTTTTTTAGTCCAAAACTTGAGTGGAAGCCTGATACAGATAATAGACTGTCAGTAAATAGAACAAGCCACCATAGGGAGCATAGATAGATTTATGCTAGTTCAAAAACCAGAGAAGTATTAGGCAAACTCCTCTTTTTAAATATTTTATTTGGTTTTAAGTCTATTTATAATCAACATCATCACAAAATATAAGAATAAAAACTCTCCAAAATGCCACCAGAAAGATAAATTAGGGCATACCCCTTAGCCTGAACTTGCCACAAGTTGACCACTCCATCCAGAGCACTGCATATATTCCCAAAAGGTAGCATGTGTCAGACTCGAATGAATATATCAATGTTGTATCACCAGGAACATATCTTACATAAGAAACATTCAAATTGAAGACAACAAAAACTGACTCAAGTTACACTGTCATTATATTTACAGTCAGATGTCTAACAATTAAATAAGAGTTCTTGTCTTGAACCACTAAAGATCATGTCAGATAAAGACAAGAACAGCCTTTTACCAGTGTTTTAAATCCTGGATAGCAGTGCATACCAGCCGGTTCCAAAAACAATATTGTAGGATAGCCACTATTATGAAATTTTTTATATAGTTTATATAATGTATACTACATACAAATAAATTCTCAAAAATGATAAAAGTTACTCAAAATTCATGACATTCATTCATAATCAACAATAAAAAGTCATAGGTGTCTTAAACAAAACATACACGTAAATACCAACAAAAGTCAAATAAATTTACTAGATAGGATAAGAATCATCAATGATCATCTTCTAAATCAAAGTCTTCTTCTTTATCATTTTCACTACTATAACAAGTATAGATTTCATTTTTGGAAATTGAAGTCTTTAAAAACAGCCCCCCAAAAAGTCCTAACCTCTTTGTACAAAGGACTTCTTTAGAATAAACACATAGCCCCACTATCCCATCTGCTATGGCCACTATTCAGCCCACTACAACCGCTACACTAAACTGCACCGCCACGGCAGCCCCTGTAACAGCCAAGGGCTGTTACACTACTATAGTGAGCTATTTAAAACCCTGCCTTTTACAGAATAATTTATTATTATAATCATTAATACCCTTTCTTGTAGGGGTGTTCATCAACCAATCCAATCTAATGCAAACTGCAATAACTGAACCGGAAAATCAAAACTGAAAAAAGGAGAAAACAAAAATCGTTGAATTAGATTGGATTTTGATTCTCATGTTGAAAACTGATCCAAATCAAACAATGTTTTGTATTCAAAATTATTCAATACTAAATTACATGGTCATGTATTCAAGAATTAGTGTGAACTAGGAATTTGTTATCAATGATTCAATTGTGTATTTGTTCTTTGAGAAATTGTAAGATTATCTTCAACTTACAACTTGAATTTGTGTTATGAACTATGTTGTGAGTTATGTATGGGATGCAATGCTTGATGTTGGATTAATTTGTGTATTTTATAATTTATTTTAATTAGTAAACTCTTTTGAAAAACCAAAAAATCAATCAAATTCAAACCGAAATAAATTGGATTAGATTTTATTTTAAAATCAAACCAATTGGATGGTCAATGAACAAAACCAAAGTGATTGAATTGAATGATTTTTCTACTCAAAACTGATCTAATCCACGAACACTCCTATTTTCTTAGAATGATATAAGTTGGGTTTACAAGAGTCCACACTTCTGCATAAAATTTTGACACCCAAGTACATTTACAGACTCAAACTTGGCATATGTGTTCCTAGCAACTACTTCCTTATATCACTTTAGTTTGATGAACAGATTTTATGAAAAAGGCTACAATAAGAGAACCAGAAAGAAAATATATTCAAGAAAGATAGTAAGACACCAGAGGCCTTGCTGTGGTAGTCATACAGATGTCCTATCTATTTTTAATATAAGTTTAAAGACCAAAGGGGCACAAACTTAAATCTCAGAATTTGTAGATGACCATTAAATCTCTTACCCTCACTTGCATAGTAGATTTATACGTGTTTTAAGTTGACCTATTCCCTAACATTATAAGCCTGTTTAGTGATCCATCATATTGCAATATAACAATTTACAGTACCAGTTGATAACATTTGACCCCATACCTGCTGTGGCCAAAAGCTGGGAATTGGGAAAGGAAAAGTGATAGATGAAACATATTTCTAAAAAAGCAAGATTTTTTTTAGAAATGAAATGATTCTATTACCTGGTCACAAAAAGCTGATCATTCACGGGACACAGAGCAATACTCCGCAATTTCCTCTTGTGTTGACTTGAGATGTGGTTGCTTGTTTGACAATGTATCAAGCTTGGTGAAGAACTCTTGCGTATTAAAGGAATCAATTCCTTGTGTTCTTTTTGTTCTGGAAAGCACAGAAAAATCTTATGAAGCTTAATTACTAGTAAAAGCAGTCTTGAAATGAAAAGGAGAGCAAAAAGCCAATAACCAACAATAAACCCAGACAGAAGGACATGACCTTAGGTATGATAAATGGATTAGCCAAATCTAGTAAAAGCAATAGTAAAAGCTATCCTAGAGATGAATGTCTTACCAAATTTCCTTTTTGTCCCTTTGTCCTTTATTTCAGTTTTTTGCTGCTCAGAAGAAAGTCTATGACTTTGACACTTGTCAGAATTTCCCCTAGAGCTACCACCTGTGATTGGAGAATTATGGACTCCAGGAGTGGCTTCAGAACTGGAACTTATTGAAGCTTTTGCAGAAGACTTCGGAAACAGTACAGGTTGTGAAATTTTTGGATTCACAGAAGGAATAAGAAGTTCTGGTTTAGATTGATGTTGGTTTTTGGAAAAACCTTCATTTCTATCAATGGGACTGTTTGATCTGCGTTCTGTCTTCACAGTTTTGATTCCATCATCTATGGTAGTTCTAGACAGCACTGCATTAGTTTGACCTCGAAGGCGAGCCAATTTGGATTCAGAATCTTGCAACCTTTTCTCCGCTTCATCAAGCTGCACATATTTCCCAAACTTAAATCAGCCTTAATTATCCATCCAAAGATTAAAAATAGTTAGGTACAGGTTATATGTTTGACAAAATACAACAAAAACAAAGACATAAAAAAATGTTCACAGGAACACCAACAACTAGGAAAAAGACACCACATTAAAGCTAGGTACCATTCTACGAATAACGAATCAAGGTTCATGACTGTGGCTCCAATGCAGATTACAATGGAAAAAGAAACCAAAATTAAAAGTCTAACCTCTATGAGATAAACAATACTAGGCATATCTAAACTTAAACGAACTTCATCTAACAGAGAAAAGTAGACAAGTTTAAAGATAGAACAGAAAGAGCATCTTTTCGCTCTTCTCCCTATTAAAAATGCTAAATATCAATTCGGTTCTATCAATTACAAATGACTAGTAACGCTATTTTCTGGTTTGAACAGTTGGTAGTTATAAGACACGTAATAACCTAAATATCGAAGCAAAGCATTGGAAGGCGAGTAGTAGTATTAGCAGGAAGTGGCGAAACGACGAAACAAAAAGGGGGAAACGACAGTGAAGGAAAATCGATTAGGGTTAAGGTAAAACCTGAGTTTTATAATAGGAGATGCGGTGACGGAGGTTTTTGACTTCGCGGGTTCGGTGTTCGATGAGAGCCACCAATGCCTCTTCCTGTTCCTCCCTGCTGGTGGTGCCTCCTCCGTTCTCCTCGTTCTGCTCCATTCAACATCACCTCGTGCTTTCGGATTTTTTAAGAATCAGAAACTAGCGATGATTGTGTTGTGTATGTGTATGTGTATGTATGTGAATGTGAATGTGTGTGTTCTCTCTTCGCTCCCTCTCGCGCCGGGTTTGAGGCTTTAGGAATCAGACCTGTGTTTGTGTGAGGCGCTTGGAGGGACCGCTCTGGATTATTTACTCTTCATTTAATGCCCTTTTTTTTATTTTTTCTTTTGGTAGGTAGGATTACCTTTTTTATTTCATAAATTTATAATCTTTTTTCTAGATGATTATCAAAATTATTGTTAGCGATTTTTTATTGAATAAATTGAAAATATGTAATATATATACAATTACAACCTCACTTTTATTAAAAAAAATCAATCAATTCATTCATTAGAATTTTTAAAAATGGTTAATTTAGTTATTAATATTATATTTACCCTAATTTAAAAAAATTAATATTAATAAGATGAATTTTTATTTTTTTATAAATATTTTTATTAGTTTTTATTCTTTTGGTCAATATATTTATTGTTTTTATTAGTTATTAGTTATCCATGTATATAATTACATAAATTAAAATTTTGATACGTTGTTAGTATATAACAAAGTTAAACTATTAAGCAACTTAAGATATTAATGTATTGTAATTATTATATATTGAGTTTAAAAAATACTCTTAATTAAAATATTTTTGTAAAAAAAATAATGTATAAAATATTTTAGATTGATTATTATGAAAATGATCAAAGTAAAATTATAATTTGAATCTGGAGAAGTATAATATTTCCCTAAATTGAATACTTAATCAATAATATTTTTAGATTTTTTGTTTTTTTTAAATACTATTTTATTTTTTATTTTTTTAAGATTTATATAAAAAATAAATTTTATTAATTTTACTATATAAATTATTAAAAATAAAAGATATATATAATATATTATACATGGTATGTAACAATTTTATGAAAATCTAATAGATCTTTATCTATGTTTCTTTTTTATCCCACTCAAAGCTCAATTTTCTTTGTGTTTGCATGATATGTAAGAAAAAGTAATTAGTAAAAATGTTTATAGAAAACTAAGACTCGAAGAAAATTGGTTCGTAAGATGAACTGGTATAAAAAAATAAAAAAAACTATATGTTTTTCTTTCTTCCGTTATTCTTTTATAAATTATCTTTACTAACCTTAGAAAAAAAGGAAGTTGACTTTGTGCCAAATGCTTGTGTTTTTATATGTAAGTTATTGGTAAAGCTTAGGTATAACTTGGGCAAAAGGTTCATAGGACAAGACAAAACATTGTCCAGCTCCATGGTGCAACTTGGGCCTTTTCCATTTATATATTTAACTCTCTCTCTCTTTTTTTTTTAATTATGAAAGGATTTTATAAGACACAATTTTATTCCTTCTTGTTTTATTCGTGTCTTTACAATGGACTTGCCCACTATTTCATTGTTGAAATAATGAAAGTTACCGTGTGGTTAACCAAGGTGTTGCATAATTGGGATCATTCTGTAATTTTTCTTATTCATTACATATAATATGCTCCTATTATTATTGTTTATCTCATTTTATATTGTATTTATTAGGTGTACAAGGTAAAAAGATTGAGATGGAAGGTGGTCTTCAGGTAAATTTTGTATTTGGAATACAATATATGATGTTGTTCAGTACAAGTGGAGCAAAAGAAAAATAGGTTAGGCATGCATTTTGTAGTAATTTAGGCATATCCTTTTTCAAGATCCCAGGATTGCTACTTTCTTGAAAATTATTTCATTTGACTTTTTGCTATTTATTTAAAATTTTTTGAAGTTTAATATATGGAGTATGTAAAACTTTTCTCTAATCAACAACGATAGTATATATGTAAAACAAGATTAGTCATTGAATTCGTGGAAAATAATTTTTTTTTAAATTCTTGCTTCTCAAAACCTTTTCCAGAACTTCTTTTGTCTTTTCACTTCATTCTATGAATTAATTGTCTTACATCTTAAGTTATTTATTACTTAATTATAATATTTTTTAAGAATTAAAAATCAATGGACTCATATTTTATAATAACGTAAGTTGTTATCTCGTTGTTGATTCGATCATCAAATTTAAAAGTTTATCTTGATTTTGGTAAGTTTCTAAAGCTCAACTCACTTAAAATTTAATTAATAAAAAAATTAGAAATCGGTAAGTAGAAATAAAAATATATATTTAGCATGATTTCTATTGGTCTCAGTAGTTATATAATATTCTGTTTGCCCACTGGATCTTAAATGAATATGGGTGGACCTAATCATTTGTAGTTGATGTACTGAAATAATTAAGTTTTTTTGGTGCCAAGAAATAATTAAATTTATGTACTGCGTATTCTTAATTTTTTTTTATTAATTTCGTTATATTTGTATCTTGAATTTAAAAGGGTGTTTTTTTATCTCTTTATCAATTAATATAGATATTTGTAGTATCATTGACCCGAATCTAATTATATAATGTTCTCTTTGTTATATCATCTTTCACTCAAATACTACATACAAAACAAATTTTAAATAAACTTAACCTATTTAAGGTTTGATCTAATTAATATTAGCTTGTTAATAAAGTTTAGGAATTATATGATTGCAATCTAAGAATGTTCTGGATATGTTTCTTTGAATCAACGTCTTTGTTATAAGCAATAAATTACCCCGTATTATAGTACGGTCAACTTAAAAAGTCTATGTTTATATTTATTTGTGCGAATTTGAATTTATTGCTGAAATTGTTTCCGAAGGTTAAAGATGTTTCGGGGGAGGGATTTTCGAGTTTAGCATAAAATTAAATTTAAATTAATTAAGTTTAATTATGTTGATTTAGTTTGAGTTAAAAAAAACTATTAATCTGAACTAAATTGATTTAGTTAAGATTAATTTATTGTTTAATTATTATATTTTTTATTTTTTATTTTTTATTATTGTTTATTTTAATTATATTAATACAACATAGTAACATCTTTTATTTTTTTATGATTAAATAATTACTTTATTTAATATTAATTTTTATAGTTATATTTTATATATCTCATTAATTTTTTATTCGAAATATGATAAAAAAAACTAACATAATAAATATAAATAAATTAAGACACCTAGTAATACTAAATAAGACTATAAGAAAATCAAATTGAATGAAGAAGAAAAAAGACAAATAGAAGAAAAGAATTTAAGTACCAAAGTCTAAATATATTAATCTAAAGTTAAAAATAATTGATTGGTTGTCAAGTTGACTCGACTTCAACAAATATAAATTTAAAAATTAAATCAATTATAACTAATTTAGTTTGAATTTAAAATAAAAATAATCAAATTAACTTGAATCAATTTAATTGATTTGGTTTTATATTACTGAGTTTATCAGGTCAATTCGATTCGATGCACCAAGTTCAATACATAGGTGAGAAAATTTGAGAACCAGTTATATTCATGTTTTTTTTTTTTAAACTAGGGTTGCATTAGCTTAATATAAAGTTGTCTTATTATATTAGTTATTTAAGTAAGCAAAGAATGTCATGGACAAAGGCAATTTTTCTGTGTAGTCGTAGTACGTATTTTGAATCATTGAGTGATTAAATTTTCAAAATTATGAATATAATATATGGCCCAAACCCAGTTGGTGTTGTTCACATAGTGAAATAATATATTGCTCACATTGTGCATTGGTGTTTTGAGGCAGGAATTACAAACTGTGCAAATATAAACCTATTGTATGCTTGTTTCATGGTTGATCCTCTCACTCACCAAGTTATGCTCTTATCTACCTACCTGTTACAAGAGGAACTTTGAAGATTAATATATGCAAGGGTGACATTTCTAATGTTAATATTGCTATCAATATTTTGGGAATCACTTCATTCTTTTTCGCTTTGTGAGAGCAATAAATAGAAAGGATATTAGTTGGAATATTGATGAAACTATACTCTCCAAATATACAAGGTAAGACTATAACTTGTATATTGTGCTATATTAATTCATGTTCAATTTCCTTTATTACTATACTTTGCATTAGTATATCATTTGTCTTTTAGAAACAAACGTGTACAATAAGTGTTTAACCACAACCAATTTAATTAATATCTAACTTTAAACTAAATAAATACTTAATTGCATAATTTGTAATTTTCAAACATTCCTAAAAACGAAAACGATCCCCGCTGGGATAGCACTAATTTGAAATTTAATATGTGAATATTGAATAATTTATGTGAATATTGAATAATTTACTTAACATTAAACCAACTGTTTTAATGTAAATTATTAATATTATTGTTCTGTATAAATTTTAAATCTTACGTAATCAAACACACCAGTGTTGTAATTATCACATAGTAGAATTTGGTTGGTAAAATGAAATTTGAGATTCGTCCAAGAAAGAAATACACTGCATATACCCTAAAAATGACCACAAAGAGAATCAAAAAAGAAATTTGACCATAAAAGTATATGCACCTTTTTGTATTCAGCAAATGCCCTTTAACTTCAAGCACGAGAAGGATAGGAATAAAAAATATATCACACATTAACCATGTTATTTTTTCGTACAACGGCTAGGAATCAAAAAAGCTTTCGCATATATTTCAAAATTGCACTAAATTACAATGTCCAATAGTTATATATATAAAAAATAATAATCGCAAAGTTGAGAATGGTACAATGTTAAATTGATAAAAAATAAAACTTTTAGAAAGAAGGCTTCGAACAATATTTTTCAATGCTTTTTAGAGTTCATGTGAAGTGATATTATGCATATCTAATTATATGACACGTTTAATTCTCTCGTTTTTTTTATATAAAGATGGTCTTTTACTATATCTATTATCGTGTTTGACAATATTTGTTAGGGCTTTTGTTTTTAAGCCAATACTCTTCACAAGAATGGCATTAGAGTGATGTTATCTGAAGATTTCTAACTCTTTATTTATATATGAGCCTCATTATAATGCATCACTTTTTTTTTTTTTACTTTTTTATAATTTGAATAACTCTTCTATCTGATGCTATAACTTTGAGAAGTTTATTAAATATGCTCTACAAATTATCTCTCATCCTCGTACTTCAAACATTTATTTTTATTTAAAGTTTAAAAACACTTAAAATTTAATTTTCATGCAATATTGGTAAAAAAAAATTTATACAATCAATAAATTAAAAATTAAAATTTTAAAATAATTATTATAAAATTTGATTACATGTAATTAGATAATAATGTAAAGACTTATACATTACTCTGTATTCAAATTGTTGACGTATCTTTATTTTATTTTTGAGATAATAGAGAAATATATACAATATACTAAAAACACAATAAATTTATTTTAAATAGTTTTAACTTTTTGAAACAAGAAAAAAAAATGATGGGTTTGACAGTCAAATGTGATTGTTCAATTTTGTGCCTTTGTTTTCTATTCTACAATTTGAGGAAAATTCATTGGGTGTTAGTAGTTGGTTTTGATGCAATTTGATGCTAAATGTTTAGGCTCTTTTGTTCCGTAATATTGGTTTGTTTTGTTGTGCCTTTTCAATTTGGGATAATGTTGGGCTCACTTTTCTGCTTTAACAATAATTACTTAGCTTAAATGTCGCTTTGGCTTTCTTGTATCTTTATGCCACGTCACATATCTCCAATGTTGGAATCGTGATTTAGGTAAGTGACTTAAAGAATACAAGAGGGTTAGGAAACTTCATGCTCCTTTACTTCTATCTTAAATTTTAACTATCCTTTTCTTTTTAGCACTTAGACTGTTTCATATTTTGAAAACAAAAATACAACACATAGTACGTGTTAGCTTGCCTAACACATATTCCTTTTGTGGTGTAGGATTCTTTGTATTTTTGTTTCATATTGGGTTTTTTTTTTTTTTCTAATGAGAGGTTCACACCCCCTCACCATTTTTTATCCTTTTATGCAGTAATTTTTATAATACATTTACTCGTATTCTTTTATATTTTTTTATATATTTGAGAATTTAGTTCACAATATCTTAAATTTATCCTATGTTACAATAGATCTACTATTCATAGATTTCTTTTGATGGTTAAAATAGTATATGGAAGTGAGAGGTAACTTTCACCTTACATATCAATTTTATACAATTGAGTTAAGTCTAAATTTTAAGGTGTAAGATATCATAACTTATCATAATAATTATTAGTAAACTTGACAGAAAAAATGTTTAATATTTAATGTGAAGAAAGTATATTGACTAGTGATATAATTTAAATAATATATATATAAATGAAAGATTATTCTCTATCTACAAATAATATTGTAAAATTCACTCAGTCTAATATTAAAATTATAAAGATTTCTTTAAACTGCACAATTCACTTTAAAAATATATAAAATTATAATCATTGTTTAAGAAATTAATAATTACAATTTAATAATTTATTTTCCAAGATATATATCTTATTACAATTTCAACTATTATCATTACACATTATTTTCAAAATTGAAATCCACATTTTTTTCCCAACTTTGTTTTCTCAAACCGGTCCTCAGTATTCACGAAAACAAAATAAGAGGCATTATATTTATATTTTCTCTTTAGTGTACAACATTTTGTATCAATATTTAACTAAAGGTTTATCCTAATTAATAATTTTTATTTTTAAAATTTTGGATATGCAGTTTCATTAAATATTTAGAAGAAGAGTTTTATTGTTATTTTAATCCTATCCAACTCAAATAGAATTGTTTTCAGTAAAAAAAAATACACATAATCTAAAAAAAATACATCCTTCCACTCTTAAACCAAAAGGGAGAACCATACATCCCTGGTGAGTCTTTGTAAAGTTTGTGGCTTTGTGCGCACACATGTATTGGAATTATAAATAGTAAATACCATTGTACTACATTTTGAACAGAATTCACTTTATGGTCAAAATTAAAAAAAAAAAAAAAAAACATGTTGAGCTTGAAACTACGGAAAATGATGTGTCACTATCATGATAAGAAAAGCCAAATATCTATAGACAGAAAACATATCTCATTTTACCAGGTCTTGTTGCAGAAATTGTACTGCCAGTCATTGCATAAAGCTCACCAGTCACTTGCGTACAAATAAATGCCAGTGTACGTGAACATGGACTGTACAATTAGTTTTCTTCATCTAAGCATTCATTTTTCTTTTCACACACACTATATATATATACACACACAACTTTACAATCGTAAAAAATTCTCAAAATTTCAGAGAAAGAAAACTTATTCTTGAAATGAACCTCGTGCTAAACACTACGTACATACTAAAGATGTGTTTGATTTTTATTTTCAAAATAACTTTTTAATTTTCAAAATGTAGCTAAACAAAGTTGTTCAGACAGTCAGTGAAGGGTGATGCAAGACACAGGGTTGAGTGTCTAATTAAGAAATAGGTTGAACAAGACGAAAAGGGAAGCTGATAAGAAAATATCTTCTAGCTGTTTCTGCTTTTTAGATGTTAAAACACTTGCTCTGAAAACGATTTTCAAAACTTATAAATTGAGTGGGAAATTGATTGCTAAGTATAAAATTGTTTTAAAAAATGAATTTTAAAATAAAAAAGTGAGAAGAAAAGTAATCAAGCCCTAAATATTCAACTTTCTTTTTTCAGTTTGTAAAAATATATAGTCATGACTCAGCCATCTTTATTATCAAACAGCATGCTGTGTGTAAGGCTTCTTATGTAAATATCTGCTAGTGGCATGTAACTAGGCATTTTTCTAATCAATGCTTTATAACCCTGGCATGCATAAGAGGTATAAGCACTGACGAAAGAATACAGATATAACAAGCGAAACAGCAATATTTGAACTACTACCACCGAAGAAATGTTCCTTTTCAACAATCCATTATATGAACAACAACCAGAAGAACACCAATGTCAGGGGATACAAGGAAAATATTACATATGAACATCAAGGATAACAATGAAAACAAAACCAGCAAAGAACCCTTGAAACCTGCAGTGATGCACATTATCTCAAGGGAACTGCAAATTGTCACATTGTCCATTCACAGCTAGTCAAAATTTTAAGCTTCAGTTGAGCCATTCTCTAAACTTGTAAGATGGTAGCAGTACTCCATGCAAAATTTTAGGAAAGTAACGAAAACACTAGAATCAGTGACTTCAGTCTGGTTATGTACCTCAACTTCCAAAAACCCTTGCAAGGCTCCTCTATAGGAAAAAATTGAGCCCCCCTTCCTACTGGCTCCAACTCCTCTCTCGCTCCATTGAACAAAAAGAAAATGTAAATATACAGTCTTGGAGTTGACATGTCATGGAAATATTGAACTGTTAGAGCATGAGGCTAAATCAGTCAGAGTTTTTTGAAGAGCTTGATGAAGATTCTATTCCATTCCCAGACTCTTCTCCACTTGCCAAAGATGAAGGATTCCCTTGGCTGCGATTCTCCTCATTACCATTAATGCGAGATTTTCCAGGCCTCACTCTAATATTGTTACCCAATGGGAAAGGCTCCTGCAGACACAGATTAGGTTAATTTTGTCTCAGGGTAGATAATATCAGCACAACAACCAGGTACCAAGAGTATAATTAGGTTGCAAGCTTATATATCCCTTTAAATGCACATAATGCTAGAAACAGTTCAAACCACAAAAATAGATTGCATTTTATTGCCATTAAAACTAAGCTCAAGTCAGAAACATAATCTTCTTTAGTTGCTATGCACAAGTCAAAATAATCATCAATGAAGTATTCCTTAAAGAAACTCTTTCTTGCCAAACCCAATGCACATTAACATTAAATATCAGGCAAAAAGTTTTGAAGTGAAAGCCTGTAACTAACCACCAGTTTGCTTGCATCAGCACAAAACATTAATGTAAACATCAGTAAAACCAGATCTACAAAGCAAAATATCAGTGATAGAAATACTAGTAGTCTGGTACAATAGAAATTCCATAATACATTGTAGTCAGCAAAAGGAAAATAGTTACAACTAAAGAACAGGCTGATTTACCGGATCACCAGCATTTGGGCCATCTGTATGGAAGAGAATAGGGCGGCAACGTTTATCTTCATTCATCAGGCTTGAATTCTGGAAATGAGCAATAAGAGCAGTTTTGCCTTGAATTCGAGCATAGGCGAGTACTGCTACCTTTTCACTGTTGAACTTCTCCCATTTTTTCCCATTAAAAGCCTGAACAATATTTCTTATCTATTAGATATATCAATTCAAAGAAACAAAAAGTCACAGATAAATAAATCAAATTAGTATTACATAAAGATTTCCAAATAACCTTGTGGAACGGAATAATTTGACCAGGATCAATCATATTGATGAATGCATAGCCAACGTTACATTTGTTCTGCAACCATTTGTAGAATTGACTTAGAAACATTAATGATTGCTTCATTTAAGGAAAGAGTCAAACATGTCCAAATAAATACTGGCCTTGAAATCAATTGGCAAATACAGAAAATCATAAGTTCCTCGACATTGCTCATCTATGGCAGCTAGAAGCATCTTTGAAGTATACCTGCCAAATTATTTAAACAAATATAAAATAAAAAAGAGACAAACTGAAAGACCAGTGCAAAAGAATTTGCATGCTTTAATCTCTGTAAAATTTGTTATTCAAAATTTGTAAAATCTGTTATGGAAAACTAATAGATCAATATAAAAAGTATATGCAAAATAGCACAGGCATATAAGCAAGCAAAAGAGAGATGGCATTTGAATGGTTAATGCACCAAATCAAGAGGGGACAAGCGAAATAAGCAATTGCTTACGTAACTAATAATCATGTTCTTTGGTAAAGGATGAAAAGATAACAGTGTAAGCAGCAAAAATGTACAAAAGGATAGGGAGATAATTGGCATACTTATTGGGAATATTTTTTATCATGAGCGTTGTTCGGTTGTCATCCCCCCGCAATATGCGGCCTAGGTCAAGTTCATATTGTTTTTTATCAGTATTGTTGTTAGTGTTTGGTTCACTTCTACGAGGATAGATGTTTCTCATTCGTTCATTGGTAGAGTCAAATTTAGAAACCAAAGTCATGGGAAGTCTCCCAGGGAAAACATGTGACAATTGCTTAGGAGAACCCTGTCCAGCATTTGACGTCAATTCTGTACCATTCCCACCAACATGAGAAAATATGCTGTGAGAAGCCGGAGAATGCAACTGCCAGCCACCATGAAAACCTGGACTTCCTACAGAACCCAATCTTAAACCAGAAGTGTCAGGTGACTCTCCCAAGTAAGAATGTTGTCTTTCCCAAGGTGAGGCTGTAACAACTGGTGCTGATCCCACTTGATGGTCTATATGTGATGCTCTCAGCACATGAGATGGTGTTCTAGGAAAGCTGGGCACCTGTTGTGGAAGACGTGGAGAACAAGCACCATTAACAAAGGATGGTGTTTTCTGTGGCCAAAGCATGGGATTTGATGGAGATTGCTGATGCAAGCTGGAGCCATTCCACATATGATAAAGTCCATGATGGGGGTGACTCCCATTTCCTGAAGGTCCAAAATTAAACAAAGATTTCAGATACCAGCATTCAAATATAGAACTATTAAGTCCATATTAGATATTGCTTCAGCCTAAAATTGCCAAGCACCTTCTACCACTTAAAAGCTGGTAGAAAAACTGACTTCAAGACCAGTATTCAATTTGGAATGCTTAATCTCAGATACTCAGACAGGCAAGTCTAAATTCATCAAGATCATTAGTTAGCCTCTTAAATAAAGATTATTATTTTTGAGAGTTATTGAAAAAATAAAAATATTGAAAAACCTAGCATCATCATTAAAATTCATTATTGTAAGGTTTTAGGATGCCATTTAAAGTCAACAATAAGTTCCACCTTTGCAACAAATTGGTCCCTTCTTATCACAAATTTCTACAGACAAGGAAACATTTCAAAACTGCTGCAAATAAAGGAGGCTTATACATGAAGCTTTCTTAGCACATTAAAACTACCTCCTGCATTAAACTCTGCTAGGTTTCCAGTTGAGCTTATTCCTTGAATGTGCCTGCTGTCAGATGATTCCGTCGATCCAGTACCAATATTGGCAGCCGTGTTAATGGTACCCGAATAGTTGTAAGGACTGCCATTAGATAAACTATCACGATATTCAGGTAAAGAATGAGGATGGAACCTTGGCATGGATGCAAATTTCATTGCATCAACAGCATTACTGGCCTCAAAAACACCAGATACTTTTCCAGCAGATGTCCCTCTTCCGGTCTTGTGAATGCTAGAATTCCCATGAAACAATGAGTTGTCAATAAAAGCAGGTAGCCGTTTTGCCGAGTGAAATCCCTGATTATATCCATTTTCCAAGCCGCCACCAGATGCATAAAATCCAGATGACACTCCTGCTGTAAGTTATGTCTAGTGAGATCAAGAACATCTTAGCTTCATAAGGACAAAAAAGACAAGTGAAAGCAGACAAAATCATACCCTTATGTCGTAAGGATCCATTGTCACTCAAACTATGACCAAGATCAGGTTCATCTTGTCCCTTCTGAGACTGCTGCATCATGCTACAAAAGCAAGGTTTCCATAATTGTCAAGATGTAATTTTTTCCATCAAGGTGGTTGATAACAACTTTACACTATAAACCTCTAATACTAAGGGTGGTGACAATAAATTTGAAGTTCCAAAATAAAGACTTTCTCTACAAAACATTGGTTAAGATTGGCACATTTAAAAAGTAGAAAATAGTGGCAAAAGTTAATATAAATAGAGAAGAAAATTAAATTAAAAAATAAGAAAGAAGTGGTAATAGCCACCATGTTGCAATCTTGGGAAGGCCAGGTTCAAGCTTGATATGCTTCCCAGCAAAGCAGATCCCATTCAATGCACGAAGAGAAGCTTCCGCAGCTCGGACATCATAAAATTCGATAAATTTGACATGATTCAATTGTGGATATTCATAGATCTGCAATTACAGAGAATATTTAAGAATGCTTGTATCATTTTGAAACACAAACACCAAAAATGGATGAAAACCAATAAGAACAACTTACCTCTCTAATTTCTCCATAAAACCCAAAAATATGTTTAAGTTCATCATTCAAAACAGATGAATCAAGATCAGATATCATCAGCGTCCCATGGCCAATATCCTTCTCTGGAGCATTGCCCTGATACATCATCAAATTGGCATATATCTATAAGCAAGCGTAAAAAACAGGTACACAAGCAAAACACATGGTAATAATAAAAGATGATAACATGAACAATACAAATAACAACTTTATCCAAATGATAACAAGGGAAAAGGAATTTTGCATACATGAGAATTTATTAACAATGATACCTTTGGAATTGAATAATGTATATCAAGTTTCCTAGATCTCAATGGCCTATTTTGAAGTGCTTCCATTGCATTTTGTGCTGCCCTTAGGTCATGATAAGAAATCATAACAAACCCACGATGCTTGCAGGCAGTATATATGGTTCGGATATCTCCATATTGCTGCCAGAACAAACAAAATAGTCCATTTACATGCCATTATTAGTGGTATGAAATGCTTCATGAAAACTCTAAGATAGCATCCACCAGAGTAAAAGAACAAAGGTTCACCTCAAAGAGAGCCTTTAGCTCAGAGTCTTCTACATTGCTATTGATGTTTCTAACAAAAAGTGTTCTAGAAGATTGTTCACTAAAAGGAATTTTTCCTTTAGAAACTCCAAAGTAATCAGGATCTCCATCTACACAACTGGTTCTTTTTCCGGAAATTAGATGTTCATCTCCTTCCAACTCCATGCCTCCACCACTGCTGAACAAATCAAAATCTTCAAAATCATCATTCACTCTAGTGTGAGTACTGCATCCTAACTCATCAGTGACTCCAGAAAACAGGTCATCTTCATCAGGAAGGAGATTTCCAATAGTGTCAGCCTCAATTTCTTCAAGAGATTTATACGGTTCTTCCTCAGGAAGGGAACCAACAGTAATGGGTTTATCAGACAGCATGCCATTCCCCAATACTCTCACTGCATATATACACACAGTGACACATGAGGATATCAACTGAACTAAAGTATAATCACAAAACCTAAAACAAATAGATAACTTTTCTTAGTTTCATATTTTTGGTGGGGTTTGGGGAGGGGAAGGTGCTCTTCTTTGTCCTGCTACATTACAAAAGATAACAAGCATATATTCTGCTATGCTAATGACGATTCACAAGTAAATGAATGCAATAGGAGCTCACATCTAATGAATGCAATAAGAACTTGATTATGCTGCAATACCCATGATACATGCATGCAACTATCTTAACATGCATGAAACAAATTCTTACACTTTTGGCTAAACACCTCAGACAGCGAGCTTGAAAATAGACTACTTTCTCGTGCAGCAGCATTGGTGACAATCTTCTTCCCAATTAAACCATATGGGCTAGATGCTGGCTGCCTATGCACATTAGACCATGATCTCTTGTGATAATTCAATGATTCCATGGAATCCTTCAGCATATCCATAGTGCCTGCTTCTCCACCAAAATGTAGGTCTTCTGTGATTTCACCCAATTGAGTAGTCTGAGACATTGGCAAGCCTGTTTTTGCATTTGTTTCAAGGGGTGATGGAGTATTCAAAATGCTGCCAGGTGATGCCGTCATTTCACTCTTCCCTGAAAATTTGAATAAAGAAATTACTTTATATAGAAAACAAAAGTAAACAAACACAAATATGGATGCACAGATATTACATTACTACTAGTACATGCAAATTTAGCACGATAAAAAAACAACAAATTCATAATAATATTTATACCAAAATCATACATAAGCTTCAGTCCAGCAGAGTACAGCATCTAAATTCATGAAATCACCATTAATTATCCAGCTATACCACAATCAAAATGTTGCAAGAACAAGGTATTGAATTTATACATTCACTATAAGACATTAATTTATTAAGGTCTGAGCAATTAGATTGTTAGTACAAACAGAAACAAACATTAATTTTGGATGATGTCAATTACTCATTAAAACTTAGGAGTACCAGCAACATTGATGAGGTGATATTCATTATTCCAGAAACAACAAAAAGTTACATATTGTTTTCAGCAGAGAGTGGGAAGAGTATGGATTAAATTAAAAAGGACAAATCACCAATTATTATCACCAATCACCATAATGTGAAATAAATATAACAGTTTTAGAATTTAAGATAATTACTCGCATTAAGGATACTTGTTAGCAACTAGACAATCATTTATTCTGAATGCCAAAGAAACATTTATAAGAAATTTGAAACAGAAAATGAGAGAGATATTGCTTGGAAATGTACAACTGCATTTAAATTGAGACCTGAAAGATACCACATAGGCATAACGTAAACAGAAAGATATATGGAGATTCTTAAAAAATTAACATGTTCAAACTCAATGATAGCTACTAGCCAATTTCTAAAATAGAGCGTAAAACAGTTCACTTAAGGTCTGAATCTTAGGTATCTGTTAGTAAATCTATTTGGGGCATTAATGAGGCAATTGAAGCACAGGTAAATCAGCACAGCATATATGACCGTTTTGAACAAATAATAATTAACTATTTGGCCTCACCTTGTAGAAAATGGTCATGAATAGATTTTGGCTTCCTTAATCCAATACTCTTCAGCCCATAAAAGTTCAACACATGTTTAGAAAACCACAGGTCAGAAAGACAAATAGCATTGAGACCACGGAGAAAAGGACAAGTTGATTGACATTTTAAAAAAAAAAAAAACTGAAATCTTAGACGCTAAAAATGGAACTGATAATCATTAACTTCTCGTGATCATATAATAAAAATTGAAAAAAACATGATGAGACAGTTAGCATAATAATTACCTCCGAAGCATAGGAAATGTCATCCAAAAAGTGGGATGAGGCAGAAACACCCCTATTCTCCATTATTTCAGAAGGCATCCTGCAGCTTGTCGAGAAAATACTGAAAATCTCCTCCCTTGCTAGCTTTGTTAGGTTTTATTCCTCAACATCTGCAGGAAATTCAAGGTCATTCGCTAGACAAAAGGAAAGGACAGATAACAATGAACATGGCAATCAATATCATAAATAAATGCTACGGGCAGAAAGAAAAATCCAGGTCCAGAAAATATCATCTATCATAACAATTAGAACCTAACTAACATCCCCCCAGAAAAAAAAAAAAAAAAAAGAGTTTTTAAAATGGACTGATGAAAACCCTACCAAAGCCAGTCCCTGTATTCAATTGTAAAATTCGAAAAGATTAGTATAAAACTAAGCCACAAATAGTAGCATCTTCAACTAAACACTATCAGAAGGAAGTACAGCACAGGATGGTGTTTGGAAAAGAAAAAAGCTCGTTGCTTACCTACCAATGACCTAATACAGTTGGACCATTTGCTCGCCAAGAAAACTTAGAAAATTAAAACAAAAATCATCCATGGAAATTAAAGAAAAGAAAAGAAAAAAAAACATTCAACTGCAACTACAGCTCTCCCTTAAAAAACGTATTTAGCATGTTCCATATTGGTTCTCTCACAAGATGGGGATGAAATTTCCCAGAAAAAGCCTCAAACATAAACAGATCAAGAAAAAAAAAAACCAAAATTTCATAGAGGCTATAATCTAAGAACACCAACAGATCAAAAACACGAACACCAAAGAGATTCTCATCTCATCATATACTCATAACAATCACACCCACCTAAGAAAAAAATCATTTAACCCCCAAAACAAAAACAAAAACACACATAATAATAAACACAAATCAAAACTTTTTTCTTTCAAGCAAACAAAAACAAATTCGCACCTTCTCAATTTGACACAACCTCGCTAGAACAAAATCTCCAAAAAGCTCTCCTCCACAAAATTCACCACACTCCTCATCCAGAAACTCACCACAAAGAGGAACAAACAAAAAAAAAAAAAAACGAATCTCTCAAACGCTCCAAGGCATAGGAATTTCAGAAACTAGAGATCCCGTGCTTTTCGACGCAACAAGAACCTCCCTCCCTCTGCATTGCGATCCCGGACGCTCTCCGCCGCGAAAATAGAAGGGAAAACGACAAATTATTGCACGAAAATGACTCCTCTGAAAGGAGCCTGTGAGAAAAGCAAACGCAATTGGAAGCTCAAATCGAAAAAATGGAGGTTCCGGCAGCGCCGGCGACGAAGAGCGAATTACCGGCGAGGACGGGCTCGCCGGCGGTAGCTCTCTGGTTTGGAGAGGAAAACGGACACCGCAACAACAGAGGTGATTTTTTTTTTGGTCTTCTGACAGAGAAAGAGAGAGGAAAATGGGTGTTAGTTGGCTTTGAAATACAAAAAACAAGAAAATTTTAATTAAAAAATAAATAAAAATAAAAACTAGAATTGAGGAGGGAGAATAAATAGGCGCAGAAGTAGTAGCATGTGTGGGTTGTAATAAATAAGCTTGAACTTGTTTTTTACAGTGAAAATTAACAAGATGGTGTTTTGAGCTTAACATTAAAACTGGGATTTGTATATTCTAGAAAATTTTTATTCAATTCTATTGGTTACTTGTTACTTTTATTATATTTAGTTTTTCAGTATTTTTGCTAAAAAAAATTCCATTAAAAACTTTCTTCTCATGATAATGCGATCCAAATATAATAATTTATATAATTTTTCTTATTTTCTTTTTCTTTTTATCTCTCTTTCTGCAAACTGTTATACAAATAGTATTTTTATTATTTAAGTTATTAATGTATATACGATTTACTCATTTTTAAATATATTTTAAACATTTTTAATATTTGTATTTAAAATATAAAAATAAAAATAATATTATATAATACTAATATAATATATAGGTGTCAGATTTGTTATGTTCAAATGATGAAACTGTTACTTTTATTTACTACTGTTGTATGAATATCAACTAATGTAATAATGTATCTGCACACATACCTATGTTTGTTTGTTTGTTGGTTTATTTTATTTTTTACTTTTTAAATATACATTCAGTTTTCTAAAGTGAAAAATAAAAATTATTTATTATTTAAATTTTGTTTTAGATTCCATTGTTATTTTTTGGATTCTATTAATAAAAGGTGGTTTTAATAAATAAAAAACTGTGCATAGCAAAATGCCAGGATACATAATGGTTTTATTGTTTTATGCACGTGACAATTAATGGTTATATAGATATTTAAAATAGATTCTGATATTATCATCCTAAATCAATGGATTCGTGTACTCAAAAAGATAAAATTATATCTTTAGCATTATCTTTTATATTTATTCACGTATGATTTATTAGCTTTCAAAATATAAGCATGTATGTAATATATTTATTTCTTCTGCTATTGAATATTGCTTAAATTACTAGTCCAGGAATAGAATAGAAAAATTATTAATTAGGTTCTTATTTAGTAAAAAAATATTATTGAAAATTAAAAAATATATATTATTTTTAAAGTAATTATTAAGTGCATTTCCATCATTAATCCTTCAAATATTTGGTAATGAAATTACTATTTAAGTAAAGATGCATTTAATTATTTGAAAATTTTAATTTATTAATGTTTTAATTTTAATTAATTAAATACTATTTGAATTTCTTAATTAAAATCCTATATATAGGAAAATGATAATAAATTGCTGTATTTAAAAAAAACTAACCTGTTTTTTCTTGAATAGTTATACACCATATTAATGAATTTTCCTCCTTAATTAAAAGAAAAATATTAAATCAATTTTTGGTTTTAAAATATTTTTATTCTCATTCAAAAAGTATCTAGGATTCTATAATAATAAAGAAAATACACATTTCTTTGTATATTTATTATTATAAATAAAACTTTACTATCATTACTTAATTTTTAATATCATTAAAAAAAATAAAAAATAAAATATATACAAATAATATAAAACAATTTTACATTCTCATTCAATCATTAATTATTATATAAGATAAATTTATTAATTTTTATAATAAAAAAATAAACTATATAGTTTTATATTGTAGTCTAATTATAATCTCCTATATAGAATAAATTTATTAGCTTTTATAATAACTACATTAGAAGTCATTTTAACTATAAATAAAAATAAATATATAAACAAATAATATATATATATTCATGTAATTCTCTCTTCTCATTTATTACACACTAGTATTTTAATATTTGTAATTTATAATAAATAATATTTTTTAATGTATAAATAATATTATAATTAAAATCAAAACAAAAAAATATTTTTAAATATATAAATTATACTAGTATTTTAATATATACATTACATATAATAGATATTTATTTTATATAACTAAAAATTATAATAAATAAATATTTTAAATATGTAAAATTATATTATAATTAAAACTCTTGATAAAAAATATTTTTAACATATAGAATATATTTTAAACTTATAGAAAATAATCTATATTGTGATATAATATTTTTTAATTATTGATACTTTAAAAAATATAAAAATTCAATTTAGAACTAAAAAAAATGAAAGATGAAAGGGGATAAAAGATAAAAAAAAATGAGTTTAATAGTCATACATAAATAATGTAAAGCAATTTTCCATTGTTATTCAATCAATAATCACTCTTAGTATGATTTAAAGATAAATATTGTATAAGTCAATAAATTTACCATATATGGTGATTTGTAATTAGATAATTATGTAAAATTATTTTGTATTGTTAATATTTTATTTTCTCTAATAAATTAAAAATACTCTCGTCGAATAAAAATAACAAAATGTCATCTTAAAAAAAACAATTATTACCCATAAAAAGAGAGGAATATTTATAAACTTCTCCAAATATAAAATTTGCCTATCTTGATTAAAAATATATATATATATTTACGTATCTCTTTTATTTTTCACATGAAACATTTTACTCGAAACGAATAAAATTATTATGGATAACAAAACTTTTATTTCCGAATATTTAACACAATTGCATATTCATAACATAAACTTAAATCTACTTATTAAGTTAGAATCATCATGTGTCAGTTGACTCACACATTCCGTAGTAAAAAAAAATAATTTTTTAAATAAATATTTCTTTGTGTTTCTTATTAAAAACAAATACCTTTCATATGGTTGACTCTAAATCATTTTGAATAATTTTCTTATTTGTGATAATTTAAAGAAAGAAAGGGAAAATGAAGTGAATCGAAATAGCTGGAAAATAAAGTAAAAATATGAATGTTTTGGTTGAAAGAAATAGAGATGAAATAGAAAAGAGACAAATAAATAAAAAATCAATTTATTAAGTTGATAATCAATTATGAAACATTTTAATCGATTATGAAATATTTTAATCAATTATGAAACATAAATAAACAATTTTATAAATTAGTTTAATCAAAATAAAATTATTTGATACATGATTTTATACTAGTAACTTCTAACTTATTTTTATAAGCTAATTGAAATAATTTATGAAAACAGGCTAATTTATAAATTACTATTTCTTTTTTTATTTCTAAACTCACTAATTTTTAAATCTCTTTTTATTTATTTTTTAATTAAAAAATCAAAAGACTAAATATATTATTTTATGTTATTTTATATTTATCAACCAATTTTTTATAATCTCACTAAACATTTTAAATTCAATTAATTAACTAGCTTATAAACTAATCTTATCTAACACATCTAACATTTATACTTATCGTAATTTTTTATTGATTGATAATATAAAATACATAAACATTAAATTAATATTAAAACTAAATACTTTTATATGAATAATTCAATATCATCTCAATATAACATTCTTTTTATATTTATTTGAATTAAAACTATATTATTAAAATTAAAGTTTTGATATAATATCATTATTACCTTATCTAGGAACAACAATATTTTTTAAAACAGATCAGAAAAAAATTAGTCATTTACAATTATAATTGTTAAAAGTAAAAGTTTGAATGTCGTTGCTTCTTTTTAATAACTATTCAAATAGATTTCTACCAAAAGTGTAATATATATATATATATATATATATATATATATATATATATATATATATATATATATATATATATATATATATATATATATATATATATATATATATATATATATATATATATATATTCAACTGTTACACTATAAAAAAATAAAAATCAAATTATATCGATATAATTTACAGTTATAAATTATATCGATTCAATTGTTTTATAAAACATTTTTTTTTCACATATGTCTATATTTATCAAAATTAATAAAATATATTTTTTACAATATACTAAAATAAAAATTATTTAACTATTTTTTTATTATTTAATATTAATAAATTTTGATACAAACCATCAAAATAACAAAAAGTTGTAATTCAATTATATATTATTTGTTAAAATAAAATAATATAATCAAATATTAATTAATTTTTTATTTGCATAAGATAAACTTAATATACTAAAAACTTTCAATTCGACAGCAAGATCTGTTAAATGTTTTTTTTAATTATTAAGTGATATAAACGTAAATTCTAATAGTATCAAGTATTTCCCCTTTTCACTGTAGGACAACTGGTTGCAAACTTTTCCAAAGATAAAAATTCCCTATTTTATTTGCCCATAGTCTTGTTTTCGTTTTTTATTTTTTTAGAAATGAAATAGATAAAAACAAGAAAAATAGAGATAGGATAGAATTACTAAATTTTTATTGTTTGTTTGGGAGAAAAAATATAATTTGGATAAGGTATTTTCGTGGGACCTCTATTATGTTTGTATTTTTTATTTTTATAATATATTTTTTAAATAATAAATAATTTTATATTAAGAAAAATAATAAATTAAAAATTACATTTTTTAATTAGCATAAATTTTATTTATTTATTTATTTTCACTCAAAGCAAATGAAAATAATTTTTTGTACTTTGGTTTTCCTATTTTTATGTATTTAAACCAATTTTTTTTTTCTATTCTACGGTATTTCTTATTTACTTTTATCATTCTAAGAAATCGAACATATAAAGAATAAACTGTTTAGAATATTGTTAAGACAAACACTTATTGTCATAGATTATTCCACTATCTATATAAAAAAAATCTATCTAAAGTATGGTGGTCAAATATATATAATTATATTTTCATGTAATTTCTCCTTCTCACTATTTATCGATTAATAACAATTTTTTTCTAAAGATAAAATCCTAATTTATTCAGAACCAAAAGCCATTTTCTATAACATGTTGTAAACATACATATAAAAAATGAACATTTATAATTTAAATAAAACCATATAAATTAATATTTTAAATTTTAATATAATGTTGTATAAAATTGTTCTAGACTTAATATGGAACCGCGTTTTCTTCCATCATGAAATGAATTCGATAATTCATATTATTAAAAAATAAATTTATCAATATAGGATTTAAATAATCATATTAGACATAAAGTCATAAACTCTTAAAATGGAAATAATGATCGTTTCAGTCTAGTTTTTTGTTTTGTTTTTTTAAGTTAAAAAGTCTAAGGTAAATTTATGGAAGTTTTCATTTTTCTCAATTTAATTAAATTATACCATTAAAAAATTATAGCAAATTTTTATGGGATATTTAGAAATGAGTATGTGCAAAGGACGAATTATTTTTTTAATGGCACTGAAATAAACACAAAGAAAATGTCTTAAATGTGTGCCCCTCTTCCTCTGTATACGAAAATTAAAATCACACTAACAGGAGGCTATGTTTTTTAAATTGTCAAGGAAGAAATTAATTTATTGGTTAAAAAATTAGTTCAAAATATATTTATTGTGTAATAAAAAACTTAAAAATCATTTTGAGTTGTCTTTCATTTTATCTATTGACCAACGAAAGTTGGGAAATTTTGACACAATAAACAAACAGACAAAATCCGATGGATAACCAAAAAAGAATATCCGATGAATAAACTTCCTTTTATGAACACACTTTATGTTTATCTCGTAAATTTTTTATTTGCCCCCTCTTAGTGTATGAAATTTATACATTTTATTTTCATTTTCTAGAACATGAAAGCCTTCAGATTGTTTAGTACATATGTCTTCTTCAAACAAACTATTTAAGAATGCTAAATTCAGGTCAAAATTATAGATTTTTTTAACCCAAATTCAATGCTGAGCTCAGATAAAAACTATAATTTTGTAACCTAATGCTGTTTGCAACCCAGTTGTAATATATTTGAAAAATCAACCCTATGGTAACGATAACAGCCTCGAGTTTAGTTTACGTATTCTACAATATAAATATTTATTATATATAATTATATTACATTAAAATTTATAATAAACATTTTTAAAATATATAAGTTATATTTTATATTTATAATAAATAATTTAAATTATAATATAAAAATAATATAAATAATTAAAAAATAAGTATATAAAAATATAAAAAGAATAGTGAAAATCGATTTTAAATAATTTTTATTTGTCAAAATAGTGTATAAAATATACTTTTAAATGAGAGAAAAATGAGCGTTAAAAATATCTAATTAAAAGAAATAAGAGTTGAAATTTTATTTTTAAGTTAGAAAATTCTAATTTATAAGATAGAAGTATATTCATTAAAAATTAAGAGAATTAAAAATAAAGAAATTAAACCTTATAAGGGGGGAATTGTTTAACATTATAATGCTAAAAAAGATTTCATCATCCCTTTAGAACAAATAATTTAATCAAAATGAGTGTCCCCCAAGAAAATGTTTTGGGTCAATAAAACAAATTACTGTTCTTATTGTTTTCAAGGAAATAATAATTAAATTTATACAACAAACATGCATAGTTAATTTGAATGAAAATGCAATTAACTTAAATTAAGAGAGAATGATGCATTTATTTATTTATTGAATATTGACTTGAGAATATAAATAATTAAGGTTTGAAATTAGTAATATCAAACTCCTTATTGAATTCCTTGGTGAACAGTAATAATGTACTGATACCCTTTTGGTGGCTTGGACGTTGAAATTAATATGTATTCCAACATAATAATAGCTAGGAAAATAGCATACTTAAGGCAATAATAAGCGTCTTATTTATAGGGTATAGATAGGTTTGTGTGTTTTAACTATATCCTTAAAACACAGGCTCTTAGGAGAGATTTGTCTGTTGGAATATTTTGGAAACATGGAAAGCATGCCCCTCTACTCAAGTCAAGTGGTCCCCAATCACATAATTGAGCAACAGGCCAGTAAATCAAATAAAAAAGTTTAACGCCAAAATTTTAAAAATAATTAATACTTAGTTCAAGGATTTAAAAAAAATTAAAGTGTTAAATAATATAAAATCACGTGTTTTTAACTCAAGAATTATATTTTATTATATAGAATAGATAACTAATTAAAGATTAACTACTATGTGCAGCGGCAGAGCAAGACCTTTAACTCAAGGTTACTAAGAAAAAAAAGCATTACTTAGTAAAAGAAAATTATATATTTATGCATCTAATATATGCAAAAAAGTTAAGTATAAAAATAATATATAAAAAGATTGAAAATTTATTTAAATATACTAATAGTCTAAATAATATAATAAAATTATTAATTTTTATAATAATTATTTTAAAAATTATACTCATAATAACATCTAGTTAGTTTACTATGTAAAAATTTTTATATTGATAATGCATAAAAATTAAATTCATAAATTAAATGAATAAAATACTTTTTATATATATATTTTAGGGAGACCATAATTTTTTGTGATAATTTATATACATTTAAAAAAAAAATAGGAGTGACCATGAGCGCTCCTCCCTCCTCTTAACTATGTTTGAATATTCACAGAATGTGACAAATAGTTTTTAGTAGTTCGAATTCTTTAAATATATAATAAATATTTAATTTCTAACTACATGAATAAAATAATACTCGTGAGCAAAGAATTTATTATTTAACCTATATTTTACTTTCTCACTAAATTAGTTTCAAAATTTTTGATCGTAGGGATATTCCTGGTCCAATCCTGATAAAGGAAAACTATTTCATGTGAATTCAATAATGAATTTACATAATTGATAAAATGATAGAAAAGAAGTGAGTTAAGTAAAGGAATGGAAAAATTAAAACCCTAGTGGATATTAAGAAATCATTGACAAGTACTTACCAAAGTAAGTGTTTATTGAGTCTCCGAGATGAGGCACAGGCACACACCCTTAGTTTTAATTTGAATATACAAATTATTTGGGATAAGATCCTTCCTCAGCTCCATTCCAAGAATGATTTTGTTTTATTATATATATTTAAATATATTGGTTTGATTATGATTATATTTGTTTTATGAAGGGACAAATTAAAATATGGGGATGTTGCCTCACTCCTTCCTTAGGGTGGAGTATGTGGCTAGTCTGAGGTGATGTACCTGCCATTTTCCCCAATCAATTAGATGCAACATTTTGCTCCTATACCCAACCACATGCCCAATCATTTATTCTCAACCTCTCATTCATCACTTCATTATTTCTCTCTTTCGTACACATCATTTTATAAATAAATCGACACATCCATGTTCATTTATAATTTTATATGGATTTGTCCAAAGATCATGTGCCTTTTACCAATAAATATTCTATCGAGTTTACTTCTATTCTTTCAATTAAAAAAAAAACAATTCAAAATAAGTTTAGTAATTTTATAATTCCAATTAATCATTGTGAAATTGTATTACGGTTGCACCTAATGATATATTGTCGTATTATTTAATAAGTTTGACTATCACAAAAACTGCAAATAAATATTACAATTATTAAATGATACTGTAATATATCATTATATATTAATATAAAGTATTAAAAATAAATTACTTTTAATATATATAAAGGTATTGTCATATTATCGTTCACAAATTTGCATCCACATTTGTGTAGGATCTTAAGAATCCATCTCACTCTTGACTTAGTAAATTCATGTATTCATTTGGATATTCCTACTACACCCTTTGCTCTCGCTGGAAAATATTCTTATGTATATGGTGCTTGGAAATCCCATGTAGTAAGTTGTTTGTGTTTAAATATAAACGTATATATAGTTTTGAAGTTTTTAAATGTATTACTATATAAGTATTTATAAAATATTATTTTATTTTAAAATTAAAAAAAGTAAATTATGATTAAAAATATAAAAATTAAATAAATAATTATTGTACTAACATTATATATATTACAAAATATTAAAAATAAAATTATTAGTCATTAAGTCATTATTTACTTATTTTTAGTTTTAAAAAATACAAATTTAAGTATCATAAATTAAAAAAAAAAATGTGACACACAAAATTTCACCATGCACCCACCAATAATTTTAAAAATTAAAATAACTAATAAAAAAATATGACTAAATTATAAATTAAGATGTTAAAATTAACATCATGATATAAGCTTAAAAAATTCACCATTAACATGTATAGATAAATATAAGTATATAAAAATAGTAAATCATTATAAAAATTCAACCACTATACACTATTGTAGAATAAAATATATATAAAAATTACTAGTAAGGTATAAAAGAAATTATTATCAATATATAAAAACATATATTTCTTTAATTGAATTATATTTTATACTGAAAAAGAAGAAAATATATAAAAATAAAAAGTTTACTAGCAACGAATAATTATAATTTGTTTTACATAAAAATTAATATTGTATTAATTTTAATGAATAAACTAAAAAAATAAAATATTTAATTTAGATAAAGAAACAAACAAATAAAAAAAATATATTTTATATAATTGATCCCGTCAAGATTCAAATGTGAGTCTTTTTATAAGTTCTACATAAGCTATTCTTATAAGCTACTTTGAAAAACTTATAAAAATAAGCTAAAAACATCTTATAGATCAATCGTAAAATATTTTATAAACTCTATCAAACTTCCTCACAAATACTTATAATATAAGATAAATTTAAATAAATTGTATATAAATTATTTCGAAGAGGATGAAAACACAATGAATGTCCTATCATAAATAATAAGATTGAAGACTGACATTTATTTCTAAAGATGTTCAATTAAAGCACAAAAGAAAACCAATCAGGTAAATAGAGTAAAAGTAAATTTGATTTCATATCCAATCATCCTTCAAAATTTTATATACTCAATTTATGTGTTCTTTAGGTAACGTTAATTGTGCTTATGCCTGAGATCACTTATAGTAAACTTCAATGTTTTTTGTGTATTTAATGATATAGATGTCATTGTTGTATGTTCAAATTGCAAAAGTTACTTTTACTTCTATAGAAATGTTAGGAAATTAGAATATGCAGTTTATTCCATTTTTATGCATGACATGCTCACTTTTTGAGCAAACTATATTATTCTTTCTTCTTTTATATCAAACACGGTGCTCGAAATTAGTACACCATCAAACTTTTATTCTTGATACTTTTTATTTCTTCTTGTGTGACAATAATATTTCTAAGACAAAAGGTTCTTTTGTTAGAAGATCAAATGATGAAGTTTTTAGACAATTGATACATATGGTCTTAGGTTGATCTTTATAAAATTTTATAACTTTCTATGTAACAAATTTCACTTCTTAATCTTTATGTACTAAGATAAAAGTCATTAATGCATCTAATACTTCTTTATCATATCGTTTTATTTGTTTTCCATTGAAACCATGAAGTTGAATTGACTTTTTCTTAACAATTTCTCCTTTTTTATGATGGCAAACAACAAATAATTTGGTGATGAAAAACTTCAACCAATATTAAACACTGATTCTTAATTAGCCTTATGAAAACAAATTGTTTAAATTTTTTATCTTTATAAAAATGATGATAAGATAATACCAAAACACAATAAAATACACACATCAAAGTATATTGTACTTAAAAAGTACATTGAGGCAAAAATACTTTTATCAAAGCATATTTACCAGACCATGCATGCATAAGAATAAACATGTATCAAAACATAACAATTATGTTAAAGTATGTATATTGTACCTATATGTATATTAGACAAAACATATACATTAAAGTATGTGTAACATATGAAAAACATATATATCTCATCAAGATGATGTCATACATGCAACGATATTTATAAACTTATGTTACTTTTCTATAAAATGTTCCTTTTCCATGACTAAGTGAATTTCGGTAGTTGCAACAATATTACAAGTTGAATATGAACACTAGATTCATTAGGTTTAGTAAGGATATCATATTCTTATTTATATTGTTTCTCAATAATAGTATTCTTGGTCTTCTATATAGTCTTTAACTTAATACCAATATAGTTTTGAACTTCATGATCTCCATTGGACAATGCAAAATGAGAGGGTGAAAAGTTTTGAAAATGAAAAAAATTAGCTAAAAGAGAGAGAAATGCAATTGATAAAAAACTTCAAAAATATACGATTAGTATATTAAAAATTATTTTTGAAAAATGCTTGTCCTTTTAGATGTAAAAAATTGAAATAAAAAGCACTTTTGGAAAGGGAAACAAAATGCATCGTTTTACTTTACATATAAGTTTGGGATTATTTCTTCAAATTATAACATCATAAAACCATACAATCATTAAACAAAAGAAAGAGATATAGAACATAAGATGATGCACATAAAAGGAAAATTTATGAATAAAGATCTTTCTCCCATCATGTGTTGTGAACATTTAGTTGACATTAGTGTTGCATCCAAGCTAAAATACAACTAGATTCTATAATTAAATGTAGCATAAGACATAACTAACTATGACACAAATGAATATTTCTTATTATACAAATGAATGTTTCTTATCTAGTTAGGAGGTAGTAAGTGAGCATGAATTATTTTAATTCAATTCAAAATTAAAATCAAATGAAATGAAAAATTCTTAATTAATTCAACCTTAATTTGGAACAACCAAATCATGTGGTAGGAATTATCATTGGTCATAACTAAAATAATTATGCTTTTCATACACCTCTACTAATTTAAATTAAGATAGGTATTAACCTAAAATTAATCAATAATAACTAGATCACAATTGCAATTACAATTCAAAAACTAATGTTAATTTCAAATCAATTCAATTAACCCAGATTACTTTTAGGTTAATTGAATTGATTATGACTATAAAATATGATCTATTTAAAATTAGGTCAAACACAAGAGTAGATAATAAGGATTCATAATTGATGAAAAAATATAGAAGAATGCATACAAGTTAACAATTAAACAAATGAATTCAAAATGTAAATAAAATTCCTTTAATCTCTTGGACTAATTAGGTTTTTAACCTTCCATGACCATCATTATTGAAGAAGATTGAGTTAAAGTTTAGAAATACAAGTTACCTCATCCTATTAGTGGCTCAAAAAATGGGATGGGAGCAAGTTGGTTCATGATGTGTAATCTTTTGCATCATATTTAAGATTATTTTGCATGTATTTTGTGTTAGTTTTAAACTTTATTTTATCATTATTTGTTTCATTTATTTTGTTTAAGATTTTTTTTACTACATTTGGTTGTAATTTTGTGATTTTAAGAAAGATTTCTTGTGGAATGTGAAGAAACAAGAAACATATAAGAAAGGGGTCGAATTGTGTGTATGATTTTTATAAAGTTTTTTGAAAACGCGAGGATATATATATATATATATATATATAAAAGTTTTTAAGCACTATCCAAGTAGACCATCCAAAGATATGTGGGAAAAAACATAAAGAATGAAAGAGAGAAAACAATACAAGAATTTTATCCTAGTTCATTCTTTCACAAGAGTGTGGTACGTCCATTCCCTTCAACTTGAAAGATTTATCCACTAAAGTCAAACTAACTCTTACAATCTCAACACCTCTTCAGGTTATACAACACTTGTAATTTACCTTATTACAAGCAACACCAAGTATTCTTTAACACTTAGCCTCTTCAGGCTATCACGAAAACAAAAGAGTTTTTACAAAAGATAACTTACTAGATGAACATATAGCAGTTACAAACAAAAGCTTAACTTTGCTTAGCAAAACAAATTCAAAAGAGCTTTTCACTAAAACTTTTCTAAAAACTATCGTCCAAAGAGCACTGAAAGTTTTGTGACCTCTTACCTTGTTTTTCTTTTCGCATTCAATAATACTTTTCTTCTCAAATCTATTACAACTTCTTTCTCAAAGGCAATATATAGAAGATATCTTTTACATTAAATGCTAAAGAAGTACCTTTTGTAGAGATGTTACATAGGCTTGTCTTCTTCTGAGGAAAGAGAAAAAGGTATGTTAGATAAAATTGTTTTTCTCTTTCCTTAACCATGCTATCTTTGTTTGATAAGAGATGTTTGTTTTGTTTGTTTTCTTAAACATAAAGGCTTGATAAGAACTCTTTTGTATCAAAGTTGACTTGTTTCTTTAGAGCTTGAAAATGAACACTTTACTACTCTAAACAACAAAGCATAACACATATATAAAATATAAACACTAGCTATACAAATCTTTGAATAAAGATACGTTGTAATGAGAGTGTATAAGTTAAATAACAAGTTACAAGATATGATAAAGACAAAAAACAAGAAAAACTTTATGCTCAATAAACTAAGTCTTTTATTGGAAAGAGTTTTATTATTGGATAGAGTTTTCTATGAACAATGGAATTGTTTGGATAGGAGATAAACTTGTTAAGAGAACAAGTTCTTTTTTATATGGACGCAATCCATGCTTCTATACTATGATGACTTTATTGTACTCATGAAGACTAAGTATTGAAACAAATAATTTGTTATCATAAAAAAACACTTAGGTTATTTTGGACGCAAATAGAATATGTGTCAATAGAATGAACTAGAGTTAGATGGAATAAAAAAGTTATAACTTAGACTTCAATAATGTAATTGATGTGATCTTGGTGTTTATGAAAGGATTAAACAAGAGCTTCACTTTTTCATGCAAAAACTCTAGTTCAATTTAGCATGGATCATAGATGAAATTACACTTGAAGTTAAAGTTGAAGTTCTAACGAGACAACTTGATATAAATGCAATGTTTTTAATCATATCTCAACTTATAGAAACTGAAACGACATGAGACCAGTGCCAAACTTTTTAAGATAAAATTATTTACAACTTTTGTGAAGACATCCAACTAAAAATCCCATGTATTGGTTGTGATTTCAGCCACAACCATGATGTGTGCTACAATGTTGTATTTTTTTCATTCTTTCTTTTGTTTATGTTCAGCTTAAGCTTTTTAAGACCTTGAGTTTAAATTTAAGTTTAAGGGGTTATTTTATGGGTTCGTGATCTTAGATAGAGGACAATACTAAGTGTGGGATTGAAGGCAAATTCTTCTTCCTTCTTCTACTTCTTCGAGATTCTAGATTTGATTATTCTTATTCTATTTTTGTAGTTTCTTTATGATTGAGTAGTTTCTTTATTTTTGGGATTGAGCATAGCCCTTGATTCATTGACAGTTTCAATATGATTATTTCCTTCCTTTTGTTGATATTTGAATTCTTTTTTATTTGATTCTTATTAAGTATATTCATGTGAATTTGTTGGTCATATATTTGCACCTCTTAGATAATCAGGGAAAAACTAAATATAGAACCTAATTGTTGGAACAATAAGAATTTAAGCGTAAGATCTAAATCACAAAAATAGTTTTAGATTTTGCGTGAACACAAATGAATTATTACAAAACTTAATAAATTTATTTTAAATATAACTACTATAAAAGTAAAGGTTAATTTGATTAGACATATTTATATATGTTTTTATATCTCAAAAGTAACCTTAACTAAAATAGAATAATAACCCTCAAAAGAAATTTAATCTTAATAATATGGTAATCAATTAAGATTAGTTAATTATCATTATAATAACCTCAATTTCAAAAACCATTTTTGCTACAAGAACCTTTGTTGTTTGTATTCTTTCTTTATTGTTATTTATTTTTATCCTCACCATTCTCTCTCCCTCGTTCAAATAAAAATTTTTGTTTATTTTCTTGAGTCACAATGAATTAGTAATAATACTTAACGTAAATTTGATATTTTATAATTTGTGATTTTTTCTTATCAGTCCTTATTAGTAAAGTGGTTGAAAATTTTAATTTATTTCATTTAACGAAAAGTTAGTAGATTAGCCTGCTGAAAATAAGAAAAAAAAGTTGTTTAGTTTGGCATATTAACCTACTAAAAATAATAATAATAATTAAAAATAAAAAGATAATATAAAAGTATTATCGTTAATATTTCTAATAAAGTTTAAATATAATAAAAAAATAATAAATTTGAAAATAAATTATCACTGATGAAACAACAATTTTGAGAACACTAAAATAAATAAAACAGTAGTTTTAATATGTTAAATTATTTTCAGAAAGCTAAAGTAAATAAAAAAATTAGATACAGTTCTATAAATATCGTTTTTGTTGATTTCCACTAAAAATTAGAATTAATAATAACTATTTGCATTAAAGAGATACCCATATGATCAATGTGAAAGTCTAATTCTAATTGAAAAATAATATAAAAATCTCTTGAGAAACTGAATTTAAATTTTATCCATAAAACTAAACAAACTTATTATTTATTTTTCAAAAAAAAAAAGGTAGGTTGATCCCCTCACACCATTCCGAACTCATTTTATTGCCAACTTAGCCGAACGAATCTAAACAAGTTAGCATATTAAAGACCCCAACCCACATAAGTTTAAACAAGATCAGTGGTCCAACTCATTTTATTACCCCTAATATTTGGAGTATGCCACACCATTCGATATTGATGTCCAATCACATTCTTCTTTCTTTTTCTCTGTTTAATCCTGCGGCTATGATTGGTAACAGTCACTAGGAAATATATAAAACTTGGAACTAACGATCCACAATGCAAAAAAAAAAAAAAAACAAAACAAAAAACTCTACTTCAACTTATGGCTCACAACACTTGGGTTAGAAGTTGAATTGTAGAAGTGGGCATCTCATACTTGCCCCGTATGTGGGCACCGGCAGGGGCAAGAAAGCATCATACATATGCCGAGGAAATATTGTCGCATAGCTTCTAGCGAGTGGCATGACTTGGTTTATTCCAAGTATTGGAACATGTTCTTGCTTCCAAGAGAGACTCATGGCTCAGCCATAAACTATAAATTTCCCTGCCAAAAGGGAAAGATCATCAGTGCAAGTATGGTGTTCAGTAGTACCTTCTTTGTCTTTTGGCAAAACCGTATTCATCCAATAATTAACAACTTTTTTGAATATGGACAAAACTTAAATATGTTATTATAAATATATATGTCGACAAAATTAAGATAAATATTTACTTTCTGCTGCCATACTTTAATTTCTTACGTTTAATTTTATGACTTCATTAAAATTAAATCTTTCCCTTTTCATTTGATGAAAAAATAATGAAAGTGTGACGTGCTATTAAAATTTATATATTGATAAAAATAGTTAAATAAATAAATAATGTCAAAATAAACACTTATTTTTTATTATGTTATATGCTTGAAATATCCATCAATTTTATTGATAATAAATTTTCATTGAAAAATTTAAATAACCATCTTTAATGATACTTTCTCAATCACAATAAAAGTTCTGAATCTCGTTTTACTCAAATTAATATAATGTTAGTATCATAATCAACATTTTTTAGGATAACTATATTATGAAATATTTACTAATTTTATTTATAATTAATATTTTTTAGAGTATTTATTTAACATTTTTTTTAATGTTTCTCATTTCAATTATGTTTTTCAATCAGCAATGTTCAGATTCAAGATTTTGCTGATCAATACTTTGAAATCATTTTTGTTTTTCTACTTTATTTAGATATTTAAATATATTGATCATATAATTTTTTATTAATTAAAAATATAAAGATATTTACGATATATATAAATTAAAGTGATAAAATGAAGCTAAAACGTTACGAGGAAGCACGGCATACCAAAAGTAAAATTAACAAGCTATTTAGTAGAGTAGTGTATGCAAAAATGTTTGGATTGATAAATCAGAATCATGTCATGGCATTAATATTGGGCCATGCGGGTGTCACGATCTAGCTAGCGTGCTAGCAATTGTGAATCGAACGGCATGGATGGGCGACACGTGAAGCATTCTCCTTTACCCTCATGGCCTTGTCTTCATTATGTAACCGTTCCTCTTTCGCTGTCACAACCACCTTCAAGCCAAAGCCAAACTAGTTAGGAATAGTGGTAGCTGCATTTACATTACATATGCTCCTGCCTCCCGCACCCCTTCTTCTCTTTCTGCGGTCACCAAAGTTTCGTGCCATGTGGCTTTGTATAAACGTGTGCAATATTGCAACCCCTGTTGCCTCACATAACTGAAAACCACATTAATTATAACATCTCAAATTTGGCCATTTTGGCTCTCGTTTTTACGTGCCTTGCTCTAAGCTACGTGGAATTGAAATAAGGACCCAACACCAAACGTTGTTACAAATTGAGACATGTAAACAGCATTTAGGTATGCCCGATTCCTAATATTGCCTAACTCTTTTATATGCCCGAACATATGACATAACATTGTTATAAGATACGATAATTCAATTGTTTGGTTACAGCAAGACCCTTCTCTCCTTGGAATGCCTATAATTAATAACAAGAGATAGTAGATATAAATATAAATACAGATGCTCATGTTTTACAAATTGCTCAACTCTAACCGCTACATGTTGCTTCTCGATAGGAGGGGAATAATCTCGTAGACATATTGCGTCGTCGGACGTCGATTGGAGTTTTCTTTTCAGAGACTTTTACGTTCAAGTTATTATTCAATAAAGTAACAATTAGTTTCTGTGAATGAAACATATTTGATCAAGGTGATTGTGGTGATATTTATAGGAGTTAATAGGTAGTGTTTGGTAGTTTAATGTATCCCTATGTAGCATCTAGCCAAGAGAGCGGCTGGAATTGTAAGTTCTATTGAGGTTTCTTATATGCAAGGTTGATACTTAGTTAGGTAGGAGTAGATAGTGATTTTAAGAAATGAGCACTTAGTAGAAGTTTGTAAAACGGGTTTAATGGATGAGTAAGAGTTGAAGTACAGGAATAGTGTTTGTACAAAATATTCAAACAAATTGAATTTATATATATTTTTATTTATCCAATCTTTTTTTACCTCATTTTGTTTTGTTTGAATTGGTATAGACTATTATATTATTTGGACTTTGATATTATGTAAAAGTTTGTAAAGTAAATCTAATAAAACAATGTGAGTTGAGTTAGAAGAATAATATTATCTAAAAGATTCGAACCAATTGGACTTAATATCTTTACTTTCATATACCTTTCTATTTATTTTTATTAGCTCGATGTGAGACTTGTTCTTCAATGCACTTCATGAATTTTTGAGTAGATAGGTGTAATATTCTAATTGTGATGGTCGGATAAGAGGATGAATGCTTAATCAGGGGATAGTCTAGTGGTCAACTGTTTAACATGACAATTACATTGAGGACTTTTAAGTATAGAGGTATCATAGTTGTTATATTGTTGGGTGATGGTTGTTATATGTTGGCCAAACAGGGTTAGACCCTCGAGCGGGGTTGCTTGGGTGAAAGATCTATCCAAAATATAAACCATCTTATTATATAAACTTTTTTAGGAGTGTTTATTATTAATTTTTTATTGTTCATTATCACTCTTTCCTAACTATTCTTATTTTTTTCATTCTAAAATATATTTAGAAATATTGTGTTTTAACCGAGATGACACAATAGGTTGGCCTACATTCAAATTGAGTTGTATTTTCAGTGGGATGTTTCTTTAATGATGGTGAAGTGTGGTATTATAGAATGCAAAAAAATAAAGTGGTGACACCTGCATAGACTCCAATACTTAAGTCAAAATATTTTTTTTTTGTAAAGTAACAATATAAGTGGAAAAGTCCTAGTATATATAGGTGAGGATGGTTGATCTTGGGTGTATCAATTACTAGCTCTAAAGAGTTGGTAGCTGCTTGTATTCATATCTCGATGTAAAATGTGAGGAGTCATAGAATGTGTAGTGCTTTAGTTAGGATAAGTAGTCAAGGGTAAGACTAGAAATGAGTTGAGTTGAGTTAAACTTGGTTCAACTCAACTTGATAAAAATCAATTCAAGTTGAAATTTGACTCAAATTTGATATGAACCTTTTCTTTGGTTTGAGATTCAAGCTTACAAACTAATTTGACTCAAATTGTTAATTGAACTCGATTTAAAATTATAATTATGTTATATATATATTATTTATTTATTTATTCATAAAATTAATATGAAATTAATTAGAAACTTAAGTATATGAATTTAATAATATATTATATAAAGGGAGAGATCAAATTATACCGCTGTAAGTTACACCAACTATTACACTATTAAGTAACTTCATATAAAATGAGAATTTTATCGAACCAACCATTAGATTGAAAAATCCATTTACATAGATCATATGTTAGGATATGTTATTTAATAAAGGATATTTACATATATTTTGAATTATCATATTATACATTAAAATAAAGTGATATGATGAACTATTAAATAATTTAAAAATTGTATGAAATTTTTTATATTCGATCTAATTAATAAGAACATCATATTCAATGTTGAATCGGTTAAATTTTTATTCTAAAAGAAGCTATTGAAAGTATAATTTGACTAATTTTAATACATATGTTAACAAATCTTGACCTGTATACAAGAAGTTATTAAAGATATAATTTGACTAATTTTGACACATAATGTCAATGGATTCAGACCTACCCCTTTCATACACACAATCATGAACTGGACAAGTCGAATTATATGTAGTTCAAGTCTCATTTATTTAACGAGATCAACTTTTAGCTCATTTTGTTCACAATTCAAGTTTAACAAATTAATTGTCGAATCAAATCTTGAACTAATGTTGAGTTGGTTTGATTCATTGTCAATCATGGTCAGGGATTATCTTGTAGTTTTCTCTTAATATGTAGTTGGTAGAATAAAGAAAGTGTATATAGCTTTTTGAGGAGACATTACCTATTAAATGCAATGAGATTGTCCTTATAACATGTGTTCATATAAGGTCCAACAAGTGATATGAGACCTATATGCATGTGTTGACCTTGGTTGGAAACAAGTTAGGACCTAATATTTTTGACAACTCAATAGGTGTGATAATATGAAATTTATGTCAATCATGATAAATGTTAAATCATAAACTTTGAGCCTAATAGAAGGTCGAGTTTGGAATAATATTATATTTATATTTTATTGTCAATTTTATATCTTAAATCTCTAATTAATAATTATAGTAGTTAATATTAATTATAAAAAATAACTATAACAAATGCATATATTTTTATCTATTAAATAAAATAGGATTAAGTTAATTTGTTTTTATATATAGGGTGAATTTGAAATATTGAAAAATTTATAAGTTAGCTGGTTGAATTAAAAATATTTGATAAAATTAACTAATAAGTTAGTTGATAACCATAAAATAACATAGGTATTTGATTTCTAAATTGAAAAAAATAAAGAGAGATCTCAAAAAATTAACGAGAATAAAAATAAAAATATAAAAGTTAGTAATTTATAAATTAACTTATTTTCATAAGCTAATTAAAGTAGCTTATAAAAATAAGTTAGAAGCTATTAAAGTAAATTTGTATATTAAACAAACTTATTTTGTTTAACCTAACTTATAACATATAATATTAGTAGGATAACTTATCAAACACATTTATAATTATATTTATTTAACTTGTTTTTTAATGTTGATTTTTAAATTTAGCTTAAAATATAAAGAATAATATTAACTCATTACTTAAATGATATTTGCTTGCTAGCTTTTTTTTTTTATTTTTTATCAACATGCTACAATTGAAAATACTTGTTAATGTCTTCTGCTTGACAAAAATATGCTAGGAGTTTTGATAAAATAAACATTTTTAAAATACAGTAAAATAATATTTTAGCCTTCCATTTTATAAGACTCACTTTTATAACTCATTTATTTTTTAGCCCAACCAGCCATTAATGGATCAATTAGCTCCAATTTAAGGTATGTTACAACCGAATTGGGTTGATAAACTTTACCATCCCTTCTCACGGTTTTAGGTATACACGGTAATATTTAATGTTTCTAAACATATTTTTTTATTGTTCTATTAAGATAAAAAAAAATAGAGAAATTTTTATTATGTAACGGATGCTACATATTTCTGCATTGAATGTGATGCTAACAAATCAAATCCAGTCATCTAATTGTACCGTAGCATAGAAAAATTTTGGGTAAAATGTCGTGCTAATTTATTAGTCCAATAGAACTCGATATCCTATTCTGTGTAATTAATTAACAACATTGCATCTTTACTTAATCTTTTTTTATGTAATCTTATCTTTTCTTACCAAAATTAAATTTATTTAATTGTAAATAAAATTGTCAGAAGTTTTCTTTCACTATCTTGTCTTTCTCCCTCTCAATTAGTTGCTTCGGCAGCTTTCGTGATTGCTTTAATTGGATAATTTTGAAAAACAGAGTTGTTGGGTACTCTCAAAGGAACACCATTGTCAATATGTTTGCTGTCCAATCTCATTAATCACGTCATGATCCCTTTTTCTTTCAACTTCTGAAGTTTTCTCATCTACTCTGCCGTATATTGATGAAAAAAATACACGGGAACGATTGCTTAAAATAATTACTATTAAAAAACTTTATTTTCTATACAGAAAAATTATAATAAATATATTTTGGTAAACTAAGACATTTAATTTCCCTCTCACTGAATTAGTAGTCTCTTTGAGAATAAAATTTTACCTTCAATTCCAACTCAAATATTAAACTTCAAATTTTGATTATTTATATTAATTATATTCTGTTTATAATAAATATATTCCAAGAGGCTGTAATGGTTTAGTCAGCAGTAGAGTTTTTTTCTTTTCTTTTTACATAGTCAAAATAATTAAAATTATAATATATAAATTAAATATAATAATTTTGATAATATTATTTATTGTGCATAACTTTATCTATCTAATGATATTATTTAAATATTAATTATTTTAGTTAATTGTATTTTATGGTATTAAAATATTTTTTACGTTATTAATAACCCTCTTCAAGTTTTTTTTTTGTTTTCTTTTATACCTCGTCTGTTACTGAATCAAAAAGTTAGATTTCTTTTGTAATTATTTTACCAAAAAATATATGAAACATCATTTTTTGTTACAAAACAAAATTTATATAAAAATATATATAAATAATAATTTTTCTATAAATTTTTTAACAAATTTTAAAAAATAATCATATTTTTGTCAAATTTATAACAAAAATTGCAGAATTTTTTTGTAGAAAAAAATTGCAAGTAAATCTCAATTTTTATAGAAAATATGTATAAAAAATTTATAAAAAAATTGCACAAGTTGAAGTCATATTATTTAAGTTTTCCTTTAGCAAAATGAGCATATAAAAGTTATAGAAATAGTGAGTCTGAAAATGTAAAAAAAAGTTATATTATCAAAAAGTAATTATTTAATGAAATAGTTAACATAATAAAAAAGTGTTATTAAATCGGGCATATTGACTGATATTATCGAAACAAAAACTTAAAGTACAATATTAACGTAAAATTGTCTATTCAAATAATAACAATAAAGAAAATAACTAAAACTTATGCTTTTTCTTATACTTTTTCAATGATTAAAGATTATAAATTAATTTTTTTATATTCTTATAATGACTTAAATTTATTAATAATTAAAAATAAATAATTTTAAATAATATTTATAGTGCATAAAGTGTGTATTTTACACAAATTTTTAGTTATCTACTAGACGTAAGTATTGTATATCTCTTTTCTTTTATTTTTCTAAGGAATTCGAATACGTAAGTTGATACTTATATATGAAAGTAAAAAACAAATTTAGCTCGTAAAACAATTATATTTTTAATATTTAAAAATTATACAATTAAGAGTTTTAAAAACTGTCGTTAGCAATAATAATGTTCTTTGTATAGTTTATGAAGGAGAATCGTCAACTTATTTGTAAAACATTCGGTTAATTTAATTTTTTATTATTATATTAATAATAATATAATTTCATTTTATCCATGGAGAAGGAAAATCACCTTCTTTGTTTTTAAATATTGAATTCCACTTTCATCATTGATATTACTAAGAAATGAACAATTAAGATAAGAAAAAAAATGATTAAGAGAGAAAAAAATACAATAAAATATATTCTATTTGTCTATCCTAAAAAAATAAATAAATAAAGTTTGTCGTTAAATGATAAATGGTAAATTCATGAAAGTTAGAATCATTACTATACAATAGGGTATCTATACACTTTTATCGATGTTGTTTTTCAACCTAAAGATAAAGAGTTGATTATTAAGACTTTGAATTATCTGAATACATATTTCGTGAAATAGTTCATTTATATTTATTGTGTGGTGTTTTAAGATCTAGTTGGTAACTAAGGATAAAACTTATTCATTTTTGTTATAAAAAATCATAGGGATTCTTTTCTTACAATGGATAAATGGTTTATTTTATTTGTACAAATATGGAAAAATAATGCATTCATATAAACAAGGATTTAAGAAGAAAAAAAACAGGTATTATACTATCATGGTCTTCTTCCTGGCAAAGAAAATTTTTACCATTCAACTATATCCGCCGAAATTATTAATAAGTACCCTAATTATTTACAAAAATATGCTTAACAATTTTAAATTAAGGGGAATGAAAAATTAGTAAGGAGTGGACATGAAAATATAGTCTAGTTCACCCTTTTTCAAATATATTAAACTCTGTTCAAGTCGAGATCAAGTTTGGGTCTCTCTATGATTCTCTCTCTTTCTATTTCTGGCCTCCTCCTCACTATGTGGTCTTGCTTTTTATACTCTTCACTCCCTCTACCGTGTGGGTTTCCTTTGATGAGACTTATCAGTCCTGCCTTTCCCATCCCCTATCCGTAGCTCTTGAAGGAGGGGTGTAGCCTTGTTTTCAGATCTTGAACAGTGCGCTTCTTCCCATGCTCTTGTCAAGTGACGTTCTTCGCAAGCAAGCATTAATTACCCCAATATACCTTTGCCAGTTTACTAGGTCGGCCGATCGATTCTTCCACTTGCTAGGTTCTAGACGTGGGAGGTCGACCATTACACAGCCCCTCAAGCGCTGATCGTCAGAGAAAATGCTTTCATTTGGCTTTAGGTGGTAATTGTATCTTTTCACATAGTTAAGCAAAGGGACCTACCGATAGGAGCTTTATTATGCTTGGGGCTTTTCATATTCTCCCGGTTTGTCACACCTGGCTAGTAGTGTTTTTAGGATATCGTCGCGTGGCATCTCACTATTAGTTGTAGAGAGGCGCGTCAGCACCACAATGGGGGTAGTTTGTGCTTTCAATTACCATTATTGGATGCGAGTCTTGAGGTGGTGATGCTTCGTTACTGAACATTAGATCTGTGCCCTACATTTTTCTTCCATTAGGCACCCAGGTTGAGTCTTTTGTCATTTTTCTACCAGCGTTCTGTTTTCCTCTTTCTCGTTCCTTGTTCTTCAACTTCTACTCTCCTTAACTTCCTACAACTTTGACGACTATGGCCAACAAAGGTAACCCTTTAACTTCAACGCCTTCATTCCTTCTTTTTGTTTCTCTTCTTTAGGCATTCTTGGATGGCTTTGTTTGGGGATTTTTCCTGGGAGCCACGATGCTATGGGTTTCTTCCCTAACCCTTATGTGGTGGTTCTTCTCGCAGAAAAACCACCATTCGAAGGGTCGTCGTCTACACCTAGCGTCTCCCGTGAAGCCACATCTAGCCCCTTAGGGTCACAAAACCCTCTTCCTATGGGTGTTGAATCCCTTGGGGATGAGTGTTGGTCTATCTTAGTTTGGTACCGAGAAGAAGATAGATCCGCCACCGTAGGGGAAGGTTCGGGAGGAACGTCTTCTGATAAGGACTTCTCCTTTGATTGGGTGGATGAGAATGTCCTTAAGATGTTCTCAATTTATAACTCCGTTGACTCTGTAGAAGGGATGGCTAGTGCCATATGTAGTCGGGGACCTTGGTCCTTGGAAGTCCAACCTTATCAATCAGATGAGCTGGTATGTGGTGGACCTAAGGCCGAGGAGGATGCTTTTTTTTTTTTATCTTTATGATACCCTCCCCTCAAACTAGGGTTGTGCCTCCCCTTTTCCTATTTTGAGCGATCACTATTTAATGTATTGAACATAGCTCCCACCCAACTCCACCCTAATAGTTGGGGCTTCGCCCGGGCTTTCGAGCTATTAAGTGAAGAAATGGGACGGACTCCTTGCTTGGGGATTTTCTTTTAGTTTTTTGGTGTCTGCCAGTTAAAGAAGGTGAGTTGGACTTCTTTGAGCAGTCAATTGAGATGCTCTCTACTTCGGCCTTTGCGGGACGCTCTCTACTCCCTCTACCGTGTGCGTTTCCTTTGATGGGACTTATCAGTCTAGCCTTCCTCATCCCCTATCACTAGCTCTTGAGTGTCTATCAATAGGGAGGGGTGTAGCCTCATTTTCAGATCTTGAACAGTGTGTTTCTTCCTATACTCTTGTCAGGTGACATTCTTTGCAAACAAACATTAATTATCGTAGTATACCTTTGTCAGTTTCCTAGGCCGACCGTCCAACTCCTTTATTTGCCGAGTTCCAAATGTGGGATAACATCCTGTACAAACTCTTAGTCACATTTTGTTTTGTCTACATGACATATTACGCTATGTAAACAAGGAATGAGCTCGGCTGATTTTGGAATACAGTTCATCCTTGCCCTGTAAATGAGACTACATTTGGAAAGTCTATCCATTTGTTGAATCGTGTTGGCTCGTTTTTTTTAAAAATAAAACATTTAGAAAAATCTAAAAATACAAAAATTAAAAAGGGTCAAATCTGGTATTTCAATTCATAAAGCACTGAAGCATCACTAAAAAGTGTGTTAAGCTATCCAAGATTCTAAACTGTTAATAGACTTACGTGCATGTAAGAGTTGAAGTGCGATTTATTTTGAATTTAGTGAAATTATTTTAATAAAATTATTTTTGCTACATTAAATATAATTGAAATGTATATTTAAATTAATTTTAATGAAAAAAATTTATATTACGATGTGTATATGATATGAAAAATAAATTTCTAATGTAAAAATAAAGGACTCAAAATAAGTAAGATGTTTTCTAAACCTAATATCTATTTTTTTTCTTTTAGAAGACACATAGACCAAAGGTGTAAATTTAGTCTATTTATATATTAGATTTTTTCTAGAAGTATTATCCGATCTTTTTAGGATTACATGTAAATATTTAATGGTAAATAAAATAAGATATCTTGCATGCTCTGTTAGAGTTTTGCAAGGAAATCCTAACAATATTAACTAGGAGGAAAATCCCTCGAATCGAACCCCCAACAAATTAAAATGTTATGATAAAATGATTCTAATTTATGGAGGAGTCACCCATAGTCCTATGTATAGAGATAAACTCTTGCACCATATAGAAGATGTTTAGATAGAACAACTAGGCGACGAGAGTATACAGGTGGAGGAGGATATGTCAGAAAATCATTGGTACAAGGAGGACAATTTGACAGGACAATATTCAGAAAAACCATATGACCCTTGTCCAGAAATATTAAGGATTTATGATGAAGAACTTGAGGCATGGAGCAATCGCTAACAGGATTCGTTGGTGGTTAATGTCTGAGGTAAGATTTATCAAAGAAACTTTCCATTTATAAAACACAAGGGTTTGGTTTTACTATTGGAGTATGAAGGTTTACATGGAGAAGAATGGACACAAGCAGGAAAATTGCCTAGAGAAACGTGCATGGAAGCAGAATGAGGTATAGATGAAGTGGAAGGTTAGGAAATGTTGCGAGCCATGGTGGAGCCAAATCCTGAGACTCGGGTTGAATTTACTGGAGAACAAATTATCATGGAATTTAATAATGGGGTTTTCCTAAATTAGAATTGTGATAAATCTTTGATAAATTTTAATGATAAATTATCATCAATATTAATTACCGACAAAGTTGAGAATACTTCGTAGTTATAAGATGATTAAAAAAAAATACTTGTTCTATTTTTTTTATCTATTATGTAAGGTTATTGCATAGATTAAAAAATAATTACTTTTTTAATTTTGTTATTATCATTCGTAGTTTTTTTTTTGTTTTTTTAGTCCTTTGTTAAAAAAAATTATTCGTTAAAAAATACAAAACAAAAAATCAGCCTAGATTGGGGAGAGATAAGGCCAAAAATAGCCAACATTTCATGTACTATTATTATTCTTTCTTTTGTAATAAGGGTATAATTTAGAAAATAATAATTAACGTCGTATTAAAACTTGTAAATGATCATTTTTTTTCAAATAACAGATGATAAAATAAAGATGTTACTTATTATTACCTCTTTTTTTTAAGTATCAGTTTTTAATTTATTCTTTTTATCTGTCATTTAATTATATTCTTATTTTTACTTAGTTTTAATTATTTTATTCATTTATTATGAAATCAAAAAATAAAAACAAAAATATATAATATAATTAAAAATTAAATAATATTTTTTTAAATATGAATTATAATTTTTAATTCTTCTTTTTAAACAATTATTATTTCTTAATGCATCTGCATTACTTTGTGGACGATAAATAAACAAGTGTCCTGTAAATATAATAGATCCTTCTGAAAATGGATGAAAGTTTGTGCGTACGTTTTAGTAAATGAGAATTAACAAGATGCTTAATGATACTAAATTTAAAACATAAATACGCCAAATTGGCCAGTTGTTACCTTTTGGGGCCAATCATGAAACATAATGATTGCATTAATAGTTAATTTTTTAAACTAAAATTAAGAGTTTAGATAGCCAATTATTTGTAAAGGAGTATATAGTTATAAAATATACTATAATTAGGATTTTAATAATTTTATAATTTATTATATATACACATTTTATCCATTTTTAATCAATAATTATAAATATACTTCTAAAATCTTTCAATTTAAAATAGCTCAATCTCTCTGTAAACAAGCATTAAAGATTTTTTCTTGCAGATAAAGTATTATAAATTTAATTTTGATGTGCTGAGTGTAAAATATTTACATTATTAAAAATTATTTAAAATATAACTTTTAGATAATAAAATAATAATTATAAAATTTAATAATTTTAATTACATGATAATAATTTGGTGATAATATAAATTTTTTTATATAATTAATATATTTCAATTAAATTCAAACCTTTAATACTATTATATGATACTATTGTAGTACAAAAGTTTACCAAAATCCCTAAAATCCTATATTTTAATTTTATTATCACTATTGTATTTTTATTTTATTAAAAAAATTTAAATTATTCTTCGATATTACTATTTTATGCATAAAAGAACAACATATAATATTTATTGTTAGCGTCATTAGATTTTGTTTTCAACCTACACGAGCAATATTAGCAGTATATTTATTATTATTATTTATTAAGATTATGAAATAATATAAATTTTATTTTTATCCAATAAATCATATTCATAATTTTATTATGAAAATTTCAACAGTAACAAAGATAAGAGTTTAATATATATGTATAATTAATATAAAAATATTTTTGGTAAATCCCAATTTTGGTGGCATAACGTTGTCATATTAATTCTTAAAATTAAAAAAGATCAAAATAAATTTCTAAAAATATATCGATCAATTATATTAATTTAAAACTAAAAATATATTATTTAAATGCTAATATTAATATATATTTAAATACTAAAATAATAATAAATAATTAAATTGAAAGACTTAAATAAAATAATTAAATTTTTTATAAACTTATTTAGAATTTTTTTAATTTCAAAATTAATACAATATACATTTTTAGAGACTAAAATATAGTTTCTACAAAAGCTTTAGTAACGTGAATCAATTAAAATTCATTGATATATACAATAGATAATTATTATAAAAAATAAAAATTTAGGTTGGTGATATTTTGATATTAAGCAAATAATATGTATAATTTAAGGGAACGTTTAATGGACGAAATTTTTTTTATACATGATAATCATGATCGCTAAGAATTATAGATTTTTAGAAATTACAAAATTTCGTTTGGTTGATTATAAATATTTTTGTATAAATTTTACAATTATAAATATGTTTGTGTTTAATATTTTTATTTAATTTTATCATAACAAAAATTTTATTCTCTTAACTTTAATTTTTTAATAGTTTCTACTAAAATATTTTTTAAATATTTATGAACTAATAAATATATTAAAAATATTTATTATTTTTAAATATAATTACTTATTATATTCAATCGGATATTATTTCTAAGTGTATAATTTAATTAAATAAGTTAAGAAAGATATAGTAGTGTATTTAGGGATTAGAGTTGACGTGTTTTTAACTTTCCGAGAACTAAAAAGTTAAATTTCTAATTAAAAATATTCTAAAAAACAATAATTTATACTAGCATAGGTTGCCGACAGAAGATGAAAGGCATCCTGGTTCGTGGACAAGAGATGGTGAGGTGGCGTTTTGGGCGGTGAAATGAAGCGATTGTCGGGTTCCTCGGAAAACTAAAAGATGGGATTAGTTTGTGATTGTAAATGGCATGGATAGAGGAGTGAACAAGTTTGGACCACTGGATCTCATCACTGCGACTGAGTCTGCGTCTGCGTAGGTATAGGGTGGGCCAAATAAGAAAAAGGTTATTGTCACCCCCCTTTCCTTTTTAACTCTAACCATCACATTCTCGGTTTAGGGAAGAGAAGGTAAGTTATCCAATGCAACAAAACAGGACAGTTAAAAGCACCTATGGTACGCCACTCAGGCCCACGTCAACAGTGACCCGATCATCACCTCAAACTACTTCATTTTGCTGGGGCCCACTGCGTTTTTGTAGTTACTCTTCACTCTTTCAATCCCTTCGCTACTTCTAATCTTTTGTCTTCCCTCTCCAAATTAATTAACTTCACTTTTTGTTTTAATATTATTTTCTTTTATTTTATGAAAAATGCTACAAAAAATATCATTTTCATTATACTAATATGTTTTGGAGGTCATTCAACGCCAAGTCGTTTTGAGGGAGTTTTCACTCTCAATGGCTGGGGTTCTCACTGCGATTAAGGCAGGGACTGAGGTACTTGGGACTCTAGGGAGGTCTTATTTGGTAATTAAATTTATTATTTATTATTTATTATTAGTTATTAAATTGAATATATATATATATATATATATGGTTTTTTTTATCCTGCGAAATTATAAATTTAGCTGTTCTAGTTAGATTATTAGTTGAATTTATAATTTATTGTTATATACATTCTTAAATTATCAAATATATATAATAAAGTTCAAACCCAAAATAAATTGTTTTTTTAATTTTTTTATAAATCTTGTTAACAAATGTCACAATTTTTTTTAATTATATCACTGAAAAGAAACTTACTTAAAAAGATTTAATTTTTGTGGTATGTAAAAGAAGTTTTATATTTAATAAATTTAATTAATACTTTAAAATATAAAATAAGAAATATTTATATAAAAATTGGTGTACAAATATTTATTGGATAAACTTTGTTTTTTTTTATGATTGATTCTCTCCTAATCATCCAACTTTAACTCTTTTTTACATTATGGTTTGAGAGAATTTTTATTTTCAAAGTCTCAAAAAAAGACTAAAATTTATTTTATTAATAGTTAGATATATCACCTAAATCGAGGTAGGGTACGAGGGAAATTTCCCTCTCAAAATACAAAAGAAGACTAACTTAATGTTAAAGGTTAAAGTTTGTTAATTTCAAAGTACCATCATTTTTAGGACAACATCCAAAAGAACAGTATTTCTTCAAAACAACGCAAATTTATGCAAGGTATTCGCTAATATATTTATTAATTATTCTATGCAACTAATATATTACAACTCATCAACTTCCACCACTTTGCCACCTTTCAAGTCAACTATGGAGAGTGAATCTCACATTGTTCCCTATTCATCGTAACATCACTTTGCATCCTAGATTTAGCTTGTCTTACATTGACATGTACAATCGATATACAGTTTTAGCTCAGTCTTATGCTTTGAACATCTAATATCACTACATAGCAAGGCTTTTAATCCATATGGGAACCACATGTGTGACCTACGTCCTCAACCTTACACCTTGAGCATTTAGGTTGGCCTTGTGCTTAAAGTGTTTTTAGCTCAACCTTGCGCCTTAAATCTCTTCAATTCGACCTCATGCCTTGAGTATCTCTAGCTCGGCCTCACATTTAGAAGTTCACTATATTTTCAAGCTTCAAATAATGACATTGTCTCACTCTTAAAGGATCTTGCGTCTCTAGTCTGACACAACAACAAAAAATACTACTTTGAGTCAACACATTTGTAAATCCATGTGATAAGCATTGATACCTTCATTTCATTATTTACTTGATGACTAGCATATTGTAGTCTGATGTCAACCTCAACAACAACCCAACATCTCCAAATGACTTGAGCAACAAGTTGGTGTCTAGTATCAACATGAGCCAACAACTTCAAGGATAATTGTTCTAGACCAACCTCTAATTCTCTACCTTTCATTCATTTTATTAGTCACCTTGTAAGGCAAAACCAACATTGACATACTAGTCAACTGTCGACTTACACCTTGTCATGTGCCTCATGTGATTGCCATGTAAACCACAAATGCTCTAACAACTTAATGACTTTTCTTGGCACTCTATTGCTATATAAGGTATCACATGCATTCAACTATATTTCGTTTCATTTTACACACTTCCTACACTTAGGTGTCTGCAAGTTTGTTGCTCACTAAGGTTGTTCCTCTTGCTAGAGTGATATCAATTTCTTGCTTGTACCCACCCATTCTTAGGTACAAAATATGCCCCTAAAATTAAGAATCATAAAATTGTGTAGATCTTTTTTTTTTATTATTATTAATTTGATGAGTTTTACTCATGATCTTGTAATTTTTAATACATTTTATCCAATAATAAAAAATGTGTTAGATAATATGTTGTTAGCATTATTCTTATTTTTATTAAATTTGGATTAAATTTTAAATTGGGCTTCCTACATATGTTATATATATTTTTTAGTCTTTATAGAAAGTAGTATAAATAATTAAATGTAACAAGAGAATAACATCAAATTAATAATTTTACACAAATAATATTTATTTTAATGTTAATGTAATTTATTTTGAAATAATAATATAAAATTTATTTTGAACTTTATTTTATATTTAAAATTTTTATGATTTAACTATTTATAATGTTTAAACATGCATATTTTGCTTAAGTGGATTAACCTGATTTTGTTTCAATTTATTATGATTAGGTCGAATCTATATATAAAAGTATAACACGATCAAAATATCGTGTCACGTCAGATCTATGTTATGAAATTAAAATGATAATAACAATTATCTAAGTACTCTTTATATTATTTTTTAGTTAAAAAGTATATGTATTATTTAAGTCACAAAAATAAAAAATAATTAAAAATAATACATCAACTCCAAATCTACATATTTGGAGTACATATTCTTTTAATAAAAAATTAAATAACCATAAATAATTAAAAGTATATATACTTTAAATATGCATGATTATTTTTTTTATCCCTTAATAACATCTTCTCAATATCAAACCATGATCGTTAATTATTAATTACTTTATTGCACTTTATTTTTTATACTAGGGCTAATAAAAAATTTATTAATGGTCACAAATTAAAAGACTTGAAACAAATTAAGATGATTGGTAAAAGTAGAAGTAGGATAAAGTTTTGTGTAATATGTCAAAAAAATAGAATATGAATGATTATTTTTTGACAAGTTAAGGTAGAACAATTTATTTTTATCAATATTCGAATCTAGAAATCTTTCATTGTCTTTATCCTTTTGTTTTTATATTTTTTAGCTACTTTGGTGCTTTGTGTGATGATAGAGCAACTCTTGAAGTCAAGGTGAACGAGCCTAGACCCACAATTAGACATACCTACCATTCGTTAAACCTAAAAAATGATCAATCGAAACACCTCCATGCATATGGTCAAGAACGACTAAAAAAATAAAAGTGATTGGTTTTGGATGAATTAAGCATTTTGGGTGAAAACCAATTGATGATCAATCCTATCTCTAATTTAGATGTTGTAAATGTCAAGTCAAGCCAATTTCATCAATATAGTGAATGTGTGTGTGACCAAAGTTTGATAATGCTTGGACAAAACATGAAATAGTCACACCTTAAAAGTAGTTTATGGTGGAGTGTTAAAGACATGTCAAGTGTTTTGATCTTACAAGTAATAAAGAATGAGAAAAGTATCATATTTACTACGTTTGTAGTACAACAATGACATAATCAATCAATTACTCTTTTGATTTATAAATTATGAAAAAATTGATGAATTTTAGGTTTTTAATCAAATAAAAAGGAAGACAAACACAATTAACAACTATGAGGAAATTCAATTAAAGAAAACAAGTAAGTGTCAAAATTGAATTTATGTTCCCCTAAAGTAATATCTCTCCCTTCGTATTATGTGATTAAATCTAATTTCTCTAATTTAGTTTTTTCTCGATCCCTTAGTGAGTAAACCTTTAATTATGAACTCTAATTTCTTAGGTGTGCAAAATTAGTAACAAGCATTAAGTTTAAGAAGTTCAAATGGATGCAAACAATCTAACCATATCTCTAGGTGCAAGAATGATATGGTTATTGAATTGAAATGGTTGTGAGCTTAAAATACTAAACAAATCCTAATTAGGCTTAATCATTGGAAAACATTAAGAATAAATTCAAAAACTTAATTTACATAAAAAGAAATAAAATTCAAAAGGTAAATCAAATATAAAAGGTTCAAACCAAGATTATTTTTAACATAATCTAAGGAACTTAAGAGTTCATGAAGTCAATAAGAACAAAATAAAAAAAAAGAAATGGATAAAGAAGTCATGAATATTTAAGAATTATGCCCAAATTCTAAACTTTAATGGTCGATAATGATTCTTCATCTTTTTCCTTGCTTTAGGTCTTAGGAAAAGTTTCAGAATGCTACAAAATGATGTAATTTTTTTTTAAAATTACAAGTTTAGGCTTTCTAAACCACGAAATAACATTAAGCTTGCTTTTACACTAAAATTCGAAGAATTCGAGATATTCTGGTGTCTAACACAGGTCGTATCTGTGTTGAGTGCCTTTTATTTTCCTGGAAAGAAGTGTATTGCCCCAGTGGCAAGTGTTGTCGAGCACTCGACAAAATCATGATTGTCAAGAGCCAACTTCCAAAAATAATCATCCACCTTGGCGTTGGGCGCTTTTCTCTCCCTTCTTAGTCGAGATTTTGGTTCTTCACAACTAAAAATCACTTCGTTTGAACTTCATATTTCTCAAGTTCTCTTACTCATATTTCTACATTAAAAAAACTCAATTAATTAAGTAAAATTATGTAAATTTTCAATTAAGAACTTCAAAAACATCAAGCACATAAATTTTTATATTATTATATTATTTTTTATTAATTTCCAGTGAATTAATACAATAATATTATAATATAACTCTATAAATCTAGATAATGTTGTAGATTTATCATATAGCATATTCATAACACCAAGTAATGCTCTCAAAACTTTAATTGAGTTACCAAAAGGTTCAAATTTTCACATCTAAGACCAAGTATCATATCATCAAATTACGTAGTTGTAGAATCTCTCAATTTCTTAAAACAAAAATCAATTTTCTATCCTCATTCTGACTTATGCAAGCAAAAAAGACATGCCCCAGAGGATTAAAATTTTGATTTTAAAAACAAGTTACTCATTTTTATTATTTCGATATTTTTTTACCGAAATGCAAGTGGGGAATCAGAGATATAGAATAAAAAACAAAACTAAAAGTTTGACAAACTTACAGAAATATATCACACACATGCTAGATTAAACACATGCACATCATATTTTAAACAATTTTATATGATTTACACGTATACGACTACATTCCACATTTACACTAATTCACTTTTAATGCAACATAATTATATCTATATGAAACACTTATAACTCATGATGGCTCGTGATGAGACTCCAAATTTGAGCAATCGTTGTGGTGATTCATGGTTGAAGAAGACTCTAGATCTACCATGGTTCAAGGATTGAGATGGTAATAGTTGTTAATAAAAAATATGAGATTCCCAGTGTTCTAAATAACAGACAAAATACCATTTTATATTAAATACTAAAAAACATAATTTGTTTAGGTTTCGGATATAATCTAATTATATTTAATTGGTTAAAACTTCGAACATGAATGTTCACATAATTTTGTTAGCATTGTAACAACTATATTTTTTAAGTTTGATCCATTATCTTAGACTGAGATTTAAAAAATAATAATTAAGCAGTGTTATCAATTTACTCTATTTTTACAATTCAAGTAATCCGTAAGTTTTTTTTAGTTTGATTTTTTTTCTTATATGTTTAGTTACAAATTCAACTATATTATAACTATATGATTTAAATATGTTTTTAATTTATATAAGATGAAAAAAATTTATTTTAGTTTTTATAATTTGTATTCTAAAAAATATGGAAACTTTTATTTTTGATTTTTATTATTATGTGATATTTGTTTATTATTTACCCATGTACTAAAATATCAAATGACCAATTTGGGTGATACCATATAAGAATGTGATGTTTTTGAAATATTTTTTAAATTCTCAAAATAAATATTATTTATTTATTTTAAAATAAATGTTATGAATAAAAAATAATAATTTCATATACTATAGGGATGAAAATAATTTTTTTTAGTTAAATTGAAAACAAAATTTACTTATTTTATATAAATAAAAAATAATAATTTTAAATTATAAAAGTATAATATAAGAATAAAATTAAAATTTGTTTACTAAAAATTAGATGGATTTAGATTAAGAAAAAATAGTATTTTCACTTTGCATATTGAAGACAATCCAAAGTTGTTATTAATATATTGTCGTAACCGATCCGCAATGTATTTTACTTGTCCTAATTTATTTCTCGAATCTGGGAGTGGAGTTAACCTATGAGTAAGAAGCTTGCTTGCATACATAAATAAATATCAAAATCTATTAATGGATAAATATTAGACTCATATCTATAAAGATGTTAATTATTTAGTTGTTGAGATGAGAATTTTGATAATATATAATTTATAAGAGTTGATATAGTTTTGAGGTCATTCTTTCTTGAATTTTCGAAATTTAATTTACCTATTTTTTTATGAAAATAAAGGTTAGAGGGTGCCCAAATATGAAAAGTAGTAAAAATAAAATAAAAATTGTGGTAGGTGAGGAGTGATGAAGATGGAGAAGTAAGAAGTGGTAAACGGGTTGAAATTGAAAGTGAAGCATTATGTACCTACTTTTGGATAGATTCTTGGGTCTCTCATTATGCCCATTCAACCAACTACAATTTACCATAAATTTAAAAAGAAAATATAGATTGTGTTGTGTAGTGACATGGTCCTCTTTAAATTTAATAAATATTTTGGCCTCATCTTTATTACTAGGAGTATATAATGTAAGATGAGAAGAAGGTGGGAAAAGTACAGAGATAGAGAAAGGAGCAGGGAAACATGCTTTTTCCATGTGTCTGTCCCTTCTGCTTCTACGGTTGAGTGTATCATAAAACTGCACACTTCAAATTTCAAGATTCCAGTCAGACATTGAGTTGCGCGCAATACTAACCCTAACAAACAGATTCTAATTTTCCCGCCATCTTTACTGTCTCAAAACTAATTCTGAGTTTCCCATAAACACTCTAGTAGAGGGGACTTATTCATAGCGTTTATCCTAAAAATTGATTTTTTTTTAGGATTTAATATCTTTTTATTCTTTAACTTTTTGAGTTTTTATTTTTAGTTTCTAATTAAAATTTATGTTAATTATACTCTTTATATTTTTGTTTCATTATATTTTTTTCCTATGTGCACAAATCAAGATGAAGTTGAGAAATCAAATAACAGATACTAAAATAATAACAAAAGAAAAGTTTAAAAATTATTATTAGTATAAATTTTGATTGAGGATTAAAAGTAAAGTTTTTAAAAAAATTTAGAATAAAAAATATGTTAAATTCATTTTATTATGTTAAATTTGATTAGTAGTTTTTTTTTGTTTTCCTTCGATTTATAGCAATATATAGTATATATGACAATTTTTTTGGGTTAAGAAACCATTTATTTTAATAATTTTTATATTTAAAAAAAACTAATTTCTCACTGTTGATAAATATATATATATATTTAATTAGAAGAAAAAAAAACACAGTGAACAGAAAGTTGTACTTTTCATTGTGGAATTACTGCACATATATTAATAACTCCTACCATGTATCATGTATGGATATTAAGTTTTTAATTTATAGTTTTTTTATTATTGCTTTTTTTATTTCTTAAGTTACATTTTTTTTTTCTTTGATTTTACTTTCTAAATTGTTTATAGATTATGAAATTACAAATATAAAGAAGATTTTCTACGATTTGATTTGAGTTTTAAATGTTGTTTAAATTTTTGTATATTAAAAAATTACAATATTAAATATTTTGTATTCAAATATAAAAAAGGTAAAAAGTTAAAAACGTAAAAATTATATTAATATGGCAAACAATTTCTTTTAAACTAGGTGATGAAAATGAAAAATAAATATAAAAATATAGAAATTTTTTTCTTCAATTTAAGTTTCTTTCTTATTATTTAAAATTTTGTATGTTAAAAATAATTTTAATTATATTTTCTGTCTTTTGTATCCCTTATTTAATTTGTTCAGGATAATAAAATTATAAAAAAATGTAAAGAAAACTTTCCTCAATTCGAATTAATTTGTGAACATTATTTAATAAAATTATTTAACATTACTATTTTGTTCATAAATAATAAAATAAATTAATTTAGAGAAATACAAAATATTTTCTTTAAATTAGGTGAAAGAATTGAAAAAAAAGGATGATAATAAAATAAATATAAAAATATAGAAAAGTTTATTTAATTCGAACTTTTACCATCATTTAAAATTTATACATAAAAATTGATTTTTTTAGCTAATTTATTTTTTTAATCCATAAAATTAAAAAAAAAAAACTCAAAAACACCTTAAAAGATTGAAATATCCTTTCCTGGTTAGATGTAAGGATTATGACAAAAAGAATAAAAATAGACTACTTTTAAAAAAAATTTAAAGCCATAAACATATTTAATTTTAAAGTTTATAATATCAATATTTTATATTCAATAATAACATACGTACAAATGCATACAAGCATATATATATATATATATATAAATAAATAAATTATGCTAAGATTTTATACTAAAAATGAAATTAGTAAAATTTTAATAAATTTTATCTCATTAATCTGATTTTAAAAAATCTTCATACATAATAAGGTTAATAATACTACTAATATATTTAACTTATAAAGAGAATTTAGCAAATTTAGTTGAATGTGTGCATTTTTTTGGCTTAAGGTAAACACACATTTTAACAATACATGGTCTTTTTTTTAGGTATAGAATACAATCACGGCAACAAACCTCGAATCTTGGATCCTGTACATAGCGTTTAATGTCTTTAAATATGTTATGAATTCCTTATTAATTATATACTTCTATGATTACATTTTTTACATCATATAAATATTAAAACTTGACAAAGAGAATTGTAATGGTCTTATTCAACCAGAATTCAAATAAAGTAATTTAAGTTCCTAAAAATCTAATAATACAATTCACCATACTAAATAATTTAATCACACGTATACATGTATATATGAAATTTATTTGTTAATATACAATTACTTATTTTTCAAAACGAGCATGTTAATAGACTACCTCTTTTGTGTATTTTAAGAAACTGAAATTACAATTTGTTAAAGTATTTCTTTTAAAAAATGAGTGTGCATTAACTCTCCTAAACGATTTGTTTACGTAATCTACTTTTTTTTTTTTAAAGAGTAAATTAATAAGCTAAATTTAAGTGTATTTTAATATAATACTCAAAGACAAATCCATAAATTTATTGAAGGAGAAAAATTAATAATAAATAGTAAATGAATATCAAATTATAATAGTTAAATATATCACACCATCCTTTTTAAAAGAAAATCTTAGAGTACAAACATATATAACTTCAAAATTAGACACGCACTCATAGAAAAAAAAGCATAAATTTATCACTTCTCAGTTGAAGTTTTTCTTCCTATTTAACTATTTAAATATCTATCTTCTAATAAATAATTATCTAATAAATAACAATTATTTATTTTAAAGGAAAGAAACATAATAAAAATAAACAAATATGTGAAAGTTATTTTCATATATATATATATATATTCTTACGAGGAGGAACAAATTACTGTATACATCTCTCTATATAATTTGTACAATTATGGCCAAATTTAATTACTTGTATATGATTATTAAATCTGAAATTAGGTCAAGCAATTCATTAAGAGTTTATGACCTAAAATCACATTAAGTCTAACTTAACTCTATTTACTAAATTCCACTTGTTAACTAGAAATATATAACTGGAGATAATAAATAAAAAAGCAAACTATATATCATATGTGGGGTGAAGAATTTAGGATCAAATCCTGCTTTCGCCCTTCTCACACTGTGTAATATATGTGTGTTGAGTGTGTGTGATGTGCGTGAATCTTTTGCTAATAAAAATGTAAATTTCTATGTTAGTTATCAAAAGTTAAAAGATTGTGATTAATGTTATGCTTAATTTTGATTTGGTAAAACATCTTGAATTTCTACTGCTATTAGTCTAAAAATTTATTCGGTCAAACATAAAATATTATTGTCAGTGTAATTTTTATAATAATTATCATAAAAATTTGATAGGATACATTCTTTTTACACTTTTAAGTGCACATACTATTTATTTATATTTAAATAAAAAAAATGTCGCTAACTTGTGCATAAATAAACTGCTTAAAATTATTCCATGTTTTTCATTAAATCGTCCAGATTATTTAAAATAAAAAAAGCAATAAATGTTTCAACTCTTAATTCAATGTTTTCTTTTTTAATTTCTTAACCAATTCTCGTGGCGTGGTCAGTTTTTTCCAGTAAATTTATTTAAAACAAATAATTTTATTTTATGATGTTAATTCAAATAATAATAATAATAATTTTAATTTCAATAAACAAATTATTGTTATTTACTTAGAAAATTATTAAACTACTCGATTAGTCTCTTAAATTTTACTTGATAATAATTTGATTTTTTGAAGACTCGTGATATTAAATATCAAAGATAAAAAAATTCATTTAGTTATTATATTACAACTTGTAAAAATATGATTAAAAATATAGAAATTATTAATAGCTAAAAGAATTATATATTTTACTAATATGTTTTTGTTTTGTACTTATGATATATACATATATAAATTATAAAGTATGATTTTTGTAACTTATGAAAAAAATGTCTTTTGGTTTCCATTTGTTATAAAATAAAAATAGAAAGGCTGAAAGGTTAAAATTTTTGAAAAGGTAAAAAGAGATAAAAAAAAAAGGAGAAATGAAATCAAAAGAATAAAATATTTTAATTGAACACAAAATTTTAAAAATACAATTAACAACTTTAATAAAATAACTTTTATATGGTATTGGTATATAATTAAGACAATACATATATATTTTATCAAGTCATTTAATAAATTTGATCAATTAAAAATTAATAAGGATTAAATGCAGAAATAAGCCAGCTATACTTTTTGAAGGAAAAAAATTGGTCAACAATAAATTCTAGATGACACTTGATATCATGTAATAAAAAGAGAGATGGAGTAAAATAATAAATGTCAGATAAAGTGTATGGTATATAAGGGTTTATATATATATATATATATATATATATATATATATATATATATTATCAATCTACTTTTAATTAAAGAGATGTTCAAACGGTTAGAAGAGCTTCATAAATTGTCATAATACAGGAGAACACCTATATAAAAGGTAAGAAGTAGTCCATGCATGAATTGAGCGGTAAATTATAAAAAAATTGTTTTCGTCTTTTATTTATTTAAAAATTTATTTAATCTTTTAATTTTTAAATTTAAGTCAATATCATCTTTATAAAAAATAATTATTTTTAATTTTAAAATATAATTTTTAAATTATTTTTTATTAATTCAAGAGAAATTTATCCTATTAGATTTATTTATATGATAATTATGAAACGTGGTTTGAAAAAAACTATAAACTTAATAAAAATTATATAAAATTGAAATGAGCATAGTCCCAAATTACCTTCAAATTTTCCAATAACTTTTTTTTCCCTTCCAATTTCATACAAACCCTTTTTCATAATTTATTATGTAAAACTATTTTTTGTTTTTGTTTATAAATGAAATTAATTATTTGAAAATTGTTTTTCGGCAAAATTGGTAAATATTTTGCACGTGAAAAAAACTAACCGAATTAATTTTTTGTTTGTTTGAAGTGTTAAAAAAAACAAGAGTTTACATTGAACACAAAAGTGATGATACTCTGATATGAGAATTAAGAATCATATATACTAGTATAAAACTCAATAATGTATTGTCACTTAAGTTATTGAATTTGATAGACACAACGCATGAGTAAAATTTGAATCATAAAATATAATATTTATTTTATATTCATATTTAAAAAAAAATGCTCATTCTTAAACTCATTCTTATATTCTGTATGCACCTATTATATATACTTTAGCAAAATATTTTTTTTTCACATTTTAATTATAAAATATTATAAAAACTAAATTTAAATTCAATATAATAAATCAATTAAAATAATAATATATTTCTTCTTGTACTTGTAATAAACAAAAATAATTTCGAACTAGTAACAAGAAATTTGAATAATATATATAAAGTTGTAGGTTTTTAATTCTTTATTGATATCATTGTATTTTCTTATTTTATTGTAAAACATAATAATTTTAATAATTAAAATTTAAGGTAACATTCTTATGAAATATTTAATTTATAAATTTAGAAGTTCGATGTTTGCATTCTTTAATAGGATGAAAATATTTTTATTTATTTATTTAAAAATCATCTAAATTAGCTAAATTTGAGTTTGATCTATTTATCAGGTATAGATTTTTTTTTTTGTGTACTACTTGTCTTGTACTTTTTAAAATAACTTAACCTATTTAAACATCTACTTCATAAATTAGGTTACGTACTTACTTTTAAATAGGTTAATGAGCTTACACTTATAGCTAGGGAGTTGAATTCTTTAAATGAACTATCAAGTATATTATATCAAAAAATAAAATGGAAATTTAATATAATAATTTCAGCTATTTATATTTATTTAAATATATCCACCAGTTATATCTAAAAAGCTTTTCGAATAATACGATCCTAACCTATTTTAACTGAATAAACTTTTAAAAATTCTTTGAGTTGACTTATTTAGGAAATAGACGAATAACCTAACCAGAAAGTCCTTACCGAGCAACTTTACGTAATTTCATTCTTATTTTTTAAGATATGTAGAAAAATATATATTAACACTTTTTTTTCCTACTATATATATTAACACTGATTAATTATATAGTGATTTATAAAGTCAAAAAATACAAATAAATTTTTATTATATAGTGATTTCAGTCATCTTCGTCATATGCACCAATTAGTTATATACTTATATACAGTGTAATTTGTGTAACCTTATTTTTTATGTTAAATTAAATATGATAAATAACATGCAAATATATGGTTAATTAGGTAGTAAGATAGTCGAATTTTTTTTACAACTAAAAATATCCATAGTTGAAATTACACTCGTTTAACGAATAATTCTCTTTTTACATTGTTGAATTTTTTTCTACGAATATTCATTGGTCCGAGTCCAACTACCATGTTTAGAGTTTGATATATCATATAATTTATTAAAACTGTCAAATTAATTAAATAAGCTGTCAAAATAAGATTAAATTTAGGTGCAAAAGATTTTACCGTAACGAAGTTACACTCAAATAAGTATAGTATAATTTTAAAATTAGTCAGTGAAAAAAATATTAACAAAAATAAGAACAAACGTATGGTAAAGTAATACCTACTGCAAAAATAACAAAAATTAATTTAGTGACTTCAATAGATGAATTTACTAAATATATACTTAATAGCGTAAGTAAGAGAAAATAGGTTATACACTTACTATATAAAATAATTTTATATTTTTATCTTAACATAATCATCAATCTAATAAATTTATTGATTTTTATAATAAATACCTTAAAAATTATTTCATCAATAATTTATAATTAAATGATAATAAAATTTACATTATCAATACATGATCATTAAACTTATTAAATAATATTTTATTTTATAATTTTTCAAAAGATTTAGTTTTATTCGCAGTTTAATAGTATCAACATCAATTTATCAAAATTATTAATTGTATTTAATGACTTCATGCTTAATTTTTGTTATATAAATAAATTTTTATGAAGGATATAATTGTAAAAGAATATATTAGCCTGTCATTGAAATTCATTTGACATCATATATTGGAGATACGAATCCATGATCACATATTTAAAAAACCTAAATCTAGTGTCACTTAATCTAATAACTTAGCTAATTTTAAATCTTCTTATAATCCTTTTAATTCTTTATTTATTAAATGAAAAGTATTAAATGTCTTTTTTATGTGTTCAAATCTTCTTAACCAGTTATTATCATTTAAATCACATTTTAAAAAAAAATTTGAACCAAGTTTATTGACAGATTGCACTTTTCATAACTTATTTAAAACTTAGTTTCATGACCTAATATGACGGCACTATACACATTCATAAAAATAAATTGTAATTTACTCTTTCGTTAAAATAAATTGAACTAAATACGTTTTAAATGTAGGATAGACAGCTCCCAGCCACATTCAGTGTAACTTCACGTGCAAAACATCGCAAAAATAATTATTAATTACCATATGAATTCACATCTAGTACAAAATGTGTTAGCAAACACACAATAAGTGTATTGGGTTGAAAGTGCTTTTCGAGGATTTAGAACATGTTTCCAAACATAACTTAAAGCTTACAATAAATTTTCTGTTTGAACTCGAATATCTTGAGCTCGCACTCTGCCTTGCCTAGCAGAGACTATATTTTTTACTAGAAATATTTGAATTCGAAAACGCCTTTCTTAAGGATATAATAACTTATTTCTTAAAAAAGGACACTATTGATAAAAAATGCCCCAAAATTAATTAATTCAATTACACACTCCATAGTGGCTGGTATTAAGTTTTAGGACATGCATAAATGATAATGATGGACTAACAGATTGCAGCACTAGCTAACAAGTCCAAATATATATATAAGAAATTTCTAATCATACCACCATATATGCGCATCAGCCATATGCACTACGCGATTCCTTTGTCGTACTTTTTGGCTTCTTTCTTTCGCTTCCTCTCAGATGGAGGATCTTTGGTTTTTAAATCATTGGAGAAGGTCCTCAACAAGCCAGATAAATGTTCATTCCTATGAGCTGAAACCAAAATACAGAATATTAAACAGAGAATGGAGCACAGTCATTTCGCTCTAAAGATGATGAAATTAAACTGACCACAAAGTATCACATCTTCCATATTTACAGATTTACGATTCGCATGCTGCGCAAATAGATGAAGGTCCTTAGCCACGCGCTCTGCTCACAAAACACTTTCCTTCAATTTCATCATTTCAACCGAACATTTGAATTATCGAACTACAAGTCTAAAGGCGATTTCACAAGTATACGTGTACCGTATTGATACACTCGTGAGGGACATTATGTCATACACGTTGCAATCGTACTGATTTTAATATACGGCGTTTCAATTTGCTGTCGTTGAAGTTAATTCTAATAGAAAAGGATTGCTCAGCAAAACGATAGTGATTTACCTGTATACTTGAAGGCCAAATCCGCAACGCAAGTGACTACGACTTTTGATACTTCCATGCCGTTTTGTTTTGCTGCGTAATTGCATTGCCGTACACACGAGAATTAGGAACTCGAATTTCATGCGAATAGAAAAGTAAAATTCATGAGAAGAAGAAGAATTGAACCTTGAGATTCGGTGATGGAGATCGCGGAGAGCCTGAATCTATCTCTCAAGAGCTTCAGTTCCGCGTCGTTTTCCACTTCGCTGCTCCCGTCGGCGATTTCCATTATCGACTTTGTTTATGGAGGGAAACCGAATCTCACGAACAAGGAAGGAGGGAATATTAATGGGCCTTATTAAGATATCAAATCCCTCTATCACTATGGGCCCAATCCATGCGTGCCATTTAAATGGCCGCTCCAATATTACTTGGGCCGTAACATGGTGACCCAATCCATGTATGAATTTATATTGGTCCAAATATCATGATTGGATTCACAAGTGGTTTGGGTTTTGGTCGAACTGATCCAACTAGATGGTTAGATTTTTATAACCACTAGTTATAAAAAAAAGATGAATTGGTTTTAAGTAAAGTGGACTAGTTATTGCATTTCACTCTTGAGTTTATTGTTTAAATGTTGGTTCTTGGATCATCAGTTATAAGGCTGAGGCTGAACCAATCAGTGAACTATTCCTTGTTAAAGTAATCAATCTGGTTGGTTTGTTTTTTATAACCGTGATGAAGAAAAATGATTACATGTTATGAAGGGAAATAATATCTATAAATACGGTGAAGATATTGATGGTGATTAAAAAGGAGAAAGAGTTTGTCACAAACAAAGCCTTAGAGCTACTAATGAGGTAGAATTGATTGTGTTCGGAAGAAAGAGTAAAGAGTGAGCGCCATTGCATTTTTTTTTCTTGTTTGGAATATTTCATCAAACCTATTTAATGTAAGTGCTTCAATAATTATCTTTAAGAGATAAGGTACCATTTTGATTCTTGTAGTTCACATGTTTTAAACTTAAGCCTTTCATAGGATAAAAACAAATTTATTTTGTGTAATCGTACTATCACTTTAGTGTATTAATTATATTTTTTTATTTTATACCTCAGTTGCTTATTGCTTTATATATAAAAAAATAGGAAATATTTTTCTACATATTTAAAAATTGTAAGACTTGTACAAATTTATGACACTTGTATATAACACTTGAGTTTATATCTTAAATGATAAATAAGAACTAAAATTGTAAAAATGAGTTATTTAATCAAATTAGTCTTGATTAAAAATAAATAAATAATTTTAAAATTTCTAGATAAAAAATTAATATTTTTTAAAATTAAGTCATATTAATAAAATTAAAGTCTTTAATTATATTTTGAATAATATTTTTATATAAAATACAAGCCTAACATGTTTTAATTAAGTTATTAGTATAATTCAATATTTAACCTATTTAATACTTATAAAGTTATAATCTAATAAACCGTAACATTTGAAAAACAACAAAATTATTCCGTAATTCTACCTTCTTTAAAAAATAGTTCAATCTATAGCATTGCTATTGGTTAAATGTTAACAGATTGTTAGCTAGAGAATTATGTATCCAAAAGTCAGAATTGAAAACAAGTGAGGTATGACAAACAAATAAACAAAACTGATATATAAAAATGATAAATTATTTGTTAATTAAAATATAAATGATAAAAAATATTAATATTAAAATCTAATTTACATGTATTCATTTTCTTATTGAAATTAATAGTGTTAAGGAATTGAAGATAATATAAATGACAAAAAAATATTGAAGTTAAAATCTAATTTACACCTATATGAATGAGGTTTAGGAAAAGGTACTAGATTATTTATTTATTAGGTTATTGGTTTACTATTTGTTACAACTTACAAAGGTTGTTTAACTTATTACTTGCTACTGCCTACTAGACATTTTAATTTTTAATTTTTTTATTTGATCAGTCCAACAACATATGAGTTAACCTGGTTTTGGTCCAATACGTTAGCTGTTCTAAACTTGTCAAGCTAAAAAAGTCTAATTCTATTTAGGTTACTTTAAGGTCCAACCTAGCCTAATTAATAGATTGTTCATGCTTGTTCATTAAGATAGACCTATTTTGTGAGCTCTAATAAGAATGACACGTAACTAAGAAATTAATACACAAGGAGCATTTAGTAGAAGAAATATTTTTCATATTTGGGAATCATGATTTTTATGAATCTTGAAAATTATGATTTCTAGAAATAGTTAAAATCCATTTGGTTACTCATAAATATTCTTGAGAATTTTTTTCTTGAAAATTTAAAATTTTCATGTTTGGTTTTAATAGAAATTTCCTAGATATATAAATGATTTTTCTAAAAATATCTTTTTAGAGAAATAAATTTACGTAAAATTTTATTATTTAAAGGTCTTTAATATTTTTTATTTATCAAATGAAAAATTTTATTGTTTAAAATTATGAAAATGAATTTTTAACTTGACAAATGTGTTTCTTTAAATAATAAACCAAAGTTAAACAAATTTTTAAAAATCTTTTAGGCTTGATTAATTTCAATGAAAATTTTATTTTTATAAAAATACAAAATAAAACCATCTATTTTATTTTTGAAAAAGTAAATATTACTAAGTTATCATAACTCAAGCGTTGGAATATAAGATTTTCACAATAATTAATGAAAAAGTTAAATTAAAATAATTATTGTTGAACTAAAGTAAGGAAGTTGTGTTTATGTTTGGAAAGCACCTAAACATATGGTTTATGAAAAGTGTCCAAAGATGGACAATATGAAAAACATAATTCATATAAAATCAAGTCATCTTTTATCTTATATTTGTTTGAAATAGATTCATGCTTATACTTTTATATTCCTTGTTGATTATCTTTCCGATGGACATATGGTAGTACTTATACATCAACGTTTATTTTCAAGTTTAGTGTATATTATTTTACTTGCTTTGTTTTAGGGAAAAGATTAATGTTCTCTTTGAGCTATGACAAGCAAGTCAATGATTGATAATTTTGTGCATTAATAAGAGGATTACATAGAATATCAAATAAAATAAAAAGAACTTTTTGTACTCACATCTTAATGTTTAAGGAAAGAGTATACAACAATTCTATTATACTTTTTCTTTTTCATCAAAAAAAGGCAAACAATGCTAGAGTCCTTTATACATAAGACATCTTACACATTTATTGCCAAAATATTCTTGTCCTAGAAGATCAATAAGTGTCATTTTCTCAACGTTATATATATTAATGTGTGAGAAGACAATAAAGGTAAACATGAGACTTACATAAAGTGATATCTCATGCAATACCTTTTTAGATGCTCTCTAAAATACATAAGAAAAACTATTTTGTTTAGCATTGTGTTTTGAAGCTCTGTTTTATTATATATTTATTTTGTTTATCAAAGTTAAAGCTATGTTTTAAACATGTCCAGTTGTGGCACATTCTCCTTGAATTCGTGATGCCTTCCACGGGTAGTGGCTGACCTAGTGTGTTCCTTTAATGTGATTGACGAGGATTTCCATTCTGTTAGTAGGTGGGGACCTAATTTCGCTTAGGTGGCTTCATCAAGGGCTTCCCTGCATTCTTGGAGGATCTGGCGATTGGGGGTGTCTTAGTCTTCTGTGAAGTGGCAGATTCTACCTGATTCTGCTGAATCGGCCGGCTCCGTCAGCGCTAAGCTGGAATTCCCGAATCTGGCTTGGACTGTGTCTAATTGATTGGGCTGTGTTTGGCCGAATCTTCTCTCTAGACAAGCTAGGCTGGGTCGGATGGCCTCTCCTTCGTGGATCGATTCGGTTCTTCCTGCTTCTTGAGCCTTGCTTAGGCTGTTTGGTCAAATGGGCCTACCCTGAAGTTCTTCCTTTTGTTGGGCTGTTTATTGGGCCAGACAGATATGGGGTTCTACATGCTTTAATAGGTTGTGACATCGGTGTTATATTTTTGTTTTTATTAAAGTTTTACTCTATTTTGACTTGAATTTTGAGGATATGATCTTTGGAGCACCATTACTTTGGATTTTATTTGGTCTTTCATGTTGTTTAAGAATGTAAATTCTTTACTTTTGAAATAAATGATGATATAATTGAGATTTTAATTCTTATATTTTCTTTTACTAATTATAAATGCTAGAGAGGTAAAAGATTGAAATAAATGAAGATATAATTAAGATTTTAATTCTTATATTTTCTTTTACTAATTATAAATGCTAGAGAGGTAAAAAAATGTTACATTAAATATATTAACGGTCCAACTTCTAAATGAGTTCATAGACTTAAATGGCTAAATATGTCAACTAATATATTTTATTAATTAAATTTAGTTAAATAAATAATTTATCATTCTTAAAAAGACTTTTCCGACAATATAAAAACCAATTCAACTAACTAAATATGTTTTAACAAATTATTGACCTAACTTATTTAATAAATAAACTTAGGTTAGGTTATATATATATTCCTTCAAAAATAATCTAGTTCAAAGTACAATAATATACTAAATTTGGACATATCTCTCGAGGGGAATTCAAATATTGGTTTACATGTTAATCTAACTATATTAGTAAAATAGATTTGAAAAAGGATCAAATATGAAATTTAATTTTAATTTCAGTTTATCTCTATTCAAATTCTATAATTAATTATTATATTTATTAAATTTTAATAAATATAATACTTAACCATATTGTTTAATTTGATTAATATTATATTTTAAAAATTATGAACATTAAAATTAATTCATATTAAATACATACTATGGTTAATAAAATGTGGAATATACTATATTTAATAGATAAAACATTGAAATATTTAATCTTATTATTTAATTTGACAATGTATTGTATTTAATAAATATAATATAATATACAATAAAATTAAATGATAGTATTAAATATTATATTTGTGAATATATTTATTTATTAAATATAATTTTTTTTATTAAGCATATGAATTCACACACACATTAAAATATCAATTAAAATATATTATTTATATTAGTGCGCACACACACATTATTGTTTAACAAATTAACTTTTATAAAACATATTCTAAAGTAGAAATTTTAAAACATATTCTAAAGTAGAAAATTTAAAACATATTCTAAAGTAGAAAATTCAAATATATTAATATAATATTAATAAATTGATAAATATATAAATATCGATAATAATTTTTTCATATTTAATGATTTGATTACTATTATAGTATTTAATAGTTTTGGGTAATCAATTTTACTTAAAATATAATAATTAATTAATAAAATATAATTACAGATAAATAGCACATTCATTAATAATATAAAGAATAATTTTATTATTTTTACAATAACTTATCATCTTTATCACATGCACTGATAATATAAAGAATAATACAAATGATAATTTATCATCTAATCATAATGTATGATAATTTTATTGATTTTTGTAATAATATAAATATTTTATATTGGTAGTGTTTTCAATACATGCTTATTAAATTCTTTATTTAAATTTAATAATAAGTATGATATATATACAACAATTTTTATAATACAAAATTTTTTATAATATCACTTTTGTGTCTATCTCTTCCTATGTCATTATTAATTAGATCACACATTTTTTTTTTTTTTTTTTCCTCTTTCATAAATAGTGTACAAATAAAATTTCTCATTTAATAAATATAATATATGCTTTAAAGTTTAATTTCTAGTGTAAAACTGTTTACATTATTACATAGTCATTGGATACACTGTTTTATTTATATTTTAATACATTAATTTTTGTTATTTTTTATTCTTTAAAAGAATTAGTTGATAAAACACAATTTAATTTATATATATATATATATATATATATATATATATATATATATATATATATATAATATAAATATATATAATAATATACCTCCTAATTTTTATCTTTTAATAAATACAATATTTAAAAATTGAACAATATTTTAATTTTACTATATATTATACATTTATAAACATAATATTTAATGTTATTGAACAGTAAATTTTAGGTATACTATATTATTTAGGGTATTTATTAAATATAATGTACAATGAAATTCAACAGTATTATAAAATATTATATTTAATTTGTTATGAAATAAAAAGTAATTATTAAAACAATTAAAACCTGTCTCTCTCTTTTTCTCTCTCTCTATAAATAACATTAAAAGTTTACAATTTGTAGAACAATTAGTTTATCATTTGTAAAAATAAAAGTTAGTTTATAGAACGTATTTTAAAATAAAAATTCAAATATATTAATTTAATATTAATATATTGATAAATATATATACTAATTTATTTTTTTATATTTAATTATTTGACTACATATTATATTTAATTTAATAAATACAATATATAATATTATTTGACAAACAACTTTAACTATCATTTTTCTGTATAAATTATAATAACGAATATTATGTATGATGTCATATTGATGTTAACATTTCATTAGTATAACAAACCATAGGAAGGATTTGATTGTAAATAAAAAATACTTGGAGGACCCAATTTGCTCAATTAGAACCTATGCTTAGACTAGTGGTTTAGCTATGACTCTTAAGCGTAGGTTCTAGTGAAATTTCATGATATATAGTCTTTCTTGACCATTTCTCATATTGTTTAACTTGCTATGCCAGTATGATGTCATGTTGACTTAAGCATTTTGCTAAAAAATTATCGCATTAATGACTAAAGGACTTGATTGACGAACTTGATTGTAAAATAAAAAAATATATACTTTTTAACTTATTATGTCAGCATGATATCATGTTAATGTAAAATTTTGTTAAAAAATTATGAATTATTGACAGAAGGACCTGATTAACAGACTATTCTAAAATCAAAGAATATTTAGATGATCCAATTTTCTCAATTAGAACATGAAATACCAAAATCACATATATACTACTTGAGGACTAAAAATGCAATTAAGTCTATATTTATTAAACATAATATATGCTATGCATTGATGTAAAACAATTTTATATTCTCATCGAATAATAAATATCATGTAGTTTGGTTGGTTGATAATGTAAAAATATTTACAAAAATTAAAATTTAATAAGTGTAGTATTTAATCTTATTTAAGGATCAATTTTACTTATAAAATATCAATTACATTACTTATTAAATATAACATATTTATTAAGTTTAATAAATATATTACATATTTTTAAATGTGTAATTTGTCATATGAGTTTATATATATTTAAAATTTATTATTAAGTAAAATATAATTATTAAAATTTTTAATATATAAATATAGGGTAAAATACTTTTTGGTCTCTCAAAATATTTTGAAATGCTAGTTTTAGTTATTATAAAAAGTTAATAGATTTTTAGTTTCTATATTTATTAAAAATGATATGATTTCAACCTCATGCCATGGAATAAAAATACGTGTTTTATTAAAATGAATTTTGAAATATACATTAACTTTTTTTTTCTATTTTTATGTTTTTTCTTAAATAATGAAATTATAAAATATATTTTGCAATATAAAATTCAAATGTACGTGAATATAATAAAAAGTAAATTGATAAATATATAATTGAGTTTATAAATCATATTTTTGTTCGTATTTTTTTTAATTAAAATAGTGTATGTGATTTTACTTTATGCCTATTGTCTCTTACTAATTTTTATATAAAACTATATATGTTTATCTATTGTCAAGAGTAACCCATTGAAAGAGTTATGATTTTGATTGTTGTGTAAAATAAAAAATATACAAATTACATTAAAAATATAGTCAACAATGTTAAATAAAATATTTCAATTAACTAAAATATTTGATGAGAAAGTAGATTGTGCATCCATTTTGTAAATCAATTTTATAATATTATATAATTATAAATTATTATGTATGATAAGTTTATTGATTTTTATTTAGTATAAATATGTTTTTTTCTCTCAAATTTAAATTTTTTTAATTTAATTATTTAAATTAAAACTTTTATTTTTTAATCTTCTAATTTTAAAAATAGCTAGTTTTAGTGATTGACATAGTCGTTAAATATTTTTTTGATGTAATTAACAATTTAGCAAAAGTTACACGTATTCACTTAATAACATTTACTAAATTTGATATCGTTTGTAACGTATAAACAACTTTTAACAACGTTTACGTTGAGAACTAAAATCAACCATTTCTAAAATTAGAGATTAAAAAATAAAAAATTTAATTTAAAAATGTAAGATAAATTTAAGAGATTAAAAATATATTTAAATATTTTTATAATAATTATCTTAAAAGTTATATTAATAACCATGCGTAATTGATAACTGATGCTCATTAAACTCACATTTGATATATTTCATTTTTTCAATCACAATTTCATTGAGTTGAAATTTCATATTATTAATTTAAAAAAATATATATTATCCTAAAATTATTATATACATGTTTTTAAATTTTAAATTAATAAAAATTTCATTTCTTCACAGTTTAAATTTACATAATCATTTTTTATATTAAATTAAAAGTGTAACACGATAATATTACATCTAGTAATCCTTTGACAGGTGCCGTGATTTATTACATCCCTATCAATTGCAACTTTATAATCAGATAGACTTTATAATACCATTTAGAAGTCGCACTCACCAATAGTCAGTGGTCACTTTATACTTAAAAAAAGAAAAGTGACATATACAAGTGAACAAAATTCTTTGACTTCAACCCATATATTGACCTTACCTTGTATTCTAGCAAAACTAAGCTAACATTCCAAAGGTGAATAAGTTAGCTAGTTTCGTCTAGCTCACACTAGGCTTAAGTTAGGTCAAGCTATTTATTAAGGTAGCAATTTTGGTCTAACTTATTTTTTTCATAATAGGAAAAAGTTAGATTATAATGTTTCAAGTTATTCTCATCTTATACATTTATTAAATATAAAAATCAAGTGCAGTTGAAAAAGCAATTCCAGAAAATCCAAACGCTGTACATTATAGAAACCCACCCACTCATTTCGTAATGAAATTAAAATTTACCATTATTAGAAGAGAGCGGTAAAAATCAAATTCACCGATTAATCATATAATATACACCATAATTAAAGTTATTATTTAGGGATAAATGTAAAAACTTAGTCTTTCCTTTGATTTCTTCCTCATGTTTGAGAAAATTAGGAACCTTAAACCTTAAAGTTTTAATGGGAGAAAAAACTATATTAATCTTAAAAGATGAATAATATTGTTATCTGCTTATTAGTTGATATACACTTATCTAAAAAAATTTCTCCTTGTTTTTGTGTTGACTACCGCATGCTCTATTTTTTAGTGCTAATTTACAATGTTAACAGGAAAATTTGAAATTGTTGATGTACTCATGGGCCAAGATGAAGAATATCAAAGTTTGCTAGGAATGATTTTTTATTTGTAATTGAAATTTGTTACAATGTTACCTCAAATTTCTTCTCTTATGCATGCTAATACTTTGAAATTGTTATATCAATTAAAATACACTTTTGTGTTTCTCTTGCTTTATTTTTTACATGTGTTTAGATTATGCCTTGTATAATTTGCATGATCTAGAGGAAGTTGATATAGAACGAGAGCATAATACATATGAAAATATTTTCAATAATTAAGTAACTCCATAGGGAAAATTTATTAATCTTTATCCATATTTTTTTTTCAAGGCCCAAGAAGATATTTTTTCCTTTTAAAAAAATAGAAGGTGATAAAAATATTTTGATTATCTTTACTAAGCCAATGTATTATTATGAGTTAAAAAATGTAAATGAGATATATGAACACTCATTGAACAAAGGATTAAAATTTTAAGAAAGCTTTCAAATAAATAGTAAATACTATTTGTGATGTATATATAAATATAAAATTTCAAATATAATTTGTATACTTTATTTTTTTTAGTGTGATTAAGTCCTTTTTATGCACTATGGTAGATATTGTATTCTGCATTATTATCTTAGAATAATTATAATATTTTATTTATAAATAAAATATTAAAAAAGAGTAACTTGTCTATTAAAATGGTAATTAATATTGTAATTAATTTATTACTTTTAAAAAAAGGTAATTTGTATCATACTAATTTAATTAGTATTAAATGATAATTTTATCATAATTAATTAAATTACTATTAAAAATAATTTATAAACAACTAATTCAATTATTGTTTAAAATGATAATTTGTATTATAATTAATTTAATTAGATAATTTTTATCATAATTAATTCGATTATGATTAAAAAGAGTAACTTTAGAACAACCAAAAATATCAATTTTATGCTCTTTATTATATACAAATTAGGAGTTGATATAGTTAACTCGTGAATTAATTAAAATTTTATTCATTAATGTACATTCTTAGTTAAATAAAAACAAATTTATAGTAATGTGTAATTAATTAAAATGAATAAATACACTCAAGTAGGCTAAATATATTTTAATTGGGTCTATATAAAATTATTTTTATTGTTAAATTTAAATTGAATAAGAACTTAGATTTTTAAAAAAAATTACTTTTGTTTAAAATTTGTTTACTTTGTTATAAAACTATGAAAACATACAAAACTATGAAAAAATAAGACTGAATCGATGAGTAATATTTATCGTAAAATTAATTATATGAAAGAAGCAACTCATATGTAACATTTGACAATTGAGTTGCTTTATATTTAGTTATAATTTTTTTTTTAAATAAATTTTAAACTATAAACTTTTTTTTATCGCAAGTACATTATAATTATAATGTATTAAATGAATTACATAAAAAATTAATAAATAAAATAATTAATGAATAAGATGTAAAGTAATAACAATAATAAGGTCCTTTGTATCATGTTAAACAAAAAGAATTGTAAAATAAAAATTGCACAAAAATGATACCTACATAGATAACAGAAGAAATAATAATTTTTTTTTTCTGAATCTCCACATCCTATCTCTCACCAAATTCATTAGTGGATGCATTGTTGTAAACTTCTCTATCAACGACCATGAACATTTCAAGTCTCTTTTACATATATAACTATTTTACTTTTATGTGTCAATTATTAAATTTAGGATTTTGGTACATATATAGTTATAAAAAGACAAAAGTTAACTTAAAGTTAGTTTCATGGAATGTTTCAATATCATTAAATGTTAATTTAACAACATTAGGGCCGATAAATTTATTTAGCTAGGTTTGATAAACAACTATGTAAAATCTAAGTTCTATAAAGAATTGTGAACATTTCAAGTCTCCTACTACATATATAACTATTTTATTTTCATAATTTCAATAATTATTTTAAGGATTTCGGTATATATAGTTCTAGAAGAATGAGAGTTATGTAAACTAAAACACTATTTAGACCTTTGCCTTGAGCCTTATTGAGAATAACTTCATGTATTGTGGTGAATTTCTAGTGATTCAATTCTATATATAAAATTTTGTGCCATGATTCATTGCTAATGGTAAATGAGAATAGAAAGTTTATTACATCATTACAAGTTCATGTCCCAAATAACTATTTTATATAAAGTTTGTGTCATGATTTATTATAAATTCACAATTTGACAAAACTTAAACTTTACATAGTTGTTGAGCAAATCTAATTAAATAAATTTAATAGACATATGTTGTTAAATTAACATTTAATAGTATAAAATTATCTTTTAAGTTAACTTATAAATTTTTGATCAAGCCTAATTAAATAAATTTAACAGATCTACTGTTGTTAAATTCACATTTAATGGTTTTAAAACATGGAATGGAATTGTTTTTAAGGTAACTTTTCTGTTTTTTACTATCATATGTATTAAATTCCTAAAAATAATTATTTACATCATAAAAGTAATATATATATATATATATATATATATATATATATATATATATATATATATATATATTGTTTTCATATTTTTATAACAAAGCACACATATTTTAAAGGTTATTTATTTTTTTAAATATAAACTTTTGTAATTTTCAAATTTGTAATTAAATTTTACTTGTAAAAAAATTTATTTATAATTCAATTTTTAAAAATTTCTTTTTATTAATAAGTATAAAGTGAGTTGATGGTTACTCATTCACTCAATTTTTTTTTATGTTTTCATAGTTTTATAACAAAACACGCAAATTTTAAATATTAAGTAATTTTTTAAGATCTCATATCTTGTAATTTTCAATTTAAATTTAAGAATAAAAATAATATTTTTATATAGACTCAATCCAAACATAGTTAGTCTACTTGTATGTACTTAACCAATTTAATTAGTTACATATTACTATAATTTTTTCTTATTTAATTAAGAATATATGATTAACAAATGAAATTTTAATTAATTCATGATTTAACTATGTTAACTTTGACTCCTAATTTGTACATAATGAAGAGCACAAATGGTAGAAATAGTTACGCTACAAATTAATTACTCTTGATATGAACTAAAGTTACATTTTTAATTGTAATCAAATTAATTATGATATTAATTGCCGTTTTAATAGTAACTAAATTAATTATGATACAAGTTATCCTTTTTTAATATTATATTTATAAAAAAATAGTAACAAAGATAATAATATCTAATACAATATCTAACATATAATATATAATATGTATAAAAAAATCAACACAAAAAAAGACTCAACCACACTAAAAAAAAATAAAGTATACAAATTATATTTAAAATTTATATTTTACATTTACACCTGTAATAATATTTATTGCTCATTTGAAAGTTTTCTTAAATCTTTAATTATTTGTCCAATATATCTCATTTATATTTTTTAACTTACAACAATATGTCGACTTAGTAAAAATAATTAAGATATATTTATTGTCTTTTTTAAAGAAAAAAATATCTTCTTCTTAGGCCTTGAAAGAAAGAAAACATGGAGGAAGATTAAGAATTTTTTTCTTGTGGAGTTTCGTTATTGAAACCATTTCTATATGTACTAAGTCTTACTCTATATCAATTATCTCTAGATCATGCAAATTATACAAGGCATAGTCTACACTCAAACAAGAAATGAAGAACAGAAACAAAATTACCTTTTAATTGATGTGAAAATTTCAAAGTATTAACATGGGCAGGAGAACAACTTAGTGTTAACATTGTAATAAGTTTCAAATACAAATAAAAAATTATTTATAATAAACATTGATAAAATCAATAATTATTAACAAAATTGTAGTTAATCATGATTTCTCCTTCATCCTAACTTGTAAGAATATCAACAATGTCAAGTTTTCAATTTGACATTGTAAGTAAACTAGTGCTAAAAAACAGAGTATGTGATAGTCATTACACAAATAAGAAGAGAAGTTCTTGGGTTAGTGTATAACAACTATTAAGTAGATAACAACACCATTTATTTTTTTAAGATTAATATAGTTTTTGCTCACAATGAGACTTTTATGTTCAAGATTCCCAATTTTCTTAGCCCTGAGGAAGAATTCAAAGGAATGACTAAGTTTATATACATATATCCCTAAATAATAACTCTATCTATGATATATATCAAGCTAATCTATCATGAAAAAAATTTAAAGAATGTATTTAAATTTGATTTAGTTTTAAATCAAATCAGTCATTCATATAAAATACAATAATAATTATGCTACTCAATAAATTATTTACTTCAATTATATAATTTGATGTGTACGATTAGATGATTGCAAATTTACCAAGACAAAATAACAAATTGGGTTTAAATCCATTATGTATCATATTCCACAAATAAAAAAGTAAGTGTTAAAATAACTGAATAATAGATTGAACATGAAAACTCCTTTATTGGAGTATAAAATATGAACAAGCTATAATAAATATAGGAAATAAAAGGGGTGAAAGGGAGGCAAGTCAGGGAGTTACGTAAAGATTTTAAAAGAGTAAAAATTAAAAAAAAAAAAAAATTTCTAATAAATTCTTAGGACTTAGGTATACTACTTAAAAAATAATATTATTATATAATATTGCAGCATACGACAAGTATTTAAATATTTGTTGGATACTCAGGGAGAGCTTTAAAAGACGTTTATATATAATTTGTACCGAAGGAGTCACGGTATTATTATTCTATTTCCTTTTTATTTTTAACTTAAAACAGCGAGATGGTTAAAAAAGAGTGTTTCTATTGCTGGAGTACATATATTTGTAACGTAGCTCACATGTTAGACAGATAATGAGTTGCAGAAAGTAGCAGCCAGTCGTATAACTTGTTCGCATTGAGCGAGGCACCTCGAACCTTATCATTATTCTATTTTTTAGCTTTGTAATCTGTTGAAAATCCTAACTGATAGTGACTTCTTGTTACTCTAATAACCTTACGTTCCTATATAGGAATCAGTGATCCCAACACAAACGACAAGAAAACCGACAGAGATTGCGGAGGCTGCTCCGCCATCCAGCTCTTCCATCCACCTTACAAATAAATAAGATTCCCTTTAGACTTAGACCAAAGAGTTCTTGCTTAGTCCATGGAGACCACTGGCTTGTGTGTATGGGTCATACTCTTCTTGGGCTGCGTCCTTTCCTCGGAATCCAAGTATATAAGGTACAACACAACGTCGACCATTGTTCCTGGGAAGCTCAACGTTCACTTGGTCCCTCACAGTCACGATGATGTTGGCTGGTTGAAGACCATTGATCAGTACTATGTCGGTTCCAACAATTCAATTCAGGTCACTCTCAAACATACAAGCTCTCTCTCACTCTCTCTCTCTCTGTCTCACTTACATTAAAGGTTTTGATGTGTGGTTGGTTTCTTTTCACTGTTGGGGAAGTGCAGGGAGCGTGTGTTCAAAACGTGCTCGATTCCCTGGTACCCGCATTGTTGGCAGACAAGAATCGCAAGTTCATATATGTTGAACAGGTAAGTGTTTTTTACTCCTGCATTTACCGGTGATATAACTAAACCTGGAGTTTACTTTTGGAGTTGAGTTTGATCCAGATTCAAATTCTAAGAACTACTTCCTCACACATAAAAGTTGTTTGCAATTTTGCATTCTCTCTTGAGACCATGAATTCGTAGTTGTGATGTTCTTTGCTTGTGTTATTGCAGGCATTTTTTCAGCGATGGTGGAGTGAACAAAGTGATGCTATCCAGAACATAGTCAAGGAACTGGTCAACTCTGGTCAATTGGAGTTCATGTATTCATCTATCGGATCCTCCTTCGGACTAAGGCTGTGTTTGGTTGAGTTTGTAGAAAGTGGGAATTTGAAAGATTCATAACTAATTAACTATCTACTTTTCCACCTTCACATTTTCTACCTACTCAGTGAATTGGTTAATGATGATTGTTCATCTGCTTTAAAGTAGTATAATAGCATTCAGTTTCAATGACATTATGTTAAGCACTAAGATTTTGGATTGCAGAAATGGTGGTTATTGTATGCATGATGAGGCTACTACTCATTACATTGACATGATTGATCAGACAACTCTTGGACATAAATTTCTCAAAGAAGAATTTGGTGTGACTCCGAGAATAGGATGGCAAATTGATCCATTTGGGCATTCTGCAGTGCAGGCCTATTTGTTGGGAGCAGAGGTAACGTTTTGCTAAAGTATATGCAGAACTTGATGAGGGAAAAGGATGACATTGAAGTTGATTTACCAACTGAATCTCTCTCTCTCTCTTTTTTCTCTTTTCCGCATAGCATTGCTACCTGTTTCTTAAGCACAGCCCTTATTTTCATAGGTTGGATTTGACTCTCTATTCTTTGCACGGATTGACTACCAAGACAGAGCTAAGAGAAAAGATGAAAAAACTCTTGAAGTTGTGTGGCGGGGCTCTAAGAGCTTTGGTTCATCATCACAAGTGAGTAATCCAAAGTGGTTAAGGTTTATAACTTTATATTGATTCTGCATAGGAAAAAAAAACAATATTTTTTGCTTCTCCTGGATTTACTTCATCCTCCCTAGTATAGGCTAGGCTTTTACTTACGAATCCCTAAAATCGTTCATGGATACAGATATTTACTGGTGCGTTCCCTGAGAATTATGAACCTCCCAGTAATTTCTACTATGAAGTAAATGACGATTCTCCCCTTGTTCAGGTAAAATCTAAAACAAATATTGCTGTAGGGCCACTTATCTTGGTTTTTTTTTAAGTGTGTTAAATTATTTTTTTAAAACTTGAAGGATGACATCAATCTATTTGATTACAACGTCCCTGAAAGAGTAAATGAGTTTGTCGCAGCCGCAATATCACAGGTACGAAATTTATCTCAAGAATGTATGGTTGGTTTACATACTGCAATTTGCTTGGTTTAAAATGCACATTTAAAATGTTTCCCATATAGAATTGACGTGTCTGAAATTCTGAGAGATGAAAACAGAAATGCTCCAATGAAATACTATTTTTGTAATTCATATTTAGTGTCATTCACAACTCCACTGGCTGTCCTGTTTCAGGCCAATATTACACGCACAAATCATGTAATGTGGACAATGGGGACAGATTTCAAGTACCAATATGCACAGACCTGGTTTCGGCAAATGGACAAGTTTATTCACTATGTTAATCAAGTTACTTATCTTCAACTCCTTGCTCAATTGACATTTTCTTTTGTTTACTTGATTATTGCATTATAGCCATCTAACATTCTTCTCCTTGACCTTCTAAATTTGGCTGATCCAATCCAAGTTAAATATTCACTTGTAAATGATATTTTATTTGATTCATTAGGTTGCCTAATTTTCCGTAATCCGTGTGCTCATTAATTTAAATCAAACTCAGCTTATTTTGTTATAGTGGTTTGGCATACTAATGGAACATCTGGCTAATGCTTATTTAGGATGGTCGTGTTCATGCCTTATACTCGACTCCATCAATATATACTGATGCAAAACACGCTGCAAATGAGGCTTGGCCAATCAAGACTGATGACTACTTTCCGTGAGTTCCAAAATGCAAAACATACAGTATATGTGCTACCAACTCAAAATCATGTTCAGAAAGAAGCTGCAAATTGTAGCTTATGCCTGAAACATGGCTTTGAAAATAACATTTAGGTGGCAGTGGCTGCACTGCCTACCCTAACAATCACTTTAAATTTAGCTGCATATTAGCATTCTTTTTTGTTCTTCTAATTTGTTATTTCATATTTGGACCATGCATTTATTAGGTATGCAGATCGTATAAATGCCTATTGGACGGGGTATTTTACAAGCAGGCCAGCTCTCAAAGGTTATGTCAGATTGATGAGTGGCTACTACTTGGTAAGTATTCTAACTGTTGTTAATTGAAGTGATTAAGTATTTGATTAGATTTGAGATGCTCTAAGAGGCTTAAGGGGTATTCTGAGTGAATGTTGTGATTAAGAGCATTTGAATTGATTCAACCTTTGCATTCCACCGGAATATTTTGGAAAGTTATCAGAATTCCAAAACTGGCCTCATATTGCACTTCATTATTGAAACAGGCAGCAAGGCAGTTGGAGTATTTTAAAGGGAAGAGTGCCGGTCCCAAAACTGACTCTTTGGCTGAAGCTTTGGCTATTGTTCAGCACCATGATGCAGTAACTGGTACAGAGAAGCAGCATGTTGCAAATGATTATGCTAAACGACTTTCAATAGGTTACACAGAGGTAATAATAATTGTCTACATATGTTCTCTTTGAACTTTATCTATTATAACCTCAAAAATATTTTCTTTTTCCAATGTCTTATTCAGGCTGAGAAAGTTGTTGCAGAATCCCTTGCTTCTTTGACAGTGGGAGAAACCAAAAGGAGCCCTCAGATTAAATTTCAACAGGCAAGTAGTGATGTTGATTACTTCACTACTCTTCTTCCTTCACTAGCCTACAGTCTGTTGATTACTAGTCTTCAAATAACATCTCAAGGCATATATGGCTAATCTTTTTGTGATGACTAGAACTTATCATAGAATTCAATTCGTAGGATACATTACATTCAAGATAAATTACTCAGTAATATGATTACCCCTAAATCCCTATCATTTTCTTTCCTTTTTCGCCCTTTTGTAATGAAAAAGAAGTTTTTGAACTTATTGTAGAAGTTTGTAGAACGAGCCTAATAGGAGAGTGTGAATTGAACTATATACATATTAATTATAGGAAGAATGTTGTCCAAAAGATTCAAACTAATTGAACTCAACTTCTTTATCTTTATATACATTTGTATTTTTCTCCAATATGATGTTGGAGATTCCACGTTAACTAGAGATATGACAAAAAAATAGAGTATATAAAATTCTCATCTTATAAGTTGGTTTTGTAGGATTAAATTAAGTCAAAACTCAAATTCTAAGATGGTATCAAAGCATAACTTAATGATTGTTGTTGGACCTATCGGATTATTCCTTATCATAACTGTTATTAGATCACCCGCAAATGTCCACTCCGATGAAAACTTAGAATAAATAAGTGGGGTAGGTAAGTCCTGTGCCTCTTTTATAAAATTTAATTGTATATATAAAGTTGTATTACTTTTGAAACAACTGAAAATATAGACATATTTTAAGAAAAGTTTTGAGGACTTGATGCTGAGGTTGAGTTATCGGTTGTGCCGTTTCATTCTGTTCATTGATTTCAATTTTTACTCCTTTTATTTCTTCCATCTTGTCATTTCAGTGTCCACTTCTGAACATAAGTTATTGTCCTGCATCAGAAGTTGACCTCTCAAATGGGAAAAACCTGGTGAGGATCTATGACATCAAACTATTGCTTATTAGAATGCAAGAAATTTATCTTTTAAGATTTTCCTGATATATTGCTTCCTGTAGGTCGTTGTTGTTTACAATCCTCTAGGATGGAAAAGAGAGGATATCATAAGGATTCCAGTGAGTTTCTTCCTTCAATCACCCCACAGTACCTCCTTTCTTCTGATATTCTCTTGTTAAATCATGAACAATCTATGAGCCATATAAATACTATCTGCTCCACGTACAAACATTTGTTCAATACTTTGCTTTTATGTGCCAATTGGTGCCTTCCAGTGAAAAAGCATTGTGATGCGTTTTTTCTTGTGCTGTGGAACTAATTACCTCGTGTATCAACATGAATGAAGAATGTTTTGAACTTAATATGGAAAAATCATATTGTAAGGACAAAACAAGGCCATCCTCAAACACTGCTTTTGTTTGACATTGCTTGTCTATCAAATCTGTCACAGGTTATCAATGAAAAAATTGTTGTTCGGGATTCCAGTGGGAAAAAAATCCAATCCCAGCTGTTGCCAATACTTGATGCTTTTCTTGGTTTAAGAAACTACCATACTGTGGCATACTTGGGAGTGTCTCCAACTGTAAAACCCAAATACTGGCTTGCCTTTTCAGCAACTGTTCCCCCACTTGGTTTTAGCACTTACTATCTATCCAATGCTAAAAAAGACGGTTAGTCCTGATTAGTTTTTCATTCCCTTCCTGAAAATTTCTTTGGAAGAGTATAGTTTAGTTTTTCCTGAAGCATAAAATTTGCAATTGCATTGCAGATGCTATTCCAGATAAGAGTGATACAGCTTACGCCTCATGGAAGAAGAGTGATACAGTTACAGTAGGCCTAAAAAACTTGAAACTAGTTTATTCTATGAGGGAAGGGAAACTTACTCAATATATCAACAGCAGAAGCAAGGTTTGTGATTTGGATGGCACACTTCTATTTGTCCCAATATATAGCCAAAATCTATACCATTATAAGTTAGTGCTTCTAAGGATGTATTCTATAAGGTTTACATGACATGCGTTCTAAATTTTTGTTCGCAATGAAAGGTCAAAGAATCTCTAGAGCAGGCATTTAAATATTACGCCGGGTATGGAAATGATGGAACAGAAACTGCTCAGGTGATTAACACAAATTTTCTCAGTAGAATTTGAATTGATTATTCTTTCCCTAAGATACTTATTGTTATTAGGATGATAGATGGGTTTATGATTACTTATGCCAAGCTATTGATTTAAATGTTATGAATTGTTCAAAGGCGTCTGGAGCATATATTTTTCGCCCTAATGATTCACCCTCTCCCATCACACCCAACAGGAAGGTGAAGTTGTCTATCTAAACATTACGTTCAGTTACCAATATTTAGTGGTAACAATAAATTAACGAGTTTTTATTTAAAAACTTTCAGTCTCCTCTCACAGTTTTTCGGGGACCAATTGTGCATGAAGTGCATCAGCAGATCAATTCATGGATATACCAGGTAGTATGTGACAAATTATTTTGTTTAATGTGATCTCTCTATTAAACAAGTTTTCAAATACGTCTTCAGAATCTGTTACCGTTATAACAAAGTGTAATTTTGGAGGATCAAATTAAAAACGAGTATAAGTTATAAAGACAAAAAAATGTCCGTTACTTTTGGATAATATTTTTAACTTTTAATTTGGTTCCCACACTTTGGTAATCCTTCCAAAAAATAAAAGGAGATATCACAAGAAAAAATTATGTTATTTTTAATGTTTAGATTTTACAACTTTCTTGATTCTTTCAAACATAAGCGGTTCTAGTCTAATATTCTTGCACAAGTCTGTGAGACCGAGAAACTACATGAATTATTATAAGGAAATGAGTAAAACTTCTCGAATCTGTTAAGAGGTACACAGTATAGGCTTATTTTTTAGCGTCCCTTATTGAAAGCTTCATAGAGCTAAATATTTGATCATGGCTTCATTGAACAGACTACTAGACTGTACAAGGGCAAAGAACATGCTGAAGTTGAGTTTATTGTAAGTAATTTTTTCTCCCAATTTTTCTGGTGCGGGTACTCAATACATTATTCTCTAAGAGCCAATAATCATGATGAATCTCTTGACATCAGGTTGGTCCTATACCCATTGATGATGGAGTTGGCAAGGAAATTGCAACTGAGATTAAAACAAATCTGGCGAGCGGCAAGACCTTCTATACTGATTCCAATGGACGTGATTTCATTGAACGTGTAAGTCAAACAGCTTGAGCATTTGAGTTCTAGTTATGGTTTTCCATATGAATGACTAACCTAATGAAATAATGCATACTTTTACAGGTTCGTGACTATAGAAAAGATTGGAACTTGGAAGTAAATCAACCCGTGGCTGGAAATTATTACCCTGTATGTTTTGTTGAACCATGTGTGTTACAAGATGCAACATTTATACACATGAAGACACGGTCCTTGAAGTTGTTGATTAATGGAATTAGTTTCATGTTTCAGATCAACCTTGGGATTTACCTGAAGGATAAAAGCAAAGAGTTCTCTATATTGGTAGATAGAGCTGTGGGGGGCTCCAGCATCAAAGATGGGCAATTGGAGCTAATGGTTCATAGGTTTGTTATGTTGTTCAAGTTCAACTGCTTATGCTTATGCACACTATGTATCATTCGGTATTCTACCAATCAAACTCCACTCTTTTCATTCACCCTCCCCTCTTTTATATAGGAGGTTAGTTCAGGATGATTCCAGAGGTGTTGGCGAGCCACTGAATGAAACAGTTTGCATCCATGATAACTGCACTGGGTTAACTGTAAGTAAATCTAAGTAGCCTGTGAGTTTGGGTTGGCAAGGATCATAGTTTTTTTCACATGTGGCTCATTCATCATATACAATAAATTTTGCAGGTGCTAGGGAAGTACTATTTCAGAATTGATCCTGTAGGAGAGGGTGCTAGATGGCGTCGATCATTTGGTCAGGAGATATACTCACCCTTGCTTTTAGCCTTCACAGAGGTGGTTAAAGAATGGTTGTTAGAAGTGTTTCAAAATTGCCCCAGTGAGCTAAACTTGTAACTCACTACTGATGAATATTTTGTTCATTTTCATATATTTTCTAGAGTGAAGGTCACTGGGGAGATCCTCACGTGACAACCTTCTCGGGAATAGATTCCTCGTACAGCTTACCAGATAACGTTGCAATAATAACCCTCCAGGTGCATGTCTTTCATTTCACCAAACTTTTTATAAAAATAGATATTTTACAACCAACATTTAAATTTTGTTGAGATAAATGTGAAAAAAACTATTTTTTTAAGCAAAAAAATTTGTCTGTTAATGCATATATTTTAAAATGTATTGTTTTTATGTTAACAACATTGATTGTGGTTAGTAAAAGGTGTTTTCTATGTTAGCCTGTTTATAGTTATCAGAAAAAGTGTTTTGCATTAAAACATAAATAATGATAAAGACATTAAATATGGCTAAAATCTTTTTGAAACAGTAATTTTGGTAGCTACTTGAGACGGTAATTTTTTTTTTCTGGCAAAGGTTATTTTCTCAACAGCATTTGAAATTTACAAATTACAAATTTCACGGTAAATAACTTTTTTGTCTTGGAGTTCTTCCTCGCCCTCGAATGGACAGTGTAATCAATGAACAAAGATCTTTTGATATTTGTCCTGAATGGACACTGCTGAAAAATGTACATATTTTTTGTTCACGACTAATGTTAAGCCATCTTCTGGAACTCTGCAGGATCTGGGTGATGGAAACGTTCTCCTTCGGCTGGCACACTTATACGAGGTATATCCTCTTTAGCTTCTATCTACTTGGTTATTTATATTACACTCTTGAATGGTTTTATCCTTCTTATATCCCCATCCTTATTTCTTTTTGAGGCTTGTTTTTTTGACACACTGAACTCTTATTCTTTGCCAAATGCAAGATTGACGAGGACAAGCAACTTTCAGTTAAGGCAACTGTAGAACTTAAAAAGGTGTTTCCCAACAAACAGGTAGGGAAACATCACAACTAATAATCCTTTGCTTAAGGACTAGTTGTTTCAGATTTAGCATGTCATTGTCTAAGGTGTTTCATATGCCATTATTCCCTTTGTGTTCAGATAAGCAAAATAACTGAAGCAAGCTTATCAGCTAACCAAGAAAGAGCAGAAATGGAGAGGAAGAGATTGGTTTGGCAAGTTAAAGGGTCACCCCAAGAACCCAGGGTGTGGAGGGGAGGACCAGTAGATCCAGAAAAGCTAGTTGTAGAACTTGCTCCCATGGAAATTCGGACTTTTATTATCAATTTTAGGCACTAAAATCCACCAGGAGCACTTTTGAGAAATAACTAAATAAGCAATTGTATTTCCAACATCATGTAAGCCAACACCAGAAATATGTTAGGTTGGTTTGGCTCAAGATGTATGGACTCAAGTTAATTGCCAATAAAAGTGCATTGCTCCTCCCATGCTTTCTTGACATCCAACCAAAATTTATGATACTATTTTTTTTTCTTTCCAGTTAAGAGTATTTGTAGTCCTTGTACTTGATTATGAATGAGTTTAGTCTCTCAAATTTTACTTATTCATACTTAGTTTTCATAATTTCACAATAGTTAAAATTAGGTCTCACCATATTTAGTCCAAAAATTAATGAAAATATTACAAAAGTAAGGTTTTATATTGATTTACGGAGATAATAAAGAAAATAAATACAAATATTCAAATGAAATAAAAAAAAATGGATTTATTGGTTTAAATCAAAACATTTTTCCTTTTATTTTTTTTTTTATTTTTATTTTTTATTGATTTATGCAAATCAATATCATGTTGCGCCTATATTATATTTCCGTTACTTATTACATAGAATTTAGGTTGAAGGATTTAATTTTAAGAATTAGAAAATATTGTTTCAGTGGGTAAGTGTATCCGCCCATTAGTAATGAAATTGAATATTTAAAATTCAAAATATCATTTTCCAAAAATTATTTGATAGGTACTAAAATTGTTTAATCCTTAATTATTTAAATAATAATTAATAAGTAAGAGAAAAGGTTGAAGAGGATTCATCGGAAAGAAAGAGAACAAAGAAATTTAAAAGAATTTAAAAATTGTAGGCAAGCACAAGTACCGATTCAATATGGAAAGCCTAAGGCTATGACTTTATTTATGTGATTACTCAATTAACATGACCATCATCATTGACCATTGTTGCTTAACAAAGGTAGGAAAATTTAAATTGTTCATTTGACCAATTTAGCCCTTTTAAGAATGTTTCACATTTACTTGTCTTGAGATTATTATATTGGATAAGTGAGTTTTCATTGATTGAACATAGCTCTTATTTGTTGAATGATTTTATACCCCTCTTCATCTATAAATTGCTTAAGCCTCGAATCTTGGTGTTAATTTCAAATTGCTACCTTCTTTGAAAAGAAATATTAAATAGATTGATTTTATTATTAATGAAATAATGTTAAACAAAATTTATTATAATAAATTAATAAGTAATGTTGCATTTCAAAAAATAAATTTCAAATAAAATCACAATAATTTTAATAAAGTATTTTTATTAATTTAAAAAAGTCTCAACTTTAATTTTTAGAACTATATAAACATTAGGTTAAGATGAGCCAATGTTGCTTACTTTTTGAGATTGTTACATATATATTACTAATAGACCATTTCTCATATGTCTTGTATAATGAGCATATTTGTAATTTTAGAGGTGGGTATTTTTGTAACAAACATAGGTTTAAGTCGAGATTAAGAATGTTTATAAATCAACTTGAATTAGTTTTGAGTAAAACGTCATCAAATTTAACGATTAAAATAATTTGTAATTTAATTTAATTTAGATTTTTTTTAAAAAAACTTGATTCAATTTAATTCAATAAAATGTGGGTATGAATGATTTAATTTTTATTTACACATTCTTACATATAGATATTACGTTCAAAAATATAATACAATCTAATATTTTTTATTACCAAGTCAAAGAAATGGCAATTGTTAAAATCATAGTATTCGACTCTACACATAGGAAAACCATATCAAATCATATTATGCCGAAAAAAAAACTTCTGAATTTCAAAATGTATCTTCTTTCCGTGATGGAAATATTGAAGTATTTGATACTAATAATACTATAACTCTTTAATATAGACTATTAAAAATAAATTTACATAATTTGATAATTATATATATTTATTCAAATAGTTACTAAAAAAATATTTAATTAAATATATTTTTTATAAATAAGTATATGTTGTGTTATAATTTTACAAATATATATAAGAAATAAAAATATATACATATGTATAAGCTTAGTCTAAATTGGATCGGTTTGGTTTTCAAAATAAAATAAAAAAATCCGAACCAATCCTTAAAAAAATGGTTTGTTTGATTTTTAATTTATTTGATTTTCAGTTTATTTGATTTTCGTTATTTTTATTTTTATTTTCAAATTTTTGAATCAATTTTCTCAAATTTTATTGGATTGCAACAGTTTATTATCACGTTTTTGTAGGAATAGTTGTCATCTACTCGGAAGTTTACACAACAATAAGAACAATCTTAGCAACAATATTGAAGTATTTGATACTAATAATAATATAACTCTTCAATATAGACTATTAATTTTTTTTACATAAATTTATAATTATATTTATATACTTTTATTCAAACAGTTACTAAAAAATAATCTTTAATTATATATATTTTTATAAATAAGTATATGTTATAATTTTACAAATATATAAGAAATAAAAATATATACATAAGTTTAGTTTAAATTGGATTGAATTGATTTTCAAAATAAAATCTAAAATCCAAACCAGTCCATAAAAGAACGGTTTGCTTGATTTTTAATTTATTTGATTTTCAGTTTATTTGATTTTTGGTTTATTTTTATTTTTATTTTTGTTTTCAAAATTTTGAATCAATTTTCTCAATTTTTATTGGATTGCAACAATAAGTTGTCATCTACTCGGAAGTTGACGCAACAATAACCACAATCTTAGCAAATATTATCTTTCTAGAGCTTCACTTAAAATAAATCTGTTTAAGAATAAAATATGTATAAATTTTTAATGCAGTTTTTTCCTGCCATTAATAATTTTACTAAATTTCTTACCGCGTTAGGGTTGAATTGTGTAAGTTTATTTATTAATTTTCTATGAAATTTGTTGCTTAATATTCTCTTTTATCTTTCTCTTCTTCTATAAGAAATTATAATATACTCAAGAGTATTAATTTGTGTAGTTTTATTATTATGTATATATAATTTAATAATACTTTATTGTGAATTTAATGATGTAAAGAGTTATCCAATGTTATATATTATATTTTGGATTTAATGATTATGGATTACTATTATTCTATCATAAATTATCATTATATGATTTTTAAATTATTAATTATAAAAATTAATAAATTCATCTTACATAATAATTTTTGATTGGATGACACGTCAGATTTTTTCGTATATTTTTACTAGAATAATGTAACATTCAAACTTTAACATTTGAATCATTTGTAAATAAATTTGAAAAATACATAAATTAGTTTTTAAAAGTATTTTCAATAGTGGAATTAAGATAAAGATTTTTAACTCATTTTTTTATGAACCTTATCATACCAAGATAAATTTAAGAACTTTAACCTTTTTTTATTCTAATGCTACACTCTTATTTAAGAACTTGAAATGGCCTCACATTATTCTACATTCTCTCTTCATTGCTACAATTCTAGAATGTTGTCTCTCTCTAACCCAGACGCAATAATTCCAAAGTCTGGGAACCTTCTTCGTCTCTTCGACTTTTCCCTCTCTCTCTCAAGCTTATGCCAATAGTTCTCTCATTCATTTGCATTTTGCAATTTATGTTATATATCTATATTTAAGTTAAAGATGTATTGTATTGATTGTAGATAGTGTTGTGATCGTTTATTTTGTTGTTGGGAGGGTAGGTTGCTAATTTGCTAAATCATGTCAATGCTACTCTAGTGTTTGGAGCAAAGTGTAGCATTATCAGAGGTATAACATACCAATCACAACAAAAGCAAGAACTCAATATGCTCTAATGGTGGATATATGGAAGAGTCGTTCTTATATTTAAGAACCTATTTTAAGTAGAGAAGTTAATATGAGCGAAAATTACCCAATCAATTAATTAAATATATCAAAATAAATTGAGTTAAATTACATAATTCAATCATTCAACTCGTATAAATAACTAATTCAATAAATTAAGAGGCAAGTTGAGATAGATTAATTCACTAAATTGGTAAAAAAAAGTATGCGTTTTGGTGGATTGTTTGGAAAATATTATTTTGTTAAACATAGTAATTTATAAATTATTATATATTTTATATTATTTTGTTGTTTGACACTATTTATTTAACTTATGATAATTACTATTAGGATAATATTTTTTTTATTTTTTTTCATAAAATAATAATAAGTTGGATTGAGATTTTTAATGCAATATCAAAACAGGTTTAATTTAAATTTACTTAACTCATTTTTTATGGATTGAGTTCAATTAACTTATATTAGATTGATCAGTTTTAAAACTCATTAAAATTGATTGATAAAAAAATTTAAATAATTTACATGAATTGCTTAAGTTCAAATCCCATCCCAATTATATACTCACATATAAAGATTTACTTTATATACTCACATATAAAGATTTACTTGTTAGCACTATCCAAAATGTTATAATGTGTTACAAGTGAATCTTATAAAAAATTTAATTGATAGTAATAATCTTATAAAAAATTTAATTGATAGTAATAATCTATACATAATTGTTTTATTTTAGAAGATTGAAACAATATACTTCATAGGTTTTTATAGAAAAATTTAATAAAAAAATTATAAAATAATTTTAATTTATAAAAAAATTATTTTATTTTTTTAATTCTTTTATAAATATTTATAAAAAAAACTTATCCAAAATCATAGCTCACCTAATGCTTTGATATGATCTAGAAAATATAAAATCTTTCTTATCTAAACATTACACAATAAAAACAATGCTATGAAAATAGCTTTGCTACTTAGATGCTTAATCGTTAATGAAGGATACTTTACTGACGAGAAAGAAATCGTTGGAAACAAAATCACCACATTATTCAATATTTTGGTAACAACATCAACCATAACTATGCAAAATTATAAATATACAATATACAACTTATTTTGTTTGAAAAGGGCTTAAAAAAACTGATCTAAAGTAAAATTGTTTTAATAAAATACAATCATAACAGCTGAATAAAATATTAAAAATTAAAATTTTAATAACTTATAATTTATTATACATATCTATTAATTTTCTAATCCACTTCTATAACAATTAGTCAAATAAAAAAAAATAAAAATGGAGATGGATGACTGAGCGAACACTTGTCACCAATTGAACATGGGCAAACACTTGCAGCGAAGAGAAGGCTGTGTAGTAGTGTGCGTTTGTTAACAAGCCGTGACACGAAACCGACGCTCTTGTCACTGCGTCGCTGCGTCGCTGCGCTCCCTAATATTTTCATTGGTGCCTGCCATTGCCATCTATTTAAACCAAACCTTTCCATCGCCATTCACGACGCCACGCAGGTTTGTATTCTTATCTTTCCATTTCCAAGATCTCCACTGTATTGATTATTGCACCTTTTCTCGTCGCATATCGCCTCTAATATGCGTTATCTTAATGAATGATTTTTTAACCTAGCAATGGGAAAGGAGAGGCAAACGTCCACCATGGAAATCGACGATCCTAAATCTACCAATTCTGATCACATCCTTCCCAAATTCTCCATCAACGGTTTGTTTTCTCCCTCATTTCGCACTACCTTATTCACTCTTCTCTATACTAGTATTGTGTTATTGTTATTCGGTTGATTCTTTTCTTTTCTTTGTCATTGATCATCTAATGGTGCAATTTCGATTAACAGTGCTGCAGCTCTTAAAATCTGCCCAAATGCAGCATGGCTTGCGGCATGGAGATTACACTCGCTATCGGTGTGTATCTTTATCATTGCTAATTTAGCGTTACATAACAATTTGGTTTTCTTTGTGTATATGTTTTTTTAATCCCAACAATGATGCTAACGAAGGCATTATTGAATGGCAAATGTGGTAGACTAGTTGCCTTTTCTATTTAAGAAAATATTGAAATTACTTTACAGCTTAGCTGTACAATTACAATCCAGTGAAAATGGCTGGTGACATGTCAATATTGCTTTTACTTTCCATCTTGTGGACACCAATGCAAGATTTAGGTCTTCAAGCAATGGTCTGAAATGGGCAGATACTTATTTTATGGCATGACCATGCTACGAAGGAAGGGTGTAAACCACTCAAGCCGAGCCAAGTATAGCCAAGTATTTGAAGTTTAGACTTGACTTGCAAAAAAAAAATGAAGTGCTCTTAAACGAGTTTAACTGAAGGCTTGAGTTTGACTTATTTAAAAAAAATAAGCTTAAGTTTGGCTGTTTAGTTCATTTATAACTTAATTATTTTTGCTTTTATAAAAAAATTTTAAATTATTTTTAACTTTATCAATTTAATAATTGATAAACATTTTAATACTATATGATAATTTACAGATAAGGATATATGCTTAACATCTAGTACGTGACATTCAAACATTGTAGACTATTATATTTTTATAATCCAATAAATAAACTTATAACTTCTTTATTATTACAAAAAAATAACTTTAAAATTAATTTTAACGCTCTTAACAAAGTTTTACATATTTCTATAATGAATATATAAATAACAAAAGTTGATAAAATCTTTATCATTAATTTAAATAAATGTTACTTTAGAACAGTTAATGTTGAGTTTGTAAAACTTGTACTATCCATTTAAATAATCGAGCTTAATCTCAAGGTTGAGTTTGTTTATTTAATTAAACAAACGAGTTTGGTCGAGCATTGAGCTCAAATAGTTCACAAATAGCTTAACTCATTTACACTTCTGCTCAAAGTACATGATCTGATCATCACAATGTAAAAATCATCTTTAAAACTATTGATTTAACATTATAAAACGTTTATAGATCGGTTACATTGTAGGAGGTATTGCACAGCTCGTTTGAGGCGGTTATATAAATCGTTGAAGTTTACCCATGGTCGTGGCAAATATGCAAAAAGAACCATAACTGAGTCTACTGTCACTGAAGTTAGGTATGCTTTACTTATTGTATCTTTTTTCTCGCATTTGAGTTCTGAATACTTTGTGTAATTAGTTTAGACTTTAGATTGAAATTGTGTGATAGAAGGCAACGGTACGAGAAAGTTAAGGACCAATTGGATACATGGCTTCAGTATCTTCCTTACTATCAAATTGTTTCTCAGTTGAGTCGGTTCTTTTTCCATAATTAGTTATTTCTAACCTTCTAGGTTCTCTTAAGAATCAAAACATTAATGATACTTTCTCTAATAAAATTTAAAGGTTGTAATGGTATTAGTTGAAAGGTCCAATTAAATGTTGATCAAGTTTGACACTATACTGACTTGAACAAACCTATCAAGGAATAACTTGAAACACCGAGTTATGGGCCTTAAGCTAGTATGCATGTCTAAAATTTAAGGATTTTAGTCTTATAATTCACTTCTTCAGTCCTGTTGCTAGAACAAGTCATTCCTGTACTACAGGGATGAACTCACTTTTATAAGGTGAATATACTATTTCACTAATGAAATGGTTTCAACTCATGTGCCTGGAATGCTAAATAACCTTGACCTTTTAATTATTGTATAGCTCCAGGAAATTATTAGGAAGCGGCCCTAACTCACCATAGGGAATGATTAGAATATTTTGATGGGGAAAAAGTAATAAGGCACATGCAATGATGCACCAACTAAGTGGATATAAATTCCCCTCAATTGCAAGAATCTCTAAGAAGTAACCACAAATGAGAAAGAAAGCAACAATGAGAAGAATCACAGAGACCAATATTTTTAACATGTTAAAATCCCCTCAACGTGAGAAGTAAAAAACCACGGGTCGTCCAGACCAAAGAAATCAATCCACTATGATTAATTAAGAATACAAGAGTTATCAATCTCTTCTGTCTCTCTCGCTTTGTGAAAAATTCACTCTCTCTCAATCTCCAAATCTGACCCCTTCTCCTCTTATAAAGAGAGACCTAGTGGGCTTGAGAGTATTGGGCTTTTGTCCACATAGTTGGGAGCCCAAAAATAACCCAACATATCTCTCCCATCACAACTATGTGGAGGTAATCGCCAGTCCAGCGATCTCACAACAAGCTTCAAACTTACCTCTTGGAACTACCTTGGTCATCATGTCAGCGTTCTGAGTATCACAGAGCTTTGGTAGTGGACAAAGCAACACACTTATGCAATTTAGATTGCCAAGCCTTTTTCCTTTCTTCACTCTCCATGGATTCCTGGTAACATTCAGGTTCTTCTCCATCTGTCAAGGTCACATACTCATCGAAAGTATACCTTGTAGATGATTGTCTCTGCCTATTAGACCTACCGAGTTGAACTGAAGGTGGTTCAGGAGCATCACCCAGATTCTCATCTTGTGACATCTCTTGTTCCTCTTCAACATCATCATCAAGAGGAATATCAAAACCATCTCCAAGCTGCTGATCACCAACATAATTATGTTGCTCAGGCATCCGAACTAGATCAATTTTAGACAAACTATTGTCTTTCTCAAGTGTAGACTTCTTTACCTTATCAATGTCTTCAATGGTTTGATCTTTCATGAATTGCACATCACAGCTTCTGACAAGTTTCTTCTCGACAGGATCATACATCTTGTAACCATACTCATCAAGACCATACCCAATGAAGATACATTGCCTAGTCTTCATAACCAACTTGGATCTTTCATCCTTTGGAACATGCACAAAGGCCTTACAACCGAAGACTCGCAAATGATCATACTTGACATCTTTGTCAAACCAAATCTTGTCTGGCACCTCAGTATTCAAAGCAACTGCAGGATTGAGATTAATAACATGCATTGCTGTGTAAAGTACCTCACCCCAGAAATGCTTAGGTAAAATTGCTTCAAAAAGCATGTGCCTAACCCTCTCAATCAATGTCTTGTTCATCCTTTCTGCTAAGTCATTCAATTGAGGAGTTTTAGGAGGAGTCTTTTCATGTTTGATACCCTGTTGCCTGCAATATACATCAAATGGTCCACAATATTCACCACCATTGTTAGAACGAATACATTTCACCTTCTTGCCTGATTGTCTCTCAACCAAACCTTGGAATTGTTTGAACTTCTCCAACACTTGGTCCTTTGTCTTCAAAACATAGACCCAGAGCTTCCTAGAACAATCATCAATAAAGGTAACAAAATAAAGTGCACCACTAAATGACTTTACCTTCAATGGGCCACAAACATTAGAATGCACCAATTCTAGCAACTCTGACTTCCTTGAGGGAGGATGCTTCTTAAAGGATACTTTAGTCTGCTTACCAGCCATGCAATGAGAACACTTCTCCAACTCTGCATTCTTCAACCCTAGAAGCATGTCCTTTTTGGCTAAACAAGTCAACCCTTTTTCACTGATATGACTAAGCCTTCGGTGCCACAAAGATGCCTCCATATCCATGGCATTCACACTGTCTTTAGCAACCAAAGCTTTTGTCCAATACAGTTTAGAAATTTTCTCCCCTCTAGCCACAACCAAGTTACCTTTGGTGAGTTTCCATTTTCCATGACCAAAGTGATTATCATAACCACCATCATCAAGCATATGCATAGATATCAAGTTAAAGCAAACGTTTGGAGCATGTTTGACTCCTCTAAGCCACAACTGCATTCCTGTGTTGGTTTGCAAGCAAACATCACCAACACCGATCACCTTGGTCACACCACATTACCCATCTTTAACACTCCAAAATCACCTGCGGTGTAAGATGTAAAGAACTCCTTCCTTGGTGTAACATGCAGTGTAGCACCGTTATTAATAATCCACATGCTCTCATTGGATACAAAATTAACCGACTCAAAGTCTCAAAGAATGACAAGACCATCACCTGTAGCAGTAGTGACATGATCATCATCCTTCTCTTTTGACTTGCCCTTTTTGCCTTTGTTCTCCTTTTTCCACAAGAAACAATGCTTCTGTAAATGCCCTGTTTTGTGACAGTAGTGACACTCCACATTCTTGTATATAGACTTGGATTTACTTCTACTCTTTTCTCATTCCTTTTTTTGACTCTTCTCCCCCTATTTTCAGTGACCAGTACCTCAGATTGAGATGAAGAACCTTATGCCTTCCTTTCTCATCTCCTCAAGTATACTACCCTTTACCATTTGTAAAGAGACAACACCATTAGGGGTTGAATTTGTGATAGAGACCTTAAAAGTCTCCCAAGACTCAGGTAAAGAATTCAAGAGTAGTAATCCCAAAATCTCATCTTCAAACTTGATGCTCATTCCCGACATCTGATCAATAATCCCTTGGAATTCATTCAAGTGATCTGATAGTGAAGTGCCTTCCTTGAACTTCAAACTCACAATAGAATTTAACAAAAATAATTTGTTATTCCCACATTTTGAGGCATACAAGGATTCAATCTTCTCCCACAAAGTCCTGGCATGTATCTCACTTGCAATGTGATTATAAACATTATCATCCACAAAAAGTCAGATAAAACCACATACCTGTTGATGCTCAAAGTCCTATTCTTCATCAGACATAGATTTTGGCTAAAAACAAGAAGATGCATTTTCTTCACAAGTAATAAATCTTTCATCTTCCCTTTCCACAAGTGATAATTAGTACCATTCAGATTCACCATTCTATTTGTATTACTCACCATTCATATTCTGACAAGTAGAACACCCTTCAAACCAGAGAGCTCTGATACCACTCTGATGGGGGAAAAAGCATTAAGGCACATGCAATGATGCACCAACGAAACAAATATAAATTCCCCCTCACTTGCAAAAATATCTAAGAAGTAACCACAAATGAGAATGAAAGCCACAATGAGAAGAATCACACAAGAGAGATCAATATTTTTAACATGGAAAAACCCCATCAACGTGAGAAGTAAAAACCATGGGTCGTCCAGACCAAAGAAATCAATCCACTATGATTAATTAAGAGTACAAGAGTTATCAATCTCTTCTGTCTCTCTCTCACTCTGAAAAATCCACTCTCTCTCAGTCTCCAAATCTGACCTCTTCTCCTCTTATAAAGAGACTTAGCGGACTTGAGAGTATTGGGCTTTTGTCCACATAGTTGGGAGCCAAAAAATAACCCAACATATTTTTCATTAGTAGAGTCTTTTATGTCTTAAAGTTGGACATAGGAGATCCTTAGTGAAATCCTTTATTTATAACTGTCTCACAATTACATATGCACACACATGCTGTTTGTTTGTTTTTTTTTTTTTGGATTTTTCCATCTACAGATAAGTGGAATTTAAACTTTTCTCTTACTTACATTTTACTTGAAGTGCTTGATATTGATAGAATGATAGGACTATTTTAAACTGGAATTACTTATGAATAGATTCAGCTAATTCTGTTCTCTACAACTTTCAGATATATTTTTTAGTGTTCTTTCTGTTGCTAATATTACAAAGTGTGCTTGTCATTATTTGAACCTAAAACCATTAATATGAGCATAACATCATCCGTTTATATGTTTATTTTTCCTAATGATTTTAAATGTTTGAGAAAATGAGATTAATAAATATTTTATTTTTATTGTTTTTTATTATTTATACATGGTTAATGTAGGAAGTTATTTGATCAGGTTTCTTCACCTGGTTCTCTACTCAGCAGAGAGAGCTTGGAGTCATGCTATGGAGAAAAGGCAGCTTCCTAATGGCCCAAATGCACGTCAACGTATCTATTTGATTGGTAGGCTGAGGAAAGCTGTAAAATGGGCTACTTTGTTTTCACAATTATGTGCAGTCAAGGCAGATTCTAGAAGCTCGTTTGAAGCTGAGGTGTGTTTTTTGGCCAACTATTTAAACAAATATATGTGATGATGCTTGTTTCTTGCATCTATTCAAGTTGTGATTAATATGCTTATATTTTTTTTTTCTGATTTGTGTATTTATTTTTCCAATCAACTTAGCATTTCAAATGCCTCTATTTGTTTTATATTTAATTATTTATAGGATAAAATCAAATATGATTTAGTTTCTTTTAGGGCTTCGTGCTGTCTGGTTTGATCTACACAGTTATTTACACCATAAAACTAAGATTTACAGAGACAGATGAGAATTGGACTTACTAAAATACACCTTTTTTAGTTCTCAAACTTTGGGATAAGTTTCAGTTTCATTCTTAAAGTATAAATGATCAATTTAGCATCTTTTCTTTCCTGATTACAATACTGATAATATAAAATATCATATGTAAACCCTACGTGGTTACAAGCTTTATCATTTTCTTGTAAACCCTACGATTCCTCTTCATTATCTTACAAAACAAGATTGCGATCTTGATGTTGTTAATCCTGCATATTCTGATTGGGAACAAGATTCACTGTTGTTCACTTGACTATTATCGACACTCTTTAATGTGGTTCTTTTTTAAGTCATTCTATGTGCTCATTCTGGGCAAGTGTGTGAAGAACTTCACAAGCTCTTCCACACTCAAGTATCTGCCAATCCAAACAGTTCTGTTTTGAGTTGAAATCCATCACCAAGGGTGATCGTCCGATAGATGAGTACTTGGCTTGAATCCAAGCAATTGTCGATGTTCTTCTTTCAATTGGGGATTTGATGTCAAACCGGGATCATGTTGATGTCGTTCTTGATGGTTTACTTGAAAAACATTGCGCTTGTTACAAGCATTCAATATCTCCCAGAACCTTGCAATATTCTTAAACATTAAAAATTATTTATTCTCATTCTTTCCAAAATAGTGTGACAATGCTCTCACCAGAGCAGCATCATGAAAATGGCGGCTTATGGTGGTGAGCCAAAAATCTGCCATATACATATGGCGGATAGTGGGGCGGCCTATGGTGGAAGCCATGGTAGACAAACAAATAATCATATATATATGTGTGTAAAAACTAAAAAAACAGCAGAAATAAATTAAAAACTAAAACTACTAACAAAATATATCAAGCACCATAGACTAAAATTGATACAAAGGGGCCATAACCTATCTTTAATAACATTTGTTTCCCGTACTTATGCGGAGATTATGTCCTTGAAATCATCTTATCTAATCTACATTAAAATAACAGAGAACAGATTGTATAAAATAATTAACAGAGAAACAGAAATGTTACCATTGGCACATATTGATCACATGATGTTGGAGTGACCCAATGGATAAATATTGCAGAAACAGACCAGAGAAATGAAATAAATAACAGAGAAAAAGAAAAGAAAATCCCAATTGATAGAGGACTAACAAGCACGGTGCTTGACGAGAGAAGCAAAGAGAAAACAGATTAAAAAATAATTTATAAAAAAGGAGAAAAAGAACAGCCAAACGAAAAAAGAAATAAGTAGAAGTAGAGAAGAATGCAAAGAGAGGTCAAGTGAGTTGGAGATGATTGTTGTCGCCGTCGGAGATGTTTGTCGCTGCCAGTGATGGTTGTTACTGGATGGTCGCCAAAAGGGACCTCGCAGTGCTGGGGTGCAAGGGTTTGATCACTGGTCATTATATAGCACGGACAAGGACTCTTCTTAGGGTTTTCTAAAATATTTTATTTTTCTTAAGAGTTTTTAACATTTGGGGCCTATTTTGGGTCGGGTCACACGATGCTAACCCTTCTGTTCTTCAACAAATCTTCTGCAATTTCTGCCATGGTCGCCGTAAACACCATGGACATCATGTAAAGTGTCTGCCATATTGGAAATGGCAGACAGAGCCATTAAATGCAATATTGCAGATGGCAAATGGCAGAGTTTCCCAACCACCATTTGACAACATTGATCAACTTATGCAAGATTTTATTGTAATGAATCAATAACTTGTTTTTAACTTCAGAAAGACACTGTTATCATTTTTGAAAATTAAGAAATTTGAGAGGTTTTAGTTTTAATAATATTAAATATGTAACTTTTGTCATTTTTTAAGGATCATATACAAAAATCGGTGCTAAATTTGATGTTTCAAAATTAAGTTGAAATTGAAGTATATTGGAGACTGAAACTGTACCCCAAATTTTAGGAACTAAAATGTATCTTATCCTTCAAGCTGTCAAATTATCCTGTTCTTATTTGATAATTATGTTTTTCAATTTATTACCATGATTGGGAGTCTCCAGCTTTTCAAAATGCAAGTCCTTTGATAATTTTATTACTTTTTTATCAATGGAAAATTACTAATTTTCTTTTGTTGACAAAGAATAAAAGTGCTTTTCCTTTTGTTTGTGTATTAAAAATCAGGCCTACGCATCCTACATGAAGGGGAGCTTGTTGTTTGAACAAGATCAGAATTGGGACGTGGCTTTAATGCACTTTAAAAGTGCCAGGTACATCTACTTGTTATCTCCTTGGTTTGTACATACTGCCTCAGAAAGAATGTGAAATTGATGCTCCCTTTTCCGAAAGGGACTAGCATTGCTTTGTTGAATGGAGATCTTTCTGTGAATAATTTGAAAATATATGCCTTTTTTGGGACACTTCCCACTCTTGTATTGCTTCAGTTTTTAACTATGCTCCATTTGATAGGGCTGTATATGAAGAATTAGGGAAGTATGGAGACATGGATAATCAAGTTTTGTGCCGGGAGCGAGTTGAGGAACTGGAACCTAGTATCCGATACTGCCTTCACAAAATTGGCCAGTCAAATTTACAAGCCTCTGAACTTTTACACATAGGTGATATGGAAGGTCCTGCATTGGACCTTTTTAAAGCAAAATTAGAGGTTGGTTTGGATTCCTTTTGTATATATATCTTTGATATGCATGTCTTTGCAAATCAGCATAGTCAAATATTTGTGATCTTTAGATGGTGCATTGAGATATATTTCCATGTTGATGTTTATGGAGGACACGAACCTGCACACATACACAGCCTTTAAATGAAACATCTTAAAATGTTAATTAGATTTCTTGAATAACCTACATACTAAAGATTTCTTAAATGTTTATGCTTTGTCCTTTTCATTCGGATTGGATCCTACCAAGGACTCTTATGTAGATAAATTGTGTGATTCTTCATATACATATCTGTGTAAGTATTGGGTGTGGCAGCCAGTTTTGCTTTTATTGTAATTATTATATGGTTTACTATTTCCATTCATGAATCCTAATCAGTTCTATCAATTGAAGCCATAGGCTGCTGTTTTGAAAGATAACAAGCTTCATTGCACACACTTTTTTATGAAAATTCCAAATAAAAAATTATGTGTGTTCCAGGCTGTTATGGCAGAGGCAAGATCTCAACAAGCTGCTTCCATGACTGAGTTCCATTGGCTTGGTTATACGTTTCCAATATCAAATGAAAAAACAAGGGTTGCTATCTTGAAAGGTTGGTAACTTTTTTTCTCTTATAGATTAGCAAAGGAAGATAATTGAAAATTAGAGTTCTCTCTTTAATTTTTATAGAAATCTTTCTGGCAAGTCTTAACCTTATTTTTGTCCCATGTGAATCCACTTACTACTGTCTCCTTTTTCACTCTGCAAATGGGATTTACTAGTCTTCTTGAGATACCTTTTTCTCTATGCTGATTCTTTCATGAGGGTGCTGTGATAAAGCTAATTGATTGCAATATTGCCTAGATGGCATTTATTATGATCAGTTACAAGCTACCCTTTTCCCCCTTTGGATGCTAGTGGTAATCCAAATTCTGGACAATTTTAATAATGTCCTTGATTTTCATTGTCAATGTGAAGCAACTTATTTATGACAATATAGTTTGGCCAACAAAATTTTTTTGTCTGAACCAGCTTTTACTTCTGACATGTATGCCTCCGTTGACATCCATAGTGCCCCTTTTGGTGACTTTGAAAATTTTACAGAGCTAATGTGGAGAGCTTAAACCCATGTACACTATATCTTCGCTGATATGGTGCAAAATTGTGAAGTCACGAGGATGTCAGTCAGAGTTTAGACTTAAAATTCAGCAAGACTATAGGGACCTACAGTGTAATTTAACCTTTATTTGTTTATTTAATTCTGCACAGTTCATATGATATCAAGTAATTTTACTATTTGAGTAATTTTCTCAGCTCAGGAGTTGGAGAAAGACATACAAGGTCCCTTGGCAGACACATCTCCAGCAGACAAAAGACTTGTTATTTTTGACAAAATCTTTTCTGCATATCATGAAGCCAGAGGCTACATTCGGACTGATTTGGTATGAAAAATTACTTGATGTTCTTTCTGTTGATTTTTTATTATCAATAAGATCTTTTTTTCTTGTTAGAGTTTGAGAGAGTTCTTTATGCGCTTTGATTTTACATTTCTGTACTGATTTCTTTATCTATTTTTTAATATTTCATATATTTTAGGCCACTGCAGGAAATGCAGAAAGTGTGAAAGATGACTTAAATGGTCTTGATAAGGCAATCAGTGCCATATTAGGAGAAAGAACCATTGAGCGCAACCTCTTATTGACTAAGGTGGCAAAAAGTAAGCTTTCTAGGCGTCGTGATGATAAAAATGAGAAAATCACCAAACCTGAGGAGCTTGTTCGCTTATATGATCTCTTGCTACAGGTTAACATCTGTGAATTTTTTTGTATATGTACATTAACTAAACATGCCTTTTTCTTGTGGAAAGAACCTACAGGCTGCTGTATCCTTTTCTTGTTATGTTCCTCAGATGCAGTGACAATGATTGTATGGACTGTGCATTTTGCAGAATACAGCTGACCTTTCTGATTTAGTCAGTTCAGGAAGGGATAAAAAGCTAGAAGAAGTGAACTTTGCTGAAGAGTGTGTGTGCAAAACTTTGGCTTTTCGAGCAGAAAGGTTTGTTTCATTGGAACATTTTTTTCCTATTGTGTACACACACACATGCAGCTGTATATCAACTTTTTCTACCTAGAAATACTATTGTTAAAATATACTTTTTTAATCTTAAAAAAATAATTGCACTTTTAACAAACTTTTATTTTATAGCCAGGAGAAAAAAAAACCGTATAGAGAAACTAAAGCATTTAGATTCTTACAAATAGGTTCTGTACAATTTTGGGCTTGCTTCAACCTGATTAGCCTGTGTTATAGCCTAACAAGGAGTTTGCAAACTGTCCTCCTCTCTTTGTTTATGTATACAGTATTGCTAGTTTGTTTGCAGACTAGTAGTAAATCTCATCTCAGTGATGGTGATTGTTTGGGTGCATTGGGATTAGTGTTTGAGTGCTAAGTGGCTACAACTTGTAATCTTCTTTGATCAAAGTGAATTTTCTCTTGAATGTTGATTTTAGGTTGAATTTTCTTCTTCCAATCATCTCTTTGCACACTTAATTATAATATAACTTCGGCAAAAAGCCTCAATTTTTTTTTTTAGCTTTTTCTTAAACTAGTTTTCAATATTTCCAAAAAAGAATTCTTTATAACTATACCAAAATCATCCTGAGGCTTTTGCATTCCCCCAAATAGCCTTGCTGTTCTTCCTATTGATAAATATCCTCTTTAGTGATCAGTCATCTTAGTAATGATTTGAGTATAACCACACAAGAACATTTCTATATTTTGATTATATTCTAGAAAATTTCTTACTAAGCATTCAGAATATTTTTCTTGCTTTGTTAAGAATGGCAGGCATTTTTTCAATCCAGAAATCCATTTTTAGGTTGTGTTTTATTGAAATGTATCAGAAAGTTCACATTCTTCCATTTGTCTTTCTTTTTCACCCAAAAAGAAGGGTTCAGAAACTGTTGCTTATGTGTCATAGTTATTTACAGTTTTCCCATTTTGAATTTTTGTATTTGTATCATTTAATGTATGAGGTACTTCAGTAAAAAAAAAAAAAAGGTTTGATGATTGTCTATCATTGGTTAGCTGCAACTTTTATGCAATATAAGTTTCTTTATTGTTTCGCTAGTGCTTGGGTTTGTGGAAGCAAGTTTGCCCATCTCTTTTGAGGGACACATGGTGTCGGAAAGTTTCATATCGCCTGCCTCAATTTGTGGAGTACAACTTATATATTTGTTAGGCAATTTCACTTAATGTCAATTAGTTTTAAGATAAAATTTGACATGGTATCAGAGACTATAATCCATCTCCACGGGTTGCCTATTCTTGTATGCATTGTCTGTTCTGGTAGGCATCTATAGAGGGAGGAGGAATGTTGGAAAGTTTTACATCGTTTGTCTCAATTCTTAGGATGCAATTTCTATATCTGTTGGGTAACTTCACTTAATCCCAATGCGAGGGGGTTTGGTTTTGGTGGTAGTCAGATAAGTGGTTGCTGTGCTGCTGGAACATAATTCTGTGTCTGGCTCGTTAACTCACTTCCTATAATTGATTGCTTGGATTTAAGGGGATTTTATTTCCTTATGTAACATGCCCATGACTACTTGCAGGTGCTTTTATGTAGCAAAGTCGTACAGCGTGGCTGGAAAGAGGGCTGAAGCATATGCTTTGTATTGTCATGACCGCAGTTTGGCAGAGGATGCCCTGAGAAAGTTTAAAATGTTAAATGATGATAACAAGGTAATTTTACCCTTTCATTCCCTTGAGTTCAGAAACATAAACTTCATATCCCCTTTTTAACCGTAGTGTGTGCTTTTGAAACTTGATGGGTGTAAATTGTAGGATGTAAAAGTTAGTGCACTAAAGTTTATTTCTCCAAAAACTTAAAGTTCATTTCTCCAAAAACTTCAGGGTGTAATGCATAATTTACGTATGTACAAGAAAAACATAAGTTACCTTATTTTTTTATTAGGTTAGTGGACATCTCACTGATCAATGCTACTAGCAATGTTTGCATTGTGATCCCCCTCCCAAATCATCTTAGGCTAATTTGGGGCACTGAAATTTGCTTTGGGTCACTCTAATTTGTGGTATTCCTGATTACAAGAATATTACAGAGAACTTCATTTCTCAAGTTGAATTTCCAATATTCTGCCTGTTGAAACTAGTGGTGGTAACTTTGTGGATTAATGACTGCTGATTTAGATTCATATTTTTAAATTCATAGCAATATTAGTCAAGCATCATGTTTGATTTGATAGCTGTTGTATTTTCTGTTTTAATTTTTTCCCCCTATATTTGGAGTTGGCAGAATATGATAAAGGAGTTAGAAGACTTGTGCAATGAGTGCAGATCTAACAGTTGTATAGAGCATGCCTTGGGTATCGCGGAGGAGAAGAGGGTTCAAGAGAATCTATCAGAAAGAGTCTCCAGTATTTCTTTGACTGGAGCTGAGCCGGTACATTGTTTCCAATATTGCTTGTACTCTGTTTCCACATGCTTTTACTTGTGATCCCATTTTTGGTCATCCAATATTATTGGAAGGTTTTGAGTTCACATATGTAAAATCTGACTAGATAATAGGATTGACATGAACTTTTTCTTGTTTTTTGACGCATATCTGCAACTTGTTTCAGTTAACGAAATTCCTGGTTGAGAAACTTGATGTTTATGAGTCTGCCGTTGGTGATTCAAACGTGAAACATGCTCCACGCATTGCAGCCTTCCCCCCAGTTTTCCAGGCTATTTCCCGCAATCCTATTGTGCTGGACCTTGCTTATAACAATATTGAATTCCCACCTATTGATCATAGGATGAAGGACAGAAAAACAAAGGCCGGCTTCATGAGTAGAATATTTGGATGATTATCCTGGATTAGGTTTCTACTCTTTCAAATTAATTTCTTATAACTTATCTGGTTTTATGAATTTTAGGGATGTCGATGAACAAATTTTGGGTGGTCTAGATAATGAGAAATTTTCAGGGAAGAGATTGTATGCCGTCAACTATTTTATTACAAGGGATAGGATGAAGGTCGATATATTATTAGAATCAAGCTGCATGGCCTAATAACAAACTTTGCTTGTACAAATGCATCATTTCCCGCAAATTAAGTCTAGTGTTTTACATGAATTCAGCGGAAGGCAGTTTGTGCCATTGTGATATTTGTAACTGGAAATCTAGATATAATCACTTGTTTTAATTAGGCTCCCGTTAGGGTTTAGGAAAAATTGAGAAGTTCTAATTGTTGAAGATTAAAACAAAACAAAATAAACTTCAATATCCTATTTTATTATGTATGTGCAAGTATTTTAGTGTAATTTTTTTTATTAATGGTTGTAACTAATTTTTCATAATTTTTTTTTAAGTGAACCATTGTTTTGAAGGATTAAATTCACATTAATTAAAAATTAACTCATCTTAAAGGGTGTTCTTTCTTAAGGAAAGGATACGTTGATTACTAGAGGGACAAAATTTAGACCAGTATCAGAGGTATTCTCAGTATTTTTTTAATTAAAATTGGAATTTTATTTTATTAAATCGGACTGTAAAAGTTAGTTACTAAAATAATTATTTTATTATGATTAGAAAACAATACTAAAACATTTATGGTACTACATTTTTGTTTTTACTATAGCGGGTACTTAACATATTAGCCTTCGGAAAAAAAAAAAAAAAGCATTTTGTGCTATCTCATCAAAACCACGATAAAAAAAACAATTGCGGCATGGCAGACCAATATACCATGCCAATTTTACATCATATATTGATGATTATATCAAAACCTCAAATGAAACAAAACAGATATTTTAGAAGGAACACTACACATGTTGCAAAACAGAAATTTATAATGTTGCTCTAAAGAATGATGAATTGCATTATTTCGAATTTAAGAGTTTTCCACCGCAAAAAGAGCAATGCCAAGAAATAATGAGCATGGGCATATTGGCCATTAAGGCTACTGGTTTTAATTGAACTAATTTTTCCCAAATGAGACATTATGGAGAGAATATGGAAAATATTCGTGTGGTAGAAAAAATTCTTAGTTCTTTAACCATAAAATTTGATTTTGTGGTTTGTGCAATTGAAAAGTCAAAAGATATAGAATCGATGACAGTGGACCAGTTGATGGGTTCACTTCAAGCATATGAAGAAAGGTTCAAGAGAAGACATGAGGAGCCTTTGGAGCAAGTCCTAAATGTCAAAGCTTCTTTGAAAGAAAATGGAGGAGAAAAATATCAAAGAGGTCGTGGAAGAGAAAGAGGTAGAGGTAATTTTGGTAGAACGAATGAAAGGAGGTATGATAAATCTAATGTTGAATGTTATAATTGCCATAAATATGATCATTTTTCTTGGGAGTGTAGAACCAATGTTGAAGAAGAGGCAAATCTTGTTGGTGACAAAGAAGAAGGTGAAGAACCAACACTATTGCTAGCACTTAATGAAGATAGTGATGATAAGAGTGTATGGTATCTTGATAATGGAGCAAGTAATCACATGTGTGGTTATAAGGAGAAATGTGTGGAGCTTGAAGAGAAAGTTAGGGGAAATGTTTCCTTTGGTGATTCTTCCAAGGTGGTAATGGAAGTGTTTTCACCTAAAAATGAAACAACTATAGAAGAAAAAGAAAGGGACCACTTTGCCCATGATGTTGAAACTGACATGAAAGAGCATCGTCTGAGTTCTTCTGAAAGAACTATGTCTGACTCAGGTTCCATGCTTGAACTAGAGAGGGTGAAAAGGGAGATGAAAATGATGGAAGTTGCACTACAAGGTGCTGCAAGACAAACTCAGGCTAAAGTTGATGATATTGCAAAATTGATGAATGAAAATGAACAATTAAAAGTTGTGATTGAGGATTTCAAGAGAAAATCCAATGAGGTAGAAGTTGAGTCTTTGCGAGATCAGAGAGTTGCAACTCTTGAACGAAAAGGATGTAATAATTAATCAAGTTATGACAGAAGGTGAAGAGCTTTCCAAAAAGCAGGCTGCTCTAGAATCCACAATGAGGAAACAAAGGGCTCAGATTAGAGATCTTGAGGAGGATAAAGAGAAAGGAGTGCCTGCATTTTGGCTTACTGCAATGAAAAGTAATAAAGTGTTAGCTGAGGAGATTTTAGAACGTGATGAAGGTGCTCTCAAGTTTCTCAAAGATATCAAGTGGAGCAGGATAGAAAACCCTAAGGGATTCAAGCTTGATTTTTTCTTTGATAGCAATCCTTATTTTACCAATACTGTCTTGACAAAAACATATCATATGATCGATGAGGATGAGCCAATATTAGAGAAAGCAATTGGGACTGAAATTCAATGGCACAAAGGAAAATGCTTGACACAGAAGATTCTTAAGAAAAAGCCGAAGAAGGGTTCAAAGAATGCTAAACCAATTACCAAAATTGAAAATTGTGAAAATTTCTTCAATTTCTTCAATCTACCACAAGTTCCAGAAGATGATGAAGACATTGATGAAGACATTGATGAAGATGCGGCTCAGGAACTTCAGAATCAGATGGAACAAGACTATGACATTGGGTCAACAATAAGAGACAAGATTATTCCCCATGCTGTGTCATGGTTTACTGGGGAGGCAATTCAGGCGGATGAATATGGAGAACTAGAGGATGATGATGATGAAGAGGAGGATAATGTTGAAGATTTTAGAAGATTGAGAGCAAGACTCGGTGGACAGAACTTTCTAATTATGAAGGGATGTTAGAAATAATAATTAGAAAATAAATGGTTGTAAAAAGAGTAATTATGGACAATTACTCTACGTTAAGGAGTTATTTTGGGTCAGGAGGCATTACTGTTTTTTATGGTTATTTAGTGTGTTAATGTTATAAGTTTCCCTATTTATACTCTATTATTCTTCTCCTCTAGTTCTCAGGCATCTTGGGAACCTAGCAAGGCTTTCATGCGACGACACCAATAGTTATAATTCCCATTGGTAAGACGAGAGAATTGAAACAAACTCATGTTTTCACTCGTCATCTCTCAACTCAAACTGAATCTCTCAACTTACCAGAGCCTAAGCTCTGATACCACTTTGTTAGAAAACTAGAGGATAAAAATACTTTATTTTTCTTGAAACTAAAACTAATTTCACCAAACTCCTCTTCATGTCTTCCAAACTTCTCAATCTTTAATTGCCCATGAAAGTTGAAATGTATTAAGATTGCCTTTGACTTATGTCAATCAAAAACATTATTTTATTTATGTCTTCAATTTTTGTTCTGTTTTCTTTCCCCCATTAGTTTACTTTTTAATATGTATAATAGTTTTATAGAATATAGATAACACTTACTGAGGCAGATCAAGAAGATTGAGTTTCTTACTGCATATTCTGAATGATGCATTGAATTTACACAAAACAATCATAATAATATTGATACAAACAATTAAAGGTTAGAATCAACAACAAAATTTGATTTAATCCCCTATGCCTGATCATGTTCAACAGTTAATTTACAAATGTCCTACAATCAAATTCAGCTGCAGTTGTTAAAGAAACTTCAACATCAAAAAAGACAAATGCTCTTGGTCTTGCATAGCAAATTGCATTTCAGCATCCTACTTAACTTACTCAAATTCAAGGATCATCAGCAGAGACAACAACTTTATAAAACACATGACTTGTCTAGAGAACTAATGCTAGGTTAGCATGTCTCTCGGAAATTTTTTCCCCAGGCAACTGGGTGGTGTGACAGTAACTGTTCTTTCCTATCTTTACATTCCTATCCTAATTAATTAAGACATCAAAATGTGTTTCCCTATTAGTGTGTTAGAGTCAGCGTGTAAGATACTTGGAAGCTCACCTGGGGCTCAATATAATGAAGCATTGGACCACTACTGGTTGAGCTTAGGAATCATATTTTTTGCTTGAGGTATAGCATTGGGTTCAAGATGCCAGCTATCCTCAGGTATGCCATATCTTTCAATTCCAGGCACTCTGTAGGCTAAAACTTGATGAGAAAAACTTAACATCTCTGTTTCACAAATTGTGCGAGATAGATAAACTCTCTCGTGCCTTTGCCTGCAGAAAAATGTTTGACAATTCTGCACCTCTTCAAGTTTGGCTACTTCAATCCCATCTTTTCTTGAGAAATTTGAAATAACTTCTACCATCCAATATTGACTTTTTTCATAATCAGTGTGCTCCCATTTTCTACTCCAATTCTTGTACATTGCCCAAATCTCACCTTTCTGGGGATAAATCATGTAGTGTGGCCTAGTTGTACCTTTTTCATACTTTAAATGTGAGAATTGTGACACATCCAGCACGACAGTACTATTGCCAGGTTTAAACGTTCCACAAGCAATGGGTAGATTTTCTCTCCATGTTTTCTCATCTTCATGAACTAATTCGGGTTCTAAAATTGTTACCCAAACTTGCCTTTGAGAAATCACACCATTTACTAGAGCATATTGACGAGGCATAATATCCTTCCCACAGTAAATTGCCCAAATTTGACCGGTGGCAAAATCATCTGCTGATAGGAGCTTCCCAACACACAAAGTATTTTCACTAATATCAACTTCTTCAATGGATTCCTCTAAAATTCCCTGTTCAAGTGGAACATCAGGACTGTACCTCTCTAAAGTGGAAGCAGAAATCTCATTGGAAGAAATGAGATCACTGTCATGGCTAACACCATGATGAAAATGCTTCTCTCTGTCTGAAAGCATGTTCAATGCATTCTGCACAGTCTTTAGAGCCAACTCAGCTCCAGGAAACTCATCTTTTACACCACTTGTTGAGGTGACAAAATCATGGAGAGAATTTATAGCATCAGAATAAGTGGCTGAGGGATATATTAGATGAAGAATGCAATGAAAACCAATCTCAGTATTTGATATCCTCACACTGGAAGCAAGCAGTAATATCTCACAGATGGTGAGCATGAGAGTAATATCATCAAGTTGTGGGTATAGTAACTGTGCATTGAGTAACTTCTGCCTAGCACAACTATACTCCTCATTGTGCATCATGATTACAGCAACCCACTTCTCCTGAAGAGCCTCCACTTTCTTCTGATTCAACCCTTTAATGTTCTCCTTCGCTTCAGGATGCATATCCCAACATCCACTAGAGTTGCATGTACCAGAACAATTATTCAATGCCATGCAAGCAACTTCAAAAAGAAAACTAAAGACAGGTAGACAAGTGCGTTTTACTTGTGCTATAAAAATATTTAGGAATAAAGAGAACATATATAAAAGATCAATAGAGATGATGAACTCTGAAATAATCACAAACCTTTGGGAAGCTCCAAAATTGTGAAGGCAACACATTAACTGTGTGTAAGAAGTGTCCAAAATTGTGAAGGCAGCACAATAAGGACTAGAACACGCGTTTTGCGTGTATATGCATGTGCCCATCCATGACAAGGAGACACAAGACCCTCCTCTTTGTTAGTTGAAACTTGGAATCGATGTTGATAAAAGGAAATTAAATAAATATAGGTTAAATTAATCTCCATAGGTCCTTAAATTATTTAGTTCTCTGAATTAAAATATTATCTCCAAAAAATTTTAAATAATCCTAAATTATTATTTTTTAATGATTTCAAGCTGACGAAAACCAATTTCAAAAATTCAATTACAAAAATTTTACAAAATTAGAAGTTCAATTACATTTTTTTTAAGACTTAATTAAAATTTTCTGAATAATTTATGAACCTACTTTAACTTTAAATATATACATAAATGTAAAATCTATCTAACTTAAAAAACAGAAATGTTAAGGTTCAATAAGTTTGTGGCTATGTAATATATTATATATGGTTGTGTTTTTTTAATCTTTTTTTAATTTTTTTAAATTTAGTTCTTTAATTTATATAACTGTCTTAGTCCTTATAAAATTATAATTTTTTATATAAATTTCTCTTATATTAAATTTATTTTATTTTAGTCTTTGTAATTTAAACAACGAGTAAATAATCTATACAATCTATACAGTAACAATATAAAAAGTTATATATTATTCAATAATAAATTATTATGGATAGTTAATTTATTAATTTTTATGTTAAAAATTATGTTTATCATAATTTTTTATTTTTAATAATATAAAAAAATTTACACCGTACATAAAAAATAAACTCTTAAAATTAAAAAAAAATTAATAAGGAAGAGATAGACAAAATTAAAAAAATAAAAATAAAAATAATTATATGCTATAAGAAGCAAAAAATTATTTAACCTAAAATATATATATATATATATATATATTGAAAGGTGAAACCAAAACGCAGGGTTGGTTTGAAGGTCTCTATTTTGAAGGGGAAAAAAAATATAGACGGTCAAAGTTAGGAACCAGATGTTTTTTTAGTTGTGTTGTGAGTGTGACACGGTGTTGACTAGAGAGAGAAAATAAAAGAGCCAGTTAAGATTTCGCAACCACAGCTTCAAACCTTCAAATGCGCTCTCTAAAATAACATTACTTTTAACAAAAACTAAACAAACGTATACCTGTCTTCTTTTTTATCCTTCTTTTTTCTCTCTTAACTATTAGAATTAGACTTTTCCTGCAAAATAAAAAACAAGAAGACGAAACAAGAAAGAATATCCATAAACATCATTCTTCCAAAATGAATAATTTCTCAAAACTCAACGACTCGCCCATGTTCCGGCAACAGGTTCCTTTCTGTGTATTCTTTTTTTTTTGGTTCAATATCTAACGATTGTTAACATTCTCGGTGTTGGGGTGCTTTGGAAAAATACACATCATATTAAAGAACATTGGTGTTATATACGTTCCTGTTACGTACGCATGCATGTGATGCATATTGGTATTGTTTATTTGCATGGTTCATTCGTTGTTGTTTAGGAGGGTCATGATCATGTGTTTTTAAATGCATGCTTGGTTTGGTGGTGTGCTTAACATGAATTGGTTGCTTAATTATGAATCATGAATTGTTGTGGATGCAGCTCCAATGCATGGAAGAGAGTTCAGAATCGTTACGCGCGAGATGTTGTAAGTTCTACAAAGGATGTCGAAAGTACACGTGGGTTTTCCTTGCCATCGTTTTTGTTTATTGAACTTTTTGCACTTTAGACACTGTTTTCTCCATAGCCTCATGTGTGTTCTGTTAGTAATTCATGTGGGCTACGTAGTAGTGGTATAATATTACTTAGAATTAGCGTGACAATTTATTTTGGGACATGTGTTGAAGCTTTAAATCTGGAAGGATTTTGCTCAAACCTTAAGTCCCAACAACCAAACAGTTCTTAATAATACAAGAGATGTTTTCGTAAATAAATGCCTAGCTACATAACTTCTGAAAATTAGTTTAATTATCAATATTTATATTATTAATTTTTTGTGTCAAATAATTGCTTTATATTTATAATAATAGGGAAGGACTTGGAGAAGCATATGATGGAGACATTGCATTTGCAACTGCCCTTGAAAGTTTTGGAGGAGGACATAGTGATCCTCTGTTTGTAACTTTGGGAGGTAAGTCTTGTTGGTTCCTCCTCTTGCCTTTCCTTATAAAATAAACTTATAAATAAACCTATATATATGACTAGAAAATGACTCAACGAAAAATATATAAAAGATGTGACCTAAGATTTCTTTGGACCTAAGATTTTTTTGGATGGAAATGTAATGTTCGATAGTTTTAGTAGTTCTGATCATTAATTCGTTAAATCTTCCATTGTTCTATAGAACTCCCAAACAGTATGTTTGTTTCCTAGTACAACTGGAGATGTGTGTACAGTGTATTTGGAGGTTATTTTTCGGGTTATATATTGGCCCTGAGATAACATGAAAATTTAGGTTGAGCATAACAAATCATATATTGTTATTGGATGTATACCCCAGTTCTGTGCATGATATGTTTAGGCCCTTAAAGGAACTTCTAAAATTCCTTGCCTAATGTGGTCAATGATACTCCAAATATTCTAATCTTCAGCATGCTATGCTTATTTTATCTATTCCCATGCTTTTTTAACCATCATGCTTTCTTTGAATCTTCTATAGTAATACATCATTATTTTCTTTGTGTTGGTATTATCAGGACCTGTTATAACCAAATTTGCTATTGCTACGAGAGAAATCGGTACATACAAGGAACTTCTTAGGTCGCAGGTAATGATTTGTCTAATGTTGTCAGTTTTATTTTTCAATTTTCAGCAATGTATTCTTTTATTTAGGCTAGAGACCACTGGTGAAACTTGTGGCTTTTCAGTCTTTAAACATACAAAACTTGAGCTTCTGTTGTGAGTTTAATACGTTAATAACATGTGTAGGTCATGTTGTCTATCTGCATCTTTTTAACTTGAGTTTAATATGTTAATAACATGTTGTGAGTTTAATATGTTAATATGTTAATAACATCATACTTTTTTTTATTTAAGTTTTACTTTGATAATCTGTATAATAAATATTTATATTAAAAAATTATATAAATTATTGTGGTAAATTTTCAATTTTGATTAAGAACTGTGCAAATAACATCTAAATAGCTGTATATAAGTTTTGTAATTGAAAATTTCCCTTTTATTTCAAAGGTTTGTGAGTATATTAGAAGGAGTTGTTATAATTGATATTGCTAAGCTGACTCTACTTAATGTGGCTTCTTAGGTGGAGCACATGCTGAATGACCGGGTACTAAACATGCTAAACGTCGATATACTTGATGTCAAGGTACATCGTGAGTAGCATAATTTTTTAAAATGTTTTAAATTCAATTAATAGTGAGGAGAATGTATATATATTTTATTGGTTTAGTAAAACAAATTAATAACTTAAAGTAATGAAATCATGACTGCTATGAAATAACTTCATTACAAGACTGTCAGTTAAAATTATGGAGAATAAAACCACACAGATAGAATTCAGTTTTAAAATTGACAACACTTTCAAAAAGGATAATGCTCCTTAGAGTTTATTTTCTTATATTCAACAAAATAATATTGCCTTCAGATGATTTGTAATTGCTTTTGCACTTTTAATGCTTCATGTGATGTGATGCTTGCAGGAAGCTCGAAGGCGTTTTGATAAAGCTTCCCTTGTACATGATCAGGTGCTTCTAAATTGCTTACAAGAATTGCACAGTACAGTGGTTTCTGCTTCCACATTTTTCCTATCCTTCTAGTGCATGAGTATAAGTCTTGAGCAATACAATTTGTTACATGAGAAAAAGCATTAGTTATTCTAGCTTTATGTACTTTCAAAGCACTTTTCATTGCAATGTTTTAGTTTGAGCTTGAATTTTTAGTAACTCTTTTGAAGAAATTCGAAAGGAGTAAGATGCATGTGTAAATTTAATATTGCTAAATTGAAAGTTCATTGGCCTATCTCTTGATCTTAACACAAATACAACATTGGTTTTATGCTACAGGCACGTGAGAAGTTTATGTCATTGAGAAAAAGCACTAGGGTGGATATTGCCGCTGTGGTAGAAGAGGTCCGTGATGTAGCTTATATATCTTTGCCATTTTTGTTCATGAATATTGTCTTAGCTTGTCATGGGTTACCATGATCTTTTTAATCTAATTTGGTAGAGAGACATTCCAGGAATTGCACAATTCAAGAAACTCGTTTGAGGAAGCTCGTTTCAATCTGGTAATCTTAGTTGAACAAGATATATATATATATATATATGTATGCTGCTTTGAATAGTACGAAATTTATAAACTTAGCTCTTAACTACAGAACATATTTCATCCTCTATTCTAGGTTAGTGCTCTTCATAGTGTTGAGGCCAAGAAGAGATTTGAGTTTTTGGAGGCAGTCACTGGAGTCATGGATGCTCATCTTCGGTATTATCGACAGGTATATCTTGTTTTGCTATTATATATGGTGTTTTCAATATGCAATATTAATTGCACTTATGATGTTTTTAAAATTCTTTCCTTGCAGAGTTATCAGCTATTACATGAGCTAGAGCCTTTCATTATCGAGGTTTTGTTATTACTCTTTATTTCTTTTTGTTAGAAAAAGCAAACATACATAAAACAAGGTATAACGGACTGAACACAAATAACCTGTAAGACTAAACAAAAATGCCCTTAAGTCTGAACGGTCAGTATGATTCTATCAAACAATGTATAAGACTAACAGAGGATGCTGAAGGTATAATGCAATTCAAGGAGCAAAAAACTATAATTATAACCAACACCCTTATACTAAATACTGATATGATATATTTCAAGTATTAACTTGAGGTTGTATACATTGAAGTATTACAACAATTTTTTTAAATAGAAAAACTATAAAGTATCTCATTTACCAAAGCAAAAAACAATCATGACTAATCTAACAAACAATCATTATTAATTTGTAACTTACTTTTTCTGAACACAAACAAATTAAATTTACAAGAAATAAAAGTTGCAAAAACTTTTATATTTTAATATGACCGCCTAAAAATCTTAACTTTCTAACACTTTTGCTTTTAACTTTACTGAAGAAAGGAAATGTAATTTTTCTGTGGATATTGGTAATTGATAAAAAAAAAATTGAATGAAATTGATTTTGCTTAAAATTAATTTTGAAATAAAATAATTTATGTTTAGATATTTTTATTTTATAAACAAATTAATAGTAAAATTCAGCATTAAATTTTTTATTCAATGCAAAATTTACCCAGAACTGTTTCAACTCATCAAAACAATTTTAAATCCAGAATCAATTTTTGATGTGACAAAACCAAACATATAAATATGTATCTAAAATTGCGTTAACCAGTGTTCCAACGTGATTTTGGATGATGTAACATGAAACCAAACATGTAGGTAGTTTTCTTTTGATTACATGCCTCTATAAGGTTAGAATAATACATTCAAAACTCTAGGATAATCAGAGATGTGAAACCCATTAGCACAACCACAATTACATGTTGAGCAAAACTGTGGATTTGAAAAGATTATTAGCATTCCTTATTTATTTGCTGAATGGAATATTTCATCTCTTGTACATGACATGTTGCAGGTTTTGGCTTATACACAAAAAGCAAGAGAAAGTTACAATGAAGAGCAGATTAGTCTTTGTGAAAGAATGCTGGAGTACAAAAAACACATTCATCAAGAAAGTATGTTGTCCTTGAATGGCCCTTATAGTTCTCCCAGTAGAGATGGGGTTCAAGGACAGCCTTTTTCTAGGATATCAAATAAAGTGGTAGATGCTGTAACAGAATCTGCTGAAAATGGAAAGGTATTTATTTAAGGACATGATCACATAATGATGTTCCATTCACTTCATTCTATATAGTTTTCATTTCTGAGTCCTATCCATCTGCACTACTTTTAGGTTCAAATCCTTCGGCAAGGATATCTCTCTAAACGATCCTCAAATTTGAGGGGTGACTGGAAGAGAAGGTATTTTGTTCTTGATAGTCGCGGAATGCTTTACTACTTTCGTAAACCATTACATGTAAGTATCTAACTAAAACCAAACACGTTAAACTATTCACTTTATCCTATAGTAAATTGTCTCCATTTTAAGTTTTAGTCTCTCTATACGAGAAACTATAAGTTTTAGTACCTACAATAAGTTAAGAAAACTTTCTAGCAATATAAAATTGTAACAAAAAGCTTTTTGGCAATGATGAACCTAAACCGTTACATAAATCTACCTTGGTACTAAAACTTAAAATGGGGACAAGTGTGTAACCAAAAAAGTATTAGTACTCTCTCTAAGTAGGTAGGTAATGCTCATTTCATCAACTTGAGCAGGTTGGCAATCAATCATCTTTACACAGAAATTGTGCCACTGATAATAGTGCTGGAATTTTGAGTCGCCTGCTTTCTTCACATAACCATGGAATTCTCCCTGATGAGAAATCTGTGGCACGTCATACAGTGAACCTGCTCACATCAACAATCAAGATTGATGCTGAACAGTCAGATTTAAGGTTCTGCTTCAGGATTATTTCACCATCAAAGAGTTATACATTGCAGGTACTCATTCCAAAAACTTAGTGACATGTACTTTGGCATTTTATTGTTACTCCTCACTAAGGCCAAAAAAATGCAGGCAGAAAATGCCCTGGACCAGATGGATTGGATGGAAAAGATAACTGGCGTAATTGCCTCCTTATTGAGTGCACAGACACTGGTACATCATATATTTTTCTTTTGGCTTTTCTTTACCTGCACTCAAAATATAAATAATATGGATCTCATATGAAATTGATAGTTTAATTATGATTGACTCTGTAAAAATGCAAAAACTCTTGGCTTATCATACATCACATGTTAAAAGAAAAAGGTTAAATTAATTTGTAAGTCTGTAATCATTTGAAAAATTTTAAACATGTCCTTATACTTAAAAGTTTGTAATTATGTCCCTGAATTTATAAATAGTTTCTAATTAAATTCTTGACCAAGGTTTTGTCAAGATCCTATTAAGGTTCTGTTAAGTTTAAGAACCTAATTTAAAATTTTCGATTAAGTCTGTACTTGCGATTAAAAATCTTCAAATAATTCACGAACTTACAAATTAATTTAACCTAAAAAAAATAGCACCAGCAAATATGTATAATGATAAATAATATTGGGAAACTTTTGTCACCAACACAACTAGACTTTTTCGTCAAATGTCTTACCTAGGTGAAGATTTCAATGACATTAAATGTTCCATAAGAAATTCTTTTAGCTAAAATTTTTCAAATGCATACTCTAATTCCAGTATTAATTGGGACAACTATAATTATAAAACAATTATGTGACAGACAGATGACTCAGAAAGCCGTGACTGTTACTCTGCCAGCAAGATTTATTTGTTAGGTTCTCCATGTGATGATCATGCACTGAGTGGGGATCCTATATCATCTGAGGACTCGCAGAAGAATAAGCACTGTATAAAAAATGAAAAGCCACTCGATGTTCTTAGAAAGGTCAGCGGGAATGACAAATGTGCTGATTGTGGTAAACCTGATCCAGACTGGGCATCGTTAAACCTTGGCATCCTTGTATGCATTGAATGTTCCGGTGTTCACCGTAATCTTGGTGTGCATATATCAAAAGTAAGTAATTGAGGTTGCCTATTTAAGACTACATAGTTTGTTTGTCATGTAAGGTTTAAATTGTATGCACCATCAGTGTAAAAAAATCAATCAATAAGTATAAGTTTTAAGATAATTATTATAAAAGTTAATGAAATTATTATCAACAATATGTGATATGTGATAATGATAGTACATATATTATTATTAGAAGAGAAAAGAAAAGGCCTTTTGTTTTGCAACTAAGGTGAGTTAACTTTTTTCACAGGTAAGATCACTGACACTTGATGTAAAAGTATGGGATTCCGCTGTCTTAACCATGTTTCAGTCACTGGGGAATCTCTTTGCAAACTCAGTTTGGGAGGAACTGTTGCATGCATGTACTTCACAAGCTGAGGACAATGCTGATGGGTAAGTTTTATGAAGATTGATGGGATTGGATTACCTGTTTAAACTTTCACTAACATGGACTCTGCTATGTAGTTCATCCAAGACACCGAAAAAGTTATTTCATGCAAGAAAGCCATCATATGATGATCCTATTTCACTAAAGGAGAGGTTCATTCATGCAAAGGTAATAAAAGTTGTATGCTAGTATTTCCTAGCTGGGGAGATGAAATGAACCTTTTAGACACCTAAGAGGATGAATGTCTACCTCCTTTTTCTTCCTCATTTTTTATTTACTGTGAACAAGCATTCATTGAATATTAGGTAACTCCATGTTGTTTCATATTTATACTTAAGTTTACTTTAACTGAGCTGAAAGACGCTATGTGATCTATGTAACCGAGTTGACCTAGAACTTGTTGCAGTATGCTGCGAAAATCTTTGTTCGCCGGACAACAAATGACAACAGTCTCCTTTCAGTGGCACAACAGATGGCAGAAAGCATCAGTGGCAATGACAAGAAAGCAGTGTACAGGCACATTGTGAAGTCAGATGTGAATGTCAATGCTATTAGTGGGGAAGCATTACGTGGTATATCTTCTTGTCCCCAAACTAGTACAATGTTTTTGCAGTTCAAAAAGCAACAAGTCCTGTTAGAATAATGAATTGCATGTTGTGCAGGCTTTTCTTCCAACACGCCTTCTCCAATTGGTCCAAACATATCACCTGAAATTAAAACTCAAGTAATGGAGGGCATAAAAGATGGTTCTAGTGCGCTTCACCTGGCATGCCTAACTGGTGATGCTGCAATGGTGGAGCTGCTCCTACAGTATGGGGCAGATGTAAATGCTATTGATTCCAGAGGGAGGACACCACTACATTATTGCATTATGAAAGGGAAGAATGCAGCTGCAAAAGTACTTATTTCAAGGTCACCTATTATTTAGTTATTGGATTTCTATGCACAAAATCACCTAATGGCCATCAAATAGCCAGCAATTCTCTATTATATTACTTGTATATAGGCTCACATTTTTTTTTTAAGTTTAATGATTAAGGACCAATAGTATTCGATCAATCAAAATTCGTTGGTGTATGATATTTAAAATGTGATTTGTAATTGAATAATAATATAAGATTGTTTTACATTATTAATACATAACATATTTTTTCTTATATTTATTATTCTCCCTAAAGAAAAATTGCATTTCGATCTTATACTATAGTTTCCATGATAACTTTCCCATCATGTATTAAATCTCACATAATGTGTTCATGCTTAGAAAATTTACTAAAATAAATTGCCAATTATTTCAGGGGGGCCAATCAACATGCCTTAGACAAAGAAGGCAACACTCCTTTTAAGCTTGCACGAGAACCTGACACTGTTGGCAAAGATATTCTTGCTATTAACAAGCAAATGGCATACCCTCAAAACTTAATGGAAAAATAATTCATGCACACCTTGTGGATAAAAAGATAGAAGAGAAAAAAAATTATAAATGGTATAGGTGATATGACGTCACAAGAAAAATAAATAGAAAAAAGTAAAAAATGTCTATTAATTGTATGTGTGGTGTAGGTTTACTGTCTCAGATTTTTCTCTTGGTCCAGAAATTAGAAAGCCCAATAGCCCAACCCAGAAGTTTATTCGTTCTTAGAGAGAGACAATAGGCCTGAAGCTGGTGGGTTGGTTTCACTGTGCCAAGGGGCCTGAAGCCCAATGAGCCATGTTTTTATAATTGAGCTTCTGGTCTATTTTAATTTTCAACTACAGAGCCTGACTTTTGAAATTTTGAGGTGTATCATGATCAAAGTTATAGAGGTTAAAGTTCCTTGTAGCAATAAGGGAAAAAAAAGTGGTTTAAGTCTTTGGTTTCCCATTTTGGTCACGTGACGGCACTGTATTAGTATGAGGATCAATTACAAAAGACTATAGAGGAACACGGGACCGTGAAATTTTCCTGGGGCCTAATTATGTCACTGATTATGACAGCATTTGTTAGATTCAATGCATGTTTTAATATTTTTTGAGGGTGAATTTGTTAGATTCAATGTTCGTAACATATTATGAAATTCAGCACGTTTGACGTAACAATCGCTAGTAAAATTATGATTTGGTAAGGTTCATTTAACCATATTTTTTCCGTGTTTCGTAATTTTGACCCATTAAACATAAACATATTCTAGATTAATTTGACGTTAAGGAAGGATTTGTTTATAATTAGTTCCTTAATCAAATACTGTAGCATTGCATTTTTAAATTGTTTAGCTTGAACCTTTTTCAAAATATACCCACCCAAAGAAAGTACCTATGTTCATTTTGTTACTATTTTGAAGATACAGATATAACTAGTATTTTATTTTTTGCAATTCACGTGATAAACATTTATTTTATATATGTGTATATATATATAAGATTGAAAATAAAACCTATAATTTGATCAAACTTGTTTAAAACGAGATTCCATTATTTAACAATTTTTAGAATAACTAAATACATAAAAATAAATTAGCAGACTAAAGCAATATTATAGGTGAATATGTATATTGATATGATGCATTCATTGATTGTGGCGACGTTGTTAGAACAACTCACTTTCTTTTCCTTTTTATTTGCGATTTCGGTAGGGTTCTCTCTTGCTATAAATGGAACAAATAAGGATTCCTCAATAAATAGAAGCATAAAATGTGCTATAAGCAACACATTAAGAGCTTAAAAAAAGAAAGAACATTCAATTGGTGAGTTCCCAAATGAAAATTATACAGTAAAACTGCCACTATGCCAATGCTTTTTCACTATGGTACGAGTTGCACTCCTTACTATGCGGTATTCCCTTCTTTTTCATCTTCGTTTCTGGTCCCAACATGACAAACGAATGCCTAATGTCTCATTTCGACTTTCAAAAATTAAATTTGGACTTTTAGATCACACAACTTGCAAAAGCCAGCAGAAATCAGATTTTTATTGGATTTTTCATTTCAGAAGCTAATTAAAATTAAGTTTTCTGGCTTGATCTCGTTACAGCTTGTGATAAGCATCGTGCTTATACTTAACTCGTTACAGCTTTTGAACATAAATTATGAGTCTTTTTATCATAATCCAATCAATTAATTTAGACTTAGCTTATAAAAAAGTTGTACTTATTGAGTTTTTATTTACTTAAACTCTCTCGATAAAATATTGTGTTTAATATTTAAATTTTAAATCCAAATTAAATATAGTCTTTTTAACTCAATTTGAATTTACCTTATTTGATCATGGCTTAACCTACATCTAATCTAATCAGGCTCGATTTGGACTTAACCAGCAAAAGTTCATAAAAAAAAAAAAAATCATTATGTTATGCACCCACTTTAAAATCCCCTCATCACATCTTCACAAAAAAAAATGTCACATCTTGAGTCATTTTTTCTAAAAAAAAAAAAAAGTATTTAAAATTAATCAATTTTTAATACTAAATATTAAAAATCAAATTTCATTTTTAAAATTTTAAAACTTAAAACTAAAAACTACTATAAACCGCGTTAATTATTGAATTGATTTTGAGCTTTTGTCGTAATATGATATGATGAATGTGCTTTTAGGCATGTAGATGGACCTTTAGACACGTAGATGGACGCAATACAGTTTGATGTAACCACCATTTTTCTCCTTTTCTAAAATTCATTTTTCCTAAGAATAATTTTAGATATGAAAAGTATTATTTTTCTTTATTTTTTTGGAATATTAAATGGATTTACTTTTTATTTAATATTTTATTTATAAAATATTGTTAGAAAAGTTAATAAAAATATATTGTAAAACCATTTAAAATTATTCATTGTAAAAGACATTGTATTACTCATTTGTTTAATGTATGTGTGTGTATTTACATGGATAAATAGTGTAAATGTATTAATATACTCTTAAAAACTTTGAATTATTAAAATAAGTAAGTGATGAATAACTTTTGCATTTTCTATATATTAAATATTTTTTAATTAGGCTTAATTGTATTTTTAGTTTTTTTAATTTGGTGTATGAGCCATTTTTATCCTATAATTTTAATTTTTTTTTATAAATTTAAAATAAACAATATTAATCATCTTTTAAGTGCTCGATTTTGGTTCATATATTTGAAAAATAGACAATTTTAGTTCTATCTTTAATATATTATTTAATTTTTAACATATATGATGACATAGAAAAATAATTAATTATTTTCTTTTTAAGTTGGTAAATTTATTATACATAAATATTATATGTAAAATTAATTATTTAATTTCTCATAAATTAAATTATTTAATATGTGAATCAAAATTAATCATTTTTTAAATATAAGGACTATAATTAAGCAATTAAAACTATAAAATTTAAAATTATTCATTTTTAAATATGTAAACTAAAATTAAATAATTAAAATTATAAAAATCAAAATTATCCATTTATTAAACTAAACAAATAAAAGTACAATTAATAATAAAAATTAAATAATTCTGTTCACGTTAGTTTTAACCATTAAGATTAACAAAACAACAATAACATTTTTATGAAGAAAGAAAGGAAATAAATAGCTTGTGTATTTCTATTGTAATAAATACTTTTTTAATAAAAAACTTTTTGCTTGATCTCTTTAACCTTTACTTTCAGGGTTGATGTTAACAAAATTAAAAATACAATATTTTGCAATTTACATTAGTTGACATGAAAGGATGATTGCTTAACATCCTAATTCTTAATAGTTAACTTAAAATTTTTTTCCTAAAACAACTAAACAAAATGCAATTTTGAGTGACCACATAGACTATTTTAGATGAAAAGAATTGAAAGATTGAAGAACAATTGAAATTTTCAAGTGTAACATAAAACTTCATTATTCCTCGTAACTTACAGCTAAGGAATTTGTCTACATCAAGATACATCGCAGCAAGTAATTCGAACTTGTAGAGTTTTACGTTGCCCAAACGTAACTTGGTTATAACCTAACTCGACCTAAATGACTTGACACAATCATCCCCTTCCACATAAGGGCATGGAATTAGCCAAAAATGTTATTAAGACAATGGAAGATCTCCCATTTATTCCTCAGCTCAAAAGCATGATAACCGTACAAGTCAAATAGACAAACCCATTATTCGTGATTAATTAGCCATCACTAGACTAATTGAATGCGTTTTAGTCCAGAAGAAATTGAATTAAATGGTTATAGGATTTTATAGATTGGGTTTAGAATATTATTTAAAATAAATTAATTTTTTTATAGAGATGTAAGTATTACGGTATTTTTTCTCTCAAGTTAGAATATATAATTTAATATATTTAACTTAATATTATTAAAATAAATTACACACCTTAAAATATTCATGTATTACATTATTCTCGATTCGTATATTATAATATAATAAATATATATAATTTACTAGTGAATTTAACTCCATTGATTCAAGAATGTATGAGTATTATAAATTTCTAATATTTTATTCAATTCATATATATATTTAATATATTTGACTTAACATCGTTAAATAATATTTTTTATAAAGTTTTTTAATTAAAATGTTTTTAATTTATCAAGTTATCATTCACTAATTTAAATTGTTTAAAATATATAGTCAAATTTAAAATAATTAATTAAAATATTAAATAAAAACTTATGAGATAAATTTTATATATATATAAATAAAAGTATACAATTGAAATTTTCTATTTTAAAATATATTCTATAAATTATTAAATATATTAAATTTTTTAATAATTATATTTTATTTAATAATATATGTTTAATATAAATAGATTCATTTAAAAATTGTATGTTTATATATATATATATATATATATATATATATATATATATATTAAATTCATAAATATAATTTAATAAATATAATATGTATAATATTATTAAATATATTATATTTAATATATAATAATTAATACTATATAAGAAAAATATCAATTTATTTATACTATATTAATAACATAAATTAAATACTAGCTCAATACTTTTGTTTAATTGTACTTATATATATATTATTTTTAATTTTGTTGCTTTAAAATGTTTTCATGAAAATATAATTAAAAAATAAATATTTTTAAGATATATAATTAAATATGTAATAACCCATTTACAATAATAATTAAAGGTATAAAGTAGATAAATTGTTATGCATATATTTAATAAAATATGTAAAATTGAATAAAATATTTAATTTTATATATATATATATATATATATATATATATATATATATATATATATATATATATATATATATATATATATATATAATATTGTAGAATATATTAAAGGATGAAAGTATTTATTTTAACGTAATAAAACATAACAGTATAAGTGATAGTATAAATGATATTTTTGAAATAATTATTTTTAACTAAACTAACGAAAATTTTATGATTTTTTTATTAAAGTATTGTTTACTTGAATTTGTCGGTGAAAGAAAATATATTTTTTTAATATAAAATAGAAGAAAGTGTAATATTAATATATATAATAAGAGTGTGATTTACCTATTATTTAATTCTTATTTAAAATTTCTAAAATGAGATAATTATTCAATCATTAGTCACTATTAGATTACATAGGGATACTCCTCATCTTATTGGTATCAAGAAAGAAAAAAAAATAATAGTTTTTAACTTTATCATCTCTGCATCCTTTAACCTTTTCCGTAACTCTTTAATGATAATTTCCCTAATTTTAGTAGTGACTATTTTGGTAGGCTTACATTCTGGTATACACCTTGTCAAAGTTAAGTCTCTGAAAACTTACATGAACATCATCCATATTAATATCCACTTACCCAAGTTAAAGAGAATGATAAACATGCTTCTCAAATCATTTAATTTTTTCCGCTCTTTTTTTTCTTCTTATTGATTTCTAGTGTATAAATTTAGGATTTCATATCATGTACTCTTAAAAGAATACAGTATCATTATAATTGTTGATTAAATATTTAACAATTAAAATTATGATAAAATACATATATAATAAATTTAAAATGATTAAAATATCAACCATATCAACCGTTATAACTATATTTTATTATTTAATATACATATATTTTACTTTAAAAAATTAAAAAAATATAAAACAGTTTTATTAAATCTTTTCATTATAACTCACCATAAGTTATTAACTTTTACGATAATAATTTTTAGTTATTTTGATAATAATTCATAATTAAATAATACCATAGAACTTGTAGAACCGTATTACTCAATTATCATTATAAGATTTTTTTTAGTTTGTTATTAATTTTAGTTATCATTTAAATTAGTAGTTAAATCCTAATTAATTAACTATTAATTAATTAAAATATTATTTTTTTTAACTAAATTTAAGTTATATTTATTTATATTCTTATTATTATAAATTAGCTAAAAAATAACTACAAATTTTAAAAATTTATCACAAATTAACTAAGATTATTTTCTTAGTTAATTTGCTACTTATTTCATGCTACCATCAATATTATAGTAACTTTGTACCTAATTATTTTTATTAGAGATTAGTTACAAAATAACTATTGATTTTAAAATTAACTATAAAATTATTTTATAATAAATTTTAAATTTTGTAACAGAGGATGTTAGTTTCATCTATAACTTTGTATACATGCGTGTATATAATTGCTATTGATGTGTTGCAATGATTCTCCATGATGATATGGTATATGGGTTAATAAAAAAAAAAAAGTTATTAATAAGGCAAAACCTTCTTATGATAACTGGAATAATTGAAATTAAATATACAATTGAATTATAAATTAAATAAATAGCTAATTTGTTTTAAAAACATGATCGATTCATCTGTAGGTAATTCAATCCATTAATTATGTGTTTGCATTAAAGTTTATAGAATGAATTTTGAATAAATTTGATTTTGCAAAATTAGTTTCAGTAAGAAGTGTGTTTGTGATATTTAATTTAGATTTAGAAATATTTATATAAAAATGGTTTTAATGTAATGAATGTTGTTTATATTATACTAATAAAAATTACTTTTAGCTGTATATATAATAATTCACATGATTATATATTGTTAAAATAATATAATAATAAATTATGAAGATTCACATTTGATTGATTTTTGTTAAAATAACAAAATATTACTTCTACCATTGGACAACAAAATCAAAGTTCTGATGGAAAATCATTTCTTTTTCTAAAATTGCCACACATATTTACACAGTGTCACATGATTTTATTTACCACCTAAAAGCTTCAAATATCCTTGACAGTTACCTGAGATTATTTCGGAGATACTACACATTTTGTCGGAACATTGATCACTAGGAAACAAGAGTACGGGAATTGTCAGATGTACTATATATCTTTATGAATGCTGCTTTATTAGGTTACATATACCGTCTATACTGATAATAATTAGGGGTAGCACGTGACTAAGTTGCCCCCCTCTCTTTATATATTATGCAACCAGTTACTTTATTACATTATCTCTTTATTAAGTAACAAAATAAGTTAAACACATCAACCACAATCAACAATTATATATTTAAATATTTTAATGAAGATAGGAGTGGTTCAAATTCTTTTCGGTATAAGAAAAATTATGTTAAAAAAATATATTTATAATTTGAAGGGTTTACCATTTTTAATAGAGGTTACTAACTAATTTTCACAATAGGTATTTTGACATTAGTATTTATATCTAATTCGATCTAAAGTAAAATCACAAATCGAATTAGTATTTATAAAATTGAATTAATTTAAATCGGTAACTTTTTATTTATATATATATTAAAAAATTATAATGAACAAAGTATATATGATTTTATTACATTAACTGTGTATATGAGAAAATATAATAAAAAATTAATTATATATACACAATTATAAAATTTTATCATAATTTTTCATATAAATAAAATTATATATACTTTGTTTACTATAGTTTTTATTTTAAATATATATATATATATATATATATATATATATATATATATATATATATATATATTTATCACTTTAAAAAAGAAACAATATTATAGAATAATTAATTAGTTAATTAATATATTTTTTATTTTTTGTATTCTTTATTTTTAAATAATACTTTTAATAAATTATTAATATATTTATACTTAAAATAATATTCAATATTTAAGTAAAATATTTTTAGTAATAAAAAAATATAATGTTAGTAAGGAAGTGTTATGAAAATCGAGTCATTCAAATTATATTTTATTAATTCAGATTGAATCAAATCAAATTAAATTACATAATATTTTAATTTTTAGATTAAATAATTTTTTTAACTCAAAATTAATTTAAATCTATCCTCAAATATTTCTAATATGAAAAGGTGTATAGAAAAAAAAAAATATATATATATATAAAATAAACATTTTCCTAAAATGAGTATTGGGTTAACTTTGGGCAAATTGGTATGGTGTGAAGAGTATTGTTGAGTTGATTGGTTGGTCTATAGAATAGAACTACCAAACAACTATGTATACATTGTTTGACTGACAATAGAAATATTATGCATCACATATTTATTTTTTTATACAGGCGTCACTTATTTGTTGCGACATCTTTTCCGCCCAGATATTACCATGATTAATATTCATTTCAAAGCCAAATAATGACGGAGCCATTATTACAGCATGGGCCTCATAACATATGCATAAATGGGAGAGTACAATATTAATAAAGTCCTCACATAGATAATTGAGTTTTTTAAAATCTTATTAAAAAATTTAATTTATAATTATGTGTATACAAAAAATTTATTGAAATAAATAAAATTTACTTAATCATTTTTATATTTTAAGAAATTAATTTTTAATTATGGTTTGAAAGATTTTTAATAATAATAAAAAAAGTTCAATGTATTTGAACAAAATAGTGTCCTCTATAGTCCAAAAGTTCTGCGTTTGCAGAGAGTAGCAGGTTCTCCTGGTGTAAGGGTGGCCATGGACTTTAATTTGTTTCACTTTTTTTCCCACAAAAAAATGGAAATGAAAGAATTGACCCGATAATGGTTTACCAGGTGTGTGTCATGTGAAACTTGTCATCCTATTTTGAGCATTTGTAAGCATATAATTTGGTTTCTCTACTATGAGAGTTCCGATGTGTGATGTGGGCCAATATGAAAAGGACCTCTTATCCCTAGGCTTCAACATTATCCACCGTGACCAAAGAAATGTGGAAAACAAATACTATGTGCTTGTTTGGTTCATCTACTCAACCTCTTTGAAGCTACACATTTGAAGACTCAACAAAGATGTTTCAGGTGCAATCATTGGCCTAAAAGGATCGTCAAGGTCAAAATTGATTACGATAGAAAGAGATTGAGATGCCACCCATGCAAAATAAATTTTTATATCAAATGAAAGCACGAGGCGCTGCAATTATGTGAACAAATCCAGTCACGTTCCAGCAGCAACCCCCAAACCATTTTGTTTCTGCTTCTAAATTCTTCGTTTAATTTTTGTCTCACTTAATTGAGTTATATATAAAGCATAATTCAACACATTTTTTTTATTAATAGTATAAATGTATTTTTATTTTTAAGATATTAAATATATTTACTTGTTCATTTAACATTTTGTTTATAAAGTAGAAGAAAGATTTGCAGAAAAGATTGTAGGAAAATATAGTAATGTTAGTATGTTCTATATATGGCTAGTTTATTACACAATTCAATGCGTTGCTGTTCCAAAACCAATTGCGACGGTGTGGGTCAATTCAACAACTTTCACTTAATAAATAATGCTTGAGTTTTTAAGGATAAAATTTAGAACAAATTTTGTTATATTTTTAAGTTTTTGAATATGAATTAAACAATAACAATCCAGCAGTGATTGATTGCAGAGTGAATAGATTGTGCTCCATAAAAACTTTAATTACAAGGTCAAAAGATTGACTTCTAGAGTTATCAATTTTTATGAGAACTTTACTTAATTACCATTTTCTAATCCGAAAATTAGCTTGGTAGCTAAGCTTATGGTTATGAGAATACTTGGTAAAAAAACAAAAACAATGACATGTCATTTTCTTTTTAATGTTGAAAAATATTTACATGTCAATATTTGATTTGACAATCTGATGATATATCCATGAAAATGTGATTTAAATTTTATTCTTTTAATGTAAATTAAATTTTATATGCGATTAAAATCTTCTAAAATTGGGAGAAAAAACTCTCAAAGGATTGTGATCACATACAATTACTATACAAACTAAAGTTAATTAATAAACAGATATTGAACAGAAAGACAACCATTCTTTATTTATAAGGTATTTTACAAATACTCATTCATATATTTCGTACTATATATTGGGTTGGATTCTAAACTATACAACAATTAGTTCATACTTCATAAGATTGTTTATTACTTGCACATTTTGGATCTAACTGAAGAGATTACAATATGGTGAATCGAGATTCTAATTCTTGTTAAAGAAAACATCAACATTTAGTATTCGATCATTTCTCAAATAGAATGATCTTCGTAGGAGAATACATGTGAAAGAAAAAAAGAAAACAAAAAAAATTGTTTATTATTCGGTTATTTTCATAGCTAGAGATTGAGGATATGGGTGGTTACATAAAGTGAACCTGGATCACAAAATGGCATACACGTGGGATGGAGGTTTAGGTTCGTTTATCTTAGAAACCTATCTAAGAAAGAAGGAATAAAAAGGTAAAAGAATGACATCCTCATCTTGTTGCATATATTGAAGTTTATTTAATTTCCTTAAAATAACAATATTATCTGTCTTAGCCCATGTTTCACTGAATGAGCTGTTGAATTTTGGTCTTTTCTGTAGATTACAAGAAGGCATGGCCTTGGTGTTTTAATTTCTTGTACCCTTTTTTCCTCTTTTGGTTACATATTTTAATGTCGACATGCTGCATTCTACTTCAAAAAAATGTCATATAATTCAAGGTGTTCTTTGGCCCATGGGAGCCAAAAATTGTGAAGCCCCACTCTGAGCCCTAATTAATGCCGTTCACATATGCTCATCGATTCAAAACCCACGGGAAAAATATGGCACATGGCATGTAGGGTTAAAATGTGTACCATATCATTAGTGGCCTCATTTTCTCACCAACGACTGGACCAAACCTCCAAATACTTGTTCTCCTTTCCAAATAAAACTTACTTCTTTTTTTTTTTTTTTACTTTTCTGTTTTTCTTTCTCTTATACCTATATTATCCCTATTTAGTTTATTTTTATTTTTGAAAAAAATAGGTATAAAAAAATATAATCTAAGATAAGTTGCACATTCTGTCACGAGTTGAACCGCCTATGGAGTTGAAAAAATGAATAAACGAGGATCATCCAAACAAGAAATTGGATAGTTACCTATAGAAGGAAAGGAAAAAAAACTAATGAAATATTCTATAATCAAGTTAAAGGGAATGATTAAGGAAGGGCAAAACTTTCAAGTGGACGCAATTCAATATCTTTATGATTAATCCTAGTTGACTTTCATTATCAATTTCAAGTATCATGAGATTTTTCTAAATATGTAGCAAAGGAAAAGACATAATATTCTTTATTAAGAATTATCAAGAATAGCGACATGTTAGGTAACAAAATATAAATTGTCAATACTACAAAGAGTTGGTCAAATAAAACAAGATAAAAATTCCTATTTAACATGTTATATGTTTGAACTCTCATTTATCTTTTTAAAGTAAGATATGTAAGTGTTCTTTTAAGTTTGAAAATTTTTTCCTACACTAGACCGAGGCATTGTCGTCTCTTTCTAAATTTTAATTGTAAAAAAAGTACACACAAATTGTCCTTAAAAAAAACTTCACGAAATTTAAAATAAATGTCTCAAAAAAAAAAAAGATTAACGGTCATAATTGCTTACGAGAAAGTAATATATGCTTCTCTAATGAGCATCAATCTTGTCAAATAATTCATTAACATGGAACCCGAAAACTTAATTAATTGGAGACCTTAATTAGTCCGTAAATTAATACATCTAAAATTTGACCCCTTCAAATCCTTAGTTGTTTGATTGTAATGAAGCCTCTGTAGACTGCAGTTACAGATTATTGACAGCTATTAATGAACTAGTTGGCCCAACTAAACAACAAGATGAGACGTCCCATGTCTACTAATTTATCAGTATAATCATATCATCATCATCATTATCTTAATTAAAGTAACTTGTTTGGAAGAACAATAAACCTAATGTCACCCCTCACACAAAACAAGCTAAATAAAATTATAATAATCTTAACTTTTGTACTAATCTTATCAATAATAGTTCACCGACCACCCCTAATGAATTCTGATAAGCACGATGTCATAAAGCGGAACATAACTTTTTTTTTTTATTTCATGTTGCATTTCATGAACAATACCAACTCATTTCCACTTCTGCTCTCATAGGAAAAAGTCTTCTTTAAAGTAATGCTTTCTCCAACGATCCAATTTATTATCCGAATATTTCAGTTTATTTAGTAGTCTTAATTTTAAATTGTAGGCTTGCAATAGTATAATTGTGTTAAATATTATATTTAAATAAAATTATCTTTAATAAAAAATATTAGTAATCTTAAACTATTTTTTCATAAAAATTAAATAAAATATTAAAAAAATTGCAATACTCACGTACGTGCCTGGTTGAATCAACTGAGTTAGTCATAAAAATATATAAAATTTATAAATTGGTTTTAATAGACTTAACTTGAATAATTAATCCAATGTCTAATTTGTTGTATAAATAATTATGTATCTATGTATGTAACCTGGTTGTTGTTTCTGAAATCTAATGAGTAGTTATGGTATGGAGGCCCACCGTACTGGGCAATATGGATACCGACCCACCTGCTTGAATGGATGTGTCTGGTAGGTTATACTGGATCCGCTAGCTTATATTTTTTAAAAACCGAAAATAATAAAAAATATAATTTATAATAATTAATCATATGAATTAAAAATACAAAAAATTGTTTTAATATTTAAAAATTAATTACTTATGGATTTTCCTTTTTTTTTTACCATTTTTTTAAATTAATTATATTTTAAAATATTATATCATAATTAGTATTTTAATTTGTCCATAGCACAAAATAAATATTTATTTTATATAACTAAAATTTATAGTATATAAATATATTTAAATATATAAATTATATTTTATATTTATAATAAACAATTTATATTATAAATTATTGATAATTTTAAAAATTAAATTCAATTAAGAATTAAAATGATAGAATAAAAAATTAAAAATTAAAAAAATCCTTACCAATATTTTTGTTAAAAAATTAAAAATATTCTCTTTAAAAAATAATAACTAAAAACACCCACTAAAAATATGGCTAAAAACACTTTCTTTGTTATTATAATTTATAAACAAAGTGAAGCAGCACTATATTGATATGATGAGTGTAACTCAAAACTTTGTTATTGTTCACCAACGTTTAAAACGCTAATTGAAACCCAATGATACAAGATTTTGGCTTCAACATGCATTGGAACGAATGTTTTCCGGTGAGAAAACAAAGAAGATACACTACTGTATATGGGACAACCGCGAAAGTTAAATTATTTTCAATAAATAATTATATATAATAAGTTATTATTATAATTGGTAATAATTAGAATCAATTTTTGTTTGAATAGGTATATTGAAAAGTAATTTTAAAATAATTATATCGTTTAGATATAACAATAAAAAAATAGTTTTTACATAATAAATTATGAAAAAAAAATTATGTATAAAAATGTTGGAAAATTTTGGGGTAATTTGAATAACGCTGTTTAGGAAAGAAAACCATTTGAAAACAATCATAAGCTTCAACTTTTTATATGCATAGAAACAACTTATTTTTTAAATTTTGTTATTTTACGAATTTCAACTAATGTCTTAAATACACGGAATCAAACAGTTTTTTTTTAATTGATTATAAATTAAATTAATTTTCAATTAAAGTATACAAAAACACACTGATGTGTGTTTAGAACATCTGGGAAAATTATATTATATATTTTAACAAACGATTATATATAATTGATTATTTTTATAATCAGTAATAATTAGAATAAGTTTTTTTATTGAAAAGTAATTTTAAGATAACTAATTTTGTTTGGATACAACAATAAAAAAAAGTTTTTACTTAATAAATTATGAAAAAAAATTATGTATAAAAATATTGGGAAATTTTGGGAATAACGCTTTATAGGAGAGAAAGCTTTTTGAAAACAATCGTAAGCTTCAAACTTTTATATGCATAACAATAACTTATTTAAAAAAAAAGTTTTTTTTATGTCTCAAATACACGGAATCAAAAAGTTTTTTAAATTGATCATAAATGAAATTAATTTTTTAATTGAAGTAATTTATGTTTAAAATAATTTTATTTTGAAAATAAATAAATAATAAAATCTAATACAAAAACTATCTTAACTTATTTCAACTAAAAACTAATTTTAAATTTAAAATTAATTTCTCAACATAAAATTAAACATATAAATATTTACTTAAAATTACTTAGTTAATATTCTAACACAATTTTTTGACTATAGAAGATAAATTTAAACACTTATTTTTTTTTTCAAATCTTAAATTCCAGATCCAATAAGAAGAAACAAAAACAAGTACTGAAGTGTGATGCGCGTTGCACACGTTATTGAAAGTGATTGTTGTACCATCGCGATAGAGTTCCATTTTAACCCGACTTTAGTATAACTCACTCATCTACGCTACACTATGTGTTCGATCTTATTCTGACATCTTATCTTGTCCAATAAAGAAGGACTAATTTCCCATGGTTTAATCAACCTCTGTAATCCTTGCTTAGTGTCCACAATTAAATCCATTATTAATACACTTCTCTGAATTCACACTATGTTGAGCAAAGATGGCTTCTTCACCACTAAAATTTCTAGGTTAAGCTTCCTCTCACAACCTCTACTTTCTCTTTATTCGGTCTCACCAAGCTTTGTATCATTGATTGAAGTGCTACTTCATCTCTTCCTTCAAAACGTAACACCACTCATGTTTCGTGTTTCAAAATTTTCATAAAAAAATCAAAATAGTCTAACAAAATATTTATCATAAACAATTTTACTATTTTAAATGAGTGAAAGAAAATTAATCTTCTCGTATAAATTTTAATATTATCAACAAACTATGAATTTAATAAAGATGCACTCTCATTAAAAAAATTACATTGTTAATTAATAAAAAAACATTTTTAGTATAATTTTAAAATAATTATTATAAAAATTAAAATTTTATTATATACAGCGATTTATATTAATTAAATAACAATTTTTTTAAAAAACTTTCACTACAGATATTATTTATTCATTAACTAAAGCAATTTATAAATAAAACAATTTTTTCTCGAAACCTACATCCCACCCATCCCTGACGCTTAAATTGAAGAAAGTAATAATTGGACGATTAAAGGTTGAGTACAGATACTTTAAGTAAATTTTCAGAATTGTATTTTTGGTTACGTGTACAAAGAAGATTTTGTTGAAAAAAATAAAAACTTATTTTAATAATTTTTATATTTTGAAAAAAAAAACAGTCTATAATTATTAATTAAAAATTATTTTTGGTAAAAAAAAATTCTAACAATACAGTAAAAATGTTATTGCAATTAAATAACACGTGAGGTTTATAAATTTTTATAATTTTTATTAGATTTTAACCAATAAAATTTATAATTCATAATACAAAAAATTTTAACCCAACAAATAGAATTGTTTAAATTTTATTTAACTTTCAAAAGCTAACTCAAGGTATAAAAATTATTTTCAGCTCAGTAGACCTAGCATCTCCAATAGAAGAAATAAAGAATTTTATAATTTCACCCAGGGGAAAGGGTTCTGGAAAGTGAGAGGGGAAAAAAGGGGCATGTAGGGACAAGTGTGTTAGAATTATGTAAACTTTCTTTATGTGATCTACTGGCCTACTTTGAGTCTTCTCCCCACTATGACACTGTATCCCATCACCCACCAACCAAAGCCATCCAAAAGCAAAGGAAGGGGTTGAATATATGTTTATATTGCATGATCACACACACCCAAACGTGCAAACCTCCACACCTTAATATCTATCTCTTATGCCAGTTATATATGATTGATTGATTGTGATTAAATAAATGACTTAGGTCCTCTTCCTATCACTGAGGCTTTGGTACAAAATTTAAATTATCTCATCTCACGCCTAGCTATTGCTATTGCCTATCCTTCCAAAAGGGCCAAAAAGTCCTAAACCTCAAGGACCTCATCCCTTTCTTTTGTTTGCTACTTACTTTCTTGCTTTTCCTCACACCAATGAGGATTTGCCTCTATTCCTTTTCCCTTTCACTTGCATGCCCCACCCTTGTCTCACTTTTTATCAATAGTTTACTCTTCATTCCTGTTTCCTTCCTTGCTAATCTCTTTTACTTGCTTTATTCCAACCTTGTTTAACTACTCATGGCAAATTATTAAAGTTGGGCTGCGAGCAAAAGGGGTGAATAAAGGACGGGTAAATTTTGTTGGACTATTTTCAATCAACCTTGACTAATAATACATTTGAAAATAAGTTTATCTTGTCTTCCAGAACTATCATTATGACCATGTTCTTACCAAGTTTGTCCTGACCAATGGGTTCTTGCATTTTCTTTTCTTCAATTCCACAATTTCTTTTTTAATTTTTTAAATAGTTATTAATTACTTAAATATATTATATATATACGGTTTATTACTTTTCATATTTAGATGTAATTTAATTTTTCTTGATGTCATGTCACCGCTTTTGGGAGTGAGTATGAGACCTGCGAGGAACAAAGGATTAAGGATTACCCCACTCTACTAGTGTAAAGTTGATGAGAAACATTGTTCGGGAGAAAAGTAGAAAACTTTCACTAATATATGTCTTATAAAATGTTTAACTTTAACCTTTGGTTCTTTTGGGTAAGGTATTTGTTTTAGATTTCAAAATATTGTTAATTATTAATAATTTTATTTAAAATTAAAAGATAACTATTATTGAAAAGACATAAATATCACCCTTGCTCTAAACCAACCTATTTTCCATATATTAAACTAAACATCTCATACTCATACTTCTCAAATAATTAAAAAGACTACTTCTATCTACAATAAATATTAGGGTACAAGACTTTCTAAATTGTGAAGCGTGATGTTGAGAAGTTTGAATAGTTTGTATATGAAAATAATAATTTGAAGTTTTTATGGTATTATTCAAAATACAAAATCTGAAAACTGAATTATAAAAGGTAAATTAATTTCCTGAACAAGAAAAGGGGAACTAATAAGATGGTGCTAAATAAGCAATATTATTATTTTCGAATATATAAAGTATGCACATGTTATTTATGTAAAGTAATAAAGACAAGAGATAATGTTTTTAAGAGATAGATAGTATTTGGTTAATGGGTGATGACGTCATGATCCGTAACGCTCCTTCATATGTACGGTACCTGCTACCTAACCATCGTCACGGAACCTGCGTGATTGGATAACGACGTAACAATTTGTGTGAGCTTCAACCTTACCATCCCCTTCGACCAAACGGGTCCAGCTCCACCCTTTACCTGCGTAATCCACGTGTCTTTCCAACTGATTCTGCTGCCACGTGGTGCCTCACAGATATAGCATCCCTATCCCTTTCAGGTTTCAGCTGAAGTTGCTTGAACCAACTATTCTCCATTTTCCCATTCCCACACAAGCCAGAATCAGCGTCAACATTTTTATGAACAAATCAGACCAGGATCCAATACAAAAAGTAAAACTAGAATGAAACCCCGTTTCAAGTCCGGGACCATTAGTGTGGTGACAGCTGAGTGAGTTTAGCAAGCTGGCCTGAAAAGGAAAATAAAGTATTAAAAGATAAAATATATTATTTACATTTTCAGTTTATTATAAATTATTATATATAATTATTTTAAAATTATATTAATAATAATTTATAATTAAATGATAATATAAAATTATTTTTTACTTATTATTAAACTAATAAAAATCATCTTATAGATATTTTACCTCTTAAACGTGCACTAAATTTGTGCATAGAAAATGACATTTATTAAAAAGTCAATCTCTTAATATTTAGGGAGATTTAATTTTAACTTTTTAATTGAAAAATACTTCGAATTAAAAAAATGAAATATAAAAGAGAAGGATGAATTAAAATAAAGTAAAGGAAGAGAGGGAAAGAGGGATTGGTCTGTGGGTTAGGGGTCAAAAAGAATAGGGCAGGGGATTGAGGAAATTGCTGAGGAGAGAGGGGGCATTCCCTAATTGGGTCCCACTACATGGATAAACTGCGGTGCAATCTAAATAGGGGACAAGCAACGGGACCCACTTTCACTCCCTAAAACTCCACTCTTTTGAGATTTGTTTTGTTAATTATTATAATTAGTAATTAATGATCATTAATCTTATCATCATTATTCCTTCCTTTTAATTTTTTATTACTATTACCTCAAACTGAATCAGTGAGAGTGTCTGATAAGGAAATGGCAAGAGAAAGGGAAACCAATGTATTATTATATGGAAAACAAACAGGGTCTGCAACCGACGCACTCCAAGATGTGTGTAATTCCGGATATACCCCGCAATAGATGAAGATCGTGAGTGATCCTCAAGTACAGCTTTGCTGCCTTGCTGTCTGCATTGCAATGGCTGTCTCCATCTCTCATCTTAGTCACACCGACGCTTCTACACTTCCGTTTGACTACCTCTTACACTCTGCATTTTTTTTTTGGAGCGTTACAGCAACTTATCATTTAATACATTTTTAATATATTTTTATTAAAAATATATTATAGATTACTAAGATAATTTTATATCATCCTTTAATATAAACTATTATATTAGATACATGAGTTGAGTTTTATCTTAACTATAAAAATATACAAATAATTAATTTTTATTGTTCAAATTAATGATGCATAATTATTAAATTCTTTTATTACTAATTATAAAAGTGATTAAAATATATAATTTTTAATAAATTTTAATTAATAATAAAAAATATATTAAAAAATATGTTATTAATATTTTATTTAAAAATATTATTTAATTTTTAAATATACGTATTAAATATTTCACGTCAAATAATAAAATAATATGAATAAAATATATAAGTCGTGAACAAATTCTTATCTTTCAAACTGATTTTATATAGTGAAATTAAACTTGCATTTTAATATCGTATCAAAAGCCTAACACATTAATTGTCAACCATATCACATGTTATTTTTCATAATCAAATTATTAATTAATATTCAGTTTTACAAATTTTATATTTAAAATATTTATTCTACATAATAAAAAGATGTGTCATATCGTTTTTGCGCAATCGCAAGGGAATTGAGACAATTAGATTTCACGTATATTATTAAATTTGTTTAAAAGATATATTGTATAGAAATTAACATTAACAATTAAATATTACATTCCAGTCGTGTGTTAGTCACTAGAAATTAGGAGCTGATGCAAGATGATCCCGATTGAATAGGACCACACTGAAACATTATGATTCTTCAACACAAAGGTTGTTAGGGCAGCAGAGGGGAGTAGTGATGGTTTTGTGGAGCAGAAATGGGGAATTCAACCGTATTTAGGAAATAACTCTGGTAGAGTAACGATATTAAAAGATATAAGAAAATACTTGCATAAGAAAAAGAATATTGCCATTTACTCTTTTCTTACTTTTTCAAAGGTTGATTTTTAGAAAATTTTTTTATTTGTCATTTTTAAAATTACATTAATTATTATATTCTTACCTTTACTAATTACAAAAATTGTCAGCATCTTCAAGTCTTAATCAATGTGATATCTTGAGTTGATATCATTGAATTGAGTCCATCCAAAAATTTAATGTAAAGAAAGAGTGATATTAATCCAAATCAATACAATATAAATTTATTTTATATTAAAGATATTATACATCTGTTTTATTTATAAATTTAATAGGCATGCGTTGTTGTGTAAATTTTTTTTTTTTACGTTGTTAACTAAGTAAAATTTATCCTTTATATCACTTTTAAGAAAATTGTTATAACATAACGACTTATGGTTTAATAACAGTATGAAAAAATATTTACACTGTCTATGTATTATTTAGTCTTAATTTATAAAAGGATAAAAAATTAAACATCATAAAATTTATTATCCTTGATTTATTTTAAAAGTAATTAAAGAAAACATAGAATGTAAGGGTTTAAGTAAGTACGACTTAACCCGTGAACTCAAATAACTTAACACAATGAGATTTCTTAAGTTAGGTTTAGATCAAGTGTTCAATTTAGTTTTAAATTGTCCAAATATTTCACACATGGTTTAGATTTTGAGTTAATGATTTTCAAAATCGACAAAACTCAAACTAAATACATGTACTATTGACTAATAAACTAATAGTTTATTATGTGTAACACACCGGCAAACTCATATCTAATATGATTTCAATTTTGAATTGTCCTAAGTTATGTCCTAAGATATTCATTACTCCTTAATCATTTGCCATAACTCGTTTGCATGCCTACCATTGTTGTTCACCCATTGAACATGTTCTTGACGTTGGCTTGCTTATTGGACCTTTCTATTTTTGCCATTTTATTCCAAATCATGAGGAATTAGATAAGGGTCGAGATCTTATGAATGATAGAAGACACAAAAAAATCAGAAGGAAAAACTTATTAGATTTTGAAAAGAAACAATTTTTCTTAAACGTGTGAGTTTAAGGAACACACAAAACAAAAATCAAAAGAAATAATTTTCTTTTATTTATTAGTTTTTATTATATAACCCAATCACCAAATATGAACCAACTTGATAGAGATCGAATTGATTCAATTTGAGTTGCCTACCAAAAGATAGAAAATTTGAATCAATCTAATCGATCGTTGTTTGATTGGTTTGGACTTTTGAACACCTTAAACTCAACTCAATTAGACTTGATTACACATCTAATAAAAATATAAAAAACACAATATACAAACAAATATGTCTAATTTGAAGAATAATTTTTTGTTTCATACACAATATTATTACAAAAATTAGTAGATTTTAAATCCTCTCATGTTGTGGAATAACATGATATGATCATGCTGTATAGAGAAAAGTACAATTTTTACTGAAATATAATTAGCAAGTCATATAATCAATTATGGTGTGTCCTTATCTGGTTAGGACTACATCTTTATTTTTTCAACATATTTATGTCATATATACGTATTACTCACTCAATATCTGCGTATAGGAACTATAATGGACACTACACAATGGGTATCTTCTATTGGTACTCATAATAACCATAAGCAAATGCAACCCTAACCTCATAATGCTTGGGAGTAACCTCAAGCAAAGGTAACTCTAAACAAAAAATTGTCCTAACTCATGACACAAAATTTGTACCCATCGATAACCCATAAGGTCCCTACACAAATGCAAGTTATGAAACCAAAAACATTTAAAATGTTTCCTACAAGGCTGCAACCTCACAAATGTAGCTACGAAATGCATAGTTAACAACCTCCATGAACACAACCTCCAAAATGCTCAACAAAATTCGAAGAAAATAGGTGTAGAGAGAGAAGGTTGAAGTTTCTATTTTGCTTCATAAAGGATAATGATTTTTCATTTTCCTTTACAATAATTTAATTTTATTTGATAAAAAAATTAAAACAAATTACATAATCCAACTCAACATAAATGAATGCCACATTTCCAATGAAAAAATGATCAATGTGAACTCTATTTGCCACATAAAAAATGAAGCTAACATTACTATAGACATGGACTAAATATACGTTTTTTTTTAAGTTTTATGACCAAATACATCAATTTGAAAGTATAGGGACCTTCACACACACACACACAGGGAATGTATTAAGTGAGACAAATATTTATAGTGAGAAGATGGAATGAGTAAATATGGACCATACAACCATACATGAAAGGTTATTATTGAAAATTATTAATCTTGCAAGTTAAACCAAAAAATGTCAAAAATCATAATTCAATCTTCATTCTTATAACTCTTCAATCCACTTCACCTAATAAATTTTTTTAGTTAGTAAATGACACTTTATTTGCAGTGTTACAATATAGATATCAATAAAACTTAAACTAATTTTTCCTACCTAATTAATTTAACTTATATGTTTAAATTAAACTTTTAAATTAGAATTTGAAATTAAATGCATTAGTCACTTTAATTTTTATTTTTTTAAAAATCCTTGTTTAGTCCTTAGTTAACAAGAAAATTATTCTATTTAATTTTTCACCTTATTTTTCATAGAGATTAAAGGTTCAAATAAATATTTTTTTTACAAATTCATAAACTAAATGAAAATTTTAAAAAGTCAAGAATAAAAATAATAAATGTTTATAATTTCAAAGAATCATATAATGTCTATGCTTTTCTAAATGATGTTAAGGGTATGTGTAAGTATGACTATTAAATTTGACTCTTTGAGTACTAGTTCATCATCGACTTGATTTTGATACACAAAAAACATATTTTGATTGGGTTCAAGTTTTTTCTATTTTTCAAAAGGTTAAATTTGAGAAGGTAAACATTCATTGGTAAAACAAACATTTTTCACATTATAATTTTACATTTATTCGTAGAAATTCAATGCAATACATGAGGTTGTGACATTTTTGTAACATTTGGATGGACATTCTACATCAGTAGTTATTGAACCAATCTACAAAACACTTTCTAAATCAATTACATTAAGAATCATGTAGAAAGCTTTCTAGATCATTTCTTTATCAACCTATCTATAATGTTGACACTATTTTTAACTTTTTATATTATCGACTAGACTTTCTGAATTAGATATACTAAGAATCGATCTAAAATGTTGATGCTCTTTACAACTTTTGTAGTTATTGACAAGATTTTGTAGATCAATTGTTACAAGAAACTATCTAGAATTTTCTAAACAAACTCTTAGAACAACTTATTCAAAAAGTCCAATATAAGTTTTCTAATTTTGATTAGTTACTTATAATTTTTCTCACACCAATTTTTAACCTTCTTTCTCTAGTTGAATGAATCCAAGATACTTCAAGGAAAGTATATTTCAAGATTATATTGAAGACGTACGTCTCAAATACATCAATTTTCTTCTTGTATCTAGTTTGAACTTTAAACAACCCTTGTTAGTTCTTCTATTTTTCATGTTTTTTTTTCATGTACAACAATTGCATCTATCTAGTTTGAACTTTGAACAACAATCACTCACACACACACACACACACACACACACACACACACACACACACACACACACACACACACACACACACACACACACACACACACACACACACACACACACACACACACACACACACACACACACACACACACACACACACACACACACACACACACACACACACACACACACACACACACACACACACACACATTTTCTTCTTGTATCTAGTTTGAACTTTAAACAACCCTTGTTAGTTCTTCTATTTTTCATGTTTTTTTTTCATGTACAACAATCACACACACACACACACACACACACACACACACACACACACACACACACACACACACACACACACACACACACACACACACACACACACACACACACACACACACACACACACACACACACACACACACACACACAAACACACACACACACACACACAACACACACACACACACACACACACACATTTTCTTCTTGTATCTAGTTTGAACTTTAAACAACCCTTGTTAGTTCTTCTATTTTTCATGTTTTTTTTTTCATGTACAACAATCACACACAATCACACACACACACACACACACACACACACACACACACACACACACACACACACACACACACACACACACACACACACACACACACACACACACACACACACACACACACACACACACACACACACACACACACACACACACACACACACACACACACACACACACACACACACACACACACACACACACACACACACACACACACACACACACACACACACACACACACACACACACACACACACACAATTTAAACGTGTGATTGCACACACACACAATTTAAACGTGTGATTGCATACACACATTCTAATATAATTAGGATCTTTAACATATTAATGGTGAATAAACTCAAATTTGTAGTTTCTATAGACAGACAACAAACAATTTAAACGTGTGATTGTTATCCTAGCACTTATATGTGTGATGTGTAAGTCTCACATGATATAATAAGTTTTTCCTTATGCGAATCGAGGTAGCAAAACTAGCAAGAGTAAACTAAGGTTAACATTGAAAAGATTTATCATATATAGTTTAAATAAATTCAAAAATTAAGGCCATGAATATCTGAGCAAACAAAAAATTTTATTCGATAAAAATAGGTTGTTTGATAAGTAGAAATTTAGTTGAAAATTTGTAAAGAAAAAATAATTAACTTAAATTACCCTTCGAGAAAACTTTTGAAATCTAATTGGGATATTAAAGGGATACCACCTTTAGTGCCTTCAACCTTGGTGAACATTAGATGATTATAGATTTTTGGCGTAAGAAAATAAATAATTAATTCTTACATGTTAAATTTAAATACTTGTTTTTGAATGTCTCTTCATTTATTAGGGATGACAATTTCACCCAAATGTTATGCTTATTTGAAAAAACAAATACTAAGGTAAAAATTAACTCGATCTAGAGTCAAAGTTTTACTTGCAAAATTTAATAAAAATGAGTGCATATATAAGTATTATAATGCTTACCCTCTCTATACTTGCACACACGCACACACACATGCACGCACATGCATGCACACACGCGCACGCACACACATACACGCATGCGCGCGCTCGCGCACGTACGCCCACACACAACTTTTATTTGTTTTTTATTTTAAAAAAATTAAAATAATTATTTTTGTCCTTATAATACGAGTGAATTTGGTTATAGTTTTTGTAAAAAATATTTATTTTTAACATTTCAAAATGTAAAATTATTATTTTTTATCTCTAATATTAATTTTAAAGATATAAATAATATTTATTTTATGAATATAAAAATTTCTTTAAAAGTATATCACTCGTTGACATAGTACTTTAAACACTAATAAATATCACTTGAAACAATTACTTAACATTTTATTAAATACATAAGTAATTATTGAGTGTCCTAATAACATAGGGAACAATAGTTTCATATTTTTTTTATGAAAAATAAAATAAAAAAATTACAGCAACCGTCTAAAAGAGAATCATGTCACCTTGAATTCCTGTACATTCAAACAAATTAATTATTTTGTAATTTTCTTTATCTCATGAACTTTCTTTACAGTATTGTGCTATCGATTAGATTGATGTCATTGGATTGTTATTATGTTCATCTTCAATTAAAATTAATAATATTAAGAAATTAATGTTACTCATGGTTATATTTAACTTTACCTTTTAATTAATATTTTTTATTAATTTTATATTTAAGTAAAACGTGTATGACAAGTGCAAATAAAAACATATAAAAAATAAGATTAAAATTATTTCAGTTATATGAAATTGAGTATGAATAATTTTTTTAAATGTGAATGAGAGATAAATATTATAATATCTACTCAAACTTTATTCATTGTCATCTCTACCGTTTATCTTATCTTTCAAGCACTTATGTAATACTTTTATATCAAGAATTACCCATTTTGTCTTTTTTCATATTTTAAATATTATTATTTAAATTTAATTAATTTTAACATAATGTTATTTTTTTTTAATACATATAAATTTGAAGATTATAAATTTAATTTCTACACATTATTTTAAATTAGTAATTAATCCTCATTAATCATTTTGATAAATTTCCACTCAACTTTAAAAAAACACATCTCTTTAATTTATTTTTATATAATAAAAAATTATTTTTGACAATAAAAATGACTCTTATTATACTTTATTCCTTTATAAGACATGTTATTTAATAACGATAAAACGTATTACCTAAATTTACAACCACTTGTGCAATATATGAAATTTTGCAATTCACAAAAAAAAAAATCGCTAGTTTTATTATATTGAAGCCGTATAAATACTCCGTATGGTGACGTTGACATGATTATACTTGTATGTTTCAACTACTTTCAATTAGTTTTAATATCTTTTTATTAACTAAAACATTTATTTGACTTTATTAATAATATTTGCTACATATTATTTTTTGTAAGTAGTTTGTAGCGATTTTTATATCTCACTCAAGTAATATTTTTTAAAACACTAATTTTTATTTTTTAGTTTTTTATATTTTATTTTTTATTTTAAAATATTTATTAAATTTTGTTATTATCCGTTTTTATACAAATTAGGGGTATGATATCTACTAAAAGTATGTCAGTTTATTTTGTTTTAATCTTGATTGAGAATATTTTTAGATATAATATAATATTTTAATAGTAAAGTACAAAATATATAAATATTATAAGTGAAATTTAAAATGTAATTAAAATAATTGATCTATAAATAAAAATTGCAAGAGTTTAAAATCAATTTAAAATATTAAAATTATAATTGTCTAAAATATATTTTATCAATAAAATAAAATTTAAATTTAAAAATATCATATACATGTTTATTTGTATCATTTTACACTATCAACAACTTTAACAAATAATTTTATCAAATACTTATAATTTAATAAATTACTTTTAACAAATTTCACATACTAACTATTTTTTTTTTCTTTTAGCTAATTTTTCAACTACTTTTGCAAACATAGTTGTTGCGACCTAAATCGCAACACGAGGTCGGCGAAAATAAAAGGTTTGGATTCTGAGTCGTCACCAACTTTTTTTATCGAAAATGTCGGGAAACCTTTGAGTAGATAAGGCTGGTCTTTGAATCAGAGAAACGGGTTCGGAAGTCGGTTACGTGTGGGGATCAATGGGTATCCCAACACGTCTATCACGCGATAATTACCCTAACTGGATGCATGAAAAGAGAATGACTCTTACGTTTTGGTTAATGCCTTTCTAAAGATGGAGTGCTTATATAGAATCACTGTAGAATATCTTGAGATTTTTTGGGTGGATAACTTGACAAGAGTGTGCTTCTTGCTCTTACATATCTCCTTTTAATAGAAGAATCAAACTTCATGTAGTTCTGGCTAAGGCTCGAAAGGTAATAAAAAGTGTGGATTAATGGGGGAATGGATTGCCCATTGGCGTCCAAAGGAGGCTGGGATAGAGTGGGCTACATAGTTAGTCTGGTAAAATGTGATCTTATGGGGTATTAAACCATCCTATGGACATGCATATGAGATTTTAGCAGCTAACATGGAATCCAGAAGTTTTGGTGTTGTGCTCTTCCTTCTTCTTTTTCTCTATAGCATTTCTTAAGTGGAATAGTCTTTCCCTTCTTGTCTTCGATCCTCCTTTTTTTTTATCATTTTCTCTTCGTTTTGAGGCAGGCCTCGTCCGAGGTAGTTATGGGCTCGGTTTGGTCGCATCCACTATCCTATGATTTCCTCCCTGATATTGTAGGCGACATAACCACATCGGTTCATGGTGTATATCTTGTAGGTGGTTATATCTATATCTCACAGGTGGTTATATCTATATCTCACAGGTGGTTATATCTATATATCTTGCAGGTGGTTATCTCCCACTCTTTATTTGTGATTTCACTCTGCTAGGACAGATTTGGGGTCCCACAGCTGCCCCTCTTTATCTGTGTTTGTTCAGAGGAGACAATGTACGTCTTTCTGAATGAACATGTATAGCACCTCAAAACTGTCTGGCCCAAACAACCACAGTTGACTTTCCCTTAACCGATAACGATAAAATCCTGAAGATTCTATATGTTATCAACAAACAACCACAGTTGACTTTCCCTTAACTGATAACGATAAAATCCTGAAGATTCTATATGTTATCAACAAACAACCACAATTGACTTTTCCTTAACCGATAACGATAAAATCCTGAAGATTTTATACGTTATCGGTAACAACCGGAAATAATAAAATCTCTTGGAGACGGGATAAGATACACTCCCATCTCAATCACAACCTATATAAGGCCTTGCCACGAATAAGTAGAGGTCGAACAATTTTTCACCAAAAAGCACGAGAGAATTGGAGTACTACCAAAACACTAGGAACATCAAGAGAGAACAAACTTGGACAGAGAAGAGAAGACGACACGGCAGGAAACAGGTAATCATTAGCTGTGGGTCATACCTGAACATCCCTCTACTAGGAACGCAAGGGGCCATCAACTATAACCCCCAATTACGACAAGCAGGATACCCTATAATACAACCTCCCTCGGACAAAGCTTTGACCCCTTTCGTAATTCATGGATCGAAAGCCCTCGAAATAAGTAATCTCAGAAAAATCAGACAAGCTTGGGGACATGTTGTACGAAAAGGAGCCAAACTCGGCAGCAGTTGTGGTGCTTCCCGAAGTTATAAGATGTGGCTCCAAGAATGAATACAAGCAATCGGATTGACCGGAGATCTCCCCTATTCGCAACCAAACCAAGAGATCGAACTCCCAGAGACTATCGAAATCGAAGAATTTGAACAAATCTTAAACCAAATGGAAACTGAGCAGCGGACCCTTAAGAGGAAGTTGGAACAAACACAGGATGAAGTCCTTCAAGAAAGGCAGCTAAAAGAGGAAGGTATGAAAAAGGCACGACGCGAGCACCAACACCGGTTAAGAATGACTAGCTGCTTACAAGCCACGGATCAAGAAATGGGCCTCCGAAGAATAGAAAGAGACCAGGTGGCCCTACAAAATGAGTCCCTTAAAGAAACAATAACTATCCTCAAAGTAAACGGGATGGAAAAAGACAAACAGTTTCGATCCCTCCAAAGAAAGATCCACCATATGGAGAATGAGCAATCTAAGGCTCAAATCGACTTGGAACGCCAAGTAGAACAAAGATGGCAAAGCTTGCATAAGCTAGTCGAAGCCCGGACTAAAGCTTACGAAACCCAAACACAAGTCCAAAATACCATCCAAGAATTACAAGCAACCATAGAAGATGGGAAATGCAAAGCCCAAGCAACGACTAAGATTGCTCAACACATAGTCGACGCCTCCAAATTCCTTCAGACCGCGGAAGATTCCTCCAAGATTTCAAAGGAACTAGCCCAACTTCAAGAACTATGTAAGGAATTTTGTAGTGCCATCGGCACACCTTGAGAAAACCATCGTCGTAGTTTTTAGGAAATTCTTGTAACACCATGAGCACCCGTAGAAATATTTTTGTAGTAGGAAATTTTTGTAAACGCCATGAGCGTCCTTAGAAAGTTTTGTAATGCCATTGGCACCCTCCCTTTAGGAATTTAATTTTGAATGTAACTCTTAGTTCAATTTAATAAAAGGTTTCTCTTTCTAATTTTATGAAATGATCCACGAATAAGACATTCATACATACATGCATACTACTTATTTTTGCATCCCATTAAGTGAACTCGTAATAAAAAAAATGAACCACAGGGAATTAGAGAGCAGCGCGCCGCAACATCGTCACCACACACGAGCAAGGACCAAAGAGATGGAGAGCGTAATCGAAAAACTCGAACAACAAAACCAAGAGCTAAGAACAGAAAATCAACGGTTAAAAGAAGAAGTAGCAAAAATACAAGAGCAGTTGACGAAAGGACATGTGGAGCGGATGACCAGGCTGTATGAAACCCCTAGACATCCCCCTGGGTTCACACCGCAGTACGGGATGCCCCTCGGGTGGAATGATAACATGGAAAACCAACAGCAATCCCGGCAACCAGAGCAGGTAGAATAGTCTAAAGCACAAGGATCTGGACCCGACCCCAGAGGAACCTTTCAACCCCCGCCATTCGAGATAAATAGACCAGAAAGAATGAAGTGGGACGCTTTAGAAGAACTCGTCCGAGCCATCGAGGGAACAGGTAGTCATGGCATGGATGCAACAAATCTCTACCTCGTCCCCTACGTAACGCTACCTCCGGATTTCAAAATGCCCAAGTTTGAAAAATACAAGGGCAGTTCATGCCCCCGCGTGCATTTGGCCATGTATTGTTGGAAGATGGCCGCCTACCACCACCAAGACTCGATTCTAATACACTGTTTCCAAGAAAGCCTTACAGGTGCTGCCCTAAGATGGTTCGTAGGCCTAGAAAGCGGACATATAAAAACATGGAGGGACCTTGCTGACGCTTTTGTCCGCCAATATAAGTACAACGAGGACATGGCTCCCGACCGTTCTCATCTGTAGAACCTCTCAAAGAAGGACTCTAAGGATTTCAAGGAATATGCACAAAGGTGGCGTGAGCTGGCGACACAGGTACAGCCACCTCTCCCCGAAAGAGAAATGGTCACCATGTTCATTGACACTCTGCCGCCCCCATACTTCGACAAAACAGTAGGAAGCGTGGCATCCAGTTTTGCTGACCTGGTACTCATAGGAGAAAGAATCGAAACTGCTATCAAAAGAGGAAAATTCATACCAGCTAGTGGTAGTCCCAGCTTTGTCAAAAGAAATAACCAAGATAAATGGAGAGGAGAAACAAACGCCATAACCATAGATTCTGCCAAAGCCCAAGGTCAGACAAAGTTCGTTCTGGGCGGCCACAACACCCAAACAACATTACCCGTGAATGACGGAATGCCAACCCCGCTAAGAACACGCCTAAGGAGAACCTTCACACTTGTCCCTATGACTTACACCGCTCTACTTCTAATTATGCTACAGAAAAAGCTGATAACTACCATGCCACTCAAGCCGCAAGAACCCCCGTATTCCAGAACTTATGATCCAAATGCAAGGTGTGACTACCATGAAGGTGCTGTAGGGCACTCTACCGAAAGGTGTTGGACCCTCAAACATAAAGTCCAAGACCTAATTGAAGGAGGATGGATCAAGTTCAAGGAGAACGAACCTAACGTAGATACTAACCCTCTCCATGCACATGGCGGACAGTTCATAAATACCCTAAGTCATGAAGTGGCTGGAATAGAAGATGTCCAACCAATTGAACCACTGATCATCTGCTACGACCCCGCTCCGGGGCCCACACCACTCATTATTCAGTGCCCTGTGAAGCCCGCTTATAAAGGCAACCATGCTATACCGTGGTTGTACTATCCTATGTCAGAATCACCGGAACCAAACAAACCAGAACAAGATGTTACCAACATCACAGCACCTGGGGGCATGACAAGAAGTGGAAGAGTATACACCCCCGAAACACTAGCAAAGAAAGCCCCAGCAACAACAAAAGTCGTGGGGCCCCCAAAGGACACGTCATCTGACACGGAAGCTAAGGAGTTCCTGAAGCACATCCAAGATAGTGCATGTGAGTTGCTAGAACAAATGAACAAGACTCTGGCCCGCATCTCATTGCTCGCGCTATTATTGAACTCAGAAAACCACAGGCGTCGCATCATTGAAGTCTTAAGCTAAGCCCATGTGCCCAAAGACATCACGGTTGAAAGATTTGGGGGAATTGTCAACAACATCAGTAGTAGGAGGCAACTTACATTCTCGGAGGAAGACCTGCCAGCCGAAGGACAAGGGCACAACCAACCGTTGTATATCACTACTCGATGCAAATGTTACATCATCTCCAAGGTCCTAATCGACAACGGTTCGTCCCTCAATGTACTACCCAAATCCACATTGGACAAGTTAGAATCTATTCAAGTCCAACTACAACCAAGCCCGATAGTGGTAAGAGCCTTTGACGGATCCAGAAAGGACGTATTGGGCGAAATTACCCTTCCAATCTACATAGGACTTATCCTATTCGAAATCACATTTCAAGTCATGGACATCCACTCCGCATACAGTTGCCTCCTTGGGACACCTTGGATTCATAGCGGGCCCACATCTAGTCAGCGTGTTAGCAGAAAGGGAAATATTGATCACCACCTCTACACCAGAAACGTTCATCGAGGGTGATGAGAACGTCTAGGGAATATCACTGCAATCATTAGAAGCTATACCTCCAGAAGAAGAGATGCCTGTGCCACCTCCAGAAGAAGAGATGCCTGTGCCACCTCCCGCTACAGAAGGAATGGCCCTCCAAGTCATGATGAAGGATGGATACCTACTCGGCAAAGGACTAGGACCTCGCCTAGACGGAATACCTGCCCCGATCCAGATCTCAAAAAACAAAGGAAAAGCCGGACTCGGATACCAGAAAGAAGAAGATCCCGAAGAAGACCTAGGGCTCATACTATCAGAATTCTTTGAGCCAGACACCATGCTTTTCGAGTCAGAAATCATTACAACCATCGGAGATGACCCGGTCAGGCCCCAAGGAGAAGTCTACATCACGAAGGAGCCCCTGGCCAACTGGAAGATTGAAGCAGTGTTTAATGAGTGTCTTCTTATGTAATGGGATAAACCAAAATTCCAACCGTTTGTAGAGGAACTTGAAAATATAAACTTGGGAGGCGAAACAGAACAAAAAGAAGTAAAGGTGGGCAAACTAATGCCACCAAAACCAAGATCACGCTTGATTGAACTCTTGAAGGAATACACCGACGTATTCGTCTGGTCCTACCAAGACATGCCAGGATTAGACCGAGAGATCGTAGAACACAAGTTACCTTTACTTCCTAACTACATCCCGGTCTGTCAGTAATTAAGAAGAATGAAACCCGAAGTAGCCCTAAAAATTAAAGAGGAAGTTGGAAAACAATGGAATGCAGGATTCCTCGCAGTCGCAAAATATCCAGAATGGGTGGCAAATATTGTACTTGTACCAAAGAAAGACGGAAAAGGTTCGTATGTGTGTCGACTCTGGGGATCTAAACCGCGCCAGCCCTAAAGACAACTTCCCTTTGCCCCAGCGTCGACACGCTCGTTGATAACACTTTGCTCAACATGCATTCTTCTCCTTCATGGATGGTTTCTCAAGATACAACCAAATCCTCATGGCTCAGAGGACTTAGAAAAAACAACCTTCATCATATTATGGGGCACTTTCTGCTACAAGGTCTGCCGCCCGGGCTTAAACATGAGGGGGCAACATATCAAAGGGCCATGGTAACTTGTTCCATGACATGATGCCTGAGGAGATTGAAGTATACGTGGATGACATGATTGCAAAGTCCAAGACCCCGAACAACACATCGAGGACTTGCGAAAAGCTGTTTACTAGACTCATGAAATGCAGGTTAAGACTCGGCCGGCCAAATGCACCTTCAGAGTAAAGACGGGGAAATTGCTTGGCTTCATATTAAATGAGAAGGGCATAGAGGTCGATCCAGACAAAGTTAAAGCCATCAGAGAGATGCCAACTCCTAGGACAAAAGCAGAAGTTCAAGGATTCTTAGGGCGGGTGAACTTCATAGCTCAGTTCATCTCTCAATTAACAGCCACATGCAGTCCTATCTTCAAACTTCTCAGCAAAAAGCATGAACTCAATTGGAACTCTGAATGCTAGCAAGCCTTCGAAAAGATCAAGAAATACTTAGAAAATCCACCGGTCCTTGTCCCAGCAGTCCTAGGTAGATCTTTAATTCTATACTTGACCGTATTAGAAGAATCCATGGGTTGTATGTTAGGCCAACGGGACAACACCGGAAAGAAAGAGCATGTTATTTACTACCTTAGCAAAAAGTTCACGGACTGCGAGCAAAGGTACTCAGCATTAGAACGAACCTGTTGCGCCTTGATTTAGGCCACCAAGAGGCTCAGGCAGTATATGCTAGCCCACACTATTTGGCTAATAGCAAAGACGGACCCTATCAAGTACATTTCGAGAAGCCCGCACTAACAGGACGAATCGCAAGGTGGCAAATGGCCTTATTGGAATACGATATAGTCTACACAAGTCAGAAAGCTATTAAAGGAAGTGTCTTAGCAGAGCATCTGGCATATCACCCTCTGGAAGATTTCCAACCCCTACTTCATGAGTTCCCTGACGAACACGTCATGACAACCACTGAGACTAAGGATGAAGAATGGAGAATGTGGTTCGATGGAGCCTCTAACATACTAGGAAATGGAATAGGAGTTGTGCTAGTCTCACCTAAAGATCAGTGCTTCCCCTTTTCAGCTAAGCTAGGGTTCGACTGTACCAACAATATGGTGGAGTACGAATCTTGCACTATGAGACTCTTAATGGCAGCAGATCATCAGGCTAAGCAACTCAAAGTGTTCGGAGATTCAGCCTTGGTCATCTATCAACTTCGCGGCAAATTAGAAACTCGAGATGCTAAGTTGGTGCCTTACCATGAACACATAAGGGAACTAATGGACTCATTTGATACAGTCCCTTTTCACCATGTCCCCCAAGAAGAAAACCAAATGGCTAACGCCCTCGCAACCCTATCAGCCATGGTCCAAGTAAATGAAGGTCAAGAGCTAACCATCCACGTTCGGCAACAACCCCGCATAGCTTACTGTCAATACCTGAATATAGAACCAAAAGAAACAAACTCAAACCATGGTATGGGGATATAAAGAGATACATAGAGAAAGGAGAATACCCGGAAGGGGCATCAGAAAACAGTAAGAGAACACTCAGAAGGTTAGCTGCAAGATTCCTCCTAAGCGGACCTACATTGTACAAAAGAAGCACGGATATGACACTTCTACAATGTGTAGACCAACGGGAAGCTAAACAGATAATAGAAGAAGTTAACGAAGGAACCTTCGGTACGCATGCCCACGGCCATGCCCTGGCCCGCAAAATCCTCCGAACAAGATATTACTGGACCAAGATAGTATCCGACTGTCATCAACACGTGAAGAGATGTACCAAATGTCAAACCTACGCCGATCGCACCCACTTAGCTCCTTCCGCTCTACACAATCTCACTTCCCCGTGGCCCTTTTCTATGTGGGGCATAGATGTGATCGGACTCATCGAGCCTAAAGCTTTAAATGGACACAGATTCATCCTAGCGGCTATCGACTACTTCAGCAAATGGATCGAAGTCTCCTCCTATTCTACTGTTACACACAACACGATAGTACGATTCATCAAGAAAGACATCATATGCCGATATGGTCTCCTAGCCCATATCATCACAGACAACAAAACCAACCTGAACAACAAGATGATGACTGAGTTATGTGAGCAATTTCAAATCCGCCACCACAACTCCACGCCCTATCGCCCCAAGATGAACGGAGCTGTAGAAGCAGCCAATAAAAACATAAAGAAGATAATATAGAAGATGGTGATTACCTACAAAGATTGACACGAAATGTTACCTTACGCCTTACATGGCTACCACACCTCAATTCGCACATCCACGGGGGCAACCCCTTATTCTTTGGTATACGGAATGGAAGCAGTACTCCCAGTGGAAGTTGAAATACCTTCCCTCAGAGTTTTAGCAGAAGTAGAACTGGACAAAGCAAAATGGATTCAACAAAGACTCGATCAATTAAATATGATCGACGAAAAACGCCTAACGGCCCTTTGTCATGGTCAACTCTACCAAAAAAGAATCAAGAACGCTTTCGATAAGAAGACCAAGCCCCGTACCTTCAGAGAAGGAGATATGGTACTCAAGAAGACACTACCAAATGTCAAGGACTAGAGAGGAAAATGGGCGCCCAACTACGAAGGACCCTACATTATGAAGCACGCCTTCTTAGGAGGAGCTTTAATCTTAACTGACGTTGAAGGGCGGGACCTCCGCTATCCCGTTAACGCGGACTCCGTCAAAATGTTCTATCCATGAAGCCTAACTCGTGCAACAAGCCAGGTCTAGTTCTAGCAAGTCTTTTCTTTTTAAATAAGACATTTTTGTAATATATTTCCCATTAATAAAAGGCCACATGTATACACTCATGCTTCCATTTTTCATTTCTTTTCCTTTTTTCTTCCCAATAAGATAGAACAATGGTCAGGTTCAAATCATTCCCAAAACCGGTTCCATCTCGGTCATCCTCAAAACCGGTTCCATCTCGGTCAGCCTCAAAACCGATTCCATCTCGGTCATACTAGTTGCATTGAGAGGTTGATTTCATGTCGGCCAAATCAGCCTCTTCCAAGGATCGACTCCATTTCGGCCAGTCTGACCCCTTTGGGGAAGAAGACTTCATTTCAGTCTAAAAGACTTAGAAAATTTTGAAAGCTAACTTAGTTATTTCATTTTAGAACTTAGGAAAATTCCAAAGGCTTCAAGGCTTAGAAAATTTATAACAAAACCTAAGAAAGGTAACTCAAAAAGACTTCTACAGAACTTACCTCACATGAAACATTCTAAGACCTGTAACTTAAACAAAAGAATTTACAGCCTATCCAGTTCACGTTATAAACCCATTGACTTAAGCATAGCATTACACCAAATAACTCCTCAAACGCGATGTTTCAATTCCAAATCAAATAAAATAAACAAATAATTAAATAAATAAATAAAAGCGAAGTTGTCCCATCTCAGCATGACCGAGACGATCTCGTCTCAGCCACCCCCCCGAGATGAACTTGTCTCAGCCGGCACGCACGCAAGACTCCGGGACCAACTCGTCTCGGCCAAGAAACTTACATCAATCTGAGATGAATTCGTCTCGGCCAAAACATCCATGACATCACTCCGAGACCGAGTAGAGTCAATGATCAGATATCAATTCATCAGTCATCAGTTATCAAGTTCAAGACATCATTGGTTGTCCCGAGTAGAGTCAATGATCAGATATCAATGCATCAGTCATCAGTTATCAAGTTCAATACATCAATCATCAACTATCAAATTCAAGTCATCAATTATCAAGTTCAAGACATCATTGGCCGCCCCAAGTAGAGTCAATGATTAGATATCAATTCATCAATCATCAGATTCAAGACATCGCTGGCCGCCCTGAGTAGAGCCAGTGATCTCATTCATCAGTTATTAAGTTTAATACATCAGACATCAACTATCAAATTCAAGTTATCAGCTACCAAGTTCAAGATCTAGCTGGCCATATAGGGTCAGCAACCTTAGTTTAAGTTTAAAACATCAGGTCATTAAAACTCTAGGACAGAACCTCATCCAAATCAGCTTAAGCATAGAAACCAGCCTAGAACCACACCTTTGATTCTTTATTTATGCTCATCAAGGGGCATCCCTGATGAACACAAATAAAGAGGGGGAAACTGTAGCACCCCAAAACTGTCCGGCCCAAATAACCACAGTTGACTTTTCCTTAACCGATAACGATAAAATCCTGAAGATTCTATACATTATCAACAAATAACCACAGTTGGCTTTCCCTTAACCGATAACGATAAAATCCTGAAGATTCTATACGTTATCAACAAACAACCACAGTTGACTTTCCCTTAACCGATAATGATAAAATCCTAAAAATTCTATACGTTATCGGTAACAACCGAAAACAATAAAATCTCCTGGAGACGGGATAAGATACACTCTCATCTCAACCACAGCCTATATAAGGCCTTGCTGCGAATAAGCGGGGGTTGAACAATTTTTCCCCAAAAAGCACGAGAGAATTGGAGCACTACAGAAACACTAGGAACATCAAGAGAGAACAAACTTGGACAGAGAAGAGAAGACGACACGGCAGGAAATAGGTAAACTCTTTTCTCCCTTCTAATTGGATGATAGTTTAGACCCATAGGTTGAACTGCAATTAATGAATTAGAGAACTGACTAATTAAGCCTCGTAGGAATCAATCTACTTAAAACTTCCTGGTTTCTTCCCGTTCTCTCTCACCCCTTCCACTAGGTCGAGACCATCTTGGCTTCCCCCGAGGTCGAGTTGATCTCGACCTTCCCTTGTCCAAACCCTCCTCCCACATATCAATCATGGCCGAATTCATCTCGGTCATTGGCTTAACCTAGCCTAGGAACCTAAGCCAGAACTACGTAGACTTTGAATCCTCGTACTCGAGGTACGTAGGCAGAGGAGACACACTCCTCGCAAGTCTATTCCCCCAAACCAAACCATCCCCCATACATAGGATTCCATAGTATCTTTAGTAGTAGTCTCATTTCACAATCTGCGAATATATGACACTCTTTTATTACACAATTTTTATGGCATGAACTATTGCATGGCATTACCATCTCTACCCACATCGAAACCTAGTAAACCAGCTAGTCTTAGGTAACTGTTAGGTAACAGACATGTTGGGGGCACCCTGTGCCCCTGGTGTGTAACCAACTCCCGAACCTACCTGGTTCAAAGACCAACCTTATCCTTCCCTTTCTTGGTTTTCTAGTGTTCCTAATCAAAACGCTGGTGGCGACTCCTCCCTAGGCTGAATTGATTTTGGTCTACCCCTTAAATTTTCCCTTTTCGCTTCGTCACAAAATTGGTTGTGACAACATGGATAAAGATTTCTAGGAGATATAAACAGGTGGGTTAGGTAAACTAATGGTGGGTCCGAATTGGGATTGGCTAGCCTATGTCGAGGTGGGTTCGGCCTGGGGCCAACCGGATTGGGTGGAGTTGGCAAGTATCAAAACAGATTTGGCAAGGTGTCGAAGTGAGGTGATATGGCTATGGCGGGATGTTCAAGGATTTCTGACATGGTGGACTATCTGTTAGGTGTCCAGTAGGTTGATTAAGTCTATGGGCTATCCATTAGGGGCCCATGAGATGGTGGAATCAATGGACTATCCATTAGGTGTCCAAGGATAATTGGTTTGTTAGACTATCCATTAGGGGTCCAATGTTGAATGTATCAATGGACTATTCATTAAGCATCCAAAGTTTGAGTAGATCAATGGAATATCCATTAAGCGTCCAAAGTTGAAGGGATCAATGGACTATCCATTAGGCGTCCAAGGTTGAAGGATCAATGGACTATCCATTAGGTGTCCAAGGTTGAATGTATCCATGGATTATCCATTAGGCGTCCAAGGTTGAATAGATCAATGGACTATCCATTAGGCGTCCATAGTTAAGGGGATCAGTGGACTATCTATTAGGCGTCCAAAGTTGAATGTATCAATGGACTATCCATTAGCCGTTCAAGGTTGAATAGATCAATGGACTATCTATTAGGCGTCCATAGTTGAAGGATCAATGGACTATCCATTAGGCGTCCAAAGTTGAAAGGATCAATGGACTATCCATTAGGCATCCAAAGTTGAATGTATCCATGAACTATCCATTAGGCGTCCAAGGTTGAATAGATCAATAGACTGTCCATTAGGCGTCCGTAGTTGAATGTATCAATGGGTTATTTTTGGGGTGGAATCAGATAGTGATACCGGCATAGAGTCAGCTAAGGAGACTCAAAACGGAGTCAATCCAGGATGGTTCGACACAAAGTCAGAGAAGTGGACAATTCGACACGGAGTCGGCAAAAGGATGATCTGACACAGAGTTGGAAAAAGCACAGTTCGACACAGAGTTGACAAAAGGAGGCTTGTCCTGATGTTCATGCATGTTGAATGATTTTTCTCTTTTTTTTTTAGAAAGAGGTGATATTGACTGCGTTGCGGCTTTGTTTTCTTGAGCATGTGCTATGATCAAGGTCTGGTCTTGGTTTCTCGTGGCGGAGCCCTGATAGAGGATACTCAACTAGGGGAGTTTAGCTTTTAGTTGCTTTAGCCAGGTTCAAGAGGCCAGCTAGTGCCAATTGTCTGGTCAAGGCTGAGGTATTTCCGTTCCTAGGACTTTCCTAGAAAATGTTTTCTTTCTTGTCGAGCTTAATATTTCCTAGAAGACGGAGTCGCTACCAACTTTTTTATGGAAAATGTTGGGAAACCTTTGGGTAAATAAGGCTGGTCTTTGAATTAGAGGAACGAGTTTAAAATTCGGTTACGCGTGGGGATCACTTGGTATCCCAACAAGTCTATCATACGATAGTTACCCTAATTGGCTGCATGAAAAGGGAATGACTCTTACGTTTTGATTAATGTCTTTCTAAAGATGAAGTGCTTATATAGAATCAATGTGGAATATTTTGGGTTTTTGGGTGGATAACTTGACAATAGTGTGCTTCTTACTCCTACGTATCTCTCCTTTTAATCGAAGAATCAAAATTTACGTAGTTCTGGCTGAGGCTTGGAAGGTAATAAAAAATGTGGATTAAGGGGGGAGTGGACTGCCTATTGGCGTCCAAAGGAGGCTGAGATAGAGTGGCCTACATAGTTAGTCTGGTAAAATGCGATCTTAGGGGTGTTAAACTATCCTATGGACATGCATATAAGATTTTAGCAGCTAACTTGGAATCCAGAAGTTTTGGCGTTGTGTTCTTCCTTCTCCTTTTTCTTTGTAGCATTTCTTGAGTGGTTATATCTATATCTCACACGTGGTTGGTTATATCTGTGGTTGGTTATATCTGTATATCTCGCAGGTGATTATCACTCACTCTTTATTTGGGATTTGCTAAGACAAATTTGGGTTGTCACAATAGTTTTAGATTAGACTTGTCAATTCCGGCTATTCCAATCCATTTATGTAGATTGACTTATTAGAAACCGTCACATTATTAAATTAGTCTGAGTTAATTTAATTTTAATATGGATTTCTTTCTAATAGTGGTCATGAGTTTAACCCATTATCAATATTTTTTTAATATTTATTAATTTTTATACAATAAATTAATAAAATGTAGTATATTTTAATCACTATAAACTAAAATAAAAATATAAATGATCACTTATATTATAAAATTACAAAATATGATACATAACAATAAAATAAAATAAAATTTATCAATTAAAATAATAAATAAATGCTAAAGACTAAAATAAAATTTAATATACATAAAATATTACCCTTAAAATAGATATTAATTATGCCTACAAAATTAAATTTATCACCTATATAACTTTAAGAATTATAAAAAATAAAAAAGAAATTTTGGATTACCGAACGTAATTGACAGATGTAGTTTATGGGGTCCCAGCTTTTGACATAATAATTGATTCCGTTGTTTTGATTTAAAAAGCAATTTAGATTGTTATCATGTAATGGTGGATGTAAAAAACGAGTCGGGGACCATTTGTTTGGGAAGATAAGATTTCCACGCGGGAAAAGAAGAGAGGCAATAAATTACGTATAAAATTGGGAAGTAAATTGATGATACGTGGAATGCGATGTGGCATGGGTTATGAACTGTGTTGCGCGGTGGGGTACGTAAACGAACGAATCGCAACGCTAAAGCAGCTAGCGAATAGCGAGAGAATGAGTGAAGAAAAGTATTATTTTATTAACGAGTGAAATATTATTAGTATTTGTGCGGGGACAAAGATTCCTTCCCTCCTTGTTGCTTTGGACCATACACACACCTGCTATTAGAAAACCCACCTTGGTCCCACTCACTTTCCTCTCAACTTTCTGCCTCCCTTCTCTTTCTCTTCATTTTCTCGTTTCGCACTCGCCACTCACTTTTATATATATTTTTTTAATTTTGCTTTGCACTTTCTTTCCTCTTCTTTCATCTTTATTTTATTTCAATCTCCAAATGGAACAAAAGTTTACCTTCCTAGTGCATGCATGTTGCTTTCTCACCCATTGAAACATTTAAAAGATGAAAAATAATTTAATTAAAAGCTATTCGTATTGGTTCTAATTTAGATTTATTTCAAACATGAAAAGATTATTACTCATCTATTATAAATTATTTATTTAGTTAAAATTAAATTTTACAATTCAAGTGTTTGTAATATTATATAATATTTTAAAATTTTATTATATTATTCATAATTTTATATAAGGGTACAAATATATTATTATTATTATTATTCTTTTTACTCTTTTATTCAATCAAATAAGTGAAGTGAAAATTTAATTCTTTTTTCAATTTTTTATTTATATGAATAACTTCAAATTCTATATATATTTTTCCCTTAATTATTTCTTTTTATATCCAAACAAATGCTTAATGCATAATGGATTTTTTAACATTATTTTTCATAATAGATAAATTATTAATTTGATAAAAAGAGAGAAATATTATTAATGTAATTTTAAATATATATTTTCAACTTGCTTTTTATTTTTTTTACTAAAATTTATTGATATTTAGTGTGAAATTCTATAAGAAATCAGTTTAGCGATTTCGTGTTGTAGTTACTATGTATTTTTTGCTTTTCACAATAACTGTACTTGATATAATTAATTAATAACAATTATTTAATAATTTATCAAATACTGAAATTTAAACAAAATACAAGTGTTGGAATAATGTTGTATTCATTCCATGACAATAGTTTTTTGTATTTATTTATATATTGTTGATGTTAGAAGATTAGTGTGCAAGAAGTTCTCAAAGTTCAGAGTGAACACGAGGGTCTAGTGAATCTCAACAACGTGTAACCTAATGTATATGAATTATTTATGCTTATTTAACGGATGTCCTGCCTCTAATCATATATGTAAAACTTAAGGGTAATATCTAAGTTTGCAAAAAGGATTTAGGGAATCTTATATCAGACATAGATGTAAAGCTGATAAAGATATTGAGATATATGATGCTTGTCTCTTTAAGTTGTAATTTAAAATTTTGTTCATAAATCAACAACTTGACCTACGTAACTTAGGTTGATTTGCTTGTAAGGCTTATTCACTGGTCTTGACAAATTGATCTAACAATATTTCATTATGGTTAGTCATATATCATCTATCGATTAGTTGAATAGTTGACAACTTTAATTCTAGTGTCAAATTTGAAAAAATATAAGTACTAATTCAATTTCATCAATCGGTCAAACAATTTCGAATCCTTTAACGCCAAACATAAAAAGATGAAGAACAAATTTTGTTTGACCATTTGGTTAAATAATCCAATCAAGAATAATTTAAAGATTTATATAGTATGATTTAATGTTTCACAAATGTATTATGTGAATAATAATTTTATTTTTATATATGATTAGATAAACTTATTTTAAGTGAAAATTAAAAAAATAATATTATATTTTCTTACGAGACATTTCTATTAATCTTTCTAATATCTTTTAAAATAAATGACTATTAAAAAACAAATAAATTTCTTCAAGATATTTTTCCTTTTTGATAAAATCATGTCGCGGTTTCATGATGTGGATAAAAGAACAGAACAAGCGTCCCAAATCCCAATAACGTGCAAATTATGCATATTACACCTAGTGTGATTATATCATATTATTTTAGAGAGTATTTAATTTCACTATTGGGCATTTTGCTGTTCAAAGTTAATTAACAGTACCGTTTTCTAGAGGAACTTTCCTTGCTATTTTGTTATTTCTCCTACCAGAAAACACATGCTTTCAAATTGGGTTACGTTCTCCATAAGTTGATTAATTGCGCTTTATTAGTTTGGTCTTCTTTTTTCTTTCCCTTGTTTATGGGCAGTTGATTTTTTAACTATTAATTTTGATTATTAATTTCTTTCTTCTTTTTATAACAATTTGACTGTGTTCAAATTCTACCTTATATATACATGAACTATTTTATATGAATAAATTGGTCTATCACAATGCAAAAATAACTCCTAAAATGAACAAAAGAGTTCTCAACTTCCCACAGGCTAATTGCTGTGCTCAGAGCAGAGAAGATCTTGATATAGCCAATGATTCATTCAGATTAATAACAAGATTTACATCATGTATGGCAAATGCATTCCCCTCAAATAAAGATAGTTTTCAATCTGTATGAGAACTGTTCAGAAGTGTTTTTTTTTTTTAGAAAATATTTCAATTAACGCCTTTTTTTTTTTTTTTGTTTTCACGAAACATAGTATTTATCAAGGGTTGTTAAAACAGGCACAAAAACACTGAGATAATCACTAATTAAATTAATATCAATCATTGTATGAACATGCCTTATTTTTTGTATGACTATAATGTCTATAAATAGCTTCTACAATGCAATATTATAAAATTTGCAAATACTAAGATACTATAGAATATTTCATGTTCATTTGTTATATATAAGTAAGGTGCACGTTGCAACTCTTTATAAACAGCGCATTTTTTTTTTTTTAGTTCGAGTGTGAAAATAAAATTTACGGAACAAAACAATTTTTTTTAATTAATTAAAATAAATCATACTTGTTGTGTATATTATCTATAATAACATATAAAAGATTATCTTGGTTTGATTTTTATTTTGTTATATTTTTACTTTTTCATATACTAAAAACTACCATGTGACAACTTTTACAATTCATTTGGAACTTCCTTTTATGAGTAACTTCCTTTCTTTTTTTTATTTATAAAGAACATATAAATCACTTGCCCCGTAACTTCCACAACTCATATGTCAGTTCCTCTTTTATTAAGTAACTTCCCCTTTTCTTATTTAATTTATAAAAAACACAGAATGAATAATACTTGCTATGTATATTATATATATAAATATAGAGGTTTGTTTTCATTTTTTTCTAACAAAAATTGAATTGTTAGACGTATTGTAGATTTATACTAATGATATAAAATGCCTTATATTAATAAATGATTGCATTAATATAAAAATTAATTGTTATATACCACTAGTACATCATATTATTATTAGAAGGATGTTTGTTGCATGGTTTGATTTAGTTTTTAAATAAAAAATTACCTATATCAAACATAAAAATAATATATAATTTAGTTTGGTTCAATTTGAATACAATATTCAATTTGTATAGAAACAAATTGATTAATTGTGTTGAGTTTAGAGTGATTTGACAATTTTTTAAAAATTTAAATTTATTTTTATATTATTTTAAAAATTATTTTTTAGTTGATAACTAAAAAAAATAAAAAAAATAAAAATTTAAATTGTGTATAATTTAATAATTGATTGAGTTATGACATATCTACAAAGAAATACAACAACATAAATTACATCACAAACATCTTATGAAAAGAAGTATATTACAAATCATTCTAATTATACTTATTAATTTTATAAAATCATAATTTGATCTAACTAAAAAAATGCTAGCATATAAGGAATCACATATCAAAACGAATTAGATTAATGTGAGTTGATTCAATTTTTACAGTAAGAATAACAAATTAAATCAAACCCAATAAAAATGTTTTTTTCTTCAGTTTAATCCATTATACACATTTTTTAAATTAATTTAGCGATTTAAAAATGATTTGATACAATTTTGAATATCCTTAATTATTAATACAATATATTTTATTATTAATGTAAACTTACAATAGTTATACTTTGAATTTATTTATTTATTTTTATAAAAAAAAGTCTATATTGATGGGCCTAACCAAACGACAAATTATTAATAAACAAATAATTTTTATTGATTATGATTAATATACAATTTTATTCTTTCAATTTCTTCTAATTTAATTTTTTAATTTTTAATTATTACAATCAAGTGAAATTTCGATCACTTTTCCTTTATATAATTTTCTCAATTTTTTATTTCTTTTTACTTATATAGAGATAATTAATTTTTGAGTTACGATAGAAAATAATATACAAGTTAAAAATTAAATTACATTTGATTTTTTTTTAAGATGTGAGGTTAAGGTCTTAAACAGAGAACATTTTTAATTGAAAAATTTGATTAGGAATACGTGTTTAAAATGATTTAATTATTTTAGTTTATGAAAAATTTAAGGAAAAACTAATAATTAAAAAAAATAGCTAAGAAAATTTTAATAAAAAGACTTAATTATAATAATTAAAAAATAAAAATAGAATATAATTAAAAAGTAAAAATACAAACTAATATATACAGAACTTCTTGTTTGCACATGTCTGACATGAGGTAACCGTTTTGCAACAGCACTCTTGCGTGGTCCAACCCAACTTGTTGACCACACATATATATATAACATAGCAATATCAAATTTGGCAACGGTGGACAAAGATAAAATAATAATATAATATTATTCACTCCCAAAAAAAATTATACTACTAAAATAGAAACAGAGCAGAGTAATATAAACAAAATAGCTTTTTTTATGTTTTTATATGAGAGGCAATGTAAGAGTTTCGGTGTAAATTACTAAATAAGTCCATTTTTTTAAAAGTTAAGTGGAAGTGATTTTAATAAAAAAATTTAATTTTAAACTGTTTTAACACAATTAAAATAGGCGTATCCACTGGGGTTCACCTAATGTCGGGGGTTTGAATAATTTATACAAAGTTTTAAATTTAAATTTTGTTATTGTTATTCTACCCAAAAAATTAATAATTAAAATATTTGTTTATTTTTTTCAATTATAAATTTTATATTACAACATGTACTATGATAAAAAAAATTATGTACTTGTCAAACATACACTACAATTTCAATACATTGACTCATCCAAAATGAAAAATTCACTTCAAAAGATAAAATAATAAATTTTAATTATTAATAAAAATTAATGATTAATATTTTAACACATAAATAATTTGTTATACAAGTTAGTAATTTATTATTTTAGCTAATAAAAAAGCTATTACCACAACTTAAAATCATAATTTCATTCAATTTTACATTTGGAGACATGTAGGAAATTTTAAAGTAAGTAAAATCATACAAATAATCCTAAATTAAAGTAAGTAAAATCATTAACGTTCCCTAACAAATATATATATATATATATATATATATATATATATATATATATATATATATATATATATATATATATATATATATATATATATATATATATATATATATATATATATATATATATATATATATATATCGTGAAACATGATTGCAGACAATCTAGGTTCTAAATTAACATTTGTATTCACGGGAAATTTCACTGATGTTTTCATTGCCAGCACATGCAACATTATGGCCTGCCCTCCCTATGTATACTTATTTGTCATACAGCGTGAGTACGTAGATATTCATGATGCTGAAAGGGGTATAGAGAATTTCTTATCTCATCGTCCATTACTTTAGTTATATAGATGCTCTTATTTTTAATATTATAATGAATATATGTTTAATACATAGCTCGTTACGATAATACTTAAATATATCTCAAAGGATTATTCGATGCGTGTAGCAAACGTGACAACCATAAAGGGTTGTTTTTGTTTCCGCAAAGAGAACACAAGTATGTACCGAAAACCCATCCCTTTTTGTAGTCCAAGGATCCAATAATCGAGTGGGATGTGCCATGCTTCATAATGAGGATGAAGTTTTTTCGCGTTATTCTTAGATTTATGCAAGAATTAACTGTTTCATTTGAGACTTAAATTTGGAGAATTCTTTTTATCTTATAAGAAGAAAGATGGGATAAAAAAAGGGGTTCTTAAAGTACATTTGATAATAAGAATGAAGATCATATTTTTGTCTCCATGTAATATCTGAAATATAAAAATAATAAAATATTTATTTATTTTTTTAATTCTAAAGGAACATATTATCAATCACTTGAGTTATTAGAATGCAAGAAAATATAGGACAAAAATTTGAAGTAATTAAAATTTTTTCATTTATTTATACTCATTTATAAGTTTTTTTTTTTATAAAAAATATAAATTAAATTTTAATAATGTATTGACATACATATTTTTATTTTTTTATTAATTATTTTTTATAATTAATAAATTTTAAATTTGAGATTGAAGTAGGAAATAAGGGGAGGTGGCCCATGAGGGTTCAATGTCAATACTAAAGAGTAAATAGTATATAGAAAACATAATAATTATAAATTACTATTCGTAGTTTTTAGACCTTATTTTTTGCTAATTTTTAAAAATTTTTTGAACCTTCTCTATTTATTGGTAAAATATTTTAAAAACAAATTTATTACAAAGGAGTTTTTTCTTATTTATTCCTGGTATTTATTTTTGTGGACGGTGATACAATTTGTTTGAACTTTGAATGCATACATACTCCCTTGCCGGGTATTTATGAATATGTCTCTTGAATCTTGGTTTCTCTTTTATTAATGTAGAAAACGCATCCATATGTAGAAAGAAAAAATCACAGTTCAACAGTTTGCTTGTGAGTGTATGCAAATGGTGCACGCAATCTTCCTAAAAGTTTCATGGGACTTGACCAAGCAAGGTAGAACTGGCAGTGTATTTAATTTATGATTTAAATAAGGTGGAATTTGTTAAACTTGTGACTTCCATTCCGATTTATACACGTATATTCAATATCGCCGGAATAACATGCTTAATGGCAAGCGCAGAATAGTAATATTCCACTACGTGATAAACGAGAAGAGATATCGCAGAGATGTAAATAATACCACAATTGCATTTCGCACTCCGTTCAGTGGTACCATAGAAAAGAAAAAATAATAATACTATATCATATATTGTATTTAATTTAAGTATAATGTTATATCTTCTTACTGGTCTTTTTATAAATTTTCTTATCATCTTATAAAATATATTAAATAAAAAATAAAATACTTAATAACTTAAAAATATAAAATCTATTTAATATTTACACTATCGAAGTAACAAGATTTTATTTTAATTTAACTGATACTATCAAATTTAAATTAATATATAATTATGTTAAATATTTAAAAAATTATTGTTCATAAAAAAATCTACTTAACTTTAGCAGTAGGACGATTTAAAATTAAAAATGTATTATTCATACAATGATATTTTTATTTTTATCTCTTTTACTCTATTTTATATATTTTTAAATAAAAATAAACTATATAATAATAATATAAAATAATTTTATATAGTCGATCATCATAAATTATTATACATAATAAGTTTATTTATTTTTATAATAATTATTTTAAAATTATAACAATAACTTGTGATTAAAAAATAATGTAAATTATCCTGCAACTACATATCTATTAAACTGAATTTAAAAAGTGTTTAGAATTATTTTTAATTTAATTAATTAAATGTGAAAGAGAAAGGAAAAAGTGGTTAAGATACGCCGGGGAGTGTGTGAAATGCGCACTGTGTAGGATGCAATTGAATAGCATTTGCATCCAATTCAATTCCAATCGCATCCATCCATCCATCAAGCGCTGCCCGTTAATAGCACGACAATGCCATTTCCCAATAAAAACAGAACAACTTTCCCGCGACCGTCACGACACACGCCGTTACATGCCAATCCAATCCCTCCTCGACAGCGTGTTAACGCCGTATGTACCCTTCCGTGTCCCCAGCCGCCTTTATTTATGGATCCTCGTCACCGGCTCTACCCGGTGGGAAACCCCACACTCACCGCCAAATGCCGGTTCCCTCCTCACGGATTGGTTAAGAGATTGACCGCGGTTGAAATCATTGCACGCTGTTTTGACCACTCTGGTTAAGTCTCACCCCCTCCTCCCCATCCTCACATCCCAAAATCCACACAAACGCTTCTTCTGCTTCCGCTTTTGCCTCAAAACTCAAAACCTCAAGATTGCGGAATTGCGCGTTTAATAACTACTTAATTATTTGTTCGCGAGCACTTTTCTCACTTCTGAGCTTCGACACGCGCGAATTCGTGAGTTTCTTTGTTTTTACACCGCGAGCAAAGGTGGTAGAATTTCGCGAGGAGTGTTGCGGATGAGAGATCTGTAGTGAGGTCTGTGGAAATGGCATCATCGGAGGTGACGATGAAGGGAAATTGCTTGAACCATAACGACGGCGGAACTGCGGAGGCTCATTCGCCGACCACGGCGAAAGGTAGGTAACCAAGTCACGGCGTAGCGTATGTAGGCTCGGTCGTTTGTGGAGTGTTTGTGAATTGTAAATTATAATAATCGGTTAATTTTGGCAGACGCGGAAGCAGCACTTTTCAGGGAACTGTGGCACGCCTGTGCTGGTCCTCTCGTGACGGTGCCAAGGGAAAGAGAGCGCGTCTTTTATTTTCCTCAGGGACATATTGAGCAGGTTAATTAATTAACTAATTTAATTCCTTCAAACTCGTCTTCATTTATTTTTGTTGGAGAATACGGTTTTCCTTCTGGAGTCAGAGCTCAGATTTGTGATGAGTATGGCTTGTTACCTTTTTGGGAGGTAGTTTGTGTTGTTGTTCATGGATTGAAGTGAGATTTTTTATTTTTTTGGTTTCTCGGTGTTATGTTTACATTTAGTTTGGGTGTGGAATAGGTGGAGGCGTCGACGAATCAGGTGGCGGACCAGCACATGCCGGTTTACAATCTCCCACCCAAGATCCTTTGTCGGGTCATCAACGTGCAGCTGAAGGTAGTGTTGTTCGATCTGTGTCACTTTCTGGTTATTAAAAATTCCCATGCTTTCGAACAAAGCAATCCTCAAAAAGAGAATGATTGTTTCAGGCGGAGCCCGACACGGATGAGGTGTTTGCCCAGGTGACCTTGCTTCCGGAGCCAAATGTGAGTTCCCTCTGCTCACTACTGTGTTTCAGAGAGAGAGAGAAAGTAATTCGGTGAAAAGTGAAAACGTGATGCTTATGATTTTTGTGGTTTATTTATTATGGGTGGGGATGCAGCAAGATGAGAATGCCGCGGAGAAAGAACCTCCGCCGCCTCCGCTGCCGCGGTTTCACGTTCATTCTTTCTGTAAGACTCTGACGGCGTCCGATACCAGTACCCATGGTGGGTTTTCCGTGCTGAGACGGCATGCTGATGAGTGTCTTCCTCCTCTGGTTTGGTTTCTTGCCTTTTTCTCTCCTCCTCGTACTTCGTTTCGGTGTGTCGTTATGGATGGCTGACGCTGGATGAATGGCGTGTTTGTTGACAGGATATGTCGAAGCAGCCACCCACCCAAGAGTTGGTGGCTAAGGATCTTCATTCGAATGAATGGCGATTTAAACATATCTTTCGAGGTAATTGCTTACTCATCGATCCTTACCCTTTTAGTTTGTTGTGTACCTTTATTGTCATATTTTAGATTGTGATTGATGAGTCGAGTGAATTTCAGGTCAACCCCGTAGACACTTGCTTCAGAGTGGTTGGAGTGTTTTTGTCAGCTCCAAAAGGCTTGTCGCTGGGGACGCATTTATATTTCTCAGGTTTGTTCTACCGTGAATAGGGTTTTTGATTGCACTGGCTTGTTACTTTGGAATGGGACTAATTTAGGGATTTGCAGAGGTGAGAATGGGGAACTTCGTGTTGGTGTGAGGCGAGCAATGAGACAGCAGGGTAACGTTCCATCCTCGGTCATCTCCAGCCACAGCATGCATCTCGGGGTCCTTGCAACTGCTTGGCATGCCATCTTGACGGGGACCATTTTCACTGTTTATTACAAGCCTAGGTTTGTAAATTATTCGTGAAACTATGTTGAAACTGATATCATGGTGGTTTTAGTCTGACCTCCTATCCTGTTTGTGTGCCCCCTGTGGGTGAGCGCATGTTGATGGTTTCTTTGTAATTGATTCGTGTCCCGCACAGCAGGACTTACAGCACTTACCATCGACATTATTTTGCAGGACCAGTCCCGCTGAATTTATTGTTCCGTATGATCAATATATGGAATCTCTAAAGAATAATTATAGCATCGGGATGCGGTTCAAAATGAGGTTTGAAGGTGAAGAGGCTCCAGAGCAGAGGTATGAGTGTTTGATGTTGTCTTCATCTCTGATTGACTTGTCATCTTTACGCTGATTTTTTGTTTTTCTTTTTGCGTCTTGCACTGTCAAATATAATGTGATCCTGCAGTGCTTTATTTTTACTAAATACGCAATTCTAATGGAAGAAATCCTTTGATTTGGCTTGTTTTGTAGATTTACTGGTACTATTGTTGGAATAGAAGATTCCGATGCCAATAGGTGGAGAGATTCCAAATGGAGATGCCTGAAGGTTGTATCTCTAGTCTTTTTGCTACTTCTCTTTGTCTTTGCTTGCTGTAATGATGTTACTCATCGTTCAGGTGAGATGGGATGAAACATCTAATACACCTCGTCCTGAGAGAGTTTCCCCTTGGAAAATAGAGCCTGCACTTGCTCCTCCAGCTCTGAATCCTCTTTCAATGCCCAGGCCTAAACGGCCTCGGTCTAATGCAGTTCCTTCATCCCCAGATTCTTCTGTTCTTACTCGTGAAGGTATGATTATTTGGCTCTGGATTTTTTATGTTTACAGAAACCTTTCTTTGCAAAATATTTGTGATTGAGGGCCTGATATGTTTTTGGTGATCAACAGCATCATCTAAAGTAAGCATAGACCCTTCACCGACTAATGGGTTTCCAAGGGTCTTGCAAGGTCAAGAATTATCGACCTTGAGAGGCAATTTTGCAGTAAGCAACGGGTCTGAGACTGCTGAGAAGTCTGGTGTTTGGCCACCTGCAGTAGATGATGAAAAGATTGATGTTGTTTCTACTTCAAGGAGGCCTGGTTCAGATATCTGGATGTCAATGGGGAGGAATGAACCTACATATTCGGATCTTCTTTCAAGCTTTGGGGCCAGTTGCGATCCTTCTCATTCATCCTTGATGGATCAAATGAGCCCTGTAGCTTATCCTGGTAGAAAGCAAGCCTTGGATCGAGAAGGCAAACTTCACATGCCTCATCCGTGGCCTGTAATGCCCTCTAGTCTGTCATTGAACATCTTGGACTCTAATACAAAAGGTCCTGCACATGGTGGTGATACAACTTACCAAGCTCGAGGGAATTTGAGGTACAGTGCATTTGGTGAATACCCTGCTCTGCATGGTCATAAAGTTGAGCATTCACATGGAAACTTGATGCCACCCCCACCTGCACCTCTAACTCAATATCAGAGTCCTTGTTCAAGAGAGCTTGTGTCAAAACCAGTGTCAGCAAAAACTTACGAGGCTGTGAAACTAAAAGATGGTGACTGTAAGCTATTTGGCATCTCACTTATCAGTGGGCCCATTGTACCAGAGCCTTCTGTATCCCAAAGAAATGGGAGCGAGCCTGCTGGTCAGATGCATCTTACAGCACACCAACAAAGAACATCTGAAAATGATCAGAAGTCAGACCACTCAAAGGGCTCATGCCCTGCAGATGATCTAGTTGTCGATGACCATGACAGGACATTACAGACTTCTCAGCTGCATATGAAAGATGTTCAATCTAAACCTCTCAGTGGTTCTGCTAGGAGTTGCACTAAAGTAAGGTCCTTTACTGTCTGATTAAAAAAGTGCGAGCTAGAAGTTTACTGGGAAAATTAACCACATGCTATTTATTTTAGGTTCACAAGAAGGGCATTGCACTTGGTAGGTCAGTGGACCTTACGAAGTACAGTGGCTATGAAGAATTAGTTACTGAATTGGACCAGCTGTTTGAATTTGGGGGTGAATTATTGTCAACCAAAAAAGATTGGCTTATTGTCTATACTGATAATGAGGGTGATATGATGCTTGTAGGAGATGATCCATGGCAGTAAGGATCTGTATTTTGATTATACATCCTTGGTTAACTTCCTATTTAAATGTTTAATTTTTCCTAATTTATATAATCCTATATTTTCAATTTAGGGAATTCTGTGCTATGGTTCGCAAAATTTATATCTACCCTAAAGAGGAGATCCAGAAAATGAGCCCGGGTACCTTGAGTTCAAAAAATGAAGAGAATCAGTCGGCTAGTGAAGGCGCAGATGCAAAAGAAGTTAAATGTCAGCCGCATCAAAAGTTCAATTCGGAAAATGGCCTTGACGCTTGATGATTAGTAGATTGATTTGCATAGCTGAGGTAACTTTCTGTCTCCAGTCCCAGTTATAGCACTAGATTCAACGATTTTTTAGGTCCAGATAAAATAGCCCCAAGTAATGACTTTTGAATCTAGTTTAGTGGAGGAATATCATGGTGTGACGTGTTGTTTTGATCCACAGATTCCGGGTTGGAAAGTAGGGAACTGCAATGAAGCCATCCAGTTGGAGAACATAACTTGAAGACGAATTGTAAACGAGGCTGGCTGCTTGGAATTAATATATAGATGTCATAAAAGAGTATCCGTCCAATTTTGGAAATCCCGGAATTAGTAGTATATGCTTGCCCAGTAGTTATACACTCCTAGTATGTAATCATTGTGTTTTGAGCGAGGTGATATGGGTTGATATCCACCTTGCGTTTTTAGACAATCCCACCTTGTTAGTTGTACATACTTGTTTCTCTCCCACCCACTGAACAACAACCCTTTAATGTAATGAAATTCATATACAAGGGCGGCCTTATGGTTGGTATCCACTTTATTAAATCATTTTAATTTTGATTCTTATTAACCAGATGGAAATTCTGCATCATTTATAATTTAATTTTGCTCAAATTTCTACATTTGTGTTTCTGAGACAAATTATGCATAGAAGCGGACAGTGTATAAAAAAGCGAAGCGAATTACGTATAAATAATCCTTGGGATGAGCACAAATTATGGTGGTCAGCGCTTCCTTGGATACTTAAATTACGCGATTTCTAGAAAGCACCATCGTCAAGGTCAATTAGCTTTTTCTTTTCCTTTTTTGGTCAATTAATATCTAAAAAGGCCCATGACTAATGAAACTCGTTTCCAAGGTCGGTGGTTTAGCAACCTTATTAGATCCCAAGGATCTCATTTCATCATTGATAATTTTAAATTTAAAGGAGGCCTCTAATTTTGTCAATTTTGCTGTAGAAGCATGATACACTTTCCTTCCAGTTTCGCCACTACTTTTTGGTTTAAAAGGGAAGATATAATAAGTGTCCAATGACCATGCTTAATCGGGGGGGAAAAACACGGAAAAAGATAGTTGCTTTAAAGTGTTGTCCTTGTTGAAAACTGTGTAAGAGAGGAAGGACAATAGGTTGGACAAATATAAATACAAACTTCACGTCAAAACGCGCCTTCAGAAATGTCGCTGAACTAATTGAACTCGAAGTATGATCGATCAACTTTGGGTTCGACATTAACATGTGAAAGGTACCAAACAGTAACTGGCGCTGCCGGGTAAAATTCATGTGAAAATTTCTTGTACCTCAACTTATACTGAAGTTACCAGAGCTAGTATCGTACATTTGAATTGTGGACAGACATTACAAAGTAAAAAAAACTGATTAAACTTGCCAAATTGACTGCAAAGTGGCACCTACTAGTTACATCATGCCATTGTAGCCAGCTGAATCCAAGAGAACTGCTTTGATTTGCTCCGGATGGACATCCTGACCTTCTTTGCATTGCTGAAAGAGAAGGATTGTTACCCAATCATCAGTTCAATAGCAGGCATAATTTTTTTAATAAGTAATTCTAAATCATCCTAAATTCGTAATTCCTAAACAAAAAAAGTATTGAATGCTTTTATGTTTTTAAGACAATAAATATATCTATGGTTTCATTTAGTACTTTATTCGTATTATTTGGATACAAACTCTTATAATTCCTATTTACTTCAACAATAAGTGTAACCTTAATGATAACTACAGTGTAAATAATGTTAGAGAAATGGTAACAATACACTCTTTTCAACCTATCCTCCTTTATGACTAAAGTTTATTGAAAATCACAAATTTTTGAGTTTTACACTTCATTTAATAAGTCTCCTGATTTTGTAGATTTTAATAAATTTAAACCGAGTAAAGTGTGCATTAAAAATAGTGTGTTAGAAAGAATATTGCTAGTACTCCTCTCAATGTTATTCAGAAGCAGAAACTACAATACCATTCCAACACTTTAATGGATGTATAGAAATCATTGCAATATCATACGCATTTTAGTGGATCTTGACAGTTATGATACCAGGATTCCTTAAAACAAATTCAAGTTTAAGGACTTTGCAAATGAAAATTTTATCTCTTCTATCTATAACAAGGTCCCAGATATAGATGGGATACCAAGTTCAACTGTGTTTTGTAGCACAGATATCTATAACAAGGTTGCAACTGTTGAGGAAAAATATCAATCGACCTTGCAGCCTGGATGATGTAGTTGTTGATAAAAGAATAAATTTTTTACCTCGGCTCGAAAAATATCCATAGCAAATCCATTGAAACAGCTGATAACAGCCTGCTGAATGTCTAATCCAAGGTTATCCATAGCCCTCATGGTTGAGAGCAACAGACCAGGTTTGCGGGCACAAAACATGTGGATGTTAACAGCCCTTCCTTCGCGCAGCCGCACCTCCACCTATGTATAATTGCAAGATTGCATTAATAAAAGCTTCTAATAAATCATACTAATAGCAAATAAAATGCTGTCTGTTCTTGTGAGCCTAGTGTTAAACCAAGAATGATGTGAGCAGAGTTGGTAATAAGATATACATGATTCATTCCAATTTCCACCCCAAAACAAGAAAAACTTCACTTCCACGTTATTAAAGCATACAGAAAAATTTGCTTGCTGTCATGTATCCCACCACTATCATTGTGAACCCGTTTGAATAAACAACTTAATCAAGGTCCAATTGAGTAAAGAGATGTTTGGATAAACTTTTTGGATCTACTTTTTCATAAATACTTGTAAGAAAAAAATAAAAAAAAACAAAATAAATTTATCCAACTTTTGAAAAAGCTAACATGAGAGATAAAGTTTTACAAATTAGCTTATAGAAAAACTTATTTAATTTTTTTTTCTCCTATAAATACTTCTTCACATCGAAACACATCATATATACTTATTATGTAATGACTTGTGTATAAGTTGTTTATATAGTCAAAGGAAAAATAAGGTTAAACTATTTTTACATAAGCCAGCTTTTGGAAATGAGGTGAAAACAGTTTGTGAGCGAGCATTTTTTGATAAGCTATTTTGGTAAGTTGTTCCAAAACACTTGGCTATATAGTTAGGTGATAAGATAAGTTAAAATAAGGTGTTTGAAACAAGAAGAGAAAGTAAGGTCGATTGGAGTATATACAGAGGCAAAAGGGAAGAAAGAAATTACCCTAGCAGGTTGGCCATTGGGGCTGGGCAAGGAGGTGGGGCAGAGTTCTTCTTTGATACGGCTTGGCAGTGTAGGAGGAGTAGGCGTCAAAGGATGGAAAGTGGAGGAAGGAGTGAGGGAAGAAGCAGCCGGCGTGGACTCCAACTCGTTGTGAAGATCATTGATCCTTTGCAGAAGTTCCTTAAGATACTCAATTGCATCCCCAAGGATTGAAGCCCTGTCCATCTATGAAAGCAGAGACAGATCCAGAGCAACACCAATTAACCAAACCTTTCAATTTTGAAAAGAGGGTGAGAGAGAGAAGACAAGTCTTACTTTGCTAATCTTAGGAACGACGGACCTGAGCATGTAGAGTCTATCATTGAGTTTCTTCCTACGGCGTCGTTCAGCCATCAAATTCTTGGCAGGCATTCCCTTCTTCTTTCCTTTGTGATCCAAACCGGTGACGGTGCTGTTGCCGTTGGAGCTGTTTGCAGCGTTCTTGGCAGCATTAACTTCATCGAGCTTGTTGTTGTTGGTATTGTAACTGTCAGTGAAGTCATCAGAGTCGTAGTTGAAGGGGGAGGCATCGAAAGTGGAGTCCTCGTTGAGGTGATCCTTGTCCTTGGAGGCGATGTTTTTCCTGAGAGCGGCTCTCTTCTGGAAGAGAGTGGGTTGGGCGCCGGAGGGGGGGAGGGAGTCGAGGGGTCTGAGAATGTTGGACCTGTTGAGAAAGAGAGGCTTGGAAGAGCCCTCTTGGAAGGTGTGAAAGCCGGCGAAGGTGTCAGAGGGGAGATTTAAGAAGGAAGCTTGAGGGTCAAGGAAGCCCATATCGAAGGGGTTGGGAAGGGAGGGTTTGGGGTTGGGAGGGAGGAAGTACTGGAGCTGAGACGAGGACGGGTCCAGGTTGTTGAAGACAGACGACGACGACGAAGAGTCCACGCCGTGGAGTAATAGGCTGTCCGGTGAGAAGCTCATTTCTTGCTCATGCTGGTTCGGTATGTACCATTCTTCCTCCACTTCGACCATGGCTTTCAAACCACATAGGGAACCCAGCTCGTCGCGGTTTCTGTTTTCGACCAAACCACTCCTTGTCCTTGTCGTTGTCCCTGTTGTGTCTGTGCTTATCATGTTGGGCTTCGAGTTTCTGGCCCACGAAGCGGTTCCGGAGTTCTCGTCTTCTCGCTCTTCCATCCAGCCCACGCTGTTTATTCTGGGCATCATGCTTCTTCTTCTGGGTTTGGAAACTATGTGAAGAGTTAAAGGAGAAGGATGTTGCAGAAGGAAAAGGGCATTGCTTTTTATTTTGAGAGGGATTGCGATAGATGGTTTAAGAGTTGGAACGTTACACTGCAACAACCAACCACCGCTTACAACGTCTGCAAAAAGAAATGATGAGTGGGATGAGGATCACAATTCACAAACATTCACCCATGCTCTCTTCTACACGTGGAACTAACTTTCACTTTCGCCCTCCACCTCTTTACTCTTGCAACAAACATTTTTTTTTTTTTATTCTTACTATTAACTCTAATTTATGTCACTCACTAAAATTTTAATACATTTTTAATAAATTTTAATGAATAATAAAAATATATTAAAAAATACAAGATATTCCTCTCCTATACTTATTTGCTACAGCCTGTGATATTTTTTTTGAAATTTAATTGTTTTTTTAAGGTTCTTTTTAAATAGTATTTTATATTAATGATTTATTTGACCAAATTACCCGAGTTATTTTACACAGAAATATTTACACACTTGTTATATAATAATTCTACAACATTATTTTTTTATGTTTATCTCTTTATAACAATTTATTATTCTATATATTTTTATCTCTTTCTTCCTTTCACTTTCTTTCATTATAAATAACATTTTTTCCAATAATACAATAAATCATATAAATTAGTAAGATAAATTTATTTTCATTCTTACAAAGATTAAAAGAAATTACTATAATAAAGTAATTAAATAGAAATATTGAAATTAAGAGGTTCAATTATTTTAAAAAAATAATATAAATTGTTAAATCAATATTATTAATTAGATGAGTCAACTTTATTAATAAATATGATTTAGTTAAATGCATCTTATATTTATATTGGAAGACTTCTTTCCACCAAGTTATTAGTTTCGTAGTATCATTTTACCTGCACTTTCATTTTCAACATTTGTGTATTAACTTTTATAAACATATATTTATACTTTATTATATTACTTATCAGTTTTTTTTTTTTTTTGTTCTTTCCTTTCACATGAGTACACCATAAAATGTGGTGTACATTTACACATTTCTTTTGTGTATATATGAGATAAAATAAATAAATTTTATTTAAATTATTTTGTTTTTTTTTCTCATATAATGCATACTTGCACACACTTCACCATCTAGGCCAAATTTATGAAGAAGTTATTGGAACATTAAATGTGAAAGATATAACAATTTTTTTTTTAATTTTTTGTCACATTATTTTTTTTTCTTGTTTTATTTGTTCCTTTTACCTCATTACACCATAAAATAACGTGTATGTTTATATATTTTTTTTGTGTACGATAGATGAGATAAAATAAATTGTATTTTTTTTATTTAAATTATTTTTTCTCATATGATGCATATTTGCACACATTTCGCAGTGAAGGCCAAATTAAAGTGTAGGAATTTTTCCTTTATGGAAGTGTATTTGATTTACCATACTAAGACGCTATTGGAACATTAAACGGAAAATATATGACAATATACCTTTTTTTCTTATTTTTTATCACATTATTTATTTATTTTTATTTTCTTTTGTTCTTTCCTTCCACCTCATTACACCATAAAGTAAGGTGTATATTTACATATTTCCTTTATATATATATATATATATATATATATATGAGATAAAATAAATTATATTTTTTCATTTAAATTATTTTGTTTTTTTCCTCGTAAGATGCATGTTTACAATGTAGGCCAAATTAAAGTGTAGAAAATTTTCCTTTATCGATAATATGTGTGTTTAATTTACCATATACAGACGACACTAGGTTGTTAAACATAAAAGATATGATAATATGCGTGATTGATTTATCATATGGAAAGTTAAATGAGAAGGATAAGATAACATGTCTATTTAATTTACTATTTGAAAACATTAATGGATTCACTTAAAAAAATAAAAAACGACGAAAATAATACGTGAAAGTTGTCTCTTGTATTATGAAAGGGTGTGAGATATACAAGTGGAGTAAAGAAATAAAATATAATAAATTATGTGATTAAAAATGAAAAAAAAAATAAAGAGGGAAGATGTAAAAAAAATGCAAGTGTAGTGTAAAAAACAATTAAAGTTCTTCGTTTAACCACCCTTTGTTAAAAGATCAAACTTTTTGGTGGCCCATTAGTTTGGCATCGATCGGAGCCTCTTAACCTCTGCGTTAAAAGAATATTGTTAGTAATCTTGTCATTTGTTTGGTTTCTCATAGGAATTAATGTTTACTGTAATATTGCGTAAAAAAATAAAAAATAAAAAATTATTAATTATGTTGGAATTAATGTTCAACTGGTTTCAAATACACTGTTAAGATAATTCTATCAAAATCAATTTGACCAAACACTAATATAAAAGACTCTTCCTTTTTTTTTTTTTGGCCAAAATCTGATATCTAATTAACGATTCTAAACATATGACATTAAAATAAAAATGAAGCTAGCATGTTATTCCCTCTTGTGAATGCCAACGTCATGTGATGTAGTCTATTTATCCAGATTCCGCTGTGACTATGAACACGTGAATATGTATTGTTTATTTGACAACACATTTTCCAGTGTATAAGGCGGTATTGATTTTATTTGATCGATCTCATAAACACAAGAATTACATGTGCTTTTGTTTCCATGCAAAAATAATTCGATGTTTTGGTTGCCGAAATTTTTATTTGTCTGATTATCATTGACATTCGAAAGTCTTATCCATTCATAGTATATTTTTTCTTAGGGGTGTATCATAGCACATGGCTAATATTTATAATTAAGCAGAATAGCTTAGCAATGTCAATTTGATGTTAACGTGGGAAACCTGAGCTATAGGCTATAGCAACATTCTGGGGTTGGCGTGTATGGGCGTAATTGTAAGAACGTAAAAGTTTTGTCTTCACATGTAAAAGCCAACGCTCATGGTACAGGACAAAATAATCAACTTGTCCAATTGTCCAAGCTAGCACTATAGTAGATACGCTTGTGACTGTATGGTGCTCTGTTTCCTTTCTTTTTCTATATAATTTCTTTGGGATCATTAGTTGCTATTAAGGCCCTTCAAATGCATCATAAACTTTATATTAGCACAAATTAATGGATTTTGGACGTATACTATAGCCAATTGACATCACAATTTAATGGATTGGTGCAAACTACCCTCTTCTGTGTATAATAACTATGTATTGCTCAAGTAAAGCTAATTTATTAGAAAAGGAAAGTGACAATTTGGTAGGGAAGTGGGGATGCAGGGGCTTGCATCACAAATTGTTGTGTGTTTACTGCAAACAGAGACTCAACAATGAATTATGGAGGTCAAGACAAAACCAATAATTATGAAAAACATTGTATCGTGCTTGCATACATGAATTGTTATGATAATTGACTATAATATATATATATATATGAATGAATGAGTATGACATAAGGAATGGATTCATTCAAGTAATTTTCTGTGTTTATGTACCTTAACAAAATATGGTACATATATGTAAGAGAAGTGAGAATAAGTGATCTCATTATAAAATTTCACATGACCAAAAATTGTGATTATTTAAATTTTTTTTTATGAATATTCACAAAATTTATAGAATTGTATTTATTTAGTGTACTTCTATTTCAATTCACACAAACAAAATTCCGTGTAAAAAAGTGACGAGATGAAAACCAACTTATCATGGATGGTTATTACCAATGAATCAACGTGTGAGCGAGTAAAAATGACAAGTGTGTTTGTAAAAGTATTTACGGTTTGTTTTGTATGTTTAATTAAATAAGAATAAGATTAAAGATATAAATAATGATAAAAAAATTAAGTTTAGTTATATAATTTTTCCATATTTTTTATTTATAAAATAAGTGAATATTTTTTTAGTAGGTATTATTCTTTTACTAATAAATGTTGATATAGTTTATAAGAATATACATGCTCTATAAGAGTTTTTTTACCCTTGAAACTTACTCTGGTCTTCAAGTGTTTTTGAAACTCAAATAAATTTGTTTATTAAAAAAAGTATTATTTTTTTGGGTAGCATTGAAGTAAAGTTTTTTAAGTATTGTTTTAAGTTGGTGTTTAAGGAATGAAAATGATTTTTTATTTAAAATGTATTGACAATATAAAAAATACATCCAATAATATATATAAAATTAATAATTTTTATAATAATTATTTTAAAAAATCATATATACGACAATGCCAAATTGATTAACGACGTAAAAATATAACACATATAGTGTATATGAAAGTTGAGTTCTTAAAAAAACATAGTATTTAATTATTAATACATAGCTATCAATACTTTTAATGAATATATTTTCATTTATTAATTTTAAACAAATACAAATTTTTATGTGACATGGAAATTTTTAAGCTTAATTACGTTTTTAGTCTTCCTACTTTAATGTTTTTGTGATTTTTGTCATCTTAATTATAGTTACTTACATTTAGTTGTCATGATTTTTAATTTGTCCAGAATAAGTTTCTCATCTCAAATTACATTAATAATTGAATAAGTAGGATTAGCAGGGAAGATTTGGATAGTAGGCAAAGTTTTAGTTTTAATTTTGTTACTGTCATTATATTTTTTACTTTAATAAAATCATAATTAATAGAAATATAATTAAGGAGTACAAAATGAAAAGAAATATAACTGAGGTACAATGTATCATTAATTTATATAAATTAGTAACAAAAATATAAAAGAATATTTAAATAAACATAACAAATAAAATATACAAAATGTAATGAAAGTTATTTTTTATTCAAATATTTTATGTTTTTTCTTTTATGAATATATATAAATCAGCTGTATATCACTATTTGTATTTTTGTTAATTATTAAATGAAATTTTAAAACAAAGAATTTAACTTGAATAATAATAATAAAAAAAACTATAAGAACTAAATATCAACAATTAAGTCCATGTTTGATCTTGTCCTTACAACATTTATTAATTTTTATTTTATCTTTTTTAAGTAAGATAAAATTTTATTATTTTTTTTTTCCTCTTCTTCCACTCACAAAATATGGTTTTATTACTTTTATCTTTATTAACATAAGATAGGTTTTCTTATTTTTACTTTTATATTATCAAAGATATTGATAATGATAAATAATAAATTTATTTTATTATTATTTAAATATTTTATATTATATTTTTTATTTGAATTACTATATTTTTTTTTGAAATTATACAATTTATAATATTTATATTTATTTTATTATTTTATTATTATATTTCATGATATTAATAGGTAGTAGATTTATTTTGTTATTTTTAAAATATTTTGATATCATGCTTTCTATTTTTATTATTATATTATTTAAATTATTTATTTTATTATTTTTAATATTATAAAAATATTTTAATCATTATACTTGCTAACATAACAAAAGTACAATGTTTAGGTAAGTGTATTTTATTTTGAAATTGATTGAAAATATTAAAAGATATAATATAAAATTAATAATAAAATACACAATATAAAAATATAATAATTGAAACTATAAAATATAATTAAAATAATTTATCTATAAATAAAAATTTACCTAAATTTAAAATTAATTAAAACATTAAATTATAAATACCTTAAAATATATTTTATCAATAAAATTAAATTAAATTTTGTATAAAAATACTATATAAACTTATTCATTTCTATCTGTTTACATTTATGAGTTATATCAATAAATAGTTTTATTAAACACATATAATTTAATAAATTACTTTAATCATTTTCAGCCTTCAGTTTTCCTTACTAATTAACTTTTTATTTTTAATTAGTTTTTCAGTTATTTTTGTTAAAATTAGAGAAACTAAAATCACACATAAATTGAAGAATAAAAAAAATTAAAAATTAGAAGTGTAGTGAAATTAACCAAAACATATCCATATTGTGCTACCTGTAAAAAAAATAGTACGTGGATAAGGTTTGTTGCAAATTGCAGAAGTTGGAGATGGAATAAGAGATTGAGTAAATGAGATACAATAATTATGATTTTGACATTAAAACGAGTGCCATTTTTATTTTTGACCCAAAATTAAGAAGGTGGTAGAAACTAGAGAGGGGAGAGTGGTGAGACTCAAGGGAGGGAAGCTGAATATGCAATAGATCATTCCCAAGTATCTCGTGATGCTTTTCTGGTCACCGCAGTTACTGTCCAATCGGAATTATAACACCTCAATCTCTCTCTCTTTCTTTCTTGGACGGTTACTTCCCAAACTATTTCAGCTCTATCTATCATCTTTCTTTCTTTTTTAGATTTTTAAATATTAAATACAAGGAAGACAATTATTAATGGACAACTATTCAAAATTATATATTAGAATGCAATAATTAATAGTTGATTTAAATGATATATATTTAATTTTTCTTTGTTGAAATTTTAAGTTTGAATTTTATATATAAAAAATGTTAGTAAAATTAACTATCCCCACCATGCATGGCAATACACAGTGCTATGAATATTTTTTATTCAAATAACATAGACTCGTCTGTCTAACATATTTGGGGAAGAAAAGTCCAAGGGGAATTGGGTCCACAAGATGTAATTGTATTTACATCATCCATGTGTAAATCTGGGGCAGAATTGAATGCAAGAAATTGAATAAAAGTTGTCGTATGATTTGCTCAATGTGTTAGAAATCGGAGTGGGACAAGAATCTTAAATAAGCTGCAGTAAGTTGTGTGGGTATAGGGAAGGAAAGATACTCTTCTTTAATATTTCTCCACTAACCTCGTGAACATGGGACATAGAACGTTAATTTGCCCTTGTCTACTGGGTTATGTCATCGTCACAAAATATTTGAATTCTGCACTCTCCTGAACAACTTGTCACTGATCATGCACCTAAAATTTTTAATTTCACTATTGCTGCTGAGCAACTTGTGTACTCTTTTACAATTTGCTTGCCTCAAGACTATTAGGCAGTGCATAAAGGAACATATCACCTATGTGCTAGTAGATATTTAGAAACAGACACAGACGTACAAGAAATATGATAAGTGATATAATTAATATGAAGAAGAGAAGAAAAATATAGAGTGAGATGAAGAGCCTCAATAAGTGTATATCCGATGTTGATGCACTTGTATCATTTGTAAAAATTACCAAGCTGAATTATATAAGAGATTTTCAATCTCAAAAATAGTACTTAAATATATTTTTAATTTTTATAATATTTTTTTAGATTTAATATCTATAATTTGTTTTTATGAATTTAGTTATTATAAAATTTTATTTTACGATATTGTCGTGAATCACAATTCACTTGTAATATGACTATCATTTATTAGAAAATAAGTCTAATATTTCTTAAATAGTAAAGATTATAATAATATCTTTTAATATAAGAAGAAATGATATAAAAAATTAACAATTTCATAAGAAATGAAAAAATACTATTAAAAGCTAAAATCGTAAAAATAAATTTTATAGAAATTAAAGTTATAAGAAAATTTTATAAAAATTATTTTTTATTGAAGATTAAAACCGTAAAAATAATTTTATAGATACCAAAATGATTGAAAAAAAAATTTATATGGACTAGTTAAAAGCATAAAATATTTATATTACATATACTAGAAACATATTATCTTTTAAAAAAATTAGGATTAAAGTTAGCTTGTTTACCTGATGCAACCTTTCTTTTTCAAGGTACGAGTAAGGTTTAAAAAAATTTAACTAATTTAAAAAAAATTATTGAAATGTATATTTTGTATTATGACATTTAAATAAGATTAGAAACCTATCTTTAAACCAGATAATGGATCTAAATTTTTATATAAATTAATAAATTAAAGTTTTAATATTTTTTTAAAGTGAAAAAATACAACGATGAAAAATAGACCTTGGAGAGTAATGACGATTCTAGGTGATAGTTTTTGGAATAATTAACCCATTAATTTTAAATCTTTTTAGTGTAATATACATATGTAGTTATAAATTATTTCCATAATTTAAAATATAGTGTAAAAAATTAATTTATATTATATATATTATCTCTACTAATTTTATGTATATAAGTATTGTCACACAACATAAAAATTCTCGACCTTCAACAAATTATCCAAACAATTTACTAATAGATTCACCCTAGTGATTCTATCTAAAGTCCTTAGTATGACTACAAATATATAATATCAAAATATTATATTAAATTTCATGCAATAATAATAATAATATATTATTTATTTATATTTAAACAAATAAACCTACTAAATTTTAAATACTTATAAATGATATAAAACTTAACTTTTTTAATTCAAAAAATAGACTTAAAAACACTATTTTATTTAATTAATAAAAATTTAAGCCTAAAATAAGTTAAACTATAAGATCGAATGAACTTTTTTTTATATATATATATATATATATATATATATATATATATATATATATATATATTAATAAGTAATAATAAATATTATTATCCTTAAAATTGTCCAACATAATTTATACTAAGCAATTCAATCTTAATATTAACAATTTCTTTAAAAAAATACTGTATATTATCAGTTTAATCCATAATTAAAATCAAGTATCCTTAATAAATTTGACATAATTTTCAAATATTAGGACTAAGATTATCCTATTTATCTAATTTTTTTAAGCTATGACTTGGAATTTTTTAAAGTTTAACCAATTTTTAAAAACATTTGAAAGTTTATTTTTGTAGTATGACATTTTAAATAAGATAACAAACCTATCTCTAAATAAATCTAAACAAGTTAATGGGTCTAAATTTTTATATAGGCTAATAAGTCTAAGTCTTGAATATTAAAACAAATATATAATATCAAAACATTATATGAAAATTTTCATACAATAATAATACTACTATATTATTTATTTTTACTTAAATAAATCAAACTATTAAATTTAAAACACTTTGTAAATGATGTAAAGCAGTTTTTTTTTTTTAATCAGACTTTTAAAAGATATTAATCTATTTTATTTAATAAATAAACACAACTTGATTTAAGCCTAAAGTGAGTTATACTATAAGGTCCACTGAACTGCTTTAATTTCTTACATATCAATAATACGTTTGTTCAATTAATTCATCAATTAGTAAGTTATAACAATCATTATTAATTGTCCTTAAAATTGTCAAACATAATTTATACTAAACCAATTCAATCTTAATATTACAAATTTCTTCAAGAAAAAAAAACATATTTACCTTTTCTTTTTACATGTACATTCTTTAATGTTTTGTGGTAAAACGTTAAATTCTAGGTCAGATCAACTAAAGGATTTTATGTTAGATCAGAGGGTGGTTGTTTTAGTGATTAAATTTATATTCATAAAATTTAGAGTTATTATAAAATATTTTTAAATTTGTTTTAATATCTAAAAAGGTATTTCTACTAAAATTAATATGTAAGAAATTAAAAATATTTTTATTAGAAATTATGATATTTAGTACATTGTTAATATTAAATATTTTAAATAAATTTTTATCTTTAATTCCTTAACCATCATATTAAGGTGATCTAATTAACAAAACCATTTAAAAAATATTTCTAAATATATCTTTCTAAGATCATTTCCATCAAATCATATCCATAAAAAGAGGTGGATATGGTTCATTACATGAATATGGGTTTTATCAAATTTCATATAACTAGAAATTAATAAAATGGATTATAATTTTTAATTTTGATTATTAGAAACTATTTCGCTTCCTATACCTTTTTGTTATATATTTCATATTAAATTTTATATGCACGCATGCAGCAGACATTTTCCTTCGGATTTATAGGCCCAATTGAATAAGCCGGCCCAATATTTCTTAACCCACTACATAGTTTATCGACCCAATGGTTACAGCAACATGCTACTACTTTAGCAACAATAAGTCATCTAAATACTCCTATAGTCCTACGAAATAGAGATCTCGACTCACCCTACAAAATGATTAAATATTATTATTTTAGGATATTGACCTAATCATTACAAGCCTCATTCATTGTCCACGACACTTTCCCTTATTTTGCTTGTCAGTACTATTTTATCAATCAACTCTGCCAAAATCTCAAATTTTCTCTTCCTTTGATCTGCAGGTTAGGTTAATTGCAAATACATAATATTCAGCTTAAGTGTAGTAATTTACGAAAAGAAATGAAAATAATATAGATAAAAAAATATATTAAGTTTATCCCTTTAGATTTTAATTGCAACTTTCAATTATAAAACAAATGAGGTTGGGGCTTTGAAAATAAGTAAGAAGAACAACAAAGACACAAAGTTATTTTATGGTGCACTTTCTTATGATCCTTAAGGTTTTAGCAGCTGAATATGTTATATATCAATGATACTACTTAGTTGAGTTAGTGTTTTTTACTTAAATTTTTATTTAATTTTTTAAAATTTAAAATATTAAATATTATTTAAAAATTTATATATTTTTTCTTAAAAATTACTTGTAATATTTTATAAAAGTTTAAAATTATCATAAAGGATAACCTACAGGTTATCAAAGTTCGAAGGTTAAGTTTTTCGAAAGTTTAAATATGATTTGATAGTTAAGTTAAAAAATAATAATGACACAATGAAAATAGAAGAAGTGGAGGAAGAATTTAGTTAGTTTTTGTTTGCTGTGATTACCATTCAAGAAACACTAGTAAAAAAAATAGGTTTTTACATCGATTTTTCTATATTAATTTTTAATAATAGATGTAAATAAAATATGGTGGCATTTTTGTAAATATTGTATATTTATTTACATCGATTCTTTAAAAACTTATGTAAAAAGTATTTTTTTATATCAATTGTAAAAGTCATTGATGTAAAAAGTTGTACTTGCAACTTTTTACGTCAGTTGTTTTCAAAACGATATAAATGGTACATTTTAAACCGATTGTAAAACATAACTAATGCAAAATGTGTTTTAAATATTTATGCAAGTTGTAACATTTCGTCTTCTCAATTTTTACAATAGAAACTCATGTTCTAAATGATACTCATTTAAAACTCCATTGATTAAAACCTTCATTGGTTTCAAAGCATTCATTCATACCTTCGTCTGCATCATCATCTTATTGTCACATCTTTGTCTTTTTTTATCTCGGTCATTTTTGCTTTTATAAGATAATATCTTCGCCTTTTGATTCTCTTTGTCATTTGTTTTTTTTTTTTTGTTTTTGAAGTGTAGATTTACAAGATATGCAAATGCAACACTAATTATGTAGAATGTGTGGGATTTACCTTTTATACAAAAATGGAAGTGTAGATATGTGGGATTTGAGGCAAACTCACAAAACTTCCTCCAAACTCGAAATTGTTAGGGGCCTATATGTTATATAACAACAAAAGTCTAGATTTGTGTTTTTTTTTTTTAAATTGAAAGTTATACATTAGTTATAAACATAACTAATGTAAAAATTCAAATATTTTACACCACCTATTTTTATATTGGTAACAATATTGATATAAAAAATCAAATTTAATCGATTTAAAAACTTTTATGTACTGATGTAGGTCTTTGCTTAATAGGTAAAGAATTCTCCATCACCAATGTCAGCAACAATGTATGAGAATTGGATTGCGAGTGGTCTTTTTACACCTCTTTTATGTACTGGTTGAGGTCTTTGCTTAATAGGTAAAGGATTATCCATCACCAATGTCAGCAACAATGCACGAGAATTGGATTGCGAGTGGTCTTTGAAAACAACAATAAAACAACCTGATGGGGTTCCTCAAAACTATGGAGATTTCAAGATGGCAAAAGTGTGAGGCTCGGGAGAAACAAAAATAATGATATGTTTTTGTGTTATATAATTCAATGATAATGAAGAGGTATAAGCTCTCATAAGATTAAACAAATTGTTAAGAATGACAAGATTATTGAGTTTTTAGGCAAAAAAATGACAAAGAGTAAGGTTAAAATTATTAATAAATTGGTGTAATTACTCATGTTATGTATGTATTTACAAACTATAACTTTTATATTATTAAAAATTTTTAATATATTCTTTACTATTTTAAAATTTTACAAAAATATATTAGTAATTTTGTATATCAATATTGCAAATGCATATATAAATAATTATATATATTAATATATATTCCTTTTCAAAAAAATATAAAAGATATTAATATATATTCAAATAATTTTATTTTACATATATTTTATATAATTCTAGTTTACATAAATATGTCTTCTAAAAATATCAACTCTATAGAAATATTTGTATTTGTATATACATATATACATAAATCTAATCCTAAAAAACATTTTAAATTACATTTTTAATTATTATTTTTTTCCTTTTAATTATTATTATTTTTCCTTTAAAAAAATATGTTTCATCGTAATAGAAAGAAGTGAATAACATTAATTAAAAAAATAATATATATTTATAGATATTTGAAGTTATTACAGTAAAAAATAATAATAAATAAATAAAAAGATAAATGATATTTGCTTAATAATATTTTGTTCATCTTATTTTATTTCGACTAATAACTAAATCCAAGTATTAACAAATTTATCTAGTGAAACAACTTTCACCATAGGTATTAAATAAATAAAAAATAATCAAATCATTAATCGTGAGTATTAAATAAATAAGGAACAATCAAATTACATATAAATTCTATGATGTTATTAGTAGGATTTGATTCTTCTAAAATAAATGAGTAAGTAAGTAGTTTTAGTTATTGATGAAAGTATTAAGGATTGATATTTTAATATATACATGATTTGTTATAGATATGTATGTAATATTAATCATTGAATTTGGTGACATGTAAACCCTGAAAAAGAACATGTATGTAATATCAATTATTGGTGAGTTTTATTGTCATTATTAGCTTAAAAAATAACTTATATGAGTAATTGGTTATTTGTAATTTGTTTAGAGATGCTAATATATGGAATAACTCATAACACCTCTCTTTTATAAGCAATTGTTCAACTTTATCAATTAAATTATTTTATATGGTACATTGGGTTTTGTTAAACTGTAAAAAAATTCAAATGTTAACAGGGTTGGAACATAAGTCTGTTCATCCAAAATGATGCAATTGTTTTGATGATAACAGACATTATGAAATGGATAATATACTATGATTAATCAGTGTGCTCTATATTTTAAAAGAACTATAGGTTATTTGACTTAAAAATTGAAACGTATCTGTTTAAGAGAAACTGATTAAAAATAAAAGTTCATTTATTGTGTCTATAAAGAACTTGTTGTCCATAGACATACTTATTGTCCAAAAGAAAATTCATCGTCCAAAAAGATATATTCACCGTCCAAAAAGAAGTATTTGGCATCCAAAGAGACGTATTTGGCATCCAAAGAGACGTATTTAACGTCCATAGAAAGACTCATTATCCAAATGACTTATTTAACATCCATAAAGAGACTCAACATTTAAAGATGTAGTCAACGTTCATAAAAGGACTTAACGTCCAAACACGTAGTCAACATCCATAAAGAGACTCAATGTCCAAAGATGTAGTCAACGTCCATAAAGGGACTCGACATTCAAAAACGTAGTCAATGTCCATAAAGAGACTCAACGTCCAAAGACTATAAAAGAGCTCAACGTCTGTAGATGAGTTCACTGTCCATAAGCAAACTTGGCGTCCATAAGTGAACTTGGCGTCCATAAGTGAACTTGACGTCCATAAAAAAACATCTCATCCAAAGAAAAGATTGTCCAAAAAGGAAACAATCGCACTGTTCCATTCATGAAATATTTTTCATATATCATATCACATGCTTCTTTCTTTCAGATATACAACTTGTAATCATGATCTAACATTCAAATATCTACCAAATACATTATTCTAAGAATGTGGTAGTTTTAAATTGAAAAAGGACTGCATCAAGTATTGTTAAGTCTAATAATTTGAAGACCAAATCATGACTCCCTTAAATAGGAACCAATAGAAGCTTCCTTACTTGTCAATAGTAAACATGTTAAATTTAGAGAATAATAGTCTTTCTTTGACACAACCTTCTCTATCTTCAGAAAAAAGAGGGGCCTCTGCAGGAGTACAACAAAAATCAAAATTTTGACATTTAATGCTAACTCAATCACTTCTCATGCACAAGCAACATTCAAATTTCTACGTGCTATAAAATAGGATTGATCAAGCTCAGACAAACAACAAGAACGAGAAGCACAATAACATGAACAAGAAAGAAAAAATTATATACTCAAATATTCTCTTACACTAAAAATTTGCTTTGAACGACACTCTCATTCTTTCTATGTAAAACTTACTTTGCTTAGCAAAATTAAGTCTTTATGTTTTGCATTGTGATATGCTCATTGTGTAAGTTGAGTTTCTTGTAAAAACTCATCAAGTTGGTGTAATACCCTGAAAAAGTTAAGTGACAAAGAATACTTGGTTTTCTTATAATCAGGTATATTACAAGGATTGTAATACTTGAAAAAGTAGATAATACTTATTTGTAAGTCAGATAGACTTAGTGAAATTCTTTTGTATTTAAGGGACTGAATGTGACTTTGTTGAAAGAGTGAACCAGTATAAACTCTATGTGTTTTCTCTCTTACCTTACACTTTTTACATTCGACACTTCATTGAATGACTTCTTTGGATGGTCTCTTTGGATGCCTATCCAAAACTTTGTTTTAAATCCTTCTTATTTGCGAAAAACTTTTAAAAATCACACACATGTATTTCAACCCTCTTCTTGTGTGTTATTTGTACCTTTAAACAGTAATATGCTAATAATAAAGATAATTTTAATTTAAGGGAAACTTATCATCTATAATGATCATTTCAATCAATTTGCTTTGACCTAATTATTTAAAGTTTGGAAGTTTCCATAAGCAAATAATCCTAATTTGTATTTTTTAGACCTTGTAATCATTTTAATAATAATACAACAAAGTCAAAATTGGTAATTAAAATCATGATCATATTAAAATCATAAAAAAAAATAATCAATTGATTCCAAAAACAATGGTTATTGTTCCAAACCTAGCTTAACCTAGTTCCAGCTTGTCCTACTAAACCTAAATCAATTACGAGGAATTAACTTGGCCTAGAAGGCCTAAGTTGACTAGTAAAAAAATAACTAGCATATGGTAGAAGATCCATAACAAATTGAGAATAATTAAAAGGCTTCCAACCTTCCCTTCAAAAGGTAATAATTTTGTTATAAGGAAGATAATTACATTATTCTAACTAGTCTGATCATATCTATACTTGAAAATGCCTATAAAAGCAATGTGACACCAAATACCAAGTATGACTTTGACCTTAGATACCTTATACCTTTCACTAAGAGTAGTTTGAGCATTAGAGTCCTTGCAAGCAACCTCCTCATTATTCTTTTGATTATGAGTTTGATAAAAGCAATTTATCATAAATCAACTTGAAAGACTACTAGAAACACATGTCCTAGTTTGGGTTGAGAAGGAATATTGATGTCATTTGTATGAACAACTAGTTCTAGTTCTTGGTCCACCTAGAACAATTTAGACCCATTTTGTTTCTTTTGTCTTAGTAAGGACTTATGGTTGAAATAACTAAAGTACACATAAGATTGAATTGTGTGTATCTGTTCTTTAAAACTTTTTTCGCAAATACGCTTCATCTAATACTTATAAAAATGTATTTGCCTATACGGAAAATGTGAACATAAAAGGATAAAGATGAAAAGATCACACATAACAATTTTATACTAGTTCACTATTTAATCAAGAGCTACGTCCAGTTCCTTAAACTGAAATTTTTTTTTACCTTCAACTGAAATTTTTTACTAACCAACTCAAATATTTTTCACTACATCTCTAGGCTTACAACAACATAATCTTAACACAAGATTACAAACCACAATTATTCTTTCGTAGTATGTCTCTTAATACAAAGTTATAAAACACAAATATTTTTATTTTCACTATAAGCTCACTTGATTGAGGATATGAAATATAAGTGTAGAAATACAAATATTTGCTAAACAAAGTGAAGCCGAGAGTATATTCAAATTAGATCGTCCAACAAGTTGTTTGCATTCACTGTTCTATTGCTATCACTTGTTTTCTTTTTCCTCTATCTTCATATTCGAAGATATCTTCTTATATCAACTTAAAAAATTATTTTTGTTGATATTAAAAGCTTCTTCTTGTTCTAAATGCATTATTTTCGTTGAGATTGAAAGCTTCTTCTTGTTCTAAATGCATTAAATACATGTGCGTCTTCTTTACATTACAAAGGATGAAGCATGTGTATCTTGTGATGTGGATATGGGAAGGAAGTCATGGACATGCTAAAGGGACTCAAGGAACATGGGACCAAGGATATAAAAGTTCCCTAACCCAATGAAAAAAAGAGGAAATTTCAAGGAGAAGTTCATCAACTGTTGAGTCTCCTTAAGGGCCAAGGAGGGTTCAATGGTGACTATTTTTGTATATATTTTTTAGTGTAATCATGACTTTTTGTAAACTTGTTTTTAAGCTTTAAACCACCATTTCTAAGTGGTATTTTGTGTGTAATAAACATTGTTGGGCTTGCACTTGGGCTAGGAAGCCAAACCATGTCCATTTAGGCCAGTAGTGACCAAACTAATGTCACTTTTTGAGTGGCCTTAGCTAGTTGCATTTTGGCTCCCTTTTGGGCCTCTTGAGTTTCTTAGATTAGTTTAGGAATAGATTAAGACTCTTAATCATGATTGATGCAGATTTATATAAGGTCATTTTGGTAATTAGCTTAATCACTTTTTGATTGAAATGAAATGTGCATTACACTTTTGAGATACTTTCTCTCTTCTTTTATTCTTGAGCAAGAACCTTGTTCTCATTAAACTTTCAAGATATTTGTGGCGAATTTCACTCTTTCTTATCTAATTCTTAGGAATTAGTGGCAAAATTCATCACCTCTTTCTCATCTATATCTTTGATTTCTTCTTTCAATTTACATTTCCTAATTTTTCTAGATCTAAATTTCGAATTTCATGAACTAGAGTTGTTGGTTGATCCTTGGGTTTATTATCTTGGAAGAAAGAGAAACCTGTAAGTATAGTGGATCATGGAGTTTTTACCTAAAAGACGAACTATACTTTCTTGCCATAGAGAAAAATCCTTATAAATTTGCTACCTTATTCTAAAACATGAGACTTATTAGTTGATAAGTTGATTTGCTTCTTGAAAAGTGTTGCATGAGTGTAGTTATAAAAAAGCTTTATACATTTTAATAAATGAATGACTTTTTGAAAAGACTTAGTAGTGTAATTGGTAAACAAGTTAAGACACTTAACCGATTTTTTAAAGCATTTTGATAATTGATTTTGCAAAATCATTTTGTCTAGGTTTAATAAGAAGAAAGATATATACAAAAACACTTGCTTATAAAGGTATTGTCCATAGTGAGTATTGGATGCATAATAATAATAATAAAACCTTGGCTTAAATATGTTTTGAACCCCTCTAAAATGAGTGAATTTTGATTTTGGTTCTTACAAATTTTTTTGTTCGATTTTCATCCCTCTAAAAATGGAGTAATTGTTTTTTGTCCTTACTATTATATGACACTTGTTAATCATTTATGTATCCAACAAAAGCTCAAGTAATCATCACAAGTTGCACCCAATAGTGTGTAATATCATGTTAATGTATGATACTTTTAAAAATAAATGTTATTTACTTGTCTTAAAATGAACATTAGGAACCAGAAATAATTATTTCAAATTTTGAATGGATGAAAATCAAAGAAAAATATTTTACAAGGATCAAAACCAAATTTTGTTTATTTTATAGGAACCAAAATCATTGACTTTAAAATTTAGAATGATAAAAATCGAATAAAAAATTTTATAGGAAAAAAATAAAAAATAACTCATTTTATAAAAAAAAATTTAAACTTAAAAAGCTTTAAATGGACACTGATTTCAAAATCAAGTTCTTTGTATACTTATTTTGAATTCATATAGCTTTGCACGAAATAAGTGGTTGTCATTTTTCAAAAAAGTTTTTTTAATAATAAATTTTAACGATAATGTAATTGCACATGTATACATTGTTAACTTATTCATAATTTTAATAATAATTATTATTCTTATTAAAATTATTTTATGAGTTAGACGTTTTATATGTCTTTTGTTAAACAATGGTATTACATACATCAACATATGGTAGATACTTGAAGAAACAACTCCATCCCCTTCTGAATCCTCTAGGACTTATGAAAAATAGAAAACTAATCAACACCACCACTATTATTATAACACATTAGTAATTCGACATCCAATACTAACTGATAGAAACCCAACCAACAAAAGTTTCAAAGATAATTGGCGTGGATACGAGGTCCCATGACCAGCCCAAAACTCAAATAACGAAGAATCGTTCTTGCGTTGGAATTACAAAAAGAACTCAGAGATTGTCACAAAATGGGTGACTTTTATTACAAGTTGATGAAGATTGAAGCCTCATATGAGTTAACATATATAAAGTTCCCCAAAGTCATTGTCGTATGAAATTTGAAGAAGTTAATTAGGATTTATTTACGTGTATTTTTCACATAAATTACTTTTGATAGTTAGTAGAAAAAGGAAAGTTGGATAGTTGGTGAACAAATAGGGAAAAATTAATGATGGAAATAAAAGGTTAGTGGGGAATCTAGGTGGATGAGATTTTACGCCAATTAAGGTATTAATGGACATTAAATCCATGAGATTTTATGCCAATTAAAATATTAATATGATTGATTTGAGGTTGTCTAGTAAGCAGTTCTATAAATAAATCTTTCAGAACCAATCATGAAAGGACAAAATTGATAGTTTGAATAATATTTGTGTTTTTCATTTGACTTTTCCTTTAGTTCTTGGGTTAAAAAACTTTATAGTGTTGGTTCTTTGGCAGTAAGGTTAGCAGGGTCGCAACTTCCGATAACTTTTGGTTACCGGCAGGTCATGGTTAGTCAAGTTCCTTTTTCGTTTGATTTCAAAGATCATTAATTTTAAGATCGTGTCACTAACTCCCTTGAGTGTATGCATATGAAGAGACTCATCGGAACATACATAAATAAGATAGAATTCCACCACAAAACTCCAATTGCATGCAAGTCAATTTAATAATTAATCATGTAAGATTATCTTTAAGATCGACACTAAAAAAGAGAAAAAATGTCTTAAAAATATTTTATGATGTTACAAACTCACCTCAATGTCTATAATGATAACAAGAACTTGAATGCTAATTGTTCAAGAAAATAAGAACTATAAAATATGTGTATCAAATGAGAGTTATAAATATAGATAATCAATTATATTTGGCGATTAAATTATATTTGAATTATCAAAATTTTAAAATATAAATAATATTTTTAATTGGTCATATAATTATTAATTAACTTTTAATCTATGTATCATTAAATGAAATAAATTTTATTTTCAGCTTAAAAAAAAAGTTTTACTACGTACACTTCCGTGTATGAAAGATAAGTAAGAAAATATATAATTATATACACTGAAATTTTTAATACTCTGGAAACAATGTTTGTCATTTGCATTTGATCCATCAGGCCAATTTTCTACTGGTACATACCATTGACTGTTAGGCTCGCTTTTCCCTTCTCCACCTTTTCTTGATCTCGGTTAGCCGGAAACGATCAAAATGCAAAAGAAATATCAAATAGGAGCAAAACATAAGCCAATTAAGCACGTTACGATAAAGTGGTATCGTCTACGTCTTTGCTACAGCGACGTAGATATTTACTTAAAATCACTAATCTCTCTCGATTTGCGTTTTATTATTACACTGGCATTTTATTAAGGCGGCGGATAAACCAGGGGTAGAATAGTCATTCCGAGTAAAAAATCAATGTTGAGTGGTGGGGGCGGGACCTGCTACGTGTCACGTTTGCGGACACAACTTGAAACAATGGACGCATGAGATCCGATCAAACAGCATGTAGAAATGATCGGGTAGGAGAGGGTGCACGAAGTTACGATAGATATTTAGATTGAATTACAGATTAGATTAGAGATATCTTGGAACGGAGGGGAGACGAGGGTTAGCGCCTATTCCTCACCACAATTTTATTCCTTCCTCTTCTTCGCTTACTATATATTAAATAATCTCTTTCTTTTCTCTTTTCAGCTACTTTAAGGTCTCTCTTCTCTCTCTTCTCTTTTTAATATTCATCTTTTTATCTTGAGTTTTCTTTTTTCTTTCCCTTTTATTCTGGGTTCAATATTGTTATCGGATATCTGTGCACTGCTTCCAGGTGAGCTCCTTTTTTTTTTTTTTTTAATTTGCATCCATTCATCCATCCACTATTGTGTGTTACTGTTACTTGTTTCATAGGTTTGTTGGTTCGAAAGTTGCTTCGATTAGGTTTTAGAATTATCTTTGGTACTCTTTAGAGCACCAGGTGTTTGTTCAATTGATTGTTTATGGTTATTATTTTTCTTAATTGTCTTCTGTTCTTGTTCGTATAACTACCATTTAAGGCTGTGGATTCATTCATTGAGGTTTTTGTTTTTCCCAATTTTAGACACACATAACTGGTCGCTTGTTCTTGTTAATTATTGTATCATGCGCTGTCTTAGCTCTTGCTGTATAGTTGGATGGTATGTTTTCCATTTTTTGTTTATCAATTTTAATTATTGACTTTTCCGTGGTCAAACTGCGCTGTTATTTGTTTCGTTCTGGTCCTTTGCTGCTGGCGTTATGTCTTAGTATCGCATTCTACTCCTCATGCTTATTACCTTTTTCGAGTTGAGTTTCCTGAAACTAAACTCCTATCAAAGTGGGTGTCACCCATGGCTTCCCCTTTTGTTGGTTATGTTTTACTTGTAAGTGAGGAAATAGAATATTGACAAGTTAGGAAGCATAATGATGAATTTTTTATTGTTGAAGTTGAAGTATCACTACATGGCTCTCAACTTCCTCCCACACAAAATCGTCTGGGATATTTTCTCTTGTTATAATGAACTTGAAAGAATGTCTTGAGGGATCATTTGAAATGTCTCTTGATTCCTCTTAGGTATATCAATCTCAATATACACATTGCACAATGTTTACTTGAATTTCATTCCTATAACTTAGGATTCATTTTGAATTAAATGTGGCTTTTGGCGTTTGTTTGTTAAACTATTTTAGCAAAATATTGTTCCTGTGAATTTTGAGATTTCTGGATTTTATGATATTGATCCTTGTCATGTATGTCTTTGTTATTGATCATATATGTTCTGAAATATCTTTTATGCCCATCATGCATAATGAAATTTTGTTCTAAATATTATTTTCTGATTCTGAAACTTGTTCACATGCCTCTATGATTGCATTCTGTTACTTGTTGGTGGCTAATATGTTTCATCAAAACATGCAGCCTGCTATTAAGGAATCATGGCTAGGGTTTTGGCTCAGTCAATTAATGTCCCCGGTCTAGTGGCTGAGCACAGGCATGGTCAGCATAAGGGATCAGGAAAATTAAAAAGATCGGTCAAAATGATGAGTGCTTCACAAACAAATGGATTAAGAATGTCAGGTTTCTCAGGACTTCGTACTTTTAATCCTTTGGATACTATGTTGAGACCTGGAATAGATTTTCATTCTAAGGTATCCATTGCAACTTCTTCACGGCGAGCAAGAGCTACCAGATGCATACCCAAAGCTATGTTTGAGCGTTTCACTGAGAAAGCAATCAAGGTTATTATGCTAGCCCAGGAGGAAGCAAGACGTCTGGGCCACAATTTTGTTGGAACAGAGCAGATTCTATTGGGTCTTATTGGTGAAGGCACTGGTATTGCTGCCAAGGTACTAAAGTCAATGGGGATCAACCTTAAAGATGCACGTGTGGAAGTAGAGAAGATAATTGGAAGAGGTAGTGGATTTGTGGCTGTTGAGATTCCATTTACTCCCCGTGCAAAGCGTGTCTTGGAACTTTCACTGGAGGAAGCTCGTCAACTTGGTAATTGTCTTTTTCACCTTCTTCCATTCTTTTTGTATTACCTAATTTATACATGGCAAAAAGCATTTTTTTTTTCAATAGAGGATTTTCTTCCTATTTAGCCATCTGTCAATTCTCAGTAGTTTTCTCCTTGTTTCTCTGGTGTAATTGTTGCTCATACGAAGGTAGAAGTGATTTGGTTATACTGGGTTTGTTATGTATATCTATTTTACTGACGGAGTTGTCTATGTTTTGACTACTTCTAGAAGAGGAAGAACAAAGGATTGAGCAGAGGATTAAATAAGCTACCATATTATTATTACACTGCAAGTTACAGAAAAAGTAGAAGAAATTATGATTCATAATGATGCAAAACACTTCTCCTATCTTGTCATAAACTTTTGCGTAATACTTTTTGTATGTCTATCCAGTCTATTGCACCAAACCTATTCATGCATAGTGTGTGAGCCACCACTAAATGGTACCCTCTTGCTTTAAATGCATTTGAAGTTGTGTTGGAGGCTATCCGTTCATTTTTTTATTTTTTGGGTTCAATGCTGCTGTGTTTCGGGATAAAAAATTATTTCCAGTTGTAATATTTTGTCTTCTGGAACTCTGAGCTTTAAACCTTGATATTTTCAGGTCATAATTATATTGGATCTGAGCACCTGCTTCTGGGTCTTCTTCGAGAGGGTGAGGGTGTAGCAGCACGTGTTTTGGAAAACCTGGGTGCTGATCCAACTAATATTCGCACACAGGCTAGGATTATGCCTTCATTTACCTTTTCCCTCACAAACTTCTGTTTACATGGATACATTCTCTTTTAATCTTCAATTTTTTTGTTAATCTTTATAATTTTCACTGGATGCGTACAGGTTATTCGCATGGTGGGTGAGAGTGCTGACAGTGTTACTGCTACTGTTGGTTCAGGAAGTAGTGGCAATAAGATGCCAACTTTGGAGGAGTATGGTACCAATTTGACCAAGCTAGCAGAAGAGGTAATGAGAGGTCATAGTTTTCTTAATGAAGATGGTAGATTATGCTTTATTGTGCATAAAAGCTTAATTTCTCATCTGCTCCCCAGGGAAAATTGGATCCTGTTGTGGGAAGGCAACCGCAAATTGAACGTGTGACTCAAATTTTAGGTCGTCGAACCAAAAATAATCCTTGTCTGATTGGAGAACCTGGTGTTGGGAAGACAGCAATTGCTGAAGGTCTTGCTCAGCGGATTGCAAATGGTGATGTACCTGAAACCATAGAGGGAAAAAAGGTTAGTAGAAAGGGGTTTCGTGATCTCTTTTTGATTAACATGTTCAACTTGCTGATTTGTGTAAAGTATTTCTAAAACTGTCTCATTTTTTTGATATATTTGGAATTTTATTACATGTTGACAAAAAGAAGTTATATGGCACCAAGATGGTCAAACCAGTATCTAGGGCATGCTGTCTCATTTTGAGTGATATGATCTGTATGATATTAATTTCATGCTGGCATTTAGGATAGGTATTATTTAAAATTATTGGTTTTATGGGTGTTCTCTATGATTTTGACAAGTCTAACTCTTGAATATGTGAATGCATTCTTTGCTCAATTATATTTGGCATACAATAGTCTGTTTTGACATGTTATTTCTAGACTATTAAGCTAATGGCAAACAAATAGGTAATCACCGTGTCTTAAAAGTCATTTCTAATTATCTTTTCAATATATGTCCATAAAACTAGGATGATCAAGATCAGTGCTGTTTGAAGGGATTATATATGTGGATCGAGTAGTTATCCTTTGATAACTTTTCCATTCTATTCTACCATGAACCAACTATTCAAAAAGCTAAACCTGTTAGGTGAAGGTGCATAAATGATTTCATTTCTAACACCTTCCTCATGCAAGAGCCTTTTGGGCTTGGTGGTGGTCAATGCACCGGCAACTTTCCACCATGGGCTGAAATTTTATTTTTTAATATAAAAGAATGAGGGAAGCAAGGCTCAAAGTCCTAATTATTTGACCAAGGAAGCCCAATTTTGCCATTAACCATTGGGTGAAGACATGAATGGTTTGATTTTGATATCCAATATATAATGTAATTTGTTCTGAATGAATTAGGTTATAACCCTCGATATGGGTCTGCTTGTTGCTGGAACTAAATATCGTGGTGAGTTTGAGGAGAGGTTGAAGAAACTGATGGAAGAAATCAAACAAAGTGACGAGATAATACTTTTTATCGATGAAGTGCACACTTTAATTGGAGCAGGAGCAGCAGAAGGTGCAATTGATGCTGCTAACATACTAAAGCCAGCTCTTGCAAGAGGTGAACTTCAGGTAGTACTTTCCCTTGACATTTTTAAAATGGATTTACTGCTTGCTGACTCTGTCCTTGAAGTCAAGCCAATATAATATGTAAAGAGGGAGAAAGAATGGATTTTTGGATTTTATTGGGATCACTCTAAAACATTTTGATAATAAAGGGAGAAAAGACTTCCTCTGGTCATAAACTTTCCCTTGCAACTCCACACTACAAAAAGAATACACAACAATCTTTTGTCTGGTCATTGAATGTTCATAAACAGTTAAACCATTGTGAGATAATTAATTGGTCTGCTATGGGTCCACTATCTAGTATCAATTCTAATATATAGTCAGGAGTTGTTGCTGGCTTGTAGTCATAATTAAATAATATGCCGAAGGTTCAGAAATAGTATTGGAATTTTTAATCCAAAAATTCAAGTTTGGCATTTCCAACAGTTTCAGTATGGGTTGATAAAATTACACAATGGTTGTTGTAGGTCTATTTTGAAGGTTCTCATGCCTAAACTAAAATAATGAATATCTTGTAGAATGTAGATTATTAAATATAGTTTAATTCAGTTGCTACTGTTGGCATTGTACTAAAAGTGTTTGTTTAAATATTTCTGCAGTGTATTGGAGCCACAACATTAGATGAATACAGGAAACACATTGAAAAAGATCCAGCTTTGGAGAGACGATTCCAGCCAGTTAAAGTGCCAGAGCCAACTGTAGATGAAACCATACAAATACTGAAAGGACTTAGAGAACGATATGAAATTCACCACAAGCTCCGATATACTGATGAGGCTCTTGTAGCTGCTGCACAGCTGTCGTACCAGTATATCAGGTTTGTCATAATTCATCTCTCATCCTTCTCTGTTCATTGAATGCCATATATGCTAGTTCTGCTAATTCTTTTTTTCAATATTGCTGGTTTAAATTGGAAGTTTTGAACTGAATTAAGCTGATGTATATGTTAGACTTATGGAATTTTTCAGTAGCAGCAGACCTCTTTGAATTGTTTTACGGGTGTTATATTTATGTTGGAATATAGCTGTTTGGTTGATATCTATGTTAATCAAAATGCTCATGCCATCTTTTTTTTTAGTAGTTGTATCTTAAGTTGTTAACCAAATATTTTCCCTCATATACGATAATGCTGTCCCATGCAGTGATCGATTTTTGCCTGACAAAGCTATAGATTTGATTGATGAAGCTGGTTCACGAGTCCGGCTTCAACATGCACAGGTATATTGTTTTCTCCCCTTGAACTAGCAGCTCTAGCTTCTATTATTGAGTTAATTTGGTCTGTAACTTTATGAGTAGTTACCTGAAGAAGCAAGAGAACTTGACAAGGAGGTCAGGCAGATTATTAAGGAGAAAGAAGAAGCTGTTCGCAACCAAGACTTTGAAAAGGTAATGTCTCTCACTGAAGATTTAACGTAAAGATTTATTGAACATTTTCAGAAAAAATTTCAACTACCTTGACTAAGGAATATAATGATTTTCCTTAAGTAAACACTAGGAGAATGATTAGCTTTTATCAATTTTAATTATATAATGTAAATTGGCTTCTGATTCTAGTAAGTCTGTTGAGTTTAAAGAATGTCAAAGTAGTATAAAGCCCCTCTCCCACTAAAAAGAGAAGAACAGTGTAATGGTTGGTTCCTTTGTCAGCTGCACAATTTTTTTTTTTTTGCCAATAATTTGTGGGTTGATGATACGTGAATTTCTGAATAGGCTGGAGAGCTACGAGATAGAGAAATGGATCTTAAGGCACAGATCTCAACACTTGTAGAGAAAGGCAAGGAGATGAGCAAGGCAGAGAGTGAGGCAGGGGATGAAGGTCCTGTTGTGACTGAAGCTGACATACAGCATATTGTCTCATCCTGGACTGGTATTCCTGTTGAGAAAGTTTCAACAGATGAATCTGATCGCCTCCTCAAAATGGAAGAGACCCTACATAAGCGAGTCATTGGTCAGGATGAAGCAGTAAAAGCCATTAGTCGAGCTATCCGTCGAGCTCGGGTTGGATTGAAGAACCCTAATCGTCCAATTGCCAGCTTCATCTTTTCTGGTCCAACAGGTGTGGGGAAGTCTGAATTGGCCAAAGCATTGGCTGCATACTACTTTGGCTCTGAAGAAGCTATGATACGGCTTGACATGAGTGAATTTATGGAAAGACACACTGTTTCTAAACTTATTGGTTCACCTCCTGGATATGTTGGTTACACTGAAGGTGGTCAATTGACTGAGGCAGTTCGCCGTCGTCCTTACACTGTTGTACTATTTGATGAGATTGAGAAAGCCCATCCTGATGTATTCAACATGATGCTTCAGATCCTGGAAGATGGAAGACTAACCGACAGTAAGGGCAGAACTGTGGATTTCAAGAACACACTTCTTATAATGACATCAAACGTTGGAAGCAGTGTGATCGAGAAAGGAGGTCGCCGAATTGGATTTGATCTGGATTATGATGAGAAGGATAGCAGTTATAACAGAATCAAGAGCTTGGTGACCGAGGAGCTAAAACAATACTTTAGGCCAGAATTCTTGAATAGATTGGATGAAATGATTGTCTTCAGGCAACTCACAAAACTGGAGGTGAAGGAGATCGCTGACATAATGCTCAACGAGGTGTTTGATAGATTGAAGGTGAAGGATATTGAACTTCAAGTAACAGAAAGATTTAGGGACAGAGTGGTGGAGGAAGGTTATAATCCTAGTTATGGAGCTAGGCCTCTAAGAAGAGCCATAATGCGACTTTTGGAGGATAGCATGGCGGAGAAGATGCTTGCTAGAGAGATCAAAGAGGGTGACTCTGTTATAGTGGATGTTGATTCCGACGGTAATGTGATTGTGCTCAATGGTAGCAGCGGAACCCCTGAGTCCTTACCAGAGGCACTTCCTGTATAATGCGGTCAATTTGCTAATACCTATGTACTTAATTGTTCAGACCATAGTCATAGTACGTTTTACTTGTCAATGTACCTACCTAATACTTTTAATTCATCACTGCTAGGCCTCATCATGTTTGCCCATAGCCACGCAGAACAAATTCAGAAAAGGGGTAGTGGGGGTTTACCGGGGGATAGGGGAAAACTGAAAAGGATCTGTGGAAGGTGAAAATGCGCTGATTGGTATAACTTTGGCATCAATGAAATATTCCGTTGGAAGCTCACTGGTTTGACCATCATGTAATATCCCAGCATTACTTGTAAATCATCGTTATGGCTTATTCATTGCTTGTGATTGTAATGCTGCATGTAATAGCAAAATTCTTGCATGATAATGACAGGTTCAGGGTAATTAGATCAATTTGAATAAGATGCTGTCCCAAATCATTCATACACAAGTTTAAATTTAGTGTGGACGGGGAGTGAATGTCTACGCAAATGGTTTCGAAATCAATCGAGTGCCATTAGGCTCCTGTTTAATGCTCTTTTTCTGTCCTAAGATTGTTTAATAACAAAAGTAATGAATGTTTCGCCTACCAATGTTGCATAGTACAATTCTTTTTTATAAAGAAAACTTATACTAAAGTCAAGGTTTGTTGCCACAAGTCATATTCATACTTATAAATAACCAATCAACAGAAAGTGAATCCAATGACTGTTGGTCGACAATTGAGGCCAATGCCTGTTACTCAACAATGTAAAATTTTATCACCTTACTAACAATGTTAAATTTTTAATATATCATCACCTTAACTAAGGACAAAGTTAAATTTTAATATGTCATCACCTTAAGTAACCAATTGCTTACACATTACAACCCTCCCAAACGAATATACTATACACCAATAATGTACGACAATGAATTGGGGAAGCAATCGATCCCACTTCCAAATTGCTATTTTACTTACACTCCTAATATACACTAAAATGGCTTAGCTTCTTTTCTTTTACTGTTTGTTAAAAGAAGTCCTTGTTTTGCCAAGTGTCAATATGATAGAAGTTTGTTTCTCACTCAAAGCTACCGTATCTCTAGACATATATAAAATTTACATGTAGACTTTCTTTGTGTAATATTTTCAACAAAGAATTTATACTTTTGAAATTAAATATAAGTAAATGATATTAAATATATTTTTACCACAAAACGAATTTATATAATTTCTTCAATAACATCATAAATAAAAATGTATTCTAATTACTTTATGCACCACATAAGTATATCTCAACAATATTTTTTCATTTACATCATAGAAGATATAAGTCTAAGATAAAATATAATTATTTTACATACATTGATGGAGAAATATTTCAAAAAAAAAAATTCAACATAATGTATAGGCAAGTCAATCCTTCTCGTTTTCTTTTGGGCCAAGAAACTTAAAATACAATATAATGGCCGATTCAATATGATTTATAACAAGACACCCAATCTCCTAATTACTCAACTTGCAAACAATATCATCCCCAATTGATAGTCCATGTGGTTGAGTTATGGACATGTGATGTTTGTTGAAGCAATTGGTCCCACTTCAAAACCACTATTTTACTCACTCCTGTCCCACTCAAAATTTCTTAATATTTGCAAGAGCAATTTATTCATCTATCATTGAATGAGACTGTCTTTGTGTGGGACTGACACTCCCACCACGGCTAATCTTCAAAGCTGTTAATGCCTTGTGGATCTCCATTGTCATGGCACTATCTACACTCCCTGATGACAGCTTTTTATGTGATTTCTGGAGGTGGAGTTTGAGAGAGCTGCTGCTTAGTCCAGCATTCTTGCCACAGATAGGGCAAATTTTCATCATTGGTTTCCTTTGCTGCCACTCCATTGAAACCTTCCCATGCAGTTTCTGGTCCAGTTCAAGTAAGATCTTTGCAAAACCGTCATTGGGCTGTGATCGACGATGAACACGTTTCAGAGCATTCCATGCTTCTGATAAAGTGAATTTCCTACGTCACAAAAGCTTTTAGTTCCTAAACTGTCCCAAATGTTAGTACCAATAATACTCTTAACTGTCAGAGTTGCAAATCCACACACTCTAACCATGTATATAATTTATAATCATGGACATAAATAGTTCACTGACCGAAAAACCGTATCTAGCAGTATACTATTTTCTATTAAGATTGTAACATTGATCCAGTTCCATAGCAAAAATAGTTTCAATTACCATATATAACATCCTATTTATAATTTTACTTACTTCCTCAGCATAAGGTAAGCAAGGACCAAAGTGGCACTTCTGCTTCTCCCCTCAAAGCAATGAACTAAAACACTCTGACCAATTTGCTCAACATAATCTATAAAATCACAAGCCTCTTCAAATATGCTGCTGATGTTAGAATCTTCATTGTCGCACACCTGTTCAAATGGGGAATTTAACAGAACCAATGTGAAGAATTATTCCTGAACAGAACCGAAGTATACATACTGAGATAGATATAAGGCCACCTATGGCCCCATGTTGCTCAAGCATTTGGGGAGGGTTTGCCTAACTACCGCCCCTGAACTGAGGGTTTATCTCACATTTTTGCTTGTGAGGATTCCGATTAAAGACCAAAAAAATTAAACTTTAGCACAAGGTATGATAAAAACTAGTGCCTTGTCTACACTTGAAGCCCAATGATCTTTCATGTAAGGGTTGTGTTGGAGATAAAAAAAAAAAAATCATTAGCATGAAGTCTTAATATGAACTTTTTGAATGAATGGAATATAGAATAGTAATTGGAAACTCATGAAGTTAATACAGTAAGAAACAAATAAAAATCTAAGGCTCCAATCCAATACATAAACAGGATTAATCCTGCATGAAAATGCATGAACGATTTTAAAAAATAGACATGAGTACAACTTACAGAGAAATTTTTGTATGTGAATAGATCGGGAAACTGAGAATCTGATTGACCAATTTCATTTGTACACAAACATAAAATATGTGTGATTCCCAAGTGTTGCAGTGTATATGTAGATCTTGCAGCCAGTGCTCCACCTATGAACAGATTATTTGTAACAGCAGATGGTCTCTCTGTGTTTGCAGCCTCAGATATCAATGCAATCCTCTCAAGGATATGCTCAAGTCTGACCTGAAGGTTAATGGAGCAAATGCTTTATATGAAATATGTATCCTCCACATAAATGAAACGAGTCCAACATTTTAGTTCTGCATATGATTTTAAATTAAGATACCTTCAGTTCATATGCATCAACAGCAGTGTTGTTATCACTACCCTCGAAAAATCCTGTGTTGAAATTGTTCTCCTGGCATAACTTGACTGCATCATTTTTAAGCATTTCATTCCATTGTTCTAATTCTTTATTAGATTCAGAGTCAACCTGGAAATCATGATAAGATAGGAGATAAAAAGGGAATGTATGTAGCACTTTTACTTGGCCAAGACAACTAGTTACAATACTTCTATATCATTGTTTGTCAATCATCATAAGATACAGAATTGTGTATGACATCAGCACATGCAGAACATAGGGAAATAGAATTACCGGAAAACATTTAAAGGAGAAAAACGCAACATTTTCCAAGGGATTGGTGACCTTATCTATATCACTGTAACTATATCAATTAGATAAGAAAGTGACAAGAGCAAAAGGTCAGAGTATCCCGTTTCTTGAACACAAAATAACTGAAACTGGTTTACACACACTCATTCTTAAAAGAAACAAGAGTACATCCTTGCCAGAGTCTTAAATACTGTCGACATTAATTGATTTTGTGTAAATAGACTTGCAATAAAATTGTCTTATTTTGCATAACAATCAATATGCTACTTATTGATTATTTGTGATCTATACAAAAAAAAAAAAAAGCATCAAAACAACTTCTACTACGTCCGTGGATCCAGAACCATGAATTAGAAACAATTATGTTACCTAGAGACTAACCTTGGCAAATTTATGGAAGTCACGGAGCTTAGCTGTCAAGCGGAGACCACGAAGTGACTCCCCACTTCCTTTAGAGTGCTTTCCATGCCAACCTTCTCTTGACACAGCAGAGTCCCAAGAATCTCTATTGCCGAAAGAAGATGATGCCCTTGGAGCGGTTCCATGTGATTCTGAATCGCTATAATCTTGATGGATATCATTAGAAAACCTTTCCTTAACAGTTGGAGAGGGACAACTACCAATTGGACCCACTGAAGGTGAGTCAGGAACCACTGCATCCTCCTTTTCACACTCTCCTGGCGATATTTTGCTTATAGCATTCATAAATGATCTTAACAAGTTATCAAGTTTTTGGTGGAGCGTGAGTAGAAATATATAGAATCCTTGCAGATCCCTGAGAGCAGCACGGAAACCACTACGGAACTCATGAACTACTGATGTTACATCACCTGCATGAACATCCGATATAGTATTTGTGTCTTCCGAGGGAGGACATCCTAATCTCCCTCCAGTTATATCATGTAACAGGTTAGAGGAAAACTCAGAACTATTGAGTAATAGTTCGACCAACTTAGGGTAATTAACGTGGTCATCTGCTCGTTTTCCTGCTGGAGGTCGGCGAGGAACTCCAGAATCAATAGCCACAATGTTAAAGTCAGTGAGCATTGATTCTCCTGATGTTTGACTTTTAAGGCTTATGTCATTGAGTATTGATGATTCTCTGATGTCTGAAAGACCAGAGCCCTGAGATAGCAACTCAGGATTATGAGAATCCAATCTGCTGTCCACTGAAGTTGACCTTTTGTCTTTATGAAGTGCTCTACTCACCCTCGGTCCATATCGGTTCCTTGCAGAATCAGAAGTTTCTCCTATTGTATCCGTACTTGCTGAGATCATCTTTTCAGCTAATAACAAATTTGCAGAGTTTCCACGCCATCTAAGTTGACGGCAAGGGAGTCTATCTTCGTTTCTGATGACAAGATCCAGCATCATTATCCTGCCAAGGGCCGCTGATGTTCTTTCTGCATGTTCCTGTGATTCAAATGCTCTAGAACTTTCAAGCAAGGATGAACCATGCACATAGCTGCAAGACAATGATTAATCTTTAGAGAAAACAATAATAAGTTATCTTGTAGGAGAATAGCATGTGCTTTTGCACAAAAAAAATACCATATTAATTGCCTTCATTGTTTTTCTCGGAAATAGTAACACTGGATTTGATTTAACTTACAAAAAATGCCACAGTTTTCATACTACTCTAACTTCTACTATATTACACACCGTCACACATGGAGAAGGGCACAAAAGAAAAAATTAGTTATCTCTTGGTCCAGAAACTGTGACTGCTATATTGAAATTTATGTGAAAATGCCATTTCTTGAATGGTTGCATTAACTCAAATATAAGATGATATGATTGCATGCCACAATTTTAAATCATCACATCAAGCTCAAACAGTTGAGCATTAATATTTCCAGGAAACAGAGAATCATTAATAGAACAAGGCAAGCAAGATATCTCCTGCTGTCATGGTATAAACCTTGTCATATTAACACTAGATTTGAATCATACCTCATAAACATGAGACATCGGCTAAGCTCAAGTGCTTGCAAAAGTTCTGTGCATGTCATTTCACCAATTTCATCACCAGCAGAACTTGCTGCATCTCTTGCTTTCTCTGTAGCTTCCTTTATTTGGATCCACTCTAAACTGGTATTATGGATGACTCTAGCCTTGTATTCCAAATAAAAGTAAAGGATGAATATGACAGAAATATAGTTCAATGCCCTAAGCTTACAAACCCGAAGGCCAATTAGATAAAAAAGCAAGAGAACAACCTGAGGAGTTTGGACTCCCAACCACTTGGCAAATTCATAACCAAGGCGTTCGGATTGTGTTGCCATTCTTGAAGATGATATCTTTATAACAGCTGCTGCTTCTTTTGGAAAGGCATCATCACTCCTAAGGCCATTGAAAAAGGCAAAGAAAACTACCCCTCCAGAATTTACTGTTACCTATGTGCACACAACTGAGAAGAAACTTAGGCAGAAGTAACAAAAATAAATAGTATATACACACACGTTTGTGTACTACAAAACAAAACACAAAATTATTACAACATTGATTTTTCAAGTAAACCCATCTACACAGTAAATGCTCCACATCCAAAAAGAATCAATTAACAGAATATGTGTTGATGCTTATATGGAAGCACCTAGCAAAAATGTAATGGACAGAGGCTAGATCAAAAAGAAACTACAGTTCTATATAAACATTAAAAAAAAAACTAATGATTATCAACAGGCCTTAATAAAAATCAAAAGTTCTTTATCTGTATATCTGACTCTCTGAAGCTTAAACATTAAAGCTGTTTGCATATTGACACAACTTCAGAAGTGCGTAACATTATACATTTTGTGCCCGTAAACAATATTATGAGTATAGAAAAAACAACAAACCTCGAGAGCTCTGTTCATTTCATCCTCGGAATGTTCATTGCTGCTAGTATGTTCAGTATGGTGAAGTGAAGAGAGCCTGTCCCAAGAAAAGGAACTTGATTCAATGTCCAACATTTCAGCTTTACCAAGCCTCTCCCACAAACTAATTTCTGTTTGCTGATCAGCTTTTGCATCCTCAATAGATTCTCCTGGGCTGAACACAAATTAAATCACCCTTAGCAACCACTTCAGAAAGCATACTCAAATCATAACAAAAAATGCTCTTCCAACATGCCCCCTTTACTACTCCCTCTTCCTAAAAATCAAACCAAACTTTTAAGCTTGGTTAGTTTGAAAAAACATTTTCTATTTTTACTTCTTATTTTAACGAATAATCACAAATTATTTTGGCTGCTTCCTATACAAAATTTTGAAAATAGCAAAAAAAAAGCAATATCAATGAGACACTTTTGTAATTATTTATGAAAAGGAGAAATATAAACCCAAAACCATTTTCTCAAACCAAACACCTCCTTAGTATTAGCCTATATTTTATTTATTTGCACTAAAGATATTTTCCAACCGATAACCAGAGACAAATTCCCTTCAAAGCATAAAGATCAGTGAAGAAGGTTTTGCTTCTCCCAACAAAGTCTTTTCCATTCATATGGCCAATAATCAAACCTCTAACAACATGCTTAAAGAACCCAGCCATCTAAAACCAGTGCTAGACGTTGTTGGTAGTATCAGCCTAATACATTACATGGCCAATGACAATTATAAAAAATGGTACAAATGCAATGTAGAGAACCTAGAAGGCATTGTGGAAGGACGGTGAGGGAAGCCAGAGGAGCGATAATTGGAAGTGCGTTTACGAACTAACTGGAGCCATTGCGCGAACACAAACGCAGGCCCTGCTGTGATGTCTCCCAACATGTACAAAACCTGCAGTCACCAAACAAGTTTCAAGCTTTTTCATTTCATAGAGAACCCAATTGCAAAATATACCTTGGAAGTAACGCTGAGAGGCAAAGGGGCCTCAGCCTCCTCCTTTTCCACTTCAGCTTTAGCCTGCAAATCCCACACGTAAATTTCAAAACATCATGTTACATGGGTTGGGACTAGGAGTGAAGTTTGAAGATCACACACACTCGATGCATCTATGTAAGATCTGGATTAACAACAGTTTCTTTTTTTGCTTTTCATTTATATAAACAAAGTGAAAAGAGAAACGTGGCTATAAACCTGATTTTGGTTTTGGTTTTGCTTTTGCCAAGAGTTGGTGATTGTCGCGGGATCCTGCTTTTCCTGCTCTTTTGCCATCTTCTTTGGCATTAAAAAAAAGATTTGGTTATGAAAGAATGCGAAAAACTGCTGAGGATGCTTTTTTCAAGAATGGAGGGAAAACAGAGTGTATCTACAAATGTTAAGGTTGACAAATAACAATAATAATTGGGTGAGTGAGTACTCAAGCATTTTCAACATTTTTTTACCACGTGGGCTGTGCCCAACACTCTCTTTCACGCTATCTACTGTAATTTAAATTTGGTTTAATTATCAATTTCTTCTATTTACTTGCATTTCTATATTTAGCAACTAGATATTTTAATCTTACATATATATTTTTAATTTTATTGTGATTTTTACCATTAGTGTGATAAAAAGTCACAATTTGTTGGCTAAATTCTTGTTAAAGTGACAATTTACTTAGGTAATATCTTTGAGTTTTGTTTTCGTAGTTATATTTTCTACTTTACTAAAAACTATAACTAGAAAGTTTGTAACGTTTTTACTAAACCAAATTAATACACACCTGACAAGAAAAATCAAAAACACATGTAGGAAGATTAAAACATTTAGTTTATAGATATTAGAATTAAAACGTATTAATAGTAGAAGTATAAGTAATTAAACATTTATACCACTGTACATGCGATTGTTGTTAGTTTTAATAATTACAATTGATATAAAATTGATTTTTAATAAATTAATTTTATATTTTTATACAACAATCATTTATTAATTATCATTACTCATTGATAATATCAATTGACATGTGCATAGTTTTTAACTGTATATATATAAAAGTGATTTCATATTCCTCATCCTCATCGTTTATATTGGTGTAATTGATATTTTTTTTCGTAGAACATGAAAATTTATCATATTAAAAAAAATTATATGTGATGGGTATTATATTTTAGACAAATATTAAATTTAATATTATTTGTAATGATTATAAAAATTTAATATCATTTATAATGGATGTATATAATTCTTCTCAAATTATGCGATAAACTTATTTTTTAAGCGATTTTTATTATTGTTATGACTTTTTTTGTTTAAACATTAATTATATTTTATAATTTTCATGTATATAAATTTAATGGTATAAATTTTATGTCTTGAATCAATAAAAAATAAAAAATAAGATAAAAAATATATTTCAGTATAGATGAATATTATAATTATTTATATATATATATAAAATATCTACTAACATATATTTTGTAATTAAAATATAATATATAAAAATTTGTATATTATAAACTTCCTGGCCGATTATTAGACTAATTTGTTGGATAAAAGTTTGAAATGAATATCATTATCCTAATTTTTAGTCATACGATAATAATAGCATGCAAAAGAGTAAATAAGTTTATGATATTATAGATGTAAATATAGATATAAGAATAAGAGTTTAGTGTAATTTTTTATCAACTAATTAGAAATAACAATTAATATTTAAGGTGATATATATATATATATATATAAACAAACATGATCAATGTATAGTCTATTATTTTTTAAGATAATTAAAATTAAATTAGAAAATTTGAAATAGTAGCCAGCTGGGTGGGGCAAGGTGAGTGAATTGAAAAGTTGGTTTGGGAGCGGCTGAGGGCCATGGAAATGAAAGGAGGTTGGCTTAAGGACTCGGCAATCGATGACTCTCTCTACAAAGTAAGCACCAATTATTCCTTTTGTTTTGTTCTTTGGGTTTTGCTAGTGAGTGATCTAACTCATGTAAGTATTATCTTATTTAAACCGACCAGTTCAATAATCAATATTTTAATGATGCTGAAATTTTTTATTTTTATAAATTTTATATGTTCTGGTTAGAAATTATCAATGGTTTCAAATTTGAATAGATACATGGTTTCAAATTTGAATAGATACATGGTTTCATAAATATTAATTGAAAAATATAGTAGAATTTTTAGTTATCAGGAGTTGTTGGTTCGTGATCTTCTTTATCTTTAACCAAATCGCCTTAATTGTTTTGAGACCTTTTTTTTCTCTTTTTGATGAGGAGAACAAAAATTGCATTTTGATTTAGTGTGTTGAGAATCATAATCGTTTTTAATGTATCGGGCTACATATACAATGTTGAGAAGTTTTACGTCGTCTACCACAATTTTTGTAGTAGCTTATATACTTGTTGGATAACCTCATTTGTTACCAATTGGTTTTAAGATGAAATCTAATATGGAAGGAGGGTGTTCTAATTAATTTTAAGTTAAAATCTAATATACTGTTTTCATTATCCTCTAATGGAATAACATCCTTTTAAAAATCTATCTAATTACTCAAATTAGACAACTTAATATTATAATTATTAAATAAATAAATAAATAATTGTATTTAAAATATAATGTCTAAATAATTAATAGAAATTATAAATTTTCAATAATCTAACATACATATATGTTATTTATCTTTAGATTTCTTTTAATACAATATGATCCATCTTATATATTAATATCGCAACTTTCATCACAAACAAGCGTGATTAAACATATCTATAGAAAATTAAAGAACAATATATGAAATGTCTAAAGTAAAACATAAGACATATAGATTCAACACTCATATGAGCAATGTGCTCATGAAAGACCTTGGGTATTAGCCCCTTAATCCAATGGATTTGCTAGCATAAAACTTGTCCCTATACGTCCTATAGAAATTTGTTTATTTGAACTTTTTTTTTAACAGTCAGAAATTTGATGTCGATAAATTTTGACTTTGTAGAATTTCTATTATTGTTGGAGTAAATGACTATCGAATTATTGTCACAATAGAATTTTAATAATCTTTCAATGCCATCGACCACCCGCAAACTAGTGACAAAGTTTCATAGTCATATTCCTTGGTTGAAGCAAGCTACAAACTTTGTAGCCATGGTCAAAAGGATTATAAGAGTTTGTTTAACAAACTTCCAAGACATAGTTTCTTCGGCCAACATGTAGATGTATCTAAACGTTGAGTATTTGCTATCTTGACATCCAGCAAAATCAGAGTCAAAGTACCTGATTATATCCAATCATTAAAACATTTGATAAGTGAGCGTTTAACTGCCTTTCAATGTTGCATTTCAGGATTACTCAAATACTTGCCCAAAACTCTAATGGGAAAAACCAATAATACACCACCAATGTGGTAACAACGCAGCAGATATAAATTCTCCTAACTTGCAAGAATCTATAAGGAGTAACCACAAATAAAAATGGCAGCAATAACGAGAAGAATCACACAAGAGACACCAAGATTTTTAACATGGAAAACCCCCTTAATGTGAGAGGTAAAAACCACGGGTCGTTCAAACTAAAGAAATCAATCTACTATAATTAAATAAGGATACAAGAGTGTTCAATCAAGAGCACATATTCGTGAATACAACCAACCAACATAATCAAGCAACAAAGCTTGCAAATGGAGAGTAAGAAACTAGGAATAAGAAAGTGAAGAACTCACAAAATCATCCTATTATACGAGCATGATGTCTCACACCCCAAACCTCAAAAACTAGATTCGAACAGTCAAGATGAAGAATTATGCGTGTTGAACCTATTGTCAAAGTTCTAGCCTGATCCAATAGTTAACGAAGAAGATATCGCGATTTTGACGTCATGCTGATATGTATAGAGATGAAAATATAACTCTTTCTTTCTCTCCCTCCTTCTCTTCTCTCTTTTGGCTATGAAAATTCACTCTCTCTCAATCTCCCAATCTATCCACTTCTCCTCTTATAAGAGAGACCTAGTGGGCTTGAGAGTATTGGGCTTGAGAGTACTGGACTGTTGTCTATATAGTTGGGAGCCTAAAAATAACTTAACAAACTCCTAGCACAAAAGCAATGTTAGGATGAGTACAAACTTAAGTGTACATTAGACTCTCAACTGTTGATGCATAGGAAATCTTTTGGATCTCATTTCTTTCAAGGTTATTGTTGGGGCATTGCTTGAGACTAAATTTGTCTCCATTAGCTATTGGGGTGTCTCTTGATTTACTATCTTTCATGCTAAATCTATCTAAGATTTGTTGATGTAGTTCTCTTGTGACAATCTTAGGATACCTTGAGAATAATCTCTTAGTATCTGAATACCCAATACAAAAGAAGTTCTCTTGGAAGCAAAGCTACTTCTTATACGGCACACCTGACATAAAAAAATCCAACTTCGTCACCACCATGACAAAATTCCTTTACTATGACGTGTACGACATCGACATTGTGAAATTCGTAGACAACGTCAATTGGAAGGTGACATTTATGTAGATGGCAACGAAGTCATTGATCGTGTTGAATTTCATGCACGTGATCGTGTCATGCTACGGAGAAGAGTGCGTGATGGTATCCATAATGAACAAAGAAGAAGAGGAGGTTGATCAAACAATTTAAAATTAAAATTATGCTAGTAACGGTTTAAAATAACCATTATTCAATAGTTATTTTTAGGTTGTAGCTACGTTTAATGAATTTAGCCAAAGATGATAACATTGTAGTGTTTTTAAAAATTAAAGATAAACTTTTTAATAAAAATGAATTAAATTGAAATAAATAAATAAGAAGATCAAAAAAGTAATTTAACAAAATTTTTATATTAATAACACATAATTATTAAACTTTTATAGAGAATAAAAAATACTTACATTAATAGTTTAAAATATTTTTATACTATCACTCAATTATAAAAAAAATTTATTGACTTGATAGCAATTATCTTAAAAATTACATTAAAATTAATTTTTAATTGATTAAAGATATAAAATCTTTTATATTAATAATGTGTAATCATTCAACTCTTTTGTTATAATTGTTTTTTTTTTACTAATTTTCTAATTTGTTTCTATTTGTCTCTGACTTGGCTATGGATTGAAAGTGAAGCGACAAGAACATTGCAACTATCTTGCACGGTATAGGTATATATAATTTTAAATTTTATACTATTATATTAGTACTGTAATATTAGTTTACGATTTTTTTTACATTTTACTAGTATTGATTATTATTATTTTAAATATTTATTATAATGTTATTTTACAATTATTAAGAGATAATTATTTTCTATTCTAGATTATCCGAATTTTAAGATTATTTTAATCTTAATTAATTTGAATTTGAATTTAATTTCTGAAATTTTAACTTTTACACATTATACAACAAAATTAATATATTTTGATTTAAATAATTTGTTATTATATTTTCTCCTTAATTTAAAAAAATTATATTTTTAAGTAATATTTTAAATATTTTTATTTTTATTATTTTATTACTTTTTTATTATTATAATAAATTTTATTATTATGTGTGATTTTTTTATTATGTTTATTTTTCCTCTTATAATATTATTTTCTACAATTTTATATTTTAACTATTATATTATTTTTACTCTAGTACTATTATAATAATAATAATAATAATAATAATAATAATAATAATAATAATAATAATAATAATAATAATAATAATAATTTATAACAATAATAATAATTTATTATAATAATAATAATAATAAATAATAATAATATAATTGATGCACTTTTATACTATAATGTAAAAGTGCACCGGAATTGATATTACTATAGATAACCACCTTTATACTAATACAATTTATTTTTATACTTAAGAATATATTATAACATGCTTTATTTTTCGAAAATAAAAAATAGTTTAGTTAATACACTACACTAATAATTATTGATAGATAAGTGGTGTAGATGTTATTTCAAATAATTATAACAGAACATATATTTTTTCTACACGTAAAAAAAAAAATCTCTTTTATGGACATAAAAGTAAAAAGAATAATATTTTGTTGTAGTTTTTTTTTATCTTGAAAAGTTTATTCCTCAAATTAGTAAATTTGATTTAAAACTAATAATGTAGATCAATTTATTTCGACCTGTGTTAAGTAAGGTAGGGTGGGTTGTTCCACTAAAGTGAATTAGTCAATACAACCTACTTGATTAAATGTTATAGCTGTTGGAATTCCCTCCTTAATTGTGGTTCACAAGTCACAATGTTTGGGGATGAACATATTGGGTTATTTTTGGGTTCCCAACTATGTGGACAAAAGGCCAATACTCTCAGAGGAGAAGGGGTTAAATTGAGAGACATAACAACAACTCACATCCAAGTGAAGAAACCCTAAGAGACTTAGAGTGTCTTTCTTTTCTGTATTCTTCTTTGAGAGAAAGAGAGATATATACAGAGAGGTTTGTATACCATCTGAGAGGGTGAGATTCTTTGAGAGATCCTCAGAGATTGAGAGAAACACTTTGTAATCATACTTTTATAGTGGAGATCTTTTACTCGACTAAGTCCCGTGGTTTTTCCCGAGAGGGTTTTCCATGTAAAAATTCTGGTGTCATCTACTTCTATGCTCTGTCATTATATTTCTACGCTTCCGCATAGTGCCCACTTTGTGTTCACAGAGGAGGGAATAGGCATTGCTATTTCCCAACAATAGCCTAGTTAGATACCTAGGTAAGATGATTGAACCTAATGAGATGATGGAGCCTAGTGAAGATGACCTAACTTAGTAAGAACATTGACCCTAACAAGATAATTGAGCCTGACCAAAAGACCACCTTAGTAAGATAATGAAGTTGATAATAATGGAACCTGGGTAGTTAGACCAACCTAGTAACATGATGCATCTACCTAAAATGATAAAAAAATGAAGACAATTCTTTTAGTGAACACCAAGTGGAAGGAACTTTCACTTGAGAAGGAGACGGTTGAAGATCAAGTGTGTATAAATAATTGAGATTTTTGTTTTGATTGTTTTTGTAACAATGTGAAGGTCATTTGATGTGTCTCATTGGAGTGAGTGAATGAAAATATAAACGTATCAAAATCTTCCCAATAATCTGAGGTTGAGTAGTGTCTCATTTATATGAGTTGAGACTATACTAATCCAAAAGGTTGAGGAAAAATGATACCAGTTCAAAAGCTGGAAGATAAACAGTATTAATCTAAAGTTGAGTTCAAATGATTTTAACTTTAGAAGATTAAAGATATACGATACCAATACAAAAGGTTATAGACCGATAGTACCAATTGAGAAGGTTGAAGATTGATGATAAGGTGTTAGTGACGGCCATTAATTATGCTGGATAAGGGACTTTGTTGGAGATTCCTTCATAGTTAGTGGAGCTGCCACATTCAAGCAATCTGCTTAATGCATAGGAATGGATGTGGTGAATTGTGAAGGGTTAGATGTCACATTCAAGTAATTTTGATGATGTACAAGAGTTACAATAATATAATGAATTGTGAAAAGTCACCAATTAATTATTGTCATTTGTTACTCGCAGGCAAAAGAAGTCACATCCCTTGTTATAAGAGGAGTCGTGAGGTGTTGGACAAATTGATCTCATAAGTAAAAAAAATGGAGTAAGAGTGATATATCTTGTATTTCTCTGAAAGAGAAGGAGAGAATTATATTTCTATCATTAGTGAGATGATTGAATGATCTCTAGTATCAAATGAAATTTTGTAATCCTACTTTCATGGGGAGATATTCTTAGTTTCCACGCTAAAACTTCTGATACTATTCTTTCGCTTACACTTTCTGTCGGTATCCAGATCGAGTTAACAGAAAAGCAAAATATGGATTGGTAATTCCTACCACATGAAGATGCAAGATTTCATGATGCAATCTTTAAAAAGCAAACAATATCGAACCCTGGTATCCAACTACATGAAATCTTGCAATATTATATTTCACTGATTAAAATCTTGAAATAGTTCCACTCTTGAATCAAAATCAAACAATGAGGCATCTTACATTTTGTCCCTTGTGTACGATGAAGGGCAGCTAATCCATGCGAGTGAAATTACCAAACCACTTTTATGCACTTTTTTTTACAACTTTTGTGCATGTTTTACACTGTTTCTTTAGAATATTTGCAGTTATGCAAAGAGGACAAACGGGATCAGAATCCACCTTTCTGAACAAAAAGTTGCTCCCTTAGCCGAAGAGTTAGTACTTAGGTACAAGCTCTCCTGTAGAGATGTTTTTTGTCTTCTGCTGAACCAGGACTTATCCCTAGTCTACGTCATTTATGACATGTAATTTCCCGCATATTCAGCATGGTTTCAAAAGCCAATAATGGCAAATGGAGAATAGACCAATGTCTGAGAGCATGTAGATCCTTTTAGTTAGTGTCACCACTGTTTAGCTCTTGGACATTACAATGACCACTATCTAAACTGTTACAAATTGCCACTTGGTATAGCCCGCACAGTGCTGAACAGTGAACGGTACTTTAAAATTTAATTTTTATCATGTGGGTAAGAATAATATTCTTATTTGTTCACCGAGTGAGACAAGTTATTTTGTACAATAAATTGATGCAATTTTTTGTACATAAGAGAAAAGAAAGAACTGTGGAATAAGATGAATTGGGGAGATAAAGAGAAAAAAGTAGCCTAGTAAAAAAGTGATATATAAATAATACAATTCTTTAAAATATGGTTGCTACTTGATAAGAGTTACTTTCGTATCTGTCTACACCATTTGACACAAGAAATGTAACAATAGTGAACTGATGTTTGCATGCAGGGGCTGAATTTACATAACAGGATAATAATCCTCATTGTTTGCCTAGAAATTTATAACAAGAACGCTTTTTTACAGAATCTCTTTAACCCAAGGATCCATTACATTTGACAGCTGACAACAAACAAGCACACAAAAACTCACATACAAAGGTTGAAAAAACAAAAGAAAAAAAAAATCACTTTTCCGGACTTTTCTTTTGACATTCTGCACAGTTAATACATTCCTTTGCTAATGATATGGTATTAAAGGAAAATGCTTACTTACAATTTAAACTAAATATGAAAACACAAAGGGTGTGTCAGAAAACTTCAGGTAAAGGCCTGCCTTCCAAGAATGACTTGAATAGCACAAGTGATCTTTCAGGTTGTGAGAAAGGGACTTCATGGGCGGCACCTCTAACAGTGGCAAATGAGAGGATATTGCCATAAACTTGAGTCCACCCTCCAACCTAAGTTTCATTAACTGGGATTAGTTTCTGAAGTAAAATATATATAATTTGGATTATGTTAAAAAAGTGATGTTACTTCCATAGGAAATGCTTTCTAGTTCTACCATTGTTGTGAATGCAGATATAATATATTTAAAAGAACTCATGTCAAAGAAAACTTTAAAGATGTTTTGAAAATAGTAGTTTTTTTTTTTTTTTTTTTTTCATTAAGAATAAGCTAAAAAGTAGAACTTCCATAGAAACTAATTGGATAGTGTTAAAGAAACGAAAAAAAGGGCCAAAAGCTACCTTAGTAATTAGTATACATACCTGTTGGCCCTCAAACCATACTCTGTAAGGGACTGTTGTATTCAGTCCGAATTGTCTTGCCAACTTCTGAACTAAGGTACGGCTTCCAGTCAGTGGAATCACTGAATCTTGATCACCACTGTAGCAAGAACAATACACATGGTTATGTTAATTAGCCCTAAACTTCAAGTGACCAAATAAATAAAAAGGAGAAGAAAGGTTGTGGTTAGAGTTACCTGTAAATTAAGACCCTAACTCCAGCTCTTATCAGTGATCCAACAACAGGGAGCGTAGGCACTTCCAGGTTGAGCATATCATAATCCAGGATGCTGTTGCCAACAAAATGCAGGTGAGTGATTACATTGTTTGGTTAAATTACAATCAGCATAGACAACCTAAGATGAAGCTGATTCTGATTTTTGATCTTGCAATTTTCAAAACCAATTAAGATAAGCCAAACCACTAGACATTTTGCTCAGTATGAAGGAATTACTTGCTGCAAACATCCCACTTGCGAACTCCAACAAGCTTGGCATGAAGTGCCTCTTGTACATCTCTCCGGTTTAAGTAGTTTGTAACCTTGTCATCTACACACACATCTATGCTTTCATTCGCTTCCTGCCATGCCATGATATAAGGCAAGAGTTTAAATGAAGAAGCCGAACTTGAGAAGCACTATCTTAGGTAAAATAGTTGTGGAAGTAATGGAAATTGGAGAAGCATGAGAAGGGAAAGTCAAGGAGAGAAGACTCACTTGGGTTTGAGGACAAAAAACCTTGGATTGTGATAGCACTGAGGAAATGCAAACATCAAGGGTAACATCGTATTTGTCCACAAATTTACTTGTTTCTCTGCTCACTTGGCCCATAACCTTTGAACAAAGAGACGAAACTGAGTCCCTATAGTACTCACTCACGTACCTAGAATAGTTACACACTTTGGTGAACATGTTGTAGGTTGAATCTGATATTAGTCCATGAGACCAGAAGAACTCAGCCCTTGAATTGAAGTCAGTGGCGTATTCTAGGACTGGATTACCCAACTGCAGTTGAATACAAGAGACCATTCATTCCATAGTTTCCATTTTGGCATCAGCAAATACCAAATAGTAATGTGTAAGAAAGAAAGCATAAATGTTGATGTCACTCACGGCAATGCCTTTCAGATTGAATATCTTGTTCTTTGCGTTCATTTCAATCATGAGCTTCGCAAGTTGAGGAACATAATGACCTGATACATGTAACTTTCTCAATGTGTAAGAACAAATAATATCTGTAACCTGCTTTTTGAAATGGAATTTCCAAGAATGACATGCTTACCTGCATAGCTTTCCCCAGTTAGAAACAAATCTCTGCTCCTGTATTGGGGGAACTTGTTGAACCAACGTAGGAGGAATACAAGGTTGTCCCTGGCTTAAGAAACCAAAAGCACTGCTTCAGATGACAAAATATGCATGTAAACAATTCATTATTCAAGGACAGTACAATCATTCTGAACTAAAAAGTATACCATTCTCCTAATGCTTTCGTAGAGAACAAGAGATGAAGATAATCATGTAAAGTGCCACACAAAAGTTAGCATGGCATTTAACCATTGATCACTGTTTTGTCTCAACTTTTTAAAAGCCTAAGCAGCATATAAATGATACGTGCCTTTTCCCATACAAGATAGGATTTAAAGAAGCTTTCTAAAGAGAAACGTTTTTGTCCCAACCAAAATATTAAAAAAAGGGTCTAATATTAATGAAGAATACCTGTTGCCTCGTCATTCACTGTCATATAGGAGGAGCTACCTTTAGCATAGGAGAATCCCACTCCAACTGGTGTCTCTAAATACAGCATGTTTGCCTCTACAGCACAAAAGTAACTAAATCAGTGGAAGAATGAATTGTAGGCCATTCTGGTAGATACAATGGAATGTGGCAAAAGAGTACCTTTGTTCCAACTATAATCATTTTTAATCAGAAATTCTCCATTTGGTCTGAAGGGTCCATTTTCTGAGAATGCTCCCACTCCAAGAGAAGAACAACCAGGTCCTGAAATAATCCATTATGTGAATACTGATGCTGTTATTCTTATTTAATCCAAATATTTTAATATCAAAATTTGAAGCTAGAGATTGCAGACCTCCATTGAGCCACAGAACAAGAGGCTTTGAAGCTGGATCAGTTTCTGACTCAGCAAAATAGTAAAAGAGAGACTTGTGTTTCTTGTCATCCACTGTGACATATCCTGAGAACTGTTGAAAGCCTACGTGGGGTTGGCCGGGAAGCGCAGCAATTGTGTCTGCATGAGAAGAGTGACAGAACACCTCCAAGGAATAACTCAGGTGAAGCAACACCACAGCCATTGCCATGGTGTTGGACTTGGACTTCCATGTTGCCCACTTCATGCTTTCCACAGGGGGAGGAGTAACAAAGAGAAAGAGTGAAGGGTGCTGTATTTAAAGTGTTACCTAGTCAAAACATGAATAGCAATATGAGAAATGACAATAAGACTTTTTAGCACTCTTTTTTTTAGTATATTCTTTAGAATTTAATTTATATATAATCACCAACAAAGTTTTAAATTTCAGTTTCGTTGATGTTACCATAAATTGCAAACAAATATGGTTGATTCAACCGTGATTGCAGTTGCAATATTCTAAAAACCTTGTAATAATAGCCAAAATTGCAGTCACTAACCATTCTGACGTGAGTATAAAAGTTATGTATAATAAATTTGTTAAGTTAAAATAACTATATTTTAAAAGTTATGCTCAAGATAACTAAACAAAAAAATTGGAAGTAAACAAATTACTCTACACAATTATTTATTATTTGATAATAATATAAAACTTATTTATGATTGGATAAAAACGTACAACTTATCATAAATAGTTACATAATCTATTTTCTCTTAGAAATTAAACTCTATTATTTATTATTAATGGAAAATTTTCAAACATATGTGATAGATTTCATTCCTATTTAATTAAGTCTATTTTATGAGTTTTAATTGATAATAAAAAGAGGATTGAAAAATATATATGAGAAAATGTATACTGGACACTGGTGGCAGCAAGGGTGGGGCCACTAAGGTGGCTGGAAATTGTATCTGTTCTATTCCAATTATCATTACAATTTTAGCTTTTTAATGGCAGGCCTGAAAATGGTGTTGAAAGAGATGTGACAGAGGCAATGACCACGGTGTGCCGGGTCTTTCTACACTCAGTGGCAAAAAGATAATTATGAAAAGGGTTGGAATGCAAGCTGAGTCAGCGCAAGTTTGCTGCCATGAAAAGGAATTTAGTTATTGGAATATAGACTCTGCCTTGAATAATATTCCTTCTCTAAAATTACAGTGTTTAGATTATCTTCTTTGCATTTTGATTTTGTTTTTTCTCTGTACATGTATTAACAACAAAGAACTTGCATCTGTATCCCTTTTGCACTTAGGAAAAAACAAGGAAAACTTGTATCCTTTTGACTGCATCAACAGGAATGTGTCCTTCCATGAAAAATTGCTTTACGAAGGGGATTACTTTTCACTCCTTAGAAAAATGTGTATTTTTTTTAAAAGAATTTAGATAAAAAAAAAATCTTATTTCTTATTTCTCAATTCTCATCATAAGCCAAGAGAAATATTAGTACTTCACAGCATGTTGGGTAGATGCTGTATATGCAGGGTGTAAATCAGAGATGCACAGTTCCTTTTTGTTTTTTCAAAGAAAAATGTTTGATTCATTGGTTTTTCTTGATCAGCAAGTACGGGCAAGATTTGCATATCGACAAGATAAGTGGTTACAGAATGAAGATTCCAAGGAAAATAGAGCCATCTTAATTCTCTAATGGCCATTTAATTTTAAATATACCCGTGGCTTGTCAGAGAAGCTAGAAGAATACTCAAATGCATCATTAACCATAAACAGTACTCACTAAAGAACTTGAGTGATGAAGGGGTATACTTTCCCTTTTTTTATTTTATTTCCTACTTGCCTTTCATGCGAAGAATCTTCATTTAAGTAATGAGTAAGATCCGGGGTGAGGTTTTTTCATGCCCATAATAAGTATGTTGTTGAATAGACCAAAAACCCCTAACATTTTTAAGTGGAAGTGGAAATCAAATCAGCTTAGTCCCATAAAGTCTAATATTTTCCTTGTGGTGGTTAAAGACTTATCTTTATGTACTTATGTGGAATGAACTTGTTCCCTTTGACCAGATGTGAAAAGGCTTTTCTTATAATTATAAGGTAACTCTATGATTCTTTGTTTTTTATTTTTTTTCAATTTGTTTTTGTCCTGGTGATACAAAAGCAAATACAACCCCACCTCCATCCTTCAACAATATACATTTCTTTTTGCTTACAAACTCACATGCTAGCCTCCACGGAGCCACATGTTCCCCATTGGGGCCACAAATCTTTCCACGATAGTTTCATTCACCATTTCAGCTATGCAAGCTGTGTTGTATATTGATTGTTAGCTATGTAACAGCGCAATTTATGGATGTTTATGGTTTGGCAAACATTAGGAGTGGTTTGAACCGACCCCATCTAACTAGAGTTGGAGGGAGAAGGATTGTCTAGTCAGGCTATAATTACTACAAAGCCTTGTCACTGGACCACTCTAACCACAAGGCTAGATAGGTTATTATTTTATTTCCACACGACAAGGGAGAAAAAAATGCAAGATAATGAGTGTCAAAAAAAGAACAAACTATAAAATGACAATTTTGATCAAGATTTGTATGGTGGATTCTGTGCTACTGTTGTATTTGCAGCTCAAAGAACTGGTAAAGGAGAAGAAAATGGTCCCTACTTTTACAGCTTTTACAAAAGATTTCAGGTTTTTCATCATTACTAGCACTAGTGTCACTGATTTTGGCTTTCATCTCCTCATTGTCAAAAATATTCTATTGCCTCTCAAACGCAAATTCTATTCCTAACCAACTCCAAAACAAAAAGCGAAAAGAATAGTAGGTGCTCATAATGCTTGGGAAAATTTATGTCACAAGGGTATGACTGAATATTATAACTGTGGAAGTGGTTAGAATGACTTTTGAGCATCAGAGTTGGAAAATGTGTGAAAGAGTGTGAGTGAAGCCTATATTCTGCTTTTGAATCCTTGCAAGTAGAGCAAAGGCATGCCTTTTGGTGAGTAATCTTCGGGTTTTTTTTAATTTTTGTTTTTTCCTCAAAATTTGGGTCCTTTTCACGATAGCCATAAAATACACAAGTGGAGAAAAAGTTCATCAACTTTTACTATTAAATTACGCAGGCTTTCCTTCTTTTCATGAACCGAGTTGCTATGCACCAGCCACTATTGGCGTCCACACTCCACAAAGCAGAACAGGACCCCGCGTGTGTAGAGCACCATCAGAGGTCTGAACTATATTCTCAGAATCCATAATATATGTGGACGACTATAGAGAATCCAGGTTTTCTGCAACCAAACGCACGCTCCTCATAAATCTCCCGTTGAAGGCATGGACTTGTATGGGTTCTGTTATAAACTATTGCCGTTACTACAACAATTACCATTACTATTATTATTATTATTATTATTATTGGATAGAAGAGGTATCTTTTTATTTTATTTTATACATTCTGCAAATCTCTCGCTACCCTCGCTATAGATGTTCCGTTATTACTTTTTGCACTCTCGTTTTTCTCTTCACACCCCGCATATATTTCTACAATGTGAAAAACAATCCTGGAAGCTAATGTCCAGGATATTAAAAAAAAAATGCAAAGGGGGAAAAGTGCAAAACGAAGTTCCCTAGATACTTGATCCAGGTTACACAACCATGACTCTGGGCCTAATTGAATTTCAATGCAAGAACAGGGAAAATCACGTGCTTCATGTTACGTAATACTTAAAAAAAAGGATGATCTAGTCTAACATCGAATCATTGAACTTTATATTCCATTTTTCGAAGGCAGGACAGGAAGCTTTTCCAGCTTTCAATTGATATCAAGATGATAACACCAGACGGCAAAATATTAAACTAAAAACAAAAAAAGATAATAATGGCTGCAATTCTCCTGCATCTTCATTTGATAACAATCAATCAAACAAGCTCGGGTTCTCAAATTACAAAATTTAATTTGAAAGAATTGGGGAAAATTCAGGCTTGTGTAGATTATTAATTATTACAAGCTACCATGTCTCGTGCAACGTAAAGATTCTTGCTTTCTTTGTATTCCCGAATATAATGTTTGAGATGTTTACAGAATGAAAACTTTGTGTAGAAAACAAAACAAAAATATACATATAGGACAAAGAATCAATTAACAACTAAAGTGCTCAGACAATCAGGATGAGGCATCAGAGTCAGTGGCAGGCTTATGATTAGCATCATCTGCTGACCCTTGAAGCTGATCAATTCCCTTCCGAGATGCTTCCCAAAGTTGCTGTTCTATACTCAGCTTCCTCAACTCCAACAAACCTCGCTCAACTAGAGAGGAAGCACAATGAGCGGAATTCATAAACAAAACACTCCAGTACATCAAAAGCAATAAAAATTAAACATTTAAAAATAACACCCTTCTCTCTTTAAATTTTCCCGTATACATCTAAAATCCAGCTACGTCATTATATTTTTTTAAAATAAAATAAAAACATTTAATTTCAAGTCATTTGTAATCATATGATGCTATATACTTTAGGGAGGATTTAGAAAAGACAGAAAAGAGATATATATTTCATCCCTCTGTCGTTTGGAACAGTTGGAGAAAGCAAAGAATGGAATGTGGTCCCATGTTAACTTTGTATCCAATATTGGATGGAAAGGAGAAGGAGGAGCTCTTTTTATACAAAGATAAAAATATCCTTATTTATCACATATTTTTTTTTTAGGATATTTGTCATTTTACTCATCTTTTTTCTTTCTTTCTACTTTTTACAGTCTACACAACTAAAGAGAAAGAGGGGGGAAATTTTCTTTCTTTCTTTTCATTTTCTCTCCTACCAACCAATCTTAAAATTCAACCACTTTTTATTCTTTTTTGTTTCTTCTCTTTACTTTCACTTTCTTTCCTAAACCAAAACATAGGGTTGCTTAGCATTTTCCTCGATATGCTAAGGTCGATATTTAGACAAATTTAAGGATCTTGATATCTACATGGCTGTTTCGATCACTTCTATAGTTCAGAGTCAGACCCAGAGATCATCATTTGAATATCTTACCAAGTATTTCAAGTTTAGATAAAACCTAAAAGTGAGATTGTTTTGGAGTTAATTTTGCATGCACGGATGCACTCAATTTTACTTATGAACTGGGATAAAACAGCAGGAATTTTGAAAAATTAATAGCAAAAATTTTAGACGTGTATGCCCGACCTTCTAGACTATCAGATTTGTCATGCATACCTAGTCTTCACAATCTAAAAGATGTATTATACAAATATTATATAGAAAATACTCAAGTTATTAATTTTAGTTTAAAAAATAATAACCACCAAACTGAAATATAAACCATCGTTTTAGTCCGTACGGAGGTTGACACCTGAGTAATCAATTTTGGGGTAAAAGAAGAAAGACAGAAGCTTCAAAGAGGAAGAACCAAAAACAAGAAAATGGATTATAATGAGGGCAAAACAGAATTCTTTTTTCTTTACATGATCGGTCAATCCTGTCTATGTGGTTTTAATAGAAAAACCAAATTGAGTTTTCAGCAGCTGGGATCATGCAGATTTGGGTCAGATCTGTCATAAACCAGGCAGAAAAAACCAAGGTTTATCTCTATTTCTGAATGTTGAATTGCACAATTTGTCCAGAATGGATTGAATAGATTCAATTCCACCAATTCTGAGACAATTTAGGATCATTTCTGATTCATATAGCTGAGACTGAAAATCAGCTTGGTTCTGGTCATGATTTTGATTTCCCTTATTTACTAATTCGAGAACCAAGATCAGAGATTTTTCTATTGACCTAATACAGAATAAATTTTTAAAATGCCGTTATGATTCATATAGGAAGCTCCCATCGGCAACATTGTGCCAATCAGCATACAATACAAAAACCATGTATATATTAATTCCTCTGAAGTTTCAAGGCTGTTTATTTTTAACTTGGTAACATATTACTGTCTTCAGAACAACAAAAGATGATGATAAGAAAGATGAGCTTACCATCGACGGCATCATGTGAAGTTGGTGACTGCCCACTGCGGGCAATCCAAAACTGAAGCCGCTCCTCTGCAATATCTTCCTCCACACCATGAAATAAAGCTCTTCTCCAGAAATAAGTTAACCATGCCTGTAATGTTTAGAGTTTATTAGTAAATATTAAATTATGTTTACATACTATTTTCAGAATAGCTATACTTTAAATTCAAGTTTTACATAAACTGTTCATTAAAAAGCCACAGCAACTTGGGAGCCTCCAATGCAAGATTTTGCCGAGAAAAAAGATTCCAGTTAATGAGTAAAAATGCCGAAAAAAAAAAAAAAGAAAACAATTAACTGATTTTCCTTAGAAATAAATCTGACTTGAACAAAAGGAAATTCAACAAAGAACACAAATCTCTACCAGGATAACTGATTGCTGATTTGAGAAGACATTTAGACATGTGTTATAAATGTGAGACAAATACTGGTAGAAATGTACATTCTATAACTTTCATCTGAAAGCAGTCAGGCAGATATCACAATTTCATAGAATTAAGGCCATGAATAGTGCCAAATTTCAGAATCTTCAAATAAAAAGGAACTGACCTCTTTGAAAAGAACGTCTTCTGCTTCCTCATCACTTAATTCTGGAGGGAAAAAAAAAAGAAACAGAAAATCAACAAAGAATCATCAGGTCATCTGCCAGACACCGTTCAATTTAGAGTGAATAAGGCTAAATGAAGCCAAGTAAGCATCATAAATTAGCATAAATACACTTAAGTCATTGGCCTCCCACATAAAGCCTATCCCATAAATGGAGGTCAGTCCATAATCAATAGAGTTTAAACAGTTCAATCAAATGTCGTAATTGTCACATATAGTATTGCCAAATACATTTTCTGTTGTCTAGGGGTATACACCAAAATATTTTATGCCTTTTAGCTTGTAGAAGGCAAACAGATAGTGAAGAGGGTAAAAATGAATACATACCATGCAATTTACAATATAGATGTGCCATGATCCTCCTATACAGATCACATACATATCTTATCAAACCATGCAAGCATAAAACTTAGGTATATTGTACAAAGTTAATCCCAACTTTCCCTCCAAAGGAAGAATATAGAGAAATGATTGAAAAATATACAAGCAACATTTTACTAGTGAAAGAGAAGCAGATAAAGCAAATTACACCCTTGATTCTTATAACATTCCATAGGGATTTGAATCAACAGAAAATTTAACATTGCTAGAGCACATCAAGTTAAACGCCAAAATACAAAACTGAAAACCTATTTCTTACCAAACTTAAAATAGATAAACATCAAATTGAACACTAAAATAAAAGCTGACAACTTAATTCTTACCAAATGCTTCAGAATATTTGGCATCACCATGTGATTTGGAATCTGAAAACAAATGAATAAAAATGTGATTGTAATTCAAATCTCTTCGACTAAACAGCCTATTTGAAATAGTTCCAAAATGACAGTTTTGGGAAAATTATTAAAAAATATGTACATGAATCAAAACTACTTAAATAGAATTCTTCATCACAAATGAAGTAACCAAAGCTGAATTAAAAAAAAAAAAGGAAAGACAAAATTAATATAGTAGAACTGTACTGACAGCAGGTAGACAGAAGTCATGGATCAAATGAAAAAATTAAGAGTAACCAAATTGATTAAGAGAAGTAAAAAACTGACATTTGAAAAAGATACAAGATGCTAAATTAAATACCTAAAACAGACTGCCGAACCAAATTTGGCCGTCTGTGTTGGGCTAATGTGAGCACAACAGCATCCTCAACCTACAAAATAAAAAAAAATTATAAAAATAATTATGGGAACTATACAAAGAGTATGTGTGGAGGAGGTCAGCTCCTTACAAACAGAAGTAGCCCTCCGTACAGAACACAAGCAGCAACACACAAAATGGAGAAGTTGCAGAAAAAAAATGAAGAGATAACACCCCCCCACCCCCACCCCACCACCACAAACACACACACAAACTCCCTTCACCACTCAACATGTGACAGCCATCCATGTTACAGCCATTCCACTCCCTTCTCACATACTTGACCTCTGGCATTTCCTCCGCAGTGAGCACATTCTCATTTTCTCTAATTCCTCCATTGCATCTCCTCCTTTCATACACATGTAGCCCATCACTCTTATTTTTCTTTTTTATAGCATAAACATGTGATATGGACGTATCAAAATATCTTTCAGAACTTAATAAGGAAAAGGATGAATATAAATAATATGGAAAGATCCAAAAGATAGGAAGTCAAATTTGGGTTCTTGAAATCTGTGCTTTAAAAGGAGTATAAATCTTTAAAATATAATTCTTTGTATATAAAATGCCCAAGAGAAAAGTGCGATAAGGAACTGAACAAACAAAGCACTAATTTTAAAAAATCACGCAGAACCTTTAAGGAAGCAAGTTCCCTCAAACCCATCTCAACTGAAAGCATACTCTCAATATTTCCTTCCCCAGCAAGATCATTCAAATCACGAACAAGTTTGCTTCTATCTGGACCATCAGAACCTGGTCCATTCTTTTTAATTAGACATCATTTAAATCATTTCAGAGATATATAATTCAAATGAATTTTGAGTACCAACTCATACTCACTTTTATTCCAAGATTCCTCCTTGGCCTTCTGTCCAGCAGAGATGACAAGTTCAAAAGGAAGAGGAGCTAGAGAAGACCAATGTTCATGCTTGGATTGCGCTATATCTGCACATATGCCTAAAAAGCATAGAAGCAGCATGCCACAAGAATTATAAGGACTTATTTTATTGCTAATAGATGAACTGGCTTTTGCAAAATATGCTTCTCAAATTTTTCTAAGTCATGATTTTTCAGATCAAAGGAAAAAAATTAGTTCAAGACTGGAAAGTGTCTTCTATACACAGAAAGTAGAGAGCAGTAGCAATTTCATTACCATGTTTTACAGCAAGACCCCAGTAGCGGGCTAGCCAACATCTTTTAAGGACAACTTCCTCCTAAAGACAGATTAGAAGATGAACTAAAATTAAGAAAGATGGGAAAATGAAGACTTGCTAAATCTTATTTCAATGATAGACACAAACCATTTCTTCTTGAGTCAAAATCATTCTCTGTGTCATTGTGCGAAGAGCCTTTGCTTCAGCTTCAGCTTCTTGCTGTTGTTCCAAAGCTGCTGCAGCATCATCTTTTAGGTTCTGACAAATACAAAGAAGATAGCTAAAACTTCTACCAGAGAATAAATAATCAGAGGCTCAGAGCAGATATATGGTACAATTAAATGGGAAAAAAATGCATGCTTTATTTAGAACTACCTGAATTTCCACTCGAAGGGCTGCAATGTCCTCATCTCTCCCACTCTGTGTTTGTTGAGCAGCCTTGAGAGCAGCCTGTAAAAAAATATTGAGTATTCCAAGGACATTCTTTGAAAGAACCAACATTGATGAGCCTCTTGCTCAAATTCCACAATTCAGGAAGAAAACTGTAACTGTAAACAGAGCTTTATAAATTATCAAGATCATAGATCCAGCTGAATAACTGCCTCTGATTCATACTCCTTTGCACAAATATGCACATATGCATTTTTCTTAATAATACAGAAAGTCAAAAACATTTTTTAGATTAATACTTAGAGGAGATAGAATAGCATGATATCAAGCAAGGGTGATCACATAACTTCAAACTTCCAACCATCACTAATTTCATATTTCTGCCACATCTAATATCCATTGTTTCAGTATACCTCTCTTTGACGCAAAGCAGCTTCCTTCCTGTAAATATATCACACAAAAATCATCGCCTTTAATGAAATAAATAATTTCAAGTACCAAACAGCATATAAGAGAATTTAAAGCTAGTTTACCTGCTCAGAAGTTTAGCTTCAAGGGATACACCTTCTCCAAGAGAAGCAACCTGCCAAAGTAAAAATGAAAAAGGATAAGATATCAGCAAACTCAGCATACTGAAAGACAACTATATAGTTACATACAATTAAATAGATCTTAGCACATATAAGCCCAATTTGGATAAACTTCTCTATAAGCACTAACAAGAGGAAAAAATAGGGAGGTGAAATGAATCATACTAATAAGAACCTTAAGAGAACCCACACTTGCAATGTCAAACTCAAGTCTCATGCCTTGCAATTGGATCTAACATCCTACCACGATTCACAGCCTCAGCACCCATGTAGGTTGGTTGTGCACTAGCCCTTTGACTAGTCATGGGCATACAGTCCAATGTCAATGTTTCCACCCACACTGCTCATTTGTAGTTGAGAGACATGATGGTAGGATCTAATACCAATTGATAAGAACCTTGGAAAAGTCACACCACAAAAGGTAGTCACTGTAGTTGGAAAGGCCAAGGTCTTATAAACCTCACACTAGAATCCCATACATCCAAAATGTAGGTCTCAAGTCTCATATCTTGCAATTAGATCCTAACACATACTGACATACTTCTTCCATAAGTTAAAATTAGGTTGCACTCAATTTTTGGAGAAGTTAGATGAGAGAACTTCTAAAAGAGTCAAGGTGCATAAGTTAAACTTATGAGAGAAGTTTGATTCATTTTACTTCCCTTATTTTCTTCTCCTATAAATATTTTTTGAAAAGTTTACCTAAACCTGGTCATAATTACAGATTGTTGTGAATGAAAGCATACTAAATACACAAAATATGGCATCTATGGTGTTAAAACTTAAAACTATGTTTATTAGGTTTCAAAGTTTAGTAAATATCTAGGGGAAAAAAAAAACCTGTTTCTCAAGTTCCCTAGCTCTGGCCTCCACTTCTTGGCGTTTTTCCTCTGCTTGTCTTAGCTGGAATATAATCAGACATTATGTTCAACATCACATAACATGAGCAAAAAGTCAACTTTGTTTGGGTGTGAATGAACATACCTTTTCTAAATTAATCTCATTCTCTTCTTGTAGCATATCGAGCTGCAATATCAGTATGAATCAGCTTCAAAACTCATCCTTTATGAATTACGATAAAAATCTACTTAAACAAAGCTTAAGAATTAGCATAGCCAGTATAAGGATCATCAGATTTAGTTTTTGGAGACTGAAATTGGTGGATGTAAATACTATACTTCATCACGAAGTGCAGAAGCTTCACGCTGATCTCCTGTGTCTTTTGAGTTAAGTGGTCTGATAGATATATCTGATGGAAACCTGAAACCATCAATGATGATTAAAATTCAAAGTGTGGGTCATCAATATTCCAAATGGCAACAAACTAGAGTTTGTTAGGCTATCACTTCAGTCACCATACATACACAAAGATATAGGTAGATATATGACCTCAATAAATAAAATAAGGATAAAGTTCATCCATACATAAAAAAGAATCAATTAAATGCAAGTGGAGATGTAAAAATTGGCTAAAACATGACTAGAGACCATGTATTCAACAACCTCCTTATAAACTATAAAGCTTATAAAAAAAAAACATGGCACAGGAAGATACAGTCATGATGATTTTGTGGGGAACGGGGCATTGAACTTGAGTGATGGCTTCACACAAAATAAAGTATTTTGAAACTTCGAATAACCATCCACCTATGACAACTTCCCACCTTTTGGAGTAAATTTTTAATTGTGGAGAGATAACACAACCAAACAAGTCACTAAAGTAGTGTTACAACTTAAAACTTACAAGTGTTTTAGATGTCTATTTCTTTTAAGGATCCAACTAAAGAGCACCTTGGTATTTGTTCAAGAACATAAAAATAGAACTAAATAATTAAAAAAAATTTTGAATGCATGTTTGGTTTAGCTTATTTTTGCTAGCTTTTGAAGAAGAAAAAAAGACTATCTCTTGGAAAAAAAGCTATTCATAAACACCCAAATCCTACATTATAAACTTAAAATAGCTTTACTTTTCATTTAATACTTTTTATTTTCAAATCCTTAACAAGCGCACTTAGGGCATTCCTTGGTATTTGCCTTCTTTAAAAATTATGACGATTCAGCTTGAGTGTTACATTACTATCGGCTCAACATGAAAATGCTCCAAGGCATAAAAGCTTACTAGTCAATTACCATAGCTGCAAAACCATAAGAATTAAGGGGGAAAACAACTACACAATACCTTTTCTCTCTATTCCGATTGGTAGGAGGGTCAATAGGAGGTATAGCCATAGGCGTTCGAATTGTGGATTTGTTCGGTGGCACCACTGCCGTTGAGCGAACTGAAACCGCTGGTCTTCCAGCTGATGTTGAACGAACTGAATGAGTATGCTCTACAAAGTTCCGACCTATCTAATAAAAACATCAAAGTCCTATTAGCTCAACAAGAACTCGGTGACACAAATTGAATCAATCCACAACAGTGACAATCCAAAACTTCGATCTCGCTCAATCATTATTAACGCCAGAAAAATTAACAACAACGAACCAACAAAACATGCTTAAGTTCAAAATCGTATCGAATACGCATCATCTTTATTTTAATTTTTTGTTCACAATTCATCAAATGAATCCATGCAAATAATCAGCAAACGCATCAGAGCGAAGGCGTAGGGAAGAATTGCAGTGAGAATTACCGCAGGAGACGGAGATCTGTTAGGCCTCCCGACCGAAATCGGAGGAATGGAGGTGGCATTAGCGCTGGTACTCCTGTTACTGTTGATGTTGCCGGAGAAAGGAGAAAGAGCGGCAGGAGGCGGAGCGCTGAACCGGAAATCGAGATCGTCGTCGTCCTCGCCGTCGTCGGCGATGGCGTTCTGAGACGCCATGACGCGGGCGAGGCGCTGCGCGGCGGCTTTGGCGGCCACGTTTTGCGTGCGCTTGACGGTGGAGAGACCGGTAGAAGAAGGACCGAGGCGCGACTGAGGATGAGCCGGAGACATCGCCGGCGACGATGAGCCAGTGCTGCTGGAACCGCCGCTCCACTGCCGCGCGTACACCGGACTCGCGTTTCTTCTCCGATCCATGAGTCTAAGGTGCTGTAGATATATGAGGATTGCGGAGACTGAGCTAGACTTTCTCGAAGCGAGATTTTCTCGGGAAAATCGAAGGGAAATTTGGGAGGAAGAGTCGGAGATTGTTCCGTTAGAATCGTGCGCGGGTGTGTAGGACAAAACGACGCCGCTTCGTCGTAATGGGTCCGCGGCAGAGAAGACTGAGGCTAATACGTGTCTTTTGTCAGAGAGGTTCTAATATTTGGTTTTCTTAGCGTGGATATATCATTAGTTTAGATTCAATAGATTGGAGAGAGACATTTGTTTTGGCGGCGTCATAACGGTGTCGTATGAGGTGAAGTTGGAAAATGGTAGCATGATATATTAATTGTTACTGGATTTGATTTTCCCTTTTGAATAAGAGAGGAAACAATTCAATTTAGTTCAAGTCAACAATGACGTTTTTGAAAGAGGTATGAATAATTTAAGAAATTGGTGAGATAAAAATTTGATGAAAAAATAAGTCAAAACCAATTAAAAACAAGTAAGAATGGTGGTAATGAACTGGTCTAAATTGACTTTTAAGAAAATATTTATTTTTTCTATTTTTTTAAATAAATTATTTTAAAATAAATAAAAACCCATACATGAAATATACGTATAGATTGTAATTATTAATCTATTTATTATAATTTTTATTTATAGAATATGTAATATGATTCTTTTATGTTCATTTTATAATTTTATATTTGTTGGTAATTAATACATTATGTAATATTAAAAATATATATTTAATTATCATCAATCTTATTTCAGTTTAACCACAACTGAACTATTTAATAGTGAAGTGAATTAGTATCTTTATTTGTTTAATCATCGGGTCAGTTTTTAAAATATTAGTTAAAATTGAATTTATCTTTTATGAATCCAACGAAAAATAAAATGATCGGTATTGTATCGTATCATAAAGAAAATGAAAATTTGTTATTTCGCCCCCTCTATTTGATAAAAATATATTTAGAACTTAAATCACATGAAAAACACAATAAATAAATAAAAAAGTTAACCAACATCTTTTAGGACAAATAGGTTTAATCAGCATAATCTAATTCAACATTTTTTTTATTGATCGAAAATCACAAAAATCTCATTTCATATTAGGGGTCAGTAGCACCTTATTCGATCAAACCCAACGTTGATTTGAAAGAATTTAAGTTTTAAAACTTTGAAAACAAATTTTTGTTATGTTCAATCTTGACTTAATTTGGTTTAGCATATTGTATTTTTTAAAAAAATTATAATTGTTTTCAATGATGGTATATTAATAATATTTTTATTATTTGATAAATATCATTTTATATAATATATTATTATACTTATAAAATATTATTTATTTTAAAATATATATTATAAAATATATTTTATTTAAATTTTATATTTATTTTATTTTACTTTTAATTATATATAATATAAAGGTTGATATATTATATTACCAAGTCAAGTTAAATCGATTTTATTTATTTATTATCTTAATCAAATTAGGTTTAAGTATAAATAAATCACTCGATTAAAATTTCAGGTCAAATAGTAAAGATAAATCCAATCCAATTCAATTTTTGTTCATATTTATTTTAATAAACAATAAATAAGATGTTAGAAAGTGTATTGGAAAAAAAAATGAAAAACTTGTAATAGTGAGTCTTTCAATATTGAAAAACTTATAATTTATTGTTAAAAGTAAGTTTTAAAAGAAAATATACAAACAATTATCCACCAGTTGATACACTACATAAAAAGACTTTCTTTTTTGTAAATATATATGTTACTTATAGAAAACCAATAAATAAATTCTTTTAAAGACAAGGACGAAGGGTATGGACCAACAGATGAATTCCTTTTGTTGCTTAATTGACAACTTGACATTGGAAAATAGGAAAAAGGATCCATTCTTATCTTGCAAGATTTCCTAATTTGAATCATATAATTTTGCTATCAATTTGAAATAATTATGTATTTTTACAAATTAAAAAATAGAAAAAAAATTATTTTACATTTCAGTTGAAAAAAATTGAAGTGTAACATAATTAAATAAAATTGATATAATTAAATAATACTTAATTAATTTTTTTAATTAACATAAATTATTTTTTCTTATATTATAGAAAGAAAAAAGTATATTTCAACATAAGTGGATTAATCTTTCATAATTACACCACCTAATCTAGACATACCAAACATTTGATACTTGGTTTATCTCTTATCATTAGAAATATAATAATTTATTTAATAAAATATAATAATTAAAGATGAATGTAGTTGCTCTAAATTGAGGGTATAGTTCATATAATAAAATATAATAATGACAATAATTAAAAAAGTAATAGTCAATATAATAATTAATTTTAGATTTTGTTATATATATATTTGCTTTTATCATAATTCTTCATAGTTGATTTTCTAATAAATGATTAGATTTCATTTTAGAAGAGTTAAATTCATTTGAGTAATAATATTTGTATACTTTATTTTCTCTAATATTTCATCAACATCTTTTTTTTTCTATACTTTTCAATTTTTTTTATTTCTTTCTTCCAACCACATCATATAGTCTATCATACTTGTATTTTTTTTTTTTCCTGTAGGTGTTGTTTAGCATTTGGGTATCCAAATATATATATTTTTTAAAATATATCTTTGCATGAAAAAATATCTGTAAGTAAGAATGATATAGAATTGCACATATGCTAAAACTACCATTCTTCTAAGCATGAAAGGATGTTACTTCATCCAACTCCTTAGACATGAACAGGAACTATCAGTGCTCGCCATCAAACTTGGAAGTGCTCTTTTACGCTACAATTGAAGCATGCATATCTTAACAGAGAATAAATCAATAAAAGTCCCTAAATTATTGCTAGGGTGTGTGTATCTTGAAATGAAGATAAAAAAAAATAAAATAACGCCAACACTGACTTACAAAAATAAAATACCTAAATTATAAATCAAGATGTTAACTGCATAATGAAATGAAGAAATAAAAGGGAAACATTTTTTTTTTACATAGCAAAAAGAATGAAGTTGGATCATCAAAGTCAACCTACCCACATGTGTCTATATTAGTGGTCTTTTGGCGTTAAATATTCAAATTGACAATTTTATATTTCTGAAAAACATTTAATACATACATTTCAAAAATAATGTTAATAAATCTTAAAAAGAAAACACTTGGATGTTGATCGGTATAAAATGTAGATTAATACTAAGGGAATAGTTATTATAATTGAATACATGTAGATCTTGATTGAATAAATTATTTATAATTACTAATAAAGTTCTTGATTGAAAATCTTAACTTTTTAGGGTTGCTCTCTAACATCTTATTTTTGTGGTTGTATTACAATACTTCATTTTTCTTTGTAATTAGGATATAGAATAGTACCTTTTTTGGCTAAAACATAGAGTAGTACCCTTTTATCTAAAATATAAGTAATAAATTTGGGTATGAATATTTAAACATTTATACAGTATCAGAATGTACGTATGTACTAGTGTGTGAAAAAAAATACTATAATATTCTTCCCCAAAACCATGCGAGTATAATCTTGAAGCTCTTAAATATTAAAAAATACAACTTATGGTGGATGATGTGAAAGGTCTAATGCCAAATCGTGCATCCACACATTCACACAATTACGAAATGGTGTTATTGGATAAAAATTGGATAATTTAAATCTTAGATAAAATAAAATGATTTGATCTTTGTCATGCATATATAGTCATTTTATTTTGTAGAGAAAACAACAAAAAAACACAACTTTTTTGGTGCTTTATTTTCTACTTTATCACTCATATCATATCTCCCTGCTTTTCCCTTGATATGAATTTTTCTAAGGACAAAGACTCATAACTCATTATTGTGTTTCAACATGAGTAGAAGACAAATTTCAGATACAAGATAACGTTTGTGTCTTTTCGGTGAAAATCACATGCAGTGTTTCGTTTTAAAATATTCAACGAAGTTATCATGTATATTTGAAACTTGAAGAACTAAATTGCAGCATTATTAATTTAAATAATGTAATTTTATTAGCCCAAACAAATGAAATAAAAAAAAGTTAAGGCTAGCATCTTTTCCAATATACAATTCCTAGTCAATGCATCTTGTGATTTTTTATATAATTATCAGATCAAATACTTAATTTCCTGTAACTAAAGTTGGTTCTGTGATTTTTAAACTTTACAATCAATTTTTATGCAGTTTTATCGTCAGAGCAATTGATGTGACAATAAAAACTGTTATTTATATAAGTAACGTTGTTAATAGCTTTTAAAAATAAGATAATTATAAAATTCATTTTTTAAATTCTTAATAGTTGTACTATTATTAGAGAAAAAATTTGATGAAATTCTTAAATATTATGTTAACATTCAAACATGAGTTAAGCCACTTTTCTATAATTGCATTATTGAATATATTCTAAGGTTAAATAAAAAAACATGTTTATTATTTATTTTGTTATAAATTATGATTAAATAAGTTTTTGCTACCGGTAGAACTTCAGATTTCAAATTTTAGGTCATATAAACTTTTTATGTCCATTTTAGTCTTTCTACTACTTAAAAAAAATTAAAATTAGTGACCAATATTTTTGTTCATGTGTTTATTTGTACTGCTCATCATTAGTTCTAGAGACCACTAAAAATAGACAATAAAATAGCAAAAATTTAATCTCATAAAAATTAATTATGAACAATAAAATTAATAACAAGAAAACTAAAAATTAACAAAAGCTTTTACAAAGACAAACTTGAAATTTAAAATTTTACTGAAAAACTTATTTAACCTTATAAGTATAACCTTGTACCAAGTGTAGCACTCAAAAATATCCGGTCCAATTTTAGAGTCCAATAACGTCTGGCGAGAATAAAGGCCAGTTCTCGGATCGTCCTTGATCGAACCAACCTCGGCCCAATCTGACCAACCCACTTTAGGCCGTTAAGCACCCCTTGGCGAGGCCAAGATCGGTCCGGTTTGGCCAATCAAACCTCGGTGCTCGTCTAGAGCCTTTACGAGAGGCCAGAGTCGTCCGGTAATACGTGCTCCATTTGACCACGTCTAACAACTATAACAGCTGTGCCACTAACAGATATAGACCCTAGAGATTCTTAATGGTGAGGGAAGATACTCATCCAAGAATCAAGGATAAACCTGTTAGATATTCAAAATTCAAATATAAAATATCATAAAATATTCTCTCATAAAGAGAATTAGGGGAATAAAACTTGTTAGATATTGAAATTCAAATATAAAATATAATAAAATATTCTCTCATAAAAGAATCGGAGGATAAGCGCATTAGATATTGAAATTGAATATAAAATATAATAAAATATTTTTTCATCTCATTAGGAATAAACTCAGTATTTATTGCCTCCAAATATAAAATATAATAAAATATTCTCTCACGGGCGAGGTCTTATATGCGCTATGGGATGAGAGAATATTTTATTATATTTTATATTCAATTTTCAATATCTAATGCGCTTATCCCCCCCGATTCTTGGGATGGAGAGAATATTTTATTATATTTTATATTTGGAATTTTCAATATCTAATGTGCTTTATCTCCCGATTTTTTTTGGATGGGTAATATTTTATTATATTTTATATTTAAATTCAATATCTAATGCGCTTATCCCCCCGATTCTTGGGATGAGCTAAGAATCTCCAGGGTCTATTAGCCAGCAGCTGCATGTTAGACGTGGTCAACCCGCCTACGGGCGGGGCCGAACGACCTTCTGGCCTCGACCCAATTAGAGGTTGACTCTGGGCGAGACCAAGGTTTAACTGGTCAAACCAAGACCGATCCTGGCCAAGGCCAAGGGTGTTAACGGCCTCTAAATGGGCCATTTGTATTGGACCGAGGCCTGCTCGATTGGGATTTCGGCTTGAGGACTGTCTTGATCTCGACCAAGAGCGCTATTGGACTCTAAATTGGGCAGGACATTTTTGGGGTGCTACACCAAACACACGAAAAAGAAAAATAAAAAAAAAACTAAAGTAACATGACATGAACACAATGAAAACTTAAAAACACTACAATCACTCCATCTATGCTCTAGATAGTTGATGTTCATGATCTACTATAATACCACCATCCGAATCAATATTCTCTTATCATTTGATCAATTTGCTATATCTCTTATCATTTGATCAATTTGCTATATACGTATTAATCAAGGCATAACTTTAACTTTTGATTACCCCACCATAAAGTAGACTCCAAGCACCATGATTAAACCACAAGGAGTGGATATAAACACCCCAAGTACCAAATGATTTCTTCAAAGCGATCGATGAAAACCTATATATATCTACCACAAAGTAATATTTAATATGAATAATCAGGCATCCCATGCCCAATACCACCACTCAATGGTAAACTTTACCAATAAAATTAAACAACTATTAGAATAAACTTTACTCTTGGTCTTGCCCTACAAAAGTAATAAATGGGATACATATCTTCTGAACAAAGTAAAAAAAAATAGATAAAAATAACGAGGATAAAAGAACATGCTACTTAATTAACACAAATAGGAATGGCAAGTTACACAGTAATAAATGGGATACATATGCTTCTTGGACGTTTATTATGAATTCAGAGTTCTCTTCCTCAATGGTGATGCCAAATTTTTCCTCCAACCACATTACTATAAATTTCCACCTGCTACAACCATGTGTGCAAACCAAAGCTTCATCAACTAAAACTTTGCTAGCATAAACAACACATGAATATTTTAAAGGTTAAATTATTCACTTGGGAATCTTCTAATTATCCTTTTTCTAAGATTTTGTCCTTATACAAGAAAATTGTAAATTCTGGTCCCTACACGTACTTGTCTGCCTATGTTTTGGTCCCTCGAACTAATATCATAACTTTGTGCTGGTATAAATCTGCTACAAATTAAATAGTTTCTGATAGTGATAAATCTATAGGATTAAATTTATAATTTTATAGTATAGGAAATAAAAATATAAAATGGAGACAACTATAAGGACCATGTGAATAACTTAACCTTTTCTAAATAAAAACATTAGTCCTTTCCTCAGTAATGCCCAATTTTATTCTGTCACTTGCTCATCAACCAAGAAGACATTCTTTGTTAAAATTAAAGATACTTGCTGACAATAAGAATCTTACTGTGTCAAGGGAATGAGCACCAAGTGGTGAGAACTTGGTTTCTGGGGTAAGCTCATATTCAGGTGCCAGAGCTTGTCGTTTTCTCACAATCTCACAAACTTTCTGCACTGTCTCAGGTTGTGCCTGAATCATTACAAGAGTTTCATGTACCAAAATTCAAGTTCTTTTTAAGGGAAAAAACTATTTAGCTGGAAATGAAACTTTCTGCACAAGAGTTGCGGAAGCCAGATGTTCTGGTCCACCCCACACAGACTGTCCTCAAACTTGAAATTCTACAAAAAGCCTGCATATTTTAAACATCCCAACAAATTTTCACTACTTGGTTTGAAAATTCAAAGTGGTTTAAACATATTGACAGTGTTTATCGATAAGTGCTAAACCTTTTATAATGTTATGTACAGTTTAGTGAATTTACATATTTTTATCATTTTCCGTCGAATCTCCCACGACAAAATTGGTTGTCTCTAATTATTATGTCTTGGCCATTGGCATTTATAGTTGGAGCAATATCTTCTGCTATCAGCCCTATCCAAAAACATTCAGAAAATCCCTCGCAGGTGTAGTGTAGCTATCTCATTATCTGGAATACACTCCAAAAACATTCAGAAAATATATATTGCCAAAACTTGACAAATATACCAACAATGAGTGCACTAATGCCAAAATATTCATTTCAATTCACTCTTATCATATTATTAGTTGGTGTGTTTAACCCACTCTTAAAATTTGAATTTGGAGTTAACTCAACTTCAAAAGTTTGAAAGTTAAAAATTACTTTCAATACTTTATTTTAATCCTATTAACGGGAAATTTGGATGCTCCTATTTAAGATACGGGTTTATTGAACCTGGTTGGTACTACTATGCAGCTTTAGAGAGGATTTGAACCTAAGAAGTGGCTGAAAGAAGGCATTGAAGCTGAAGCAAAAAATGAAGGGTAAAAGACAAAGATATAGAGTTCATGAAGTGGTAAGTGTCTAATATTTGGACCAAAACAGTTGATAATACAAGTGGGAATAGGGTTATGGTTTGTTGTCGGGGGATGCGAGATTAGAATTAAAGGAAGAGTGGTATTTATGGGAATTGACTTTGATAGTTGGCACTCGGAAACAAAGAGAAATTATTAGATGAACGAGGGTCATGATTCATTAAAAAATTCAGTCACGTATTTTGTAAAAATTAACTGATATCATAGATACATAATGGTTTGAACTATTTAATATTTTTTCACCCAAGGCCAAAAAAACATTAGAAGAGGGGTAGATAATTGAGAATTTATACTATACAGTTTATAATACTTCATAATATTTTTTTTTCATTGTATATACATACATATATATATATATTTCTTATCTCTCTCTTTTTTTATATAAAATGTTGTACAAATATTTGTGCCATTAGCATATCTCACAATAAAAAATGGAATGGATGTTATCAACAATTAATGTTGTAATTCGACCAAAATGGTGCTAGAATGGGAAGGAACCACTAATTTTTTTATGTAACAAAAAAATACTATATTTTTTAATACTTTTATTTATTTTCTAAATAAAAATTAAAATCATCAAAATTTAATTCTTTTGTACATTAGAAAAGTATATTAAAAAATTTTATTATATAGATAAAATAAAATAATTCTGATAGGTTTTTTTTTAATTAGTAATATTTTTAATAATATGTTTAACAAATAAATATTATATTTAATGAAGATACTATAAAATTAAGAATTATATTATTTATAAAATATTAAATATAATTTAACAATAAAATAAAAACACAACAAAGAACAAATAAAAAAATGAGAGACAGAAAAGATAATTAATTGTTTTTTCTGATATGTATAATATTAATAATAGTATGATTATTAACATTATAATTTTTTATATTGATAAGAAATATGTAAAATTCAAATTGATCAATAATCATATATAATGGAAAATTTTAAATTGATAAAGATAGACAAAGTTGTAGGATAATAATCAATTAACATCTAAATTATTTTTATATAAACTAAAAATAGACAAAATGAACTATCCCTCTCCTCTTCTTTTTTTTGTTATTTAAATTTTAATTTATTTAAATATAAAAAACAACATTTTCATGTGTTTGTATGTTTTATTCTATTGACAAAGTCGTATCATGTTTTCATAAATGAAAAATATTTTTTATGAGATTAGTTATTGTAATGTATTCATTAAATATAATATTTAATTATTGGAGATGTTATTAAAAAATTTTCAATTAAATTACTTCACCTTTTTTATATATATATATATATATATATATATATATATATATATATATATATATATATTATGTAGTGCAAATAAAAATATTTTATTTTACTTTTATCATATTAGTTGTATTATATATTATATTTGAAATAAATAAATGTGAATTATACGGTTAGATCAAAGATATCTAACCCTTAATTTTAATAGCAACAAACAAAAATGTAAGATTATATGTTTATTACGAAAGACTAATTATCTATTGTATAGATCATCATAGCAAGCCTATTTACAAAAAAAAAAATCAAGTACTGAAAGTTTCATATTTCATATAGACCTTAATGTCAAGATGCTTTCAAGCTTCATCTCAAGGAGATTGAATCTCATAAAAGAACAACTTGTTTAGTATAAGCTAAAAAAACCTCTATAAGAAGATTTCAAACTTCGTTTATAATAGAACAAGACAATTTAAAAGACTACTTATTCCTACATCAAAAGAAATAAAAAAAAAAAATAGAAAAACTAGAAGACAAGATAGCATTACAATGGCAATAGTCTACTTGAAGAAAAAAAAAAGGAGAAAATCTATGTATGCTAAAGGCACAGGTACTAGGAGAGAAGATAAGTAAGGTTTTTTTATCAACGCGTGACTATGTGGTAAAGACATTTATTATTACATTTAATATCACAAACTTTCAAATATATAGTAAACAGTTGTGTTTATCTACCTTAACAAATTATGTTATATATCTTCGTGTGTAAAAGAAATGAGAATAAATGATCTTAATATAAAATTTCATGAGACCGAAAATTATGTTTATTTTCAACTTTTTATGGATATCCACAAAAATTGATAGATCCTATATATTAATTTAGCACACTTCTATTTTAATTTGCATAAAAAATTTGTGGAAAAAAATAATTATGGATGGTTGTTACTTAAAAAATTTGTGTGAAAAAATAATCATGGATGGTTGTTCCTTGTTACCAATGAATTAATGTGAGTAAGTAAAAATCAACATTCTTCGACCTTTGATACTTACTTTAGTATTGATATATTATCGATACTTAACTCACCTAAATTTTTATTTAAGTTTAATTGTATTTTTTGTTCTCCTAGTTTGGTGCAAGGGTAATTTTTATTTCCTTAAATTTAATTGCTCGATTTTAGTTCACAAATTTGAAAATTGAGTAATTTTAGTCATCGTAATTTTAATTATTCAATTTTGGTTCATACTTTTGAAAATAAACAATTTTAGTCTTATCGTTAACTTATTATTTAATTTTTAACGAACATGATCACATGGTCAATTATTTTTTTTTTTAAATTGGATAATTTTTTATATGTATACATATATATATATATATATATATATATATATATATATATATATATATATATATATATGTGTGTGTGATGACATTAATTAGTTAATTTTTATAAATTAATTATTTAATATGTAGATAAAAATTATTTATTTTTTAAAATATAAAGACCAAAATCAAATAATTAAAACTACAAGAACTAAAAATTACTCATTTTAAATGTATGGATCAAAATTGTCCATGTATTAAATTAAAGGACTAAAAATGCAATTAAGTCTTTTATTTATTAAAAAAATATTATTTTTTTTAATATTTAAGTAACATTTTAAAATTTGAAATATTATTTTAAGTCTCTTTAGGTTTTATACACCAAGTATTTACAATAAAATAATAACAACAACTACTGTTGAATAGAAAAAAATTATGAACTCATACAGTAGTTAGAACAACACTTCTACTAAAGTATATACAATAAATACACAAAGAAACTAATGAATCGAAGGTTTGCTGAAGATGAGTAGTAGTAGTTTTTTTTATTGGGGTAGGAAAAAAATCCAAACTGAACATTTTAGAACTAAATCAATCAGATTAATAGAAGTATCCGTTTTAAGAAAAAAAAAAACAAATCAAACTATTTTTAAAAACAATTTGGTTAACCAAACTTTCTTTAAAAAAAATGGTTTGATTTGGTTCAATTTAAAAAAAAAATGAAACCATACATGAGAAAAAAATAGATATTCGAACTTACCAAAATTGATCTTAAAAAATTCATTTTTTTTAAAACAACCGAACCAAACCACTTTTTTAAAATGTTTAGTTAACTAAACCATTTTTAAAAAAGCGGTTCAATTTCGTTCAATTTGATTTTTTTTTCAAGTTTTTGCCCTAATTTTTATAGCCAGCACTCCATAAGTGAAATATTTTCGCTACTTACATAGTCTTTGAAAGATATGTTGGAGGGAGCCTTCAATCTGAAGCACTTAGACTAAGTTTGAAAGTTGAATAAATAATGCACAAAAAATGTTTTATACATTGTGTTGTGTTCTTCATAATGTTAAAGATGTATTTGATCTTTCGATTAAGGCATAAATGTAAGTTAAGTTGCCCTATCTTCTTTTAGTGTCTAACATAACACTCTAAATTGTTTCTCTTTTCAAATCTCAACTTTTGAAACTTTATTGACGATAACATTATACTTTTTCAGGATCGTCTTAGGATGAAACCTCCATAAAACAAAACCCACACATATTATTAGCACATTTTTTTTGTAGATTTAGAATGCATTAACATTTAAAGTAAACTTATTTAACATATTATATTGTTTGTTATTTATTAAAACATCGGAGTTAAATTATCTTTTCCTCGACAACTATGATTGAATATCTAATAATGAATAGAATAAAATGAAATAAAGTTATATCCAGTAACAAGAAACTTAATTCCCTTTTAGATAAGATATCAAGTTCGAATGTGTATTGAAAAATAGATACAAAGAATTTTACTCCCCTTAAATAAATTCACCCGACTCGACTCAAAATAATTGGGGTTCAAAGTGACTTTTAGATACCAAAAGTCTTCAGACAAAAATAAAGGAAACAAAGGTATAATTTCATTGTTTGAATATTTTATAATAAAAATAAAACAAATTTTTAAATAGATAATTACTTTAACCCATGCCTATAAAAATTCATTCAAACTGGCCCTATTATTTTAAATAACAATAAAATAAAATAAATATCTTGTAATGATAAATGGAGGTAACTCAAGACTGATGTAATGACTCATCAAGCAGGGGAACATGGTCACATCTTCGTAGTCCAGATCGTTTACAGTAAATAATATATTAAAAGGGGCGGAAGAATTACGCAGCTAACAGAAAAACTACATATAAAAATGTTATAAAACAAAACAAAAAAAATTCAAAGCATAGAAGTAGTCGTTTTTACTTGGTGAATTCAGCAATGGACATTTGAAATTGCTAAGTACACCGCCATAACGTTATGTTTAGTATAGGATGCATACCTTGAGATTTAAACTTTCCTTTAGAATCGAAAAAAGCGCTCTCTGGCTATGTAGCAAGTCTGGCACATTGCATACCATGGTAGGTAGTAGTGCACTAGTACTCCTTCCTCTCAAAAGTTTGACAAGAAGAAATTGATGATAATTCCTGCAACCACTGCTTTGACCCTGGAATTTAGACCTTTCACCAAATTATTCCAATTTTCATCAGCAGCATTTTTCTCATAATTTCTGATGAAAACTTCAAACTAGCCTCCCTGTGACATACACTTGCTTCTTAATGACTGATTTGATTCTGGTGAAGCGGGTATACGGTATCAAATACAATCCTTGCAAAAACATGTCGTACTTCTTGCAGGTTACCCAGAGCTAGGGACTCGTAATCAATTCTCCTGCTTTGCTTTGACAAAAATTTCTTACCGGCACTCACTCTCACACAGTCGAAAATGCTGTATGCTTTTAGGTACAATGCTAACGGGATGAATACCTGTAGAATTGATAAAGATTAAAAGCACATCAAGAAAAGTTCTTGTATACTCGGTGTATAACACTTGTCAATCAAAACAAGATGTAGCACAGAAATTGAATCTATATCGTCAAATTAATTTTAAAACAAAATCTACTCCTAGTGTGATATCCTAGATCTCCACTAGTATATGTATATCATGCCAGACATTAAACCACAACAGTTACATAATAACATAGAAGACCCAGACAAATGTTATCAAATCACAAATTGAAATGCTGATTTTCGAATCATGAATCAGAAATAATATCAAATCATAGAATTCAGAGACACCGTAAAAATAGCTTAATATATATAAATGATATATAATGCCCAATTTAACAATTTAAACTATGAATTGAGATAATAACTAAACCATAAGTCTCACATTAAAATCATATGTCATAACTAAGAGTTTTGTTTGGATAAGCTAGAAGAAGTTCTTTCATATTAACTTTCTTTAAAAGCTGATTTTTAGCTTACATGTAAGCTAACTTACTTCATTTTTCCTTCTTATTTCCTTTTCCTATAAGTACTTATGAAGAAGTTTATCAAAACAGGCACAAGTCTCATGATCAACTTATGTAGAAGCTAATAAATAGAAGACCTATAACACACAAGTATCAAAAGAGTCATAAGTCATAATTCTTGATTAAAGCCTAAGAATGCCCTACATTGTTTGTACTTTGTACATTGGACGTGTAATCTATTGTCATTTGTCAATAATAGTATAATGTTCTTAGGTAACATCCGTCTTCCCCATCTTTGTCTTAGGAGACACATACAGCCTATGTCTAAAAAGAATGAAACAAGCAATGATATAGCCAAATAAAGCCCTATTCAGTGATCGAGTGACTGCGTGAAGCCTTTGTTTCAAAATAATGAATATAGAGGAACAGACCAACCAATGAGCCAAATAGGATGTAGAGTGAATAAGTGACTGTGAAGCCCGAATGAAGAGCAATTGCAGAAATCAAATAGGATGTGTTCAAGAGCATTCCTTTAGTTCCTTTTCATTTAACACGAGAATTGGTGAATGAAATGCAAAATAGAAAAAAGAAAAAAAAAGAATCATGGGATTGTGTAATTCTTAATGGTGGTTATTCAGAAATCAGAATTACATCGATTCATACAGGAATCAGATGCTTCAAAGTCATCTCTAACTCATCATATGATATGAATCACTAACTGAATCATATCAAATCATGTGAATCTAACAACACTATGACATGGACTCCTAAACAATAATAAAAAATATTTCAAATATCTGGTGGATTTGGCAATTTGAACTGTCTAATAACATAATCAATCATCAAACAAGGAATCCATAAATTACAAAATGATAAGTTAATGTTCCAAGTAAATAAAACTTAATTTCTCACTCAATGAAATGAATTGTTCTTTTACATGAATTTGTTGAAAAAAAATATACATATCATTTAATATTTCAAGTTCTGGGCCTTATTTCAGTTTATGTAAATGAAAAAGAAAATCCCCGGGCTGGTACTTGGGGCTGGGAATGGATTGAAAAGGCATGCTACTTCTTAAGATACAGACTAGTAAGGAATCTTCCTTGTTAACCTGAAATATGATTTAAATTATAAGAAATTCAACTGCTGCAAACATTCTCTCTCTCTCTCTCCCTCTCCATGTTTTGCACATGAATGTGTGTATTGGTGAGGAAAAATTGTAAGCTTTGTTTTCAACGGGATGGTGAAAAATTCAGTTATATGCTAGTGTAGTCCATCTACTGGACAACATTGTCCTCAAGTATACAAAAAATCAAGGATAAAGCTGCTCACCAGATTTGAACGAGGGGCCTGAGGATAGTCAGCCATAGCCTGAGACACAAAATACTCATTTGTCATCTGTAACATTGTCCCTCTAACAGACTCAGCAAGATCCAGAATCTCAGCTTTCAATGCCTCAGCATCCAGACCTGAAGAATCTAATAATTCAGGAAATTTGACATGGTGTGGTTTGTTGATCATCCCTGCTATGTTTACTGCTTCCAACAAATTTCCACCATTATGGACTGCAAGGCTAAACGCAGCAACTGCCAAGGGGTCCCTTGGTCGATCACTCAATGTTTTATGTAATGATAGGATACCAACCCTGAAAACATAGATTCTAGATGAACTTTACTTTGCCAACCCAACATGTAATCGCCTTGTTAATATTCTGAGTTCTAAAAAAATATATTTGATAGAAAATAAATTGCATCACATTCCACCCACACTCAGAATAACAGGTAGAAGAAAAACAATGTTCATAAATAATTCTTACCATTGAAGAGAATTAAGAAAAGAAATCATACTCTAATTCTGAAAGTGACTAAATGATTTATATATACAAAGGCTCCAAAAGTATTGCTAAGAATTATTTTTTGAAGACTCAAAACTTTGTAATAAGGAAAATTAAAAAATTTCAGAAATGATAGATGTTTCCCAGACACACTGGTGGATGGCACTTGATTTCACCTAAGGCAATTCTGAATTTAGATTATAGATTCACCTAAGACAAAAAGTTAGCATAGATGACTGTGGGCATGGCATTTTGCTTAAATAGTCACAGACCTTGACATTGGCAGTGGCACATGAGTTTGAGGTCTTCAATTCTATCTTATTTAGGACCAACAACAAGGTTACCCCCTGTCCCCTTTTTAGAGGAAAGAACCTTTGTTCTCATTCACCCTGACCCTTTCTCAGGTTCTAGTTCTATACCCCCATTCAACTATTCAAGCAAAAAAAAGAAAAAAGGATTATCCATAGATCATGCAAATCTATTATATGAAATTTTAGACCAGTGACAGGCACTGAAAGAGTGAGACTTGGGACAACGATAAGGTTGCTGCCTTGTCATCAGGAGGTATGGATGATAAGGTTGTTGCCTTGTCATTTGAAGGTCATGGATTCAAAATCTTGCAAACATAAGGTTGCGTACATATTCCCACCCCAAACCGACTAGGTGGAAATATCATACATCAGATCATCCTTTTAAAGGTATTGAAAAAAATATTATATAATAATAACAAATGGATAGAGTTATATAAATAACTTCATAAAAGAAGAAAATTGAAGTAAACCAGGGGCTACAATTGATGACAAATTAATCGGGAAAGAGGTTCTTTGTGAGACATTCACTCTGAAACAGGAAGGGAGGAAAGACAAATAAACTTAATTCATGTCTTCAAACATATGCCATTGTATAACGTTATCCTCAAAGAAGACTTAACTGCAGTTCTGGTGCAAATTAGGTAACTATTTGTATGGATTTTCTTTTCACACAGCATTACAATTATGTTTATCACATATGGCTAACAAAGTATAACAAGGGAGATAAAGGCATTGTTATTGCATAGATCTTACCATAAGCTATTATGACATGGCTGATTAGGTGCCAAAAGTTTATCCAAATTGGAGAACAAAGACTGCAATGAAATTCCAAAAGATCCAACAAGAAAAGTGTCAATGTGGTGCTATTATGTTATGCATTTTAAAATAAATCCCAAGAAACAAATATTATTATGCCGTGATAAGTCTGAAATGCCATACTAAAATTGGAAAGAAATCCCCACCTTACTCAGTTATTCCTGCCCCCAACTCACTACATGGAAATTCAAAGATTTCGGTCATATGTTTATAAGACTGGTAAGAAAAGCTTTAGTGAATAAGTAGAAAAACAAGGTATATGCAATATGCAGCCTATTCTTATATACAGGGATTTGGTAGACTTCAATGTTGAAGACCCTAAAATGATTAAAATAAGAATGAGTTTATCCCCACCCCCAAAAAAAAAAAATTGCATGTCCTCAGTGTAACCAAATAACTCATCATATTGCATATTCTAGTTTATAGCATATGCAAGGATTATGGGAAATCAGGGGAGGGCTTGAATTATTCAAACATGTACATGTTTTTAATGTAAAACTTGATAGAAAGGATAGAAAACAAAGTTATGGAGTTAGCTTAGGAAATTTGATCTCTAGTATGCTATTCCACTTAGATTAATGCTGGTAACAGTGGTAAGTTAATATATATCCTGCAAATGTCACAAGTCTAAACTCCACGAAGAAGAATGGGGTTACCAGAAGCATATTGGTTCTTTTGTCCCGTCTTTGAAATCCATGGTGAGCAAAATAAGCAGCCTGTAATATTGAACCTAAATTAAACCTACATTCCATGATCGGGATTCAGAAATTAAATGCAAAATCGACATCTACCTGAAAGGGGAGAAGTATATCTAGAAGTCCGAATTTCCATAATAGCCTCAAAGAAGCTGCCCCAGAACCATATGCTAGCATATAATTCATTTCCATCAAGAGCCTACCCTGAAACAATTAAAGAAGGAAAACAAATTAGCCAGGACATTGGTATACATACGTTAGAAATAAGAATATCTATGAAATATCTCAGAATATCATTACTGTATTTTAGAATATCTTATCATGGACGATCTTATGGACTGTGAAAAAATGAGAAAGGAAATTTTCTGAATGTGCTTGAAATGAATAATTCCCTTAACAGATTGATCTATTTATAATAAGAGTATTTACAAAGAGAATAAATAACTACTACTATATTCAAGAGAACAATTAAAATACTACATCTTCCTAAGATACATTGAACTTGGCTAAACATTAACTAAGCTTCTTTGGAAGGATAATAAGCATCCAAATGCTCCTATTTCGAACAGACGATGATTTGCATATTTCATTATGTTTCTTGATTTCTTTCTTTATTTGTAAGAATTAAGAGTCTAATGCTAGTACAAACAAGGGTTAGTGTTTTATCTTTAAAATCACGTCATTGTACAAGAGAATATCATTCAAAATCATTATTATCTCTTTTATTCCTTCTTTGCTTAAATTATTATAATTTCAACATGGTATCCATGGTACATGTTGGGAAACCGCCTTAATTGCATGACCAAAGAAGGAATTCATCATCTCATGACTTATCAGTGAGATAGGAGAAATCCCCATCAATATGATTCATAATGGGAGGCTAGCATGAAACATAGTCACTTCTATCATTGTATGACAGTATGACTTATTAGTGAAAAGACATCACAATGATCATTGGTGAAAAGAGAACATCATGATAAACATCGGATGATTTGCGACAGAGATGAGGGAAAAGCGTAGGACTATAGACTGGCGGGTTAAGAACGTCTAGGATTGGAGATTAGTCGAGCCAAACCATGTCTGGGATTGAGATCTGGCCCAATCTGTGTTTGAGACAAAAACCAGGGCTAAATTGCATTTGGGAAAAAGACTGGCAGAAGCTAGACCATGTCTAGGATCAATATCAGAGGCAAAAAACATCTAGGACAAAAACGAAGGTTAGATCAAATCAGGGATATAAAACGCATGGGTGGGGGCTTGGAGCTGATATTAGGGCCAAACCATGTCTAGGACAAAAGCTAGGGCCAGATAGGATCTAGGACAAAAACAAGGGGCTAGATTGCATCCGGTACATAAAGAAATGACAAGGGGCGAAACAAAGGTTCAATGTACCTAGTATTTGAGATGAAACTTAAACATCCAAACAAGGTCTGGAGGTGCTGTGATGGCTGGAACAGGGGCAGGAGGCCATTTAAAGAGCAGTAGATTCACCATAAAAAATTGAACGGGAGGCAGCAGGTGAGGATGCATGCAGCATTGAGTGGCAATGGATCCTCCAGGAAACAAACAGTTGGCACATTCTGAGGAGAACAGTGACCTTAATTTGATTTTGATGATTGGAAACTTTGTTGGAGTGGGTAACACTGGTGATTTGAGTAACAACCAGAAAAGAAGTCGGCAAAAAAAATTGCCAATAGTGCCAGACTGCACAACAAAAGAAAGATTGTCATAAGGAAAAACATGGTAATAAAATAAAGCTTCAGATTTTAGGGAATTAGAAGCAGAGTAGTAATTGGGACAGGCCAAAGAGAATGGTTTTGCTCTGATACGATGGTGAAATTATAGGATTTTAGGTGTTGAAGAGGGAAATTGAGAGAACAGAGACTTTGAATAATATTCTCCTGTGTATTCTGATATGTTATAATATGGTGCAGAACATAAAGCACTAACCCTTATTTATATTAATATCATATCATAATCCCATAGTAGTTAATACCAGACAGCGGAGCGGAGCGGCCGACCCCCAAACTAGGATGGCGGGATAGCGGATAGCGGATAGCGGATAGCGGATAGCGGATAGCGGATAGCGGATAGCGGATAGCGGATAGCGGATAGCGGATAGCGGATAGCGGATAGCGGATAGCGGATAGCGGATAGCGGATAGCGGATAGCGGATAGCGGATAGCGGATAGCGGATAGCGGATAGCGGATAGCGGATAGCGGATAGCGGATAGCGGATAGCGGATAGCGGATAGCCGGATAGCCGGATAGTTGCTATTCTAATATTATATATATATATTAAAAAATTATTAATATATTTATATTATATATATAAGCTCAAAAACATAAACATTCCTCAGGAACAAGTATCATTAATAATAAAAATTCATAAAAGGATTAAAATTCAAATAGTACAAAGGAACAGAAAAAAAGGATTAAAATTCATAAAGATACTGTACTTCTGTTGGCAAAAAAAAAATTGAACAGAAACAGCAAAACAAGAACAGAAACAGAGCATTAGTTGCTGGAAACAAAGAAGGAAAATGGGTACTGGTATATGCAGAAATAGTAGGTCGCCGGAGAAATGCAAAAAAACAGAATTGTTGAATTGCAGAAAAAAACAGAAAAAAAAAACTGAAGAAATGCAAAATATAGAATTGCAAAATTGCAGAAAAAAACAGAAAAAAAAAACTGAAGAAATGCAAAAAACAGAATTGTAGAATTGCAGAAAAACAGAAAAAAAAACTGAAGAAATGCAAAAAACAAAATTGCAGAATTGCAGAAAAAACAGAAAAAAAAAGCTGAAGAAATGCAAAAATTACTTCAAAGTCGCCGGACAAGGTCGCTGGAGAAAGTTCTGGAGAAAGTCGCTGGAGAAGGTCGTCGGAGAAAGTAAGACAGTGAAGAAAAAGAAGACAGGGAAGGAAGAGGAGAATCGGATGGAAGACGAGAAACAGATAGAAGAGGAGACGTAAGGTTATTTAAATTTTAAAATCCTAAAATGCAAAAAGTCAAAAATGCCCTCACTAACGTTTTAAATAGGAGGGCATTTTTTACTTTCCCACTTCCGGTACACAACAGCAGCCGCTCCGTCACGATTTCCCACTGTCGTGGCCACGACAACCGCGACATCGAACTGCGTCGCTACGCCAGTTCTGTCGCACGCCACCACCGCTATTGACTACCATGCATAATCCTAACTAAAACAAACCATGACTAGATTAGGAAATATAGAAACCAACCCTAGGAGATAATATAAGATACTCTAAATTATTTAAAGATATAATCAAGATACTATTGGACATTTTTTATATATTCTAACAAATACCTTATCAAGGCTTAATACCGAAGAAGACAATTTTTTAATAAAATGAGCTGTATCCTTTGAAATACTAAACCCTAAGCGAGCAGCAATTCTAATTGCACGTAGAATGCGAGCTGTAGAAAAAAAATGGTGTCAGACAGACCTAAGCAATCCATATTCCATACAGATGGGGAGTTCAAAGCATTTTATACCTAAAAATACACAAAATACAGAAAAGCATGATAAAGTAATTGGTCAAGGAAACTCACCACAGTCTTCCTGAAATGAAGTTTCCGCAGGGATTACTGTTCGAACCTATTGACACAGAAAAATTGTTATTATAAGCCTCGAACTGGTGCTTAGCATAAGTAATATAAGAAACCACATGTTATGAGATACATGCACACTTTAGCTTTTCTAATATCTTCTATTCCTCCAAAATAATCATAGATAATTCTTGCATAGGGATCAAGCATCAACCTGCAAGAGCGTGAAGTTGGTTAACAGCATATGAGCTGTACAAACTAAAGTATATGTAAATTTTAAACAAAGCAGAGAAAGCAGGCAATTGTAGACATGCACCCCCCTCCCCTTCTCAAGGAGAGAGAGAGAGATTTTCAATCTCTTTTAAGTTGCAGGAACTGGTGCACAACCCATTAATTGTCAAGTCTCGGTTTAAACAATTCATCCAACGAAGTTGATCCTTCTTGTCACAGCCACTAGGTGCTTCAGTATGATGAGAAAATTCCATACCTGCCTTACACCTAGTAGTATCAAAACTTGAAACCTAATCAGAAGAGAGGTAAGATTATATTAAAAAAAAAGCAATAAAAGAAATTCAGCACTTAATAGAGATAAATTAAAGCAAGCATTTTGGTAGAGAAAATGCAGACCAAAACTAAAATTCTTTTAAGTTAACAGGAATATACCAACCTCAACAATGGTACCATCCATGTGAACATGGCATACAGGAAAACGTTTACCAACTATCTCACACCATGAAAATGTTCTCATCACCTGCAAATTGAATTTGAATCAACACTCATCATGTAATTTTAAGATCCAAAGACATTGAGCCCAAAATACAAGTTTAAGCTTTCAAGTCACGTTGCATAAAATCAACTTTTTACGCAAAGCCAAATGCCAATGTAAATACATTTGTTGCCCTTCAACTGCTATAAAATTAACATAATGTTTTATCTATAGCACAAGTTCAGTAAACTGTCATTTCAGAAAAAATTCAAAAATATTTAAAAACACAAAATAAAATAGTAGGCAACCTCTTTAAGCTCAGCTGAAGTTATAATATCAAAGTCCTTTGGTATTTTCTTTAGTATAAGATCCCGCACACAACCTCCTACAAGGTATACATCATATCCTACAAGGATCAGAAAAACAATTTTTAGACATTTCAAAAGAAGGACATTCACAATATAGGAATCAAGCAAAAATGGAAAAACATAATTAAACATAAAAAATAAAAGAAATATATAAAGACACGATAACATGGCAATGCAGACATAATCCATACTGGATCAAATACAATCACACCCGTCTCAATAACAATCAAAGCAAGCATCTAAAAATTACTATATAGTTGAAGATCACTTATTAGTATTGCTCATCTAAATCTAGAAGTCTTGGAACCTTGTGCTTAAGCTATGAAGATACAAAAATCAAGACACATACCACAGTAAAAGATCAATTTGTCCAAGGACAAAATTGATTGAAAAATTGGCTTGTATGAATTCAGGAGAATAAGAAAATAGGTATTGCATAATCACAATTTTTTCTAACATCCAACTACGTCACAAATTATATGCAAGGTTTGAGATGTTCAAAAAGAACAATTACAAGCCAATTCTTTTATTCAGTTGATACTGCAATACTTAAGTGGGAAAACTAAAACTCTTCTAGCCTGAATATAATTGAAATGCAAATGGTTCAATTGAATCACCATTTGATGTATAACTACCTTTTGGATTAATGAATTCATTTCTGATGCCTTGTAAAGTAGCTGGGGACTAAAAATAGTCCTCCATTTCAAAACTATTGTTCTTTAAGGTTAATGCACACAAATTAAGAAATGCATCATTAAAGTTAAATATCATTTCTGGTGCCTTGTGAAGTCACTCGGGACTAAAAGTATACTCCCTTCATTTCAAAACTTTTGTTCTTTAAGGGTTTTATTTTTATTCTAAGTTATTTAAGGTTAATGCACGTAAACTAAGAAATGCATAATTAATGTTAAATATCATTAGTTAATTAATGGTAGTTAAGAGAGAGAAAAAGGCATTAATAAAAGATAAAGATGATGGGTCGAAAAGAAAGGTGATAGGCGACACAATTACTAAGTGAGGATATAGTTGGTAAAAACAATTTTGGCCAGGTCTTAAATGTCTAAAACAATAGAAGTTTTGAAACAAAAAAAGAAAGACTAAAACAACAATAGTTTTGAAATAGGAAGTAGTTCACAGAATGGCATGTTTGGTTGCAAAAGGCTACAAGCAAGAATATGGCATCAACTACATACAAGGAAGTTTTTGCTTCTGTTGTAAGGCACAATACAATCAAAATTGTCATTGCATTGGCAGCACAAAATTCCTAGCCCATATTTCAAATAGATGCCAAGTCAGCCTTCTTGCACAGAGAATGAAAGGAGCAGGTATTTATCAGAAGTTGTATAAGAACATAAAATGTAGTTATGGACTAATTAAAAAAGGCTTTGTATGGACTTAAACATGCCCCACGGGCTTGGTACAGTCACATTGAAGCATATTTTTTTTAGTAAAGTTTTCATAAATGTCCTTATGAACATACAGTTTTCATAAAATTTAGAGATGATGGAAAATTTTTGCTGGTCTGCTTATACATTGATGATCTACTATACACTGGAAATGATGAAGTTGTACTTGACAAGTTTAAGGAGTCTATTATGGTAAAGTTTGATATGTCTAATCTAGAAAGGATGTATGATTTTCTTGGCATAGATGTTATTCAATCAGATGCAGGTATTTAAATTTCTCAAAGAATGTATGTTCAAGAAATTTAAATAAGTTTCAGATGACTGCAATCCAATTAGTACAACAGCAGAGGCATGTTTAAAGCTTGTGAAAGACTGAAATGGCAAAAGTGTTAACAGCACTCTTTAAATGCAAATTGTTGGAAGTATAATGTAGCACTGCAACAAGGCTGGATATAATGCAAGCTGTCAGTTAGCAGGTTCATGCATTCCCCAAACGAAATGCATCTACTGGCAGCAAAACAAAATTTCAGATATTTGCAAGGCACGCCTGACTGACTGGCATATTGTACAGAGGAGGTGAAAAAGAAAAAGAAAAAAAACTTGGTGGGATTTACTGATGGTGACTATGCACAGGATTCAAATGATAGAAAAGCACATCCGGTTATGATTTTATGATGGGGTCAGTAGTTATGTCTTTGTCTTCACAAAAGCAGCCCATTGTTACTTTGTCCACAGTAGAGGTGGAGTTTGTGGCAGCTTCGGCATGTGCTTGTCAAGCAATTTGGCTAAGGAATATTCTTGACGAACATCACTTTGGGCAGCAAGCACCAAGTTTCCTCTATTGTGACAACTGAACTATAAAGTTGTCCAAGAATCCTGTTCTACATGGGAGGAGTAAACAAATTGATGTGAGATTTCACTTCCTAACAAATGTCACAAGAGTTGGAGAAATTGACTTAGTTTGCTGCAGAAGTGAGAACCAGGTTGCAGACATCTTCACAAAGGCCCTCAAGCTAGCTGGCTGCATTTAAGAAGCTGCAAGAGAAACCTGGAGTTTGCACAATAGGAAGTTTCTGATTTAAAAAAATATCATAAATATTATCTAAAGGGAGGGATTGTTGAATAAAACTACCAGTTTACCACTCATCACTTGTTTCTCCTTGTTAGGCACTAGAAGTTATGTTTTACCAAGTCGTTAGGAGGACATTTAGATTTTTATAATTTTCTGGTTTGTTTCTGATGTACGCCTATTTAAAAGCTTATGGTTGATAAATAAAGTGAGTGAAATTCCTCCTAATTTTCTGCCGCGTTTGCTTTGTCTTTCATTTGCATTAGCTTCTGTCACTTTTCAAAAAAGCAGAGGTGCAATCGCCACATAAATCTAAACCCCAGCAATCAACAAAATTCACTTTATAATTAACACAAAATCATGGAAATGCTCTTCCTTTCATCTTCCACATAAAACCCAGCTTAAGAAAGTGACAGGAGTATGTTACGTATGTACCCTTTTTCTTCAGCCCGTTAAGAACCTTTTTCGTAGTGCTTCCAATCATCGAATTACGAATCCCAATCTCAACGGAATTCAGCCTCTTCCACGCCTGGGCCTTCTCGTTTTCTTCATCAATTTAACACAATCCATTGCAGAATTACACAATACAAAACTTCAATTCAAGATTTCTCATAAAATAAACCCTAAGTTCACGAACAACTGAGTTGAGTCTTCACTTGCCTTCTTCACGAATTGAGCGACTGCCTTGTTCGTTTGTGAAAATCTCGGCCTCAACCGCAGCGACAGATCTCGGAACAACCTTGCGAACACATTGGAAGGGAGTGGCACTGAACAGAGCGGGATTGCGCACGAATTTTAAGCTAGCGAGCGTCATGGAAATGAACAGAGATGGAACATAGGTGTGGAGAAAAAGGTTTACAAGCTACACGATCTGCATTGTAGTTGAAAACTGAACACAGCCTGTGTACTATAGGGTTTAGGGTTTAAGGAGAAACTTTTTTTGATTATTTTTTTTTCGTAAGTACAAAATATTTCCGGCAAGGATTAGATTTTTCGTTTCCTTGAAAACGTTTAATTGAATATAGACCGTAGGATATAAACCAACGGTTGGGATGATCGAAATTTTGTTAACAAGTTTTACCAACGAGTTATAATTATTGCTAAAACGAGCATTAGCAAGATATTCTCTTAATATTCTAACTCAATTTTCTAAACTACATTTTTTTATTAGATAAAATTTATAAAAAAATTATAAAATTACGAGTGAAGTTCATAATTATTAATAAATTTTAATTAATAATAAATAATGTTAAATAATATATTATTAATATGGAAAATGCCACTATCATATCGTCTTGAACACAATTTTATTATTAGTTAAAATTTATTAGAAATACTAAATTTTATGAGTTTATACTTAATGGTTCTCTCCTTTTATTTTAAATTTTTTAATAAATTTTAATTACTAATAATAGAGTATATATTAGAAGGAGTGTGATAGAGAATATGATTCTAGTGCTTCTTTTGTTAATATTTTTCACATTGCTAACTAATAGATAATAAAAATTAGTAACCATTTCAAATACTCTCTCTATTATTAATCGAAATTTATTAGAAATTATAAAATTGTGTAGTTCTCTCTCCTTGTTTAATGAATCTCACTCATATTTTTATAATTTTTAATAAATTTTAGCCAATATAAAAGAAAGTGTTACTAGTATTTACATTAATACATATATAAAAAAGAAAATACGTAAATTGGTCTTCAAATTGGGTGTATCAAGTTGGTTCTTGACATTAACAAAATTTCAAAACAAAATCTTGAATTATAAAAAGTTAACCAATTTTGTTTCTAAATTCGTTTATCGTTTTGATTCCCGAAATTAGTGTGAATCTCTAATTCAAAGTGAATCTCAGATTCACTTATCTTTTCCAGAACTAGTGAGTCTCAAACTTAGTATGAATCTCATATTCATTAAGGTTTATGAGCTTATATCCATACACAATAACATCTTACTACTTCTCCATCTCAGGTGGAGATATCTCATATCTCATCACAGATGTAGACATGTTTAACAAATTAGATGTTCATCCCGAATAGTAATATCTTTTATCGTATTCCCAGAATAGAATGTCTACTGTCATTCTTTCTTAGAAAGTAATGACAAACTCTGATAATAATAAATTTTGTCATTCGATGACGGACAATTGAGTTCTCAAATCCCCATCATAATTAAAATATTGATCAAGAAAAACAAATCTGATTAAATTTCAACAAACAACTAGGTCACATAATTTTCCTATCAAAACCCTAAAATAAACTATATTTTCTAAAATTACTAAATTAAATACAATAATTAAGTTACAGAAAAATTCTTAAAACGTTGTTAACAAGAACTCCAAAGAAATCAATAATGCATGTCATGAAAGTTCAAAAAGATATTGTTCTACTCACTTTGACCAAATGCTAAAGGATTGTCTTCTTAGGACGATGATGTCTCCTGAATTTCTCCAGCTCTCTCTTCTTTTTTTTTCTAAGCGTGTGCTATGTTTCTAATTTAAAAGAAACTTCATTTTCTTTTTTAGTACCCATCCATGTAACCTAGTATTTTTCCTATTTACTATTATTTTTATTTTATTTTGAAATTAGTTATTATTTAAATTCAAATACACCCAAGTTTGCAACTTTCTACTTGAATTTTGCTGAGTGAGAACGGGAAACAACCACGCGAATCTCCTTTCTTTTTATTATATATTTTTGTTAACTTTTTCTTTTATTTTTCTTTATAACTATTAAATAAATTTAATAAATCTTATTATAACCATTTTCCATTTCAAACATCATACCAATCTAATCTTTTTACTAACTAAATAAAATATATAACTAAATAGTTATTTTTAAATTTTAGGATGTTACACAAGGTGATAATGATGGGTGGTGATTGTCAAACCTCAGCAATGCTTATAAAACTTGTAAATATTTGGTTATTTTTTAGCAAGTGTATTGGTCAAACAAATAGTAAATTGACAAGTCAAACTCTTACTAAAAAGGCAAAGCAAATTATGTTTGTCATTAACATAAGTATAGGAAATTTAATTGTATAAAAATAAATATATTGCTATGTTTATCAAAATTTCCAAGAGTTTTTATCAAGGATGGTAAGAGTAGTTAGGGATTCAAATTCCTATGTCTTCATCTTATGTATTTTACTTAGATTCAACATAATTAACTCATTGATTAGAAGTTTATATGTCACTAAAATAGGCTAAACTCAATTCTTTGGCATAAAACTGCTTTGAATCAATGATACCCCTGTGTTCTACTTCTGCAAGTCTATTAGGACTAAATCAAGTATTAAATGTGAAATCCACAAGAACACATGTATTAAGAAACACTATTTCTAAGCTTATCTTAAGACATGGTAATCAAACTCAAATCAAAACATATACATATGATTCCTCATCATGCACATATTGTAAATAAATCTTGTTAGTGGTTAGTTGCAAGATAACATTACCAACAAAGTATATTTAATCACGAGAGAATATATTAAATCATGAGTTCAACATAGAGGAATCTATAAAATTCATCTAACCCTAACTACACTGAATTTAGCAAGACATGAAAGAAATACAAATGGGAAAGACAACGATGATGAAAGTGAATTCATTAAATCTTCAAGTTATTATCTAAGCGTTACTTTCTCAATTGTGAAAGTACATAAAATTTCCTAGAAAATTAGGGTGATAGATATGAGGAGTCATCTTCTAACACATTCTAACAGATGAGACTGGTAAAAGAGATTATATATCAGTTCAAATGGGTCCAATTTATGCAAAAATTTAGTTACAACCCTTAGTTAACATCATCGTCTAACATGGGCCAAGCATCTGAAACATTAAGCATAAATATTTGAAAAGTTCCTTAAAACCATATGCCAACATAGTGCTCGAACACTGTGTTTTTAGTGACATTCATGTGATTTAATGTATCTTTTAGCTTCTCCTATACGGAGTGTCTAGTAAAAATCAGTGATTCTGACATGGAAGCCTATGTTTAAGCTTGTGCTTAGTGTCCCATGTTAAACTTCCAATGAAAAATTTTGCTTTTTCATCTTGTGGCATGATACACCACTCCAGCATTACAAATGCCACTCTTTTTGCAAGTGTTTTGTTTTATTTTTTACAAAATAATAGAATTTTCCTTATAAGTGTTTTTATTTACAACTAAACTAAATGCTAACTATTTTTATGTTTATATTTCTTTTATTTTTCTATTGAAACCATGCACATAAATTCATCAAATATGAAAATTTCAATGATACACCATTTTTGCATTCAAGGTAAAGTAAGAAACTCATGGTGGAAATTTGTTTCCAAGCTTGAGGGTAAATGACTTTGAAAACAAAAATTGTATTGTGTTGTTTTATTCTTGTCGAAGAATAGTGATTGTACAAATTTCTAGAACATGGAGAAACTCAAAAAGATCCTTCTATGCATATTGGACTTTATTATCTCACAAAGGTTGTGTTGGATCATGTTTAGTGTCATATATAATTTTTTTTGTCATAATTTATTTGTAAGATGGTGAGGCAACTTATAACTATTTTTTATGGGTTGACAAAGTTGAAAAAATATTTCCAACTAAGGTAAATGGAAGTGAAGAAATATGAAAGACAAAGATTATACACAAGGTTGAAATGTTAAAGGTATAATTGATGAAGAAGGTTGATGGTTTGGGTAGAAGTTAGAATGTTAAAGTACAACTTTATACTAGTGTGTGTCTTGCTAATTTTGTACCTTATAGGATTGGTAAGTTAAGTGCATAGGTTGTACATGGTTAAGTAGGTAAAGTATTTAAGTACTTAAAATATGAGATATTTTTGTATTGTTGATTGTTGTTTTCAATGTTATTATTATTAATATTGTAACATCCCAAAATTTAGAATTAGTAATAATTAGACTATGAAAAATTAAGGTAGTAACTTTCAGGCTTAAGGGTGCTTAGATGCCTTACTAACCTAAGATAAGTTATATAATGCATCATCAACTTAGTTTTATTTTGTCCACAAATTGTGAAAATGATTAATATAATATTATATATAAAGTTTATATAAATATTTATAGTTTATTGTTATTTTTATAGTTATAGAATACGTAAAAGATAAATTGTTATTTAAATCAATTTAATTTAAATTATGTATATTTTTATATATTTTTAGAAGGTTGTTTTTAATTTAAATTATTAAGTGATGAATTTTATTATATTATCTATAGTTAATTAATTAGTAAGGTTATGCAATTTAATATATATATATATATATATATTATTATAGATATTGGCTTTTGACTTTATGGTTTGGTGATATGTTCTGAAACCTTATAAACGTTAATTCGAACCTAGCAATTGACATCAAATCAAGTATATGTACCAAGGATTATTTTAGAAGTTTTATAATTCATTTAAAATTGTGATTAAAAAAATTAATTTACATTTACTTTAAATTTAAACAAATAATGAAATTAAAATAAATTAAGAGGTTAAATTATATAAAAAATAGTATGATTAATAAAAAATTATTTTGATAAAAATGATGGTGATGAAATCACAATTTTTGTTAAAAAATAATTCTTATAGTTTCGGTTATTTTGTATACATATCAAATGATTTTTTCTTTTATTCATAAATTATTAATAAAATTTTAAAATATAAAATTACTTTGAACTTTTTTATTTAAATCTCAAAATTTTAAAATTTCAAAGAAGAATGGTTTGAAAAAAATTATATTAATCTTGAAACAAATTTAAGTTTTAGTGAGTATTAATTTAATATGTGATATTGAATTTTTTTTTCTTCTTAAATTGAAAATCCTAAAAAAAAAATCTTTTAAAAGTATTAAATTATATTGAATTTTTTATTTTTAAATATATGTAATGTTTAGAACATATTATTAATAATACTAGCGATCCTTATCATCAAAAGATATTTTTCAAAATTAAAATTTTTAATTTTAATTTAATATAAACTACATTATAAGATAATGATTGAATGAAAGTGAGATGTTGAAATTGTTTTATTATTAACTTTAAATTAACAATTTTACTATTTAAAAATTAGAAGAATAAAATATAAATTCATAAATTATAAAAAATACGACTCAAATATAAAATTTATCTAAAACCACAAAATTTACAAACATGGGTGTATATATATATATATATAAATGAAATATTTTTTTTATATATATTTAAGTGAGTGAATATACGATAGTACAATAAAAGATAACTTTTAAAAAAAAAATCGGGACAACTTTATCAACTAACATATGACTTTAATTTGAAGCAATTAAGTGAGAGTATATTACGTTAATATTTATAAAAAAAAATAAAGGACGATTACCCTCATAATTAAAAAACCTAGGTCACACTCAAAGAAAAAAAAATAGGAAGGTTGCCAAAGAGATTCAAGAAATGCCACTACATTTAGGATACCACTTTCGAGCATTTCATTCAAAGTGAGTAAAACAACATTTCTTTTAAACTTTCATGGTACAAATATTTAGGATGTGAATTCTTTGAGGGTTATTGCTAAGAAAATTTTGGAAATTTTTATGTGACCTAACTATTATGGTAAGATATGAGATACCTTTATGTGGGATGAGAAAGTAGTGAGACATTATTGCATGGATATGAGTTGATAGACCTTAATGAATCTGTGATTTAAAGTACGGGTGAGCAAGAGACAGGTTGGGTAGAGTTTATCTTTGTTGTTACACAGTCTGAAATTTTGTTCGGACCATTTATTTAAACCCAAACCTAACCTAATCAAAACCTTAAAAATATGGAACAAAACTAGGTCAAGTCGGATTTTTAACATAATGTTTTAATCTTAATATTATGTATAGTTCAATCGTAGAATAAAAAAGTATACAACTTAAATAAAGTATATTTTATAATATATATTTTAAAATAAATAATATTATCATAAGTAAAATAATATGTTATATAAAATTATATCTATTAAGACAATTCTTTATTAATAATACACAATTGTTGAAAAAAAATTATACTTTTTAAGAAAAATGAGACACCGGGCTCGGTTGGGTCGACTTGAAGCATAATTCGAACTTATCCTCAAAATATACCGAGTTTAATTTTAAAATCTCAAACCCATTCAAATCAATTTCAAGTCGGACTAAGTTGAGTTCTGCTCACCCCTAATTTATAGTGAGTTCGAGATAGAACCAAAAAGATAAGTAAATATGAAATTCACATCGGGTTAGAAAAGTGAGTAATCTAAGTAAGGTGGCTCTGGAATCACCAAGTAGTATATATAATTGAGTCTTTAAAGATATAAATATTAGTCATAAGAACTATTGGTTTCTTGTACTTATATGCGTGGAGCACATGTCTTATACTTGATTTCAAAAAAAGTTTCTTTATAAAGTTTATTTTAAGATATGAGATACTTTATTTGAGATAGGAAAGGAGAGCATTATCATTTAGGATGGAATACTACACATACATGCATATATATATATATATATATATATATATATATATATATGGGATGAGATACTTCCATTTGGGATGAAGAAAGTAGATCCAAGATTCACATCAGTTACAGGAACTGAGGAGTTGAGTTAAGTGATTTTGGGAATCAATTAGTCATATTTATAACTAAATGTCTTAGGTTAAGTTGTTTTTAATAATTGGGTCATATTTATAACTAAACGTCTTAGGTTAATTCATCCACCTTACATATGTAATAAAAATAAAAGGTTTTATAATCAAACAATCTTAACCCAATAAATTTAATTGCAAATATGACTCAATGATTTCAAGAATCACTAAACTCAACTTTTCGGTTCTTAGAACTGATATGAATCTCAAATCTACCTTCTTTATCACAGACGAAGGTATTGCATATCTCGTTCCAAATATAGATGTGTGATAGAGTTGGGTATCCCATTGATAATAATATTCTTTTTCCCTGTCTCAAATGGAGATATCTCATATTTTAAAACAAACTTATAAAGAAACCTTTTTTAAATCAAGTATAAAACACATGCTCTAAACATATAAGTGCAAGGAATCAATAGTTCTCATAACCAATGTTTATATCCCAAAACTTAACTTTATACATTACTTAGTGGTTCCCAAAATCATCTTATTTGACTCTTTAGTTCCTAGAATCATTGTGAATTTTTAATTCACCTATGTTTTTGGTTCTTAGAACCAGTGCAAGTCTCAAACTCATTGTGAATCTTGGACTCAATAAGGTTTATGAACCTATACTCATGCAATAATGTTTCATTGTCTTCTTCATCCTAGACAGAGGTATTTCACATCTCATATCAAGTGTAGATATGTTCAATAAATTAGATATCCATCGTGAATGGTGATATCCCTCATCCTATTTTCCCAATAGGATGTATATTATTATTCCTTGTTGGAAGGACCTTCACAATAACAAAAATGTCATCTTGAGTAGACTATCAATTGAATTCTCAAATCTCACCACAGTAAAAGTTTCAATAAGAAAAAAAATAACTTTCAATTGGATTTCAACAATAATAGGTTACCCTAAAATCACAATTTTCTTATCAAACCCCCCTCCTCCCAACACACACACACGCACACACACACGCACACACACGCACACACAAGAAACCATATTCCTTAGAAAATCATTAAATCAAACATAACAATTAGGTCACATAAAATCCCCAACATTTTTTTAGCAAAAATCCTAATGAATTCACATCCCAAACATTCGTATCATGAAAGTTTAGAAGAAAGACTGCTCTACTCACCTCGAATCGATGCTGAGAGGTGGTCTCTTCAATGTAGTGTCATATCTCAAATTTCTTTGATAAACTCCCTTTCCTTTATCTTTTTTAGCATGACCTATATTTTCTAATTATAAGAGTAATCGTTCTTTATTTTTTTTATAACCATCAACACAATATACTCTCACATAGTTGCTTTAAATTAAAGTGATATCTTACTCAAAAAAATTGTCCCAATTTTTCTTTATATATATATATATATATATACACGTACGTAAATAAAAGTATCATATTTTTAACATTTATATTATGTGCGTACATGTATATTATATTTTATATACATAATTTAAACTTTACATATAGTATAATTATAAAAAAATAACAAACTATAATATTTATGTAAACTTTATATATATAATATTATATTCTCATTAAAATATAACATTGTATTAATTATTTTCATAATCTAAAAAAAAAAAATAAAACTAAGTTGATGATACATTATTTAACTTGTATCGAGTTAATTTAGAAGCATGTAATTACCGCTAAACTTAAAAGTTACTATCTTAATTTCTTATAATCTAATTATTTTCAAATCTAAATTTTGGAATTTTACAAATATAAATATATTTTGCTCAATGTGTTTAACTAATTACACCATGCACGTAAGCAATTAACACGAAAATATCACATGAGGGGCTACTTAAAAAATTAAATAAATTTTATAATATATTTTTTAAAATATTAGTTTTTGTTAAAAAACTAGAGTTAAAAATAAATTTTTAATTAATATAAAAATATTTTTTTAACAAAATTACATTAATGTGAATAACTATTTTCATGATTTTTTATCTTTTTTACATTTTTCATACATTTTAGTCCATTATTATAAAGAAATTAAAAAATTAAATACAAAATTTTTATTTAAAAATAATATTTACAAAAATATCTACAAACATATTACTTGATTAGTATGAGATATTGAGAAATTGATTTTCTTGATCAATTAATTTTTTTTACATATATTGTATTAGTAATTCAATAGAGGGATTCAAAACAAGAAAATTACAAAATAAAGATAGAGAGGTGCAACAACTTTTTTAACTTTAAATGTTTGCTAAAAATTCACAAGTTGCTTTCAAATTTTATAAATTCATGAAGTCTTTTCAAATCTTATAAAACTTCACAAGGTCATTTCAAATCTTATAAATCCATAAATTCATTTCAAATGTTGTAAACATAGTCCTTTCAAATATTATAAATTCTTATGATATAAATGTATGTAAATTCAAATTATAAAATCTTAATTATAAAAATATTTTAAAAAATTATAATTCATTATATTTTTACACAATTCTTAAAAATTCACAAGACTTTTTTTTATGTCAAAATAGACTTTTAAAATCTCAATCTAATATATTTTAAATATAAAAAAATCTTAAATATTATGTATGAAACTTTTTTTCTTCTTCATAAAACCGGAGGTAATTTTATTTGATAATTGTAAAATATTCTATTGCAATTCATATAAACGGGCCAGCAGTACTAGCATTTTAAATTTTCTGATTGCAATGACGATAACACTAATAAGTTGTTAACCAAAAATGAAACTATGGATGACAAATGTACCAAAAATATTTTTTGACCAAAAACCCCAATAATTCCAGGACCCATTCGTGTGTCCAATAAGAATAGCCTTTCCATTGCAGTATTTTTATCTTGTTCTAAGTTCTAGCCATATAACTTATAAACTTGAGAATATAATATAATATAATATAATCAATATACAATGGATTTGATCAATTCAAGATTCTGGGCTTTCTGTGGACCCATTACATTGAATCATCTTTTCCTTCTGAGAGAGCCCATGTGCAAAAAAATTCATTTCCTTCCAAAACTGAAGATAAAAAAATTAACCAAAATACCAATATAAACATGAATATATAAAGGATGAAATTGATAAGTTTAAATAAATATGAGTACTATTATGATAAATGTTTTATCATGTAAGAGTTTTTCTTGGTTAATTTTTTGAAATAAAAAATTGTCAAAATATAAATATAAACGCACATATTAACAATTTTTCACTTATCAGAAATAATAAGAAGTAGCTTTCACATATTTTACTCCATAGAAAAAGAGAGGGCAATCTGCGTTGCTTAATTCATTCCAAACACTCACTAAAAGCGAATATATATATGTATTAGTTAAAGGTGTACTCTAGTACTCATTTTTCTTTTCTTGAATATGGTACTCATAAAATATTTTATTGACTCTTGATTATGTTTAATTTAGTTTTCAATATTATTATAAAATAACTATTTAATAAAATGTGTGGTAATTTATTTTGAATACAATATCCATCAGGATACCATATATAATACTTTTAATTATTATTTAAGAAAATGAAAAAAAAAAACTAAATACTTACTTAGAATTGCACAGAATGAAAGAGTTTAATTTTTATGTTAAGATTCTTATGCTGTTCATTAATCAAAATTTATTACATATATAATTTTTTAAGCAATTATCTCAAAAATTAATAAAGTCTTTCTTTTGGTGGAAAAAAATCAATAAAGTTATTATACATGGCAATGTATGATTGAATAAGAGTAATTTACATGAAAATAATCTAGAAAAATTGGGTGTTATAAATTAATAGGTAGAATTTCAAGAAAGTTTTCCTTGCGTTTAATAATAACAAGATGTGGACGTTGAGCATATAAAGAGCTATAAAACAACAATTAAAGATAAGATTATGTTACTGTCAAAACAAAAAAGAAGAAGATAGGATTATGCTAGCGTGTGTTTTATGCATAGATTACAGAATAAAAATAACATTTATTTTTTATTCAAATTTTAAAAAAAATCTAAATAGTTTTTAAAATTTCAAGATTTTAAATTAAGCATTGGCAAAATCTGTAGATATTTCGTACTTTTGTTTTTTTTCAAGATTTTAAATAATTATAATTTTATTTAATAATTTTCATTATCAATTTATTAATGTGCGATATTAATAAATAACTTCCCTCCCAAAAAATATATTAATAAATAACTTAAAGATAACGGAACAAACAATTTTAAAATGTTTCTATCATCAAATTAATTATGCGTTAACAAATTATTAAAAACAACTTAATTATTTGTTCTATATTACAATTATAATGGAAGTTAATCTATTTTACTAATGAATCAATATATTACTGGATGATAATATAACAAATTACTTTCAAATTATCATTTATTATATCTAAACTCTTTAGAAAATATAATAAAGTACTTTTTATTCATAAATAATTTGAATTCGTCAAGTTAAACTTTAAAAAAGTTATTTTAAGATATAACTTTTTAAGTTTATTTTTCAATGGTAAATCATAATTTAACTTACGAGAAAAGTACTATTAACTTTTTTTAATGTTTTTATTTCTTTTTATAGAAAACACGTACATATGATTATTATAACTTTTTCAAAAGCATCTTATAATTAAAAACAATATATTTATATTTAAAAAAACCCAACTAGTCAGTAAAAATACTGATTCAAGATTCAATGATTTGATTGTAATTGAATTGTGGTTAAACTAGTTATAATTAAATAATATTATTTTAATATTTAATATAATATATTAAAAATATTAAACAAAAATACACAATATTATAATTTCACAAGTTAAAATTAAATTCACTTATATAAATGTCATTACTTATAACATATAATATTTAAAATTAAATATTAAAATCAAACTAAATATGTTGTAAGATTTAAATTCAAGAATAAACAGTAATATTCATTAACGACTACAATTAAAAACTAGTATCGATGGTCATGACATTGAGTTAGAATTGTATTAATTATCAAAATTTTGAGTTTTATAATTAAAAAATAACAATTTTCTTCCGGCGAATCAGTTTGTAGTCTGGTTATACACTAATTTACTTGATTTAAAACATGCCTAAACTATTTTACACCAATTATAAAATCAATTTTAAAAATTGATCAAACCGATCTTGTAATTGATTCTTAATTAGGCTGGCCAGATTTCGATCCTACCATCTATATTTTATATTCGAGTGATGATATATAAATACTCTTTATACATAAAACATTCATCATTTTTTTTCTTTATTTATTTATATCACCTATCATATCTATATATATATTTTTTGTCTCTTTTCCTCTCTATATTTTTATTGAATGACTAGCGAGCTACTTACCTATATATTTACCTACAATGGCTATTTAGTGCTAAAGAATTTGTAGGTCCGGCTGATTCTCAGAAAAGCATGACATTCTATATCTATAAGACTTGAATTGAAAAGGATATAGAGTACAGAAATTAATTGGATAATAAAAAAAGACTATTAATGTTGGGAATAATAATAATGATTTTTAAATTAATTAATTAAAGGAGGAAAATTGTTAAGTTGTTCAAAGTTAGTGATTCTTATGCT